>JAKFHU010000144.1:24571080-25772160 GCA_023783475.1 Daubentonia madagascariensis | reverse complement strand
CTCGGGGGCAGCTTGGAAAAGCACCTAAACATTAATAAGGTAACTGTTTTGGGGAGGTGGGGGTGTGTCTATCTGTCTATGAATCTCTTGTCTTAAAAATTTCTGGAACATTAAGCCTATTACAGAAAGGAAAATAATAATGACATATAATAGAGGCTGGACCCTGCCAAGGGAATAAAACTGTAAGACACACCAGTGCTGAGGAGTTGAACATTTTCTGTTTATTTTTCTGGAATACAGAGCATAAAAACAAGAAGAAAAGAAACTGGATAGATAATGTTTTGAGAAAAATACTAGCCATCATGCTAGAGGTGGGCAGTTTTCGTTTCGCTGCTTCTGAGGACCAAAAGCTTATCTGCCTAAAGATGGGCCCAGACTATTCGCTGGGAGAGGTAGAGGCCTCCCTTGTCTCAGGAGGTTGCATTTCTCACCAACACACCTTTGTTACTGCTCTAAGGCAGGACTGTTTTACTAGGGGCCTTGGATAGACTTCAGAGAATTTGTGAACTGGGATAGGAAAGAGATTACACCTTTATTTTTCTCCAAATGCTAATGGAGCTTAGTATAGTATTTCCTTCAGTGGTGAATGTTAGCAATAAACCATAGTAGTCTTAGCCATACCCATGCTGGTCGCTGTAAATAGGAATCACAAGAATTTTTACACCACATAACATAACATGCTGTGGCTGCCATCTCAAAATATCATTTAGACTCCCCACTACTTCAAAATTACAGTGGTTATTAGACCCAGGGCCAGATGTCATTATGCTGTGTGATGACGAAGCAACATATGTGACCATATTACAAATTTAGAATTGTTTTTGTATTTTAAAAGCTATCTTGCAATTGAATTGTTTTCTTGGTGATCATGTGTATTTTATAATTATGCATTGATAAACATACCCTGAGAAAGGGATTTATAAGTCTCCACCAGATGCCTTAAGCACAGAAAGGCCAGGTGCATGGTGGCATTTCAAGTACAAACCTTCCTTCTGACTGGACTTCCCTATAGATTCTTTTTCTGGCACTCACAATTCATAGCTATTTTAAGACCAATCGAAATTAAAAACCATTTCCTCACTCAAAGGTGTAGGGTAAATAAATTTGGAAAAACATTGCTACAACTGCTTTGGGAGCAGCCTAGGCTTCAGCTATTAACCAGGTTGCTGTTTTCTCAAACATTTGCATACCACAGAACCCACAAAAATTAAAAAACAGTCCATTTTAATTTTTAGGGCTCTGGAGGCCCCCACACCATCACCATTGAATCTTTCACGTCTGTCTGCAGAATGCTGGTATTGTAAGGCTCAAAGCAGTCTATGGAAATATGAGCTACAAAAAAAAAAAAAAAAAATTGGCGTCAATAGCTGGCATTTGTTGTAAAAGTTACTGGCAAATACAGCTGTCTCCTCTTTTAGCCAATGGTAATGTGATGTTTTTAGTTCAATAAAGCATTTCAAGAAAGTCCAAACGTAAAAGTTATAAACATTGAATGGTAAATATTTATTAGAAAGGGGAAATGAACTTTGTGCAATTAGCCCAATCAGTCTTTTTTATGATTACAAGTTCCTCCTGTCCCTGTCAGCAAAGTCACTGCAAAGCAAAATCACTATTTAACAAGACTTTTGAGCTATTTCAGTTCAGATATTCTGCCAGGTGAAACAGGGTGAGAAGGCCCAATGTAGGCACTGTCCACTGAAAGGAAGAGTGTGGCATTGCTACTGGAGACAGAGCAAGAAGGGAAGACAGGGCAATGTGCTGAGAGTGACCACTGCTTCACAAAGCCCCCACCCCGTTCTAACATGAAAGAGGTATGCATCTGCCCTCCCCCCACCACACTGTGCCTGGAGGTTCTCAGTTGAAAGGTGCTATGTAATGACCACCCACCCTTACACCCTACCTGCTTCCCAGCGACACGTTCTGCCATCATTGCTCCAGAGCCCGTGCCTGGCTGCCACACAGTAGTGCTTGGCAGGGGCATACACCAGCCTTACTAGTCACCAAAGTGCGGGTGTGCTTGCATGCCATGGCATTCCCAAGGGACTTAGGTGTGCACATTGTGCTATTTTTTTTTTTTATAGAACATTATTGAGCTCAGAAGCTGTAAGCCAGTTGTTTCAGGAAGACGAGAGGGTCTACAGTGGTCATAGGCATTAGAGGGGCGTATGCATTCTTCTCTACCTAAGGGTCCCTCCTTTTCTCTCTTCCATTTAACTCTCACCACCTTTTTGGCACAGTGTGGAGATGGCATCCATGTTGCATGGTGGTGAAGGAGGTGGGCTCTCTAGCCAGGCTGCCAGGGTCCCGTCCTGCCTCTACCTCTTGAACAAGTTACATGGTCCTTCTAGGCCTCAGTCTTCTAATCTGCAAAATGGGGAAATAAATTCTACTTACACACCATAGGGGTGTTATGAGAGTGAAGTAACCACTGAATCAGAGCCCTTAGCATGTAGCAGGCCCTCAGTAAATGTTAGCTAGTATTGTTTCTCTGTCACCTTGTTGCCTGGAGCCGGTGGGTGAAGTGGAGACAGTATTTAGCTGATGATCACCTTGGCTGGTCCTTTTGTGCATCTTTCCCTGCACTCTCCTCCCCTTTCCTCCTGGCACTTTGGGCGCCTGTCCCCCCAGGGATTCCTCTCCAGCTTCCAGTGTCTCTCTTTCCGCAAACTCCCAGTCCCCAGGCTGGATAGTCTCCTTCTGTCCTCTCCCAAGTGTGAAGATTCTCGTGGGCATCTAGATGGAGAGAGAAATCCCTGTGGTGTCTAGGAAGCACAGGGTGTCAAAATTCCACCTTGGGACAACAAAATTCTTCTCTCTGATGTCAGTCGTTTTTAAACCTGGTGGGTGGTTAGAGTCCTCCAGAGAGCGTTAGAAGTTTTTGTGCCTCACTCCAAATTTGCTGTCTTAAAATCTTCAGGGGGATGGGTTTCAGGTATCTGTCTTTTTATACTACTTCTCCAGAGATTCTTATACTCAGCTTGGTTTGGAAACTGCTGACTTAAATGAAACCTGTCCCTTTAATGCCGGTGGACCTGGCCAGAGTGGGTGGCTGGCCGGGTCCCGGAGCCTGGCCCTGCCCCTCTCAGACAGACAGGGCTGTACGGTAGGACGTGGACTTGGACGCCACGCTGAGAGCTGTCTTGCCTGTCTCGGTCTCAGCTTCCTGCCCAGCATCTGCCGCCTCTCTCCAAAGCTGTTGGACTTTGGCAGCAGATGGCCCTAATTTTCCAGAAGTGTTTAAGAGTTTATAGTAGACTGCCTTGTCACAGAAGTCTCCAGACCATGCAAGTTGTGTGTTATCTTTCATTTCTTGTTCCCCCGCCCGCTGAGCGTCCGGGTGCCAGGGCCCTGCCCTCACCCGGCAGCACCCACCCCCACCCCCAGCCCCAGCCCCGGCCTCAGCCAGGTGACATGGAAGGAGTGACCCTGCCCAGCACTCAGGAAGCCTTCCAGAAGCGGGGCTGGCATGCCTGCCTGGGGAAGACTTCAAACTGCAGTAGTATTTGTGGAAAATTTGGATTAGTCACTTTTTCATACAGCTTGTGGCATTTTATTCTATCCCCGTTTTGGCTTGTGTTATCAGCAACACATTTTTGAGGGATTTTACATAACCATTCCCTTCAGTATCATTTTGAGTTAGAGCTGCTCTCCAAACCTTCAGTGGGAGCCCAGCGAGGAAGAGGCAAAAGAACATCAAAACAGCCTTCACAGTCCTTGACAGGGGCACCGCCAGTGGAAGGCAAGTGGTAAAGGCTTGGACGCACAGACAGTGGTGTCTTTGAGGATCTCAAACCTTGTCCGCATTTTCACAGAGCTCCCGGGAAGGAAGTTTGGCACTGGCTTATTTGTCATGCAGCCTCTTGAGAACCGTGTGGCAAAATGTGCTGGATATGACTTTTGCCGAACCTTAAACGATGCCAGTGTGGTGACAAATGCTAGAACCAGAGAGCTGTTTTGTTTTCCTTGCTGTCTGCACGGGCCAGTGACTTTCTGCTGCAACTCAATCACTGCCTCTGGTGGTGGGAGGATAGGGGGGTGGTCTGAGCACCCTGCCCCTGATTTGGCTTGGGCAGCTGCCCCTTTATTTGTTTCCACCCTGTTTTAGTGTACCACATTTCGCTGAAGTTCAAGGTCATGCCGTCCAGCAGTGTTTGCAAGTGGAACATTGCAGGCGGAGGGAACAGCATGTAGCTGAGCACAGAGCATTCCATTCCACTGCAAACAAGAGAGAAGGATGAGCGTTCAGGCCTGGCTGGCACAGAGAATGCAAGATCACAGGGAGGAAGTGGAAGAGGAAACTGGGGACTGAGGGAGAGGCAGTGTAACCAGTGGGTAGGAATGTGTGTTCTGGGTTCAGGACAGGTCCCAGCTCTGCAGCATAGAACAGTCATAGAACTCCATCCATTTCCTCATCTGCAAGATGTGAATAGTGAGTGTGTGTCTCACAAGGTCAGTGTTAGTAGGACTGAGAGAATCCCTATAAAGTGCTTATATGATACCTGGGCTTGGTAAATGCTCAGAGTATGTCAGCTTTTGTTTCAGCCCACTGAAGCCCAGCATTGCTTTACTGATGAGGGTATTCATTCATTTGTTCATTCATTCATTCAGCGTGTCTTTACTGGGTGTATATATGTGTCTTGGAGTTGGTGAATACCAAGGTAGAGTTGCCCCATCCTTTTTGTTTAGACTATTATTTTTTAACTTGTGAGATAATTTTAGCTCTTAAAGAAGACTTGCAAAAATAGCATATACCTTTCACCCAACTTTCTGTTGTGTTAACATCTTATATAATCATAGAACCATTATTAAAACCAGGAAATTAACCTTGGTATGTTACTGTTAACTATAGTATATTTGGATTTCACCATTTTTTCCATTAATGTCCTTTTTCTGTACCAGGATCCAATCCAGGATCCCATTTTGCATTTAGTCATCAAGTCTCCTTGGCTTCCTTCAAGCTATAACAGTTCCTCAGTCTTCCCTTGTCTTTCATGACCTTGACGTTTGTGAAGAGGACTGGTCAATTATTTTGCAATTTGGGTTTGTCTGATGTTTTCTCATGACTAGATTGAGGTTATGCATTATTGGGAAGAAAACCACACGAATGATGTGGTTAATACATCTTAGTCCTGGGAAGTTAACCTTAGTCACCTAGCTAGGGTGTTATCTGACAGGATTCCCCACTGTAACTTACTACTTTTCCTTTTATCATTACTGTTGAGTTTATCTGTAGCAGTGCTTCCCAAGCTCAGCACTATTTTGACATATGGGCTGGATAATTCTTTATGTGGGGGACTGTCTTATACACTGTGGGATGTTTAGCAGCATCCTAGGCCTCTACACACACTACAGGTCAGGGGCACACCCCTAATTGTGATAAACAAAACATGTCTTCAGACCTTGCCAAGTGTCCTTTGGGAACAAAAATCACCCCCAGTTGAGAACCATTGACCTATAGGATAGAAGTGGATAAAAGGTCATTTTTGCACATCTATAATTTTTATATTAATATTTTTCTTTATGTGTAACACAATGTGAAACACAGAAAAGTGCACAAATCGTAAGTGTACAGTTATATGAAATAGATATTTTGTTAAGTATCCATCTATATATCTCATTTTATTAAGAGTTTTAATAAGGAACCATGATTAAATTTTATTAAATGTCTTCAGCATCTATGAGGAGACTGAATGACTTCCCTCTTTTGAGTTATTAATATGGTGAATTATATCAGCTGATTTTTCTAATATTGAACTATCTTTGAATTCTTGGTGTAAGTGGTTTTGGTTATGATCTTCCCCTTGACCCAAAATTGTTTAAAAGAGATTTTTAAAATTTCTGGGTGGTTATGTAGCCTCTAGTTTTCTTTTTTAAAGTCAATTCCTAGTTTTATTTCATCATGCTACACTTCTATTTTCCAGATTTTATTGAGCTTAATTTTTATGGATATTCTATGACCATTAAAGGTATATTTGTTTTCAGAGTACAGAGTTCTATTAATTAAATCTATTTTAATATGGCTTTTTAAAGATTTTGTGTATCTTTATGTATTTTTTGTCCATTTCATTTGTCACGGGCTGAGAAAGGTAAATTAAACTCTTCTACTAATTCTTTTGTTGTTTTCCCTTATATAATATCTCAAGTAAATTTTCCTACATGAGATTTAATTCTGACCTATTTGGTGCATAGATATGTGTAATTGTAAATCACCATTGAGAATTGTATTTTTTGCAACATAACAAGTCCTTCCTTGTGTTATTTCATGCTTTTGGTTCTGGATTCAGGTGTGGCTAACATGAGTGCAATTCTTTGCCTTTATTTTTGACTTTCTGAATCACGTTGTTTTAAGTATTTCTTGTTATATAGTAGTACCCCAAAGTCACAGTTTCCCTTTCCAAAGTTTCAGTTACCTTCAGTGAACTGTGGTCCAAAAATAGTAAATGTAAAATTCCAGGAATAAACATTTCATAGGTTTTGAATTGTAGATCGTTCTGAGCCACATGATAAAATCTTGCGCCATTTACTTTGTCTCGCCTGGGACATGAATCTTCCCTTTGTCCCGTGTATCCATGCTGTCTGTACTCCTGCCTATTAGTTACTTAGTAGCCTTCTCAGTTAGATTGACTGTCATGGGATCCCAGTGCTGTGTTTAACTCATCTTTGTTTTTCTTAATCATGGCTCCAAAGCACAAGAGTAGTGATGTTGGCAATTCAGATATGTCAAAGAGAAGTTGTTAAGTGCTTTCTTTATATGAAAAGGTGAAAAGTCTTGATTTAATGAGGAAAGAAAAATAATCGTACGCTGAGGCTGCAAAGATCCACAGTAAGGTCAAATCTTCTATCTGTGAAATTATGAAGAAGGAAAGAAATTCATGCTAGTTTTGCTGTTGCACCTCAAACTGCAAAAGTTACGGCCACGGTGCATGATAAGTGCTTAGTGAAAATGGAAAGACATTATGTTTGTGGGTGGAAGACATGAATAGAAACATGTTCTGATTGATGGCAATTGGGTTCAGTACTACCTGTGGTTTCAGGCATACACCAGGGGTCTTTCAATGCATCCCCCACAAAGGTAAGGGAGAACTACTGTATAGCATATAATTGAGTTTTGGTTTGTGATCTAATCCAGTGGTCCCCAGCCTTTTTGGCACCAGGGACTGGTTTCAAGGAAGACAATTTTTCCACAGATGGCGGGGGATGGTTTCGGGATGATTCAAGCACATTACATTTATTGTGCAAACCTCTCTGCTAATGATAATCTGTATTTACAGCTACTCCCCAGCACTAGCATCACTGCCTCAGCTCCACCTCAGATCATCAGGCATTAGATTCTCATAAAGAGTGTGCAGCCTAGATCCCTCGCATGTGCAGTTTACAGTAGGGTTCACTCTCCTATGAGAATCTAATGCTGCTGATCTGACAGGAGGCGGAACTCAGGCAGTGATGCGAGTGATGGGGAGCAGCTGTAAATACAGATGAAGCTTTGCTTGCTCACCTCCTGCTGTGCGGCCCAGTTCCCAACAGGCCATGGACTGGTACCAGTCTGCAGTCTGGGGGTTGGGGATCACAGATCTAATATAAATGATTTTTTATTTTAATAGATGAGTTTAGCTAATTTACTGCTGTGTTAGATATATTTGGTCCTAGTTCTTTCACCATGTTTTATCTTAAGCTTTCTGTTTTTATTGCTTCTTTTCTTCCCCCCTTACTGTCTGTTCTGGATTTTCCTTGCCTTTTGTATTTTATGTTTCTTCTTTAGAAGACTTATATTCTTGTTCCAGTGATTACCCTGTAACTAACTGTATACATTTAATCCTCCATGTTTTTATTCTCTTGATGCTTTAAAGATCTCTCCGAGTCTTTGGTGTTTTGGAATGTATCAAAAATGTATCTGTGTTAATGCTCTACTTGCTCCCTAACAAATCACCACAAAAGGCAGTGGCTTAAAACAACACACATTTATTATCTCTCAGGTTCTGTGAGTCAGGAACATAGGCATGGCTTAGCTGGGTCTTCTGCTTCACAGTTGTCAATGAGGCTATAATCAAAGTGTTGGCCCAGGGTGTGCAGTCTCATCTGAAGGCTCAACTGGAGAAAGATTTGCTTCCAAGATCACTTGGTAGTTGTTGGTAGCACTCAGTTCCTTGCAGGTTGTTGGATCGAGGTTGCTTTCTTTCAGGAGAGCTTATGTTTGTTTCATCCAAAGCCAGGGGCTGCCACTAACCTTTCCAGAACTGGTAAACACCCTTCCAGATTTTCTGGTTTAATCTGATGTCCCAGGTAGAGCCCCCAACCTTGTGACCAGCCCCAGACTTTTTTCCCCACCTGTAGTGCTAAGACCAATGCCTGCCCTCAGGGGAGCCCACCCTTGTATGTGCTCATCACAGATTGGTACATGTTTGTATATGTGTATAAATATAGCTGTGTATATATTTCATATTTGCTTCCTTGGATATTTCCTTTACTTTTGGTGAGCTCAGCAATAGGAATTATGTTTTATTACAGTACCTAGCTGTTTTCTACTGGAAAAACAGTCCTGCCTCCCACGGTGTCTAATCCGCTATTTGCCAGAAGCAGGTGCACCAGTCAGTCACCCTTCCCTTTAGGGTACACACCATACTGTACCTAACTCCATGAGCATGAGAAAGTAGATGCATTTCTACCTCCGGGCCCCTCCCTTGCCTCCAGCCAAATTGTGTTGTTTTTCTTCATGGTCAATATTTTTCCTTTAAAAGTTCTTTTATCTCAGTTTTTAAAATTTATCTGTTGTATTTTTGTCCTTCCCCCAGCTAGAAAAGGTAAAGAAGTTGGTGTATATAGAGGCAGCCTCCCATGCTCCTGCCTCAGCCCACCTTCTTCCCAAGTAGTTCCTCTCTCTCCCGTTTCTGCCTTGTCTGGGTTTCTGTCATGTGTGTTCTGTTCTCTGACTCCAGTCCCCACATTGGTTTCAGTCAATACCTTGATCAGTGCTTGCTGCTAGTCCATTTGCTGTGGGTTCTCCAGTCATTTCTTAGTTGGCTGGAGGTCATCCTTTGGTATTTTCTCCAAAACATTTAACTATTTGTAAGTTCAAAAATGTTTTTCTGTTACCTAAATACTTGAATGGCGTTAGTTTATATACACTTCCTGGGCCACGTGTTCGTTCTTTCCTTGTGTCTTTATCATCCTCACCCCACTGCCTCAGGAATGATGCAGCTGTGGAGACAGACATCTGCACACCACCTCAGCTCTTTTCCCATTATCTGGGACTTGGTCTTTTTGCCTGGCTGCCCAAAGGATTTTTGGCTTTGTCTTTGAAATCCCGTAACTTTATCAGGACGTGCTACTGGGTTCATCATCCTTTGCCATTTTTTCCTGGAATGGAGCTTTGCTTTTCAATCTGAGCCTGAGATCTCCTTTCATTTCAGGTTAGGGGCTTGAATTTATATTCAAATACCTTTTCCATCACATTATTTTAGTTCTCTTCTTTAGGAGCCTTGTGCTTCTGACCCAGCTCAGGCCCCTTGACTTTCACAATCATCTCAATGGAGAAGTGGAGAAAACTTCAGAGAAAGCCCCATCCTACGTGCCATCTGGGGCTGTTGTGAGGCTCAGGATGACCAGAGCACTTTGTCATTTGCAAAGCTTGACACGAGTGCCAGGTATGGATCTAGGAGGCGTCACAGTGACTATAAGCGTTCGCAGAGCAGAGCAATGCTGGTGGCTGAGCCTGGGTCAGAGGCTGTAGCTCTAAAGTCTCCTTTGTGGCTCATTCCCCTTTTCTAGTATACCATTGTTCTAATATACCTTGTTCTAATACAACATAGTTTATCCGTTCTGCTGTTGATGGGCATTTGGATTGTTTCAACTTGGAACTAATACAAATAGCGTCGCAGTGAACATTCCTAACAATGTCTTTGGTGAACATATACACACTTTTTTTTTTTGGTTACATACGTAGGATTGGAATTGCCGGGTATTAGAACGTGCATGTCTTCAGCTTTAGTAAATACTGCCAAAAAGTTTTCCAAAGCTGTTGAACCAAGTTGGAATCTCACCAGCAGTACACAGGAGTTCCCATTGTGCCACGTTCTGGCCGACGCTTGGTGTTCTCCATCTTTTTTATTCTAGACATTCTGGTGGGTGTGTAGAGGTTTTAATTTGCCTTCCCTGATGGCTAAAGAAACCGAGCACCTTTTCATAGGTTTCCTAGCCATTTAAATGTTCTCTCTTGTGATGAGTCTGTTCAAGACTTTTGCCCATTCTTCTACTGGGTCTTTTTCTTAATCGATCTGTAAGAGTTTTTTGTTGTTTTTTAAAAATATACTCTGGATACAAACACTTCGTTGGTCATATGTATTAAAAATATCTCTCTTATGTATTGCAGATATCCTCTCTCATTTTCTCATAGGTGTCTTTTGATAAACAGAAGTTTTAATATGGTACAATTCATTAATTTTTTTCTTTAGGATTATTACTTTTTGTGTTCTGTTGAAGAAATTTTTGCCTAACGTCATTCTCCTTTCCTTTGATGATTAGAAAAGTTTTATGAGAAAGCACTGTCTGTAAAATGCGCAATAAACAGTTTACGCCACCTTCTTCCTCTTTCTCCTGATGTGGCAGTTACTTCTCCTGATCCCAAGCACTCCTACCCCATAAATTCACCTCCTGGGTCAGCCTTGTCTCATGAGCACATGTCTGCACACGGACGCCGCACTCTCGAAGAGCTCTTGGGTCAAAGTGCATGGAATCAAACATTTAATGAGGCGCAGTCGGTCTTTATGGGACCAGCTGGTGGTGCAGTCATGGCTCTCATCTTTTTACCATTCCTTTGAGAGGCAAACAGTAATGGGAACATGTAGACTTTTGTGAACCCAAATGTGCAGTATTCCACTAGAATCATCGACTTCTTTAAGGGCACAAATCAGCTCTGACATAGTTGAAAAATGAGAAAGAGCTGTGGGCTTTTCTTAGCTCTTTTTAAAAGCCCCCTCCAGCTCTGCTTTCCTTCCCTTTCTCTTATTTTTGTCCCTTCAACTTCTAAACTTTTTTTTTTTTTGCTTTAGGCAGCACAGTTGCACATCTATTCCATGCAGATGTCTGAGATTACTTGGAAGAGCAGACCTCTAAACTGAGCATGGCACGCCATTTATAAGCCACGCTGTGACAGTGCTGCACCACGCCATGGGGGCCCCTTGCCCTTCCCCCTCCCCCCAGTGAAGCAGTGGGTCCCCGCCACACCCTGGAGGGTGATGTCTTCCTGTTCCCACTCGGGCCTTTTAGCCATGGTTGGGTTTGGCATCCCAAATCACTGTGTCTTTAAAAGATCCTTAAGTACATCTGTTCTCAATTTTCAGACCATGAGGCGAGGATTTGGGTGCAAGTAGTTTATCTGGGAATTGATCCCAGGAAGCACTGTGAGAGATGAGGGAGGGGGAGTCAGGAAAGGTGCACTGATGAGGAGGTGACTGCGGAGGCAACATGCCATCCCACCTGGACCCTCTGAGAGACACATGGCTCATGCCTCAATGTCATCCCCGAAGTGGGATGGGGGTTATCCAGCGCCTGTCCCTTATGGTTGAAAGCGCTGTTTGCACATGAGTCCTTAGGGGAAGGACGCTCGCTGTGTCTGCCCCAGTGATTTTGTTAAATTGTCTCATTCTGAGCACTTTGTTGTTGGCCAGATTTCCTACTAATACAATTGGGAGTCTGTGTTTTTAAATGCCTGTTCCTGTTTTAGTAGAATTATTTTAATCATATATTTGTAGAGGTTCCAAAATTCTGTAGGTGAAATACTGTAAGAAATTATGCACAGCTCAGCTGAGCTAGAAAACAGGTGACCACAGGGAGAAGGGAAGTTTGCCTCCGTAAGCCTGTGGTCATGGGGCCCAAACACTTCATGGCCCTTTGATCTCGTTTCTGGGCCTTACCACAGCTGCCCACTCCTCTGGCCTCAGCTCCAGAGAAGCCTCTCCCAGCAGGCGCTCTCTGATAAGGTTTGGTTAGATCCTTTTCTTGTGTGCTCTGTACAGCTATGGGCATCTGCCTTATCCCTCACTACATTAGATGGACGGGGTCTGTTTGCTGAGCACTCCTGGGGGCAGGGGCTGCTGCTCCTGGCTGTGCCCTGCCTCATACCTCCCAGGCCTTCAGTTCTGACGTTGGAACTGCTGTGCTCCATCCCGTGAAACAAGCCCTTCTAGGAGTAAATGCACAGAATTTTGTTGAGCTAAATGAACCAGTTGAAATGATGCACCTATTTTTTGGACATCCAGACCCATGACCCTCCCATTCCCCAATATGTTTCAAATCCCAAATGGTAATTGGGCCACATCTCTGAGCCCAGTTGTGACCTGTGCATGTGGGCGTTCTCCACAATCACGGTTCCTTCCCTTGTCCTGCAGCATCTGATGTGCGCTGGACTGTGGTGCCTGGTAGAAGGAGATACGTCCTGCAAGACCAAGCTGGACCCTCCCCTGGATGGCACCGAGTGTGGGGCAGACAAGGTAACCCCCGGCCTCCCTCTGCCCCCAGCAGGCAGCCCCCTGTCTCCTGGGCACTCAGCACTTCTCTAGCTGAAAGGCAGTCTTCACTCTGCTCAGAAGCCCCCACAACATCCCTTGGGCACCACAGAAACGCCCATGGAGCCCACTCTGGGCACAGGGGGCTCCTATATCACCTCACTCCTTTTTCTAGTAAGATACAAGAATCATTTACTTTATGTTTTTGTTAAATTATCTCCTTTTGTCACATGAGTGAATTTACTTAAAAGGAAAACTTTCCATCAGTATATTTTAAATGAAAAAACAATATCACCTGCCATACACAAAAAGCTATCATAAAATGAATTTGATAAGAACAATGGTATCCAATTCTATCTAGATGTTAAGGGAGCGAGCCTGCTCCTCGTGAGATCGGTAAGTGTTAGGAGAGTTGATGGGACCAGCAGCCACAGAGACTTCTTCTGTAGTCTTCCTGCAAGGATTGAAAGAGAGTTGAACAGGAAGTTACATTTCACTCTGATGCTGTGGCTGGGAGCCACAAAATCGCATCTCGTGCCCTAGGGTATGTGCCATGCACTTTGGAAAATTTCATTTTAGAGGCTGGGTTTCCTCTTATCTTCAGAAAGAACCAAGGTTCACCCACGTGGAACTGGCTGTGTCATCTCTAAGCAACAAACCCAACAAATTCTGAAGTTCAAAAACCTCAGAACCAGGAAATGCTGCCTCACATTTAGCAAAGTTTACAGAAGCTCAGGTCTCTTCATGAACTATGTGAATTAATCCTTTTCCTGGGAATTTAGAAAATCCTAATGGAGCACATTCCTTGTAGAAGTTTAGAGCAAAATCCAAACCTCAGAGGGATATAGATGTCAGGTTGAGTAAGTAAGGAATGTCACTGAAGTTAGCAAACATGCACACCCTGAAATAATGTACTTTTATGTAATTTTTGAAAATGGATTTTTGGCAGCATGGCATTTTTTTGGCATGGAGGGAACCGCAGCCCTTTGGTCTTGAGAGAGCAGCTTTGCTGAGTGCCTGGGGCCCCGGCCCTCCCCGCTGTGTTTCAGTGGTGCCGCGCAGGGGAATGCGTGAGCAAGACGCCCATCCCGGAGCACGTGGACGGAGACTGGAGCCCGTGGGGCACCTGGAGCATGTGCAGCCGAACGTGTGGGACGGGAGCCCGCTTCCGGCAGAGGAAATGTGACAACCCCCCGTAAGTCCCCCTCGACTAGGCATCCCCCAGTGGGCTGCAATTGGGGTTTCCCAGCTGCAGCTTTCGCTGCCTCCCTCAAAGCACGGTCTGCCTCCCACTAATAATCAGAAAGGAAGGGAAATAAAATCGAGCCAAGGTCCAGGGTGCAGGGGCCCTGTGTGTGTGTCAAGTGACATCTCGGCTTAAATAGCTCTCCTGTGAACATGGATGCAGTAACGTTCTGTGGTGAGCTGGCTCCCATATTCCTTGCTTGGGTCCTGGTGGGAATGTTTCCCATGACAGCTGATGACAGTCCCTCTCACCTGCTTCATAGTTTATGTAGCCGAGGGTCATTCTTAGGAAGCCTATAGACCTTCAGGAAAGAGAAGCTGACCTTCAAATTGGCTGTCAGCTGATTTGGGAGTAGCCTGGTGGTTCATGAGTCACAAAGTATCTGGTGCAGCTGTCTTGTTCATGCAAATATTTTTCATGGGTCCTCCTAGACCTATTTGACAGGAATAAGTGTTTTGGTTTGTTTTTTTTTTTTCCTCTTTGCTTTCTTCTTATTGGCTCTGATGGCAACATGACCCTCCTCATTCACCTTTGTGCAGTTGCTCCAGAATATGCAGGGGTAGATTTTGTGCCCAGGTTTAGTAGCACCTTCACCATAGCTTTCTCCCTTTTCCTCCTGAAGTTTCCTATTTTTTAATATTTCTCTTAATGGTCTGTTTTATGCCTTCTGTGTCATCAATTGCATCATGCCAATTTTGAAAACACATCATAAATCATGACCAGTGAGAAATATCCACAATTAGGTCTTGTTGATGCATAATTAGCAGATATTTCTTGTGTTTGAAAATCCTGATCCCCAGGCTAGACCCCAGACCAATTAAATCACAGACTCTGTGGGTGGGAACCAGAAATTGGATGTTTTAAATCCAAACTCTGACTCCAATGGCCAGCCAAAGTTGGGAACCTCCAGATTAAAGGAAAACTTATGCTCATAGTTTAGTCAATGATGGGAACACTATTTTTTCCAGTAATGCTCTAAGAATTAGCATCATGTATTATGTCTTATTAAAACCTTTCCCTCTAGAAACCAGCAGAGTGCCTGGCACACAGTAGGTATTTGATCTGTTAGGAATGACTTCTTAATTAAAAGCATGAATGGGCAGATGATTAGAAACCCTCGTTAGCTAAATGGTGAGAAATTAATAGAAAGTGGTTTCAGTTTTTACGTTACTCTGTGTTGAAGTTAATAGTTTGACCTCAGGCCCTGCAAAGAGATGTTTGGGCTTGGATTCATGGCACTGAGATTTGGGCCTGGCTTTGCTGGTTATTGGTCATGTGACCTCGAGGAAGACTCTTCTGTTTTCTGGCCTCTTTTACCCCCTTAGAGGGAGCTGACAGGGTAGAATAGGAAGAGCCAGGCTTCAAAGCCAGGACAGACAAGTCTTCAAATCCCAGTGCAACTCCTTATAGCAACTGACAACTGTTACTTACCTCTTCATCTGAAAATTGGAATAATTCTTGAGAACACATAGAAAATCTTGGTCTGTATTTAATAAGTGGCCCCTCTTGTCATTTGCACTAACAGAAGAACTGTGACGAGACCACTTACGCTGCGCTGCCTACCTCACAGAGCAGTTGTGCAGTTCGGAGGAGGGTGACTTAAGTGGAAAGGCTTTGTTAAGTGCAGAGAGAAATTCGCGAGTGTTGTGATTGTCATGAGGGCTCCATGCTTGTGACTGGAGCTTAAGGGCCCTGGCAAAAGACTGGTCTCCTTTGGCATGTAACATATGTTATCCCATGTCAGGTGACACCTTGTAAACATCATAGTAGGAGGATAGCAGAACTGCTAAGTGCCCAAAAGACCCTATATCCTGAGACTGTCAACTTTTAGATTGTTTTAGGTGAGGGCTGCCTTGCAAGAATAAGATGTTATCAATGCTAGGCGAATGCAGTAGGCACAACTTTTAAGGGACCTGGTGTTGTCTGTTTTCCTGGGATGACACTGGCTCAGTTGTCCCCCGCCCCCATTGGCGGCCTGGAAAGGAGGCTTTCCCAAGTTTTGTGGCCTCATGCCTGGGCCGGACCCCTGTCACCATCCCTGCTATTCCCTTCCCTGCCCACCGTGGGTGCTCTGGGATACCACAGGGGCATTTTGCAATGAGAGACTGCTAAAGACCCCCTAATTCAGCGAGCCGCGTGAGCAGGCCCTCCCTGGCCTGGCCTGCCGTGGGATTTCACATATTGGGATTCTCACCTGGGCCCTCCAGTGGCCCCAGGAGGGAGGCTGTTCTGGAACTCACAACGTTGTTGTGAAGTCTTTCATTCTTCCTCTCTATCTGGTTCCTCCCCTCTCCCCCGCCGGGGGGGGGGGGGGGGGGGGGGGGGGGGGTTATGCACATGGGCAGCGGAGGGCTTGTGGGACTCAGCACACCGGATTGTTACAGGCATTGATGCACCTTCACATCCCGTCTGGCACCCAGCAGCACCCCTTGGGGCGGGGCGATGGTGGAAGTCCCAGGGCAGGAAGGGCGTTCTCCCTCCTCCCAGCCCCATGCTCCTTCCTAGCGATGCCTTCAGTGAACCCTGCCAGGGCCCAGAATCTGGACTCTGCTAGGTGTGGGCCTATAGTGACAAGCAAACACAGGTAAGATCCCTGCCCACCCTCAGGGGGCATAATCCCCCTATGAGAAAACCAACTTCTCTGGTTTTCTTCCAGACACTTCAAACTGGGCACTTCTAAACTGTGACCTCCACTCCCAACCCTCTTCTCCCCTCTCAGTAAATAGTACTACATCCTTGCACTGCTCGAGTTCAGAGCCCCTGGGTCCCTGCGGCATGCTCTTGTGTCCCTACCTCCTCCACGTCTGGTCGTGATGAGAGTGGTGAACACAGCAGGTGCTCCCCACGTGCCAGGTTCCCTTAGGCATTTATGTAGTAAATCACTGGATGCAGCCCTAGGTAGGAAGTATTATTTTTATCCCCATTGTACAGAAAAAACTGAATCATAGAGAAGTTAGGTAACTTGCCAAAGGTCACACGGTGAGATGGTGGTGGGCCAGGTTTGGAACCCAGTTCTGGAAACCAGAAGTCCAAAATCAAGGTGTCAGCAGGTTTGGTTGAAGGGGAATCCGCCTTGTGCATCCCGCAGCTTCTGGTGGCTGCCGGCAACCCTCGGCCTCCTTGGCTTGTAGACGTGTCGCTTTAATCTCTGCTGCCGTCTTCATGTGGTCTCTTCCCTGTGTGTCTTCTCACGTTTATTCTCCTAGAAGGAGACTTGTCATTGGATTTAGGGCCCACCCTAATCCAGGACGATCTCATCTCAGTATCCTTAACTTACTTACATCTGCCAAGAGCCTCCCCAGTTATGTGTATCAACCCACCCAGCCTCAAAGCCTCCTTTCTGCTCACCACAGCGTTCCAGCCCCAGGACCTTTGTCAGCACTCTCTTCCCTCTCCCTAGCTCGCCTTGGCCCCTCTTTGGGTCTCAACATAAATGCCTTCTCCTGGAGAGGTCTTCGTCCCTGACACCCTGCTTAAAGTGGCATAGTTTCTCTCAGCACCTCTCCCTAACGTGACAGGTATTATAACAGTTGGTTATTGCCATTAGTGTTTGCTTGCTTGTTTCTATTCTATCCTCCCCACTGGCCCTTAAGCTCCAGAAGGCCTGGGACAGGCCCCACCTGTTTGGATGCCATCCTACCTTCCGTGCCTTCAGCAGAGCAGCCACCCCATAAAATGCGCTGAACACCTCACTGCCTGGATGCGTGCATGCCCAAGAAAAGCAATCTCTGCAATTCCAGTGCCCCAAAACACATCCCTAATATCATTTTTCCCCTGAAACACAAACGTTATTTTAAATTATTAAGCCAAAAAGGTGGATCCCCAGGCAGGCCTCCTGACCTTGTATCATGGACGGCCTCCCAGATGCTATGAATGGCCACGTGAGGCCTGTATGTCACCTGTGCCTGCCCTGCCCTGGAGAGGTTGCACTCATAGCCAGGGATGCTCAGCACCATCTCAAGCACAAGCTTCAGTGTGTAACCAGGCCTTGTCTATCCCAAGTGAGAGAAATGTTATGTTTTTGCTCCTATAACATGCACCCTTTGGTAGTCTATCTGATCTTTCACAATGACAGCGTAGCTCTATTTCCCATTCTGAACAGAAACAACATGCTCTTTTTTTCCTTGTAGTTTTTGACAAAGTTTCTCACCCTGGTGGATCCAGCCTGGGTGAATGGGAAGACACGGGGAAGGCCTCGGGTGGGTGGGTGGATTAGCAGCCGTCTTGGGTGCTTCCCGAAGAGATGCAGGACATGGCTGGTGTTTTGTGAAGTCTGGGCTGCAGTCTCCCACCTGCCTCTGCAGAATGGCCTGGTGTGGTGATTGTTACAAAGCACAGCTGATCGAGGCCTCGGAGCCAAGCTGTGACCAAAACAGCATCCTCTCCCCATCTCACTCCTTAAGTCACCAGGCCTGCTGCCTGAGATTTCATAGGGATGTCCACATCTTACTGCGATGTGCGTCTCAGGCTTGGAATGTTCCCACCATCCTCTCCCCGCCCCCTTCGCTTTATATTCCTGGCCCCATTCCTGTCTTCTGCAGCTGGTTTACTCACTGTCCAAAACTATTGGCAAGAGAGTTCCCTCTCCCCCCACTTTTTTTCTAGTCTTGGTCATTTACAGCTATTAGAATTTTTTTTTTTGCCAGCTGACCTTGAGGCTTTGGGGACCATCTGTGTTTTCAAACCAGCTTCCTTAGGCTCATCCTTTCCTGCCATAATTTATGTCGCTGTGGGTAGGAGTTATGCCAAAACACTGCAAGGTAGAAAATGCATCTCTAATTCACATTCTGGTACCCCATCGAAGGCTTGTGTGTGGCGGAGGGCTGGGAGAAAGGGTCAGGTGCACGTGTTTGAAAAGCCAGCTCTGCCCCAGCAAGTGCGGGATGTGCAGGCCGGTGGGGTACAGAGCCGGGATGCAGCAGGGTCATCCCACAACATGGCCCCCTGAGCACCAGGAGGGAGAGGAAAGCAGCTAGCCCGCTGAGACTCAGTGGGAGGACGGGTGGAGTAAGGTTATGTGCCTGTAATTGGTTTTTGCTTCCACAGTGAAACCCCATCTGTGTGCTTTCAGTGTGCCCGTGACCTGGCGTTTGTATGGATAGTTTTTAAAAATCCCAAGTCTTCTACACTGAAGTATAAGTTACGTGTGTTACTTGGATACCTTTCAGAGGAGGCCTTAAAACTGGGACATCTGCTGCCTTGAGGGTGTGTTAGCAGCCCGGTCCTACTCCTGAAACCCTGCGGCCTTGCCTTGCTTGCTCCCTGGAGCTCACAGAGCCCGAGGCAGCCGGGGCAGGGGCCAGAACTGCCAGCTCTCTGCTGAGAGCTCTGTGTCTGCGAGGCAAACTAGCCTGAACTGCTGTTGTCACTACCTTCTGATCTATCTTCATTTAATAGAGCAAAGCAGAAAATAAAGTGGCACCTTTCTCTTCCAGTCTACCTGAATTCTACCTGTCCATCTGCTTCCAGGGAAAGGGGCAGATCTCCTGCCACGTGATCCTGTTCATCTCAGCAAGCCTTTGCTGCTTCTCTGCTCTGTGTTTGGGTCTGCCCAAGGCACCGTGGACCCCACCCCAGCAAGAGACCCTCCTTGCCCTGCAGGAGGTTGGGGAAGGTTTGGGGTAGAACTTACCTTTCGCTCCTACACTTCCAGTTTCTCACCAAAGCCTGTCTACCTTACTCTTTTCCTTGTTTTTGAACGTATTTATGAAGGTATAACATACAGAAAAGTGAAGCTCCCTGCACAGCATTGTTCGTCACAGTCGAACACGTGTCTGGGCCACACGTGCAGGTGCATGTCAGTGCAGCGGGAGGGGAGCCACCGGCTCCTAGCGCGTGCGTGTATGACCACATGACAGCCGCCAATTTTGCAGACTGGCCATGCCATCTCAACTGCCATGAGCCATGGTGGGTTTCCACATCCTCTGCATCCTCACTGACACCCAGGGTTGTCAGTCAGTCTTTCCCATTTTGGCCGTTCTGGTGGGTGTGTGGCAGTATCTTGCTGAGGTTTAGTTTGCATTTCCTTCATCAGTAATGAGGCTAAGCATCTGTGTATGTCTTCATGTGTCATTTGGATATACTTTTCTTGTGAAGCACCTAGTCAGGTCATTTGGTTTTATATATCTGAGTTTCCACTTTATTCATGTTTAGAAAGTCCTTCAACTAGAAATTGTGGATTGATATTGAAAATGTATCTTTAAAAACCCATCGCACCCCCAGTGACTGTATCAGTGAGTCAGGCTGTCCTTTCGGACCTCGTGGTAGCTGATGGGCAGCCCCTCCCAGAAGCAGGGCAGCCCGTGCCTGCTGGACCCAGGAGCTCCTGTGCACTACATTTCCCATCTCCACCTCTTACCAGTTGAGCAGTTACTTAACGTCGTGAGCTTCAGTTTCCTCATCTGAAGGGTACAATCAGGACTCCCTTCTGATTCTTTGTGTGGACTTAATGAGGGAATGGTCATAAAGGGGCCAGAAACGCATAAGCCCTCTTCTTCTCCCGTGTCCTGAGGTGACCAGTCCTGATTCAGGATGAGATTTCAACTTGCTACCTCCTCCCTCGAGGCCTTGCAGGGCCCTGGAGCCTGTGCAGTGCAGCCCCGCAGGCCTGTACCTTCCAGCCCTCACAGGAAAGGCTGCATGAAGGACATGGGCCTACCTTTAGCTCTTAGAAAGGCACAACTCTATTCTATTATGAATTCTACTATAGTTAACTGTTCTTCATTTTAGCCATGTCAAGCTTGGTTTCTGTCGTTTTAGTCTTCCTGGATGTATTTTGTTTTTATCCCCATTACATAGCTCAGAGGAACTTCCAGGGTGAATGAGAGCCCCAGCTCCCTGCTCCTCAGACTTTGTGAGGGTGGTCTCTCCACCCGCTCCATGGGGATTTGGTCTCTCCTGCCTGCTCTTGCTGGCCACAGTGCAGCATCTCCTGAGGCCCCTGTGTCCATATAAGTCAACCTTTGCCCACTCAGCCCAGCGTGGGATCCTTGGTAAAGTTGGTCCCCTCCTTCGAGTCCTCCCACAGAACTTCTGTCAGGAAGCCATCTATGGACCTCCCTGCAAGCTACACTCTCCCCCCACAAAGATTCTCCTCTGTCTTCTCTATGCCACGGATGGAGGGGGACTGTTTCTGTTGTCTCAGGACCAACATAGAGTTGACTCTTGAACAACATGGCTTTGAACTGTATGGGTCCACTTATATGTGGATTTTCTTCAGCCTCTGCCCCCTTGATACAGCAATACCAAGCCCTCCTCTCCCTATTCCTCCACAGCCTACTCAGTGTGAAGATGAATAGGATGAAGACCTTAAAGCTGATCTACTTCGACTTAATGAATAGTAAATGTATTTTCTCTTCCTTACGATCTTCTTAATAACATTTTATTTTCTCTAGATGACTTTATAGTAAGAATACAGTATATCATACAAATAACATATACAATATATGTGTTAATCAACCATTTATGTTATTATTAATAATAAGGTTTCTGGTTAATAGTGGGCTATTAAGTTTTTGGGGTGTCAAAGTTATCCATGGATTTTTGACTGCACCAGGGGGCAGTGCCCCTAACCCCCCACATTGTTTCAAGGTTAAATTGTACGTGCAGGAGGTCCTCACTGATGTCATGGTTACTAGACACGACCTGTGTCATAGAAACCATCATGAAGAGTGGGGGGCCACGTGTAAGGTCCTGCCACATATCAATACTGGGATTACTTAGGTAGTGAATCAAGTGGCTATTACATTGTTTTTCTCCTTTTACACGTTGTTCAAAGTAGTGACTCAAGGAAAAACTGAAAAAAATTAAGTCTTTCAGTCTTTTTTAAATTTTTTTTATTTTTTGCTCAGGGAAGCTCCATATAAAAAAGCATTAGCTACGACAGGTGATTGGAGTAATGGGAAATTAGCTACAAAGAGGCAAAGAAAACTCAAAACAGTACAGGAAGAGCAGATACGGGTAGTAGCCAGTGTCTTCAGGTCTGAGGCAGAGCACCCAAAGAAGAAACAAATCTAGATGGGGGTGACCCCCCCTACACCCACATCCAGGGCTAAAATTCCTTGGACCTTGTTGGAGAGGCTGGAGGCCACTGAGGGAGAGGTTTGTGGAGGGTCTGTGCTAGTGGGACTCTCTGGAAAGCCACACTTATGGTGTCTGGGAAAGGTGTCTAAGGGGAAAAACTGAAACTCAGACCAGGGTGAGAATCTGCCCAAAAGGTTGATGTGCTTGGGAGCTACCTTCTGGGGTGGAGGAGCTTGCTGCCCACAAGGAGGTGCCATGCATTGCAGACCACTACAGGAGCATGCTGAGAGAAATCACATACCAAAACCAGAGAGAAATACCTCTTCCTTCTCCAGTTTTCTCTAGTACCTTGTACTAACAAAGCTTAGCATCATGTCTTGATTGGAGATCTTTAATCCTTCATATGGCTTCAGATTACCATCTAGTATCCTTTCATTTGAACTTGAAAGACTCCCTTTAGCATTTTTTGTAATTCAGGTCTAGCAGTAACAAACTTTCTCAATTTTTGTTTATTTGAGAATGTCTTAATTTTCCTGTCATTTTTGGAGGACAATTATGTGGATACAGAATGCTTAGTTGACAGGTTTTTTTTTTTCTTTGAGCACTTTGAATATATGAGCCCACTACCTTTTGGCCTCCAGGGTTTCGGATGAAAATCAGCTGATAATCTCATTGAAGATCTATTGTACGTGACATGTCACTTCTCTCTTGGTGTTCTAAAATTCTCTCTTTGTCTTTTGCCAGTTTAATTATAGTGTGTCTTAATGTGAGTTCCTGTGTGTTTATCCTCCTTGGAGTTTGTTGAGCTTCTTAGATTTGTAGATCCATGTCTTTCTTCAAATTTGGGAAGTTTTCAGCGATTGTTTCTTTAAGTAATTTCCCATTTCTTTTTCTCTCTCTTCTCTCCATAACGTGTACGTCGGTCCACTTGATGGTGTCCCACAGATCCCCCATGTTCATTTATCTTCATTCTTTTTTCTTTTTACTTACCAGACTCAATACTTTCAATTGCCCTATATTCAAGTTTGCTGATTCTTTCTTCTGCCTGCTAAAATCTGCTTTGAACTCATCTGGTGGATTTTTTATTTCAGTTATTGTACTTTTCAACCCCAAATGTATTTGTTTCCTTTTTATAATTTCCATCTCTTTATTGATATTCTCATTTTGTTTATACATGGTCTTCCTGTCTTTGTCTATGTCTTCCTTTGGCTCTTAAGCATCTTTAAGATAGTTGTTTTAAACTCTTTGTCTAGTAAGTCCAATATCTGAGTTTCCTCAGGGCCAGGTTCTGCCAATATATTTTGTTCCTTTGAATGAACCATAATTCCCCCATTTCTTTGTGTGTCTTGTGATGTTTTTGTTGAAAACTAGACATTTGATTCTTATAATGTGGTAATTCTGGAAACAGAGAAACAGGTTCTCCCCCTTCCCCAGGGTTTGCTTTCATTTGTTTTATTTTGTTTTGTTTTGTTTTGTTTTATGATTGGATGGGTGGAGGTGGGAGGTGGGGACAAGGAGGCAGGCAGTAGGCTAGATAAAGGGCCCAAAGGAGACTTGCCTATGGGAGAAGGTTGGACAGGGATAAGCAGCAGCATAAGCATGTCTGGAGGGAGGCACACCAAAGCACACATGATATCCCATGGGCTGCCACCTCTAGGCCCTATTTCTTCTGGATCCAGTTCTTATGTCACTTCTAGTCTCTTGTCCACATACCCACTGTCAGGTATACAGGTAGCTGGTTTATGTGGGTCAGCTAGATGTAAAAATGGAGAAACCAGTTGGTGGGAAGGGATGAAACTGAAGGTAAAATGAAGCTTGATGGCAATGCAGAAAGTTAATTACATAATGTGCACAAATCGCAGTCCACACCCTAAGGTATGTAGGTAATATAGCTCCCTTTATTCTTCTAGAAACCAACCTAATTTGTGTTTTTAAACTCCCAGTTCATGTGGGATTCCTATCACTTCAGTTTTTGCCCCATTTTCCCTGAGCCTGCGTCTCAATTCTGCAAGGATTCATCTGGTCCTGTGGCATCCATGTGATATATTAGTTTCCTGGGGCTTCCATAACAAAGTACCACAAGCTAAGTGGTTTAAACAACAGAAATTTATTGGTTCACAGTTCCAGAGACTGGAAGTCCAAGATCAAAGTGTCAGCAAGGCCAGTTCCTCCTGAGGGCTAGGAGGAGAATTTGTCCCAGTCCTCTCTACTAGCTTCTGATTATTTTCTGACAATTTTTGGCATTCCTTGGCGTGTAGAAGCTTCCTCCCAATCTCTGCTTTCATCTTCTCAGGCTGTTCTCCCTGTCTGTGTGTCTCCAGATTTCCACTTTTTATACAGACAATTCATATTGGATTAGGGGCTCAGCCTACTCTAGTATGATTCATTTTAACTAATTATAACCGCATTGGCCCTATTTCCAAATAAGGCCCTATTCTGAGGTACTGGGGATTAGGACTGCAACATATGAATTTTGAGGAGGACACAGTTCAGCTTGTAACACATTGCTATACGGCATCTAATGCATCACTCATTCCCTCTCTGGTCCCCAGTTGTGGGGACTTATCTGTTGCCATGGTGATGTCTCTCTTGCTGGCCCACATGGCTCTTTGGGGCCAGCCCCTCTCTGCTCCTTCTACATTGTGCTCTGTGGCACCTGGTGGCTGTCCCGGGGTTCTCAGGGAGGCTTTCTCAAGCTCCATCTACCTAAATACACTATGCAATCATTTCTGAGGTCAGCTGCCCCACCCCCTGGTCTTCTAGACAGGAAACAGAACACGTGGTCCCTCTGCTCTCAGATCTCATAAGCCTTGTAGAAGTTTAGCCATTTCCTAACTTGGGCCTATCTTGGAGACCAGAGCTCAGGGCCCCACCATGGGGTCGCGTGTGTGTAATCACCCCAGGCCTCCTCTACTCCCAGGGGAGGGAATTGTTTCTTGAGGTATATGAAGTAGACAGAGAGGTATGAAGGGAGCCTTTCTTTCTACTGAGAATGTTTTCTTCAGGGCATCTGTGCAGACCAGGAGTTGACAGACTGTGGCCCATGGACTGAATCTGGCTTACCACCTGGTGGTTTAAATATGGTTTTATTGGAACACAGCCACACCCATTCTTGTACATATTGTCTCTGGCTATTTTTGTGCTACCGTGGCAGAGTTAAGTAGTTGCAACAGAAACTGTGTGGCTCACAAAACCAAAAATACCCATTATCGGGCCCTTTATAGAAAATGTTTGTCAACCCTTGGTGTAGACTTATATGACACAAAAGCCTGAAGACTTCTTCCATCTTCTGCTATTATATCTGTCCCCTAAAGCAATGATCGCAGGGTGGCCTTGCCGACTGAACATGAGAAATGGCAAAGGGAGAAAAAGAAATACCCAAAATGACATGGTTAATGTGTCAGAAATGTCATCTTGCCAACAGATGTGTGAAATTTGTGCAAATTCATTGAGCAGAACAGTTGTGATTTGTGCCCTTTTCTCTCATATGCTGAATTTCAATAAAAAGCCTAGAGGGGAAAAAACAAGAACTCTCTCACTCCATCCTGGTGATCTTGGCATCATGGAGATGAACCCAAGCATTGAGGCTGCCCAGGTCAGAGTCCTCCAAGGACACCCTGGGGCCTCATGGAAGAGCTGGGCAGAGCCACGCATTGGCCAGCCAGGCTCTCATGCTCGTGGACTTGGTCAGTGAACATAGCCTCGGTCTCCAGAACAACTTAAAACCCCAGTCTAAGCACAGAGTGTCTAGGATACAAGATGGCAGCACTGACCACACATGGTCTCACACGTGCCCAGGTAAAGGTGGCACAGCCAGGGTCTAACTGGTCTTTACCCAAAGCCCATGAGCAAGTGAGCTCATCTTTCTTGTTCTTTTCACTATAAAGTAAATAACAGCTGCCTATTTACTCATCCTGAAACTTAGCAACCCCCAGAGCATACCTAGGAGCCATTTAAAGGTCTTCATTTTGGAGAACAGCCCCCCAAACACTACCCCACAAAAAATGTTCCTTGGGGTTTTCAGTGTTACCCATGACCAAATTTTAAGTTCAGATGAAAGACACAATTTGTGGATCTTGCTGAACTGGTACCCACTGCATTCTGTTTCCAGATGACCTTGGTTTACAGTTCTTGGGTGCTGCTTTTTTCTGGTGGCTGAATTAAATGTGTTGTCAGCATGGGTCTGGGATTGCTGAGATGTGGTCTGTCACAGCAGAGGGGTTGCTTTGGAAACCTTGCCCCACATGTCCCCCTCGTGGCAAGAGAGACAAAAGGGGAGTGCCCCTGCAGTTCTGCAGCCCAGTCTGGTTAATGCAGACCTTCCTCTTCCTTCTAGCCCCGGGCCTGGAGGCACACACTGCCTAGGTGCCAGTGTGGAGCATGCAGTCTGCGAGAACCCGCCCTGCCCCAAGGGTCTGCCCAGCTTCCGGGACCAGCAGTGCCAGGCACATGACCGACTGAGCAGCAAGAAAAAGGGCCTGCTCACAGCCGTGGTGGTTGAAGGTAAAGGCATATGGCATATCCTTGCATGGTGACCTCCTCCTCTCTCCCCCAAGACCATAAAAACCACCTAGGGAAACCCGCAAGATACCCCTCTTCCAAATCCACCCAATAGGACACTCCAGTCCTCTGCACAAGTCAGCTGCGGCCCCACTTCTTGAGCAGTGGGGTTGAACTTGAATGACCCAACTCTCTGAAATCTCCCAACAGCAGCTGTCAAGGCAGGCAGCAGGCCAGATGCATCCTGCACCCCCATTTGCAGCAAGGCGGGTATGCTGGCAGCCTGCCCTGGGCCCTATGAGCTGAGCAACCCAGGACAAACTTTGAGGAGCGTGAGGCCCTATGGGAGCAGGGCAGTGTGCCTGCACGTCTGCTGTTTAACTTTCCGATGTGGACGCTTTCCTGCCTTTTCTTGGTTCATTTTGGATTGACCCTTACTCCTTGCCTGGGGTGTTGGGGAAAATTTTGAGAACAGTTTACAATTTGGGAAAGATGATGATAAGCACAGGTGACATTTTCTTTCTAAGAATATTCTCCCAAATCAATAGGCCCTGCCCCACTGGACCACTGCAAGCATTTCTAGTGGCTGATAAAATTCTAGGTGATGTATCATGTCTATGTCGGACTTGTGATGTCTGTTTATTATAGATAAGGACACCCCAGGACCTAGTTCAGGGCTGTTTAATACCTAAAACTGTTCCTCTTCAGTAAATGAGACTTTGTGTTACAATGATGGCAATATGGTCCCATTTATCAACATACTACATGCCAGGCACAAGTTAGCTCAGCACACACCATCTCATTTAATATGCAAAATAAGCTGTGCAGAGCACGAGAGTGCTGAGGTTATAGGACACATCTAAGCTCCTGCAGCTGACAAGAGGCCGGGGTTGAGCTGATCCCAGTTCCGGAGGAGTTAAGGTGACTCACAGAAAATAGCCAGCTATCATCCAGCTTCCAATACTGGAGCAAGGCAGAAAGCGTGGCTTCGTGGGTGCGGAGTGAGGGAGCTTTAAGAAGCACAAAAGCAACTGGGCCTGACTTTTACACAGCCTCAAAAGTGTTTTGCAGAAGAATGACATTCCGGTGCCAGGTCTTAGGTTTCTTCCATGTAACAGGAAGAACCTTTGAAATCTACATTCTGCGGTCTGCTGTTACAAGTTCGAGTGTGCATAGCTGTGCGAGAGTAGGCCCAGGCGTTGCTAGAGCAGCGGCCTCCGATCTGCAGCTTTTAGCCCAACAACCTGGCCCATCCTCTTTGAGCTGACTTGCAAAGCGACGTGTGCTGTTCTAAATCGTACAAGGTGATGCCAACCCACTCAGGTGCAGACTGATTTTAAAGTATTGGGGCGCTCCCCAGACATTCTCCTTTTTTAAAAAAGATACACCACCTTCAGGGGCTGTGTAATGTAGCTGCACTGTCATTTAGCAGCAGAATCTGAGAGAAACACAGCCTTCACATCGTCGACTTTCCCTGCAGATGAGAGAGAGAGGAGACCTGCCCTCTCCCCAAAAGGACGCGTGCAGCTGGAGGCACGCACCTGCACACAAGCAGGCGCTCGCCTCTCTCTGCCTGGCCACGCATCTACGCAGGAGGAGGGAGGAGGGTTCCAGCTGTGTCAGGCACATCCAGATCCCTAATCGGGAGCAAGACAGCACTGGAGAGAGCTGCCATCTTTCCAGCACGGTGGCCGGTTCTGATGAGAAGCAGCCTTGTTTCCAAACTTGCAACCATCCCCAAAATGTCAGAAAAAGACAGTTTTAGACCTCATTCCTGTCCTCTCCCACTTTGCAGCAGCAAGAAGAGGTCAGGTTGGAGACAGACTCACCCCTTTTTCCTTTCCACCCAACTATGTACACGAAGTTGTTCTTTCCTTGGTTGCTTGCTTCAGTTTTCAATGCTCCTACGTCATTTATTCAATGTAGAAATCCCACTTAAATGTCTATTTTTCCACAGATTTCTCCAAGTCCAAATTAAACTTCTATTTTCCTCCTAACCACTTTTGGATGGCTGAGCTCCTGGGTTGCCTTATCATCACTGTGGCAGAGCCTCATGTCTGCCCGGACCCTCCATCCGGGAACCCTCACAGTGAGGCTGTTTGGGGAGCTGATTGGGTTCAGAATATGACTTTTCATCCACTCGCTTTTTGATTCTTTCTGCCCAAGTAATAAATAATCATCACTAAAGTGCCGCCACCTTTGATCCAAAAAGCACAACCCTATTTGATAAGGACAGCTAACAAGCAGTAGGCATTTTGCCTTTGAGGAGAGACCCCGAAGTTCAGGGCTTTGCAAGGGTAGCTTGATGTGTCCTCTTCTGGGGTGGAATTGTCATGACTTCTTGCCTGTGTGGTTTCATTTCTCTCTCAAATGTAAACAGAAGCCAGCATTTTCAAAAGGAGCATTTCCCAAGGGTAAAAACAAAATAATAAATGGCCAATTCAGAAGGCAGAGGGAGAATACAGATTATAAGTGTTCTCAAAACTCGTTTTATAAAAGGCACAATTCTAGCTCAGCCGTGATAAGAGCGATTTCTGTGGTTGTGCTCCGGGCTCCTCTGAAGCGCATTATGACTGCCCTATTCATAGCATTGCTATCACTGCGGAATTCCTTGGCGAGTGACGCACAGTTCAAGAAAGGGGAAGCTATATTTTTTGTTTTCTTTCTCTCTTTTTTTGTTAAAGAATTCTTGCAGAGGTAGATTTTCCAAGGGAGGATTCAGGACCACAAATCCATACCACCTCCAACAGAAGACAAAGACTCTCCTTAGAAAATATTTCTAAGTGGAAAAGCCTTCAGACAGAAGCCCGTTGAGATGGCCAGTTGCCAAACCCACCCCGTTTCTGCTTTCCCCGCGGAATTTCATTGAAGTGGAAACCTTCAAGAGTTCAGTCCTTTCTGCCCAGGCCAGCGGGCCACGGGCCTACTGAAGTGTCGGAGGGCCTGATGGTGGCTGTGTGTTCCCAGCTCCCTCTCCCTGGCACGGCAGAACCCCCCTCCCCCACCCCCACCCCCACCCCAGGTCTGTGCCTCCACAGGGATGAGGGTGTGATTGTTAGGGCTCTCTGACTCCAGCTCGGCAAAGTCAGCTGGAGCTGCTTAATGAAAAAGAGGGAAGTTGTTGCAAAGATGCAGAGTGTCTCCCAGGACCCAAGGGCAGGGAGGCGGGTCCGGGGCCAAGGCCGCTGAAGATGTCAGGACCTTCCCTCCATGGCCTCCACAGCTTGCATTTGGCAGTCACGTCCTCCTGTGCCCACTGCAGACTGGCTTTCTTATAGCTCATCCCCATGCATGCTGAGGGGGCAGCACACGGCGCCTCTTATGTAAGTCCACACCCCTTATCCAGATCCTTAGGGGCCAGATATGGTTCAGAATTCAGAGCGTTGTAGGTGTTAGGAAGGTAATAACAGTGCGTCAGCTGAATATTACTATCCCTAGTGGGATCCAGGGAAGCACCCCATGGTCGACACATGGATATCTCTACCAGGCAACCTGTGAACCGCCTCATTGAGGGGGATGCTAACACTACCAAGAGCCTCGTGTCAGTCCAGGCTAGCTTTGCTGCCAAATATGTTTGCCACAAATGTTGGAGAATGCTTGTGTTCAGAGCTTTTGGGATTTCTGAATTACAGATAAGGGAGTGTAGCCTTCTTTGGATCCATGAGCAGACATGACCTCTCTGTATTTGACTTTCAGTACTAATTTCCCAGGAAAGAGACTAGGAATGGTCCAGCTACAGACAGGTGCTCACTGCTGGCCTAACCAACTGAGGCCTGGCTCGGAGGCCATGGTGGGCAGCTTTGGGGGCAAGGGCTGCACAGCCCCCGCAGCATGTGTTCCCCACAGGGCCAAGCAGAGCGGATGAGCACTGGGATGCCCTCAATTAAATGGTGTCTCTACTGTACTGAGACCTTCTAACCACTGGCAGAGAGAGAGCCACAAGAATGCCAAGAGCCATGAGCATCCTCTTCATTGTGGAACATCAGGAGGACACCTGAGCTGCTGGCAAGCAGATATGATCCTGTGGTTCTCGAGGCTCTGAGCCCGTCTCTCTGCCCTGTGTGTGGCTTCCCCCAGCCCAACAGAAGTCCTGACCGACCCCAGAGAGTCCAGCCTCAATCAGAATTCCATCTCAGCACACACCAGCCATGCAGGAGGGTTGCTGCAAGTTTCTTTTCTTCGAGTGTGTGTTTATATAACTTTTAAGAAAATGAGACCTCCTTCTCTACTACTTGCAATATAGGAGTGTTGACTCTGTGCTCAAGGCTGAATCCCACCACCTCATGTTACATATCAGGGTCTCCTGGAGATTGATTTCTCACCCAAGGCAGCCTGGAAGGAAATAGAGGATTTCAAGGGGCTCCGAATCACCTTCTCGTATCTTAAAATGTTATCTTCAGTCCCTTTGGGAGATAGTGCTAGACCTCGCTAGCAGTGTGGATGCCCTGAATTCTGAGCAGAGGCTTAAAGAAAAGAGATGGACAAATGGGGAGAATTCTGGCTGAGCAGGAAAAGGAAACCCCAACTCTGGACACTGTTCTGGAGCTGGGTTGTCCCAGGCTGGCCAAGCTGGGGAGGGCAGTGTCTGCAGGTGGGGGTGTCACGTGCAGGTGGAGTTGAGTGGACCTTCTTGCTGGGGTTGTGGCCAGTATCCCTCCATCCAGGGTTGGCCTTGGAGAGTCCCCGCTTCTCGATTGTTCACACCAGTCAGCCCAGATAAACAACCTTCATACATTCCAAGCCTGGTGTTTCTAACTTTCCTCAAAACAGCTTCTACTTTTTTACCCAAAGAATTTCCATTTCTGCTCAAATCAGAGTATATACTCCAAAACCAGAAACATTCGTGAAACTGGTGGTTTGTTTTCAGCAATGCCATTTTGCTCCTTGGTAATTGAGGCCCCAAGAGTTCTCCATTCAGAGAGCAAGCAGTGGTGGTGGAAAGAGAACCAGGCCAGAGCTGAGAGGCCAGGGTGTGGCCCTGCCAGCCAAGGGATCCTGGCTGCCAGGCACATCCTATGAGCCCCGTGTGCATGTCTATAGGATGGAACAATGACAGCATCCACCTGAAATGCAATGCATAGGCACTACTTGGCTGTGCCACTTGGCACATGGTACATAATAAACATTATTTATGATTTTATCATCATCATCATCATCGCTGTTACTGCTATTGAACAAATCACCTCCCATGACAGTCAGCACTTCAGTATAAAGGTAATTAAAATCCACAATTTCAAACCACTGCGGCCAAGGGACCCTTCCTTCCCGTGAAATATTAGAGGCAGCCCAGTGTGTAGAGTAGACCCCACCAGCTCCCCAAAATGCTCAGAGAACCTCAGGGCCCCAAAAAGCACCTCAATAATCTCATCACATGAGCCTCCAAGAGCTGATCTCAGTTTTTGTCTCCGTCTTTCACAGTTCTCCTTCCACCAGCCACCTCCTTGGGTCTTTCCCTGTAAATGGAAGGAAGGACGACTGCCCCCAGCCTGCCAGCGCAGGAGATGAGTCATTCCTTCCAGGTTATGCCCGGCCCTCCAGCAGCTCACATCAGCCTCATCTCAGGGGAGGTGTCACGTTCTGCCTCATCCTGGGTTTGCTGTGCACTTGTCCCTGAGCCCACTGGGGCCTTGAAAGGCATACATCACTCACCTTTCCCCAGCAGTCCCACGGAGTGCCTCGTGTAAGGGAGGGATCAGTGCGTGCTTGTTGAGTGAATAAATGTTGGTACGTTGTTACTTTGCTGACCTGGGAAGCTAGAGATCTCAAGTCTACTCTTCCAATTTTTTCCCCCCACAACTAACTGGAAGAACCGAGGCCAGCATTTCCACCACACCCCCGGAGCTTCTTTCTAGTGCTCTAAGACAAGACTTCCCACCAAGCATGTTGACCAGCAGAGCTCCGTGGGAGGAGGCTCCGGAAAGCAACTGGACGCAGGGGTGGTTTAGTCACTCAGTCATGAGAGCCCCAGAGGCTGGGTGAGACAGCGCGTCTGTTCTGACGAGAAGTCCCCGGCTGGGATGCTGAGCTCTTCTGAGGCTGAGTCAGCTGCAGAAGCCTTTCTCTGCCCCTGCCCTTGTTAGCCCAAGACCACCGAAAGGACCCACGGGGGAAGGCTGCTGGTGGCGACAAAGGGCCCAGCAAGGCAGCATGAAGGTCTTTGACTCTCAGGAGCCTCCCTGTACAAAGCAGTCACATGAGTGGCATTAGGGTTAGGTGACAGAGAAAAAAAGATGCGTTCCTCTTGCTCATTTACTTACAGAAGAACAAAATCCACTCATTTGTTCAAAAATAGGCACTGAGTCCTTCTGTGTGCCCGATCCTGGGCCCAAAAGCCTGGGGACAAAAGATGAAAACTTGGTCCCCTGCCCCCTAAGGGCTCCTGGGCTCATCAATGCTTCAGTCTGAGGGTAATTGAAATTCATCCCTTTCACACTCCCTTAGCAAGGGGACCTGCCTTATAATAAATCACTTGATATATGGGAGGCGCCCAAACAATTATACGACAGCGGGCTGATGGTGAGGGCTGTAATGGAGGTGCGTGACAAGTACTCGTGGAGAAGCCTGTCCTACCTACACCAGAGACGGCATGAGAGGGGGCAGCTCTGGAGTGGAAGCTTCCAGGGTGATGAGATCCTTCTAGGAGGCCAAAGGTAGGAGGGATTTCCAGGCAGAGAGAACAGCCCAGGCGTAGGCACAAGAGCTGGGTGTGTTCTGTGGTTCCAGGAGCAGCAGAAACTGGGGTTCCATCCTGTCTGGGTACAGGTCTCTTACAAGTTATCTTAGCAGCCCACGTGTCCCCCCTGTGTGCCTCACCCCCGCCCAGTTTCTTCCAGGGCCTCTGTGCCCCACAGCACAGCTCTGCGGCTGCTACCCAGCCACTCTGGGAGCACTAACGCTCTCAACAAAACCTCTGCCATGGAGACCTCGTGGGGCCCACTCCCCCCCCAAAGTCATTCTCGTCCACCCTCCCCTCCTTCCCCGCCCCTGCTGCTAGAGCGGCTCCGGCTCCGGGGTTCACCCTTGACGCAACCCTGGACACGCATTCAGCTTACAAAGAGGTTAGCACACAACTGTGCCTTTGTTCAGCCAGGTATGTTTAATGCCTTAAGGGAAGAGGAAGTGCTGCATCTTTGCAGAGGATAAAGAGAACAAGAGAATAAGCCCCATAGAGCTGTGACCTGTGCTGTCATTCTCTTGAGCCTGAGGGCCTTTTTCCCTGTGCTGTGTCTGGTGTTCAGAGGAGCTGGTGCATGTACCTGAGGACGTGCACTTAGTTGGTCATGGCCCTTACCTGTGCCAACCTCTCGTCCCTGGGGCTTCCCCTTGCCCACATGTCCCTGCCCCCTGCATGGCCCATACTCCCCTTCCCACGTCAATGTCCACCAACCTTTCCCTCATCAGATAAGCCGTGTGAACTCTACTGCTCACCCCTCGGGAAGGAGTCTCCGCTGCTGGTGGCCGACAGGGTCCTGGATGGCACACCCTGTGGGCCCTACGAGACTGACCTCTGCGTGCACGGAAGGTGCCAGGTGATGTGCTTTTGTTTATGTCCTTGGTGGGGCTTTGGAGGAGGGAGGCTTCCTCTCCACAGGGGTGGAGCTGAAGCCTTGGGCGACCTGGGGGAGTGGCTTAACTTGGGAAGGCACCCAATGGTGCTGCCTCCTGCAGCCAGCAGCACCTGGTGTGCCACCTGCCCTTAGCAGTGACTGAGCAGCAGACCCCCAGCAGACCAATGAGTTGAGGTGGCTGAAAGAGTAGGAGCAATATGGTATTTTCAAAACTTTTAAATTTGCTTTAGACTTCAAGACCAACAAAAGGATAGGCAGCGTGCTAAGATGAGACTGGAAGGTATATAGACAGGCTATGCTCTGTTTAGTTGCAAAAGATACAGTAGAACTGAGCAGATTCCTTTGCAGGTGGCACCTGGGCAGGTAGCTATGCCTGGCTTTTGGGGAGCACTCCGCCCACTGGGATACAGTCCCCAACTCCATCCTCATGTTTGATGTTTGTAACTCATTAGGGCAGTGACAACTGTCATTTAAGAAGACAAAAAGAGAGAAAGGAGGGAGGGAAGAAGGAAGGAAGGAAGGAAGCTCACCCTCCACCTGCATTAGCTCTGCCTGAGCTCAGGCCCACCTCTGCAGCCCGTGCCCTCTACAGGCAGTCCTCCTGGCCTGGGGTAGCAGAAGTGACTCTGTGCTCCCTGTTTGTCCATCGGAACCAGCATCTCCTGATGTGGTACAGCAGCTGGAATTGGGGGGGGCAGTCAAAAAGGTGCATATTTTCATTGCCTAGAGGGGTGTGGCTCAGGTGATGCCACCTGGATTATGCCACAGGTACCATATATTTCCAGATCACTCTGGGCACGTTGTGAGAGAGCCCCAGTGTCTCAGTCCATTCGGGCTGCTGTAACAAAACACCATAGGCTGGGCAGTGTATAAACAACAGAAACTTGTTGCTCACGGTTCTAGAAGCTAGAATATCAGGATCAAGGCACAAGCATACTCAATGTCTGGTTGGGGCTTGTTTCTTATAGATGGTATTTTCTCACTGTCCTCGTGTGGTGGAAGAGGCTACCGAGCTCTCTGTGGCTCTCTCTTATAGGGGCACTAATACCATTCATGAGGACTCCACCCTTGTGACCTAATCACCTCCCAAAGGCCCCAGCTCCCAACACCATCACCCTGAGGGTTAGGATTTCGACACATGAATTTGGGGGACACAAACAGACCACAGCACCCAGAGAGCCCTCCCTCCTCAGCCATGGACACCTGTTATCATCCATGCAGCCCCCTTCCCTGCACTGTGTCCTCAGCAGGTGAGCCCACTGAGAGCCGTTGGAGATGGCAGCTGCTGGAGTCTTGAGCAGGTGGATCAGTGTCAGAATTGCCATGCATTTGGCATAGAAAGGAAAACCAGGTCTTTCCTCCAATGTTCATGCTTCCCTGGCCTCTGCTGACCAGCCCCTCTGTGAGACTAACCAAGGAGTCCACTTGTCAAGGGCCACTGAGGGGCCTTCTGAGTGTATTTGGAAGAAAGAAACTCCTTTCCAGGAGCTATGTGGCTCTTGGTGCTGCAGTCCTCACACCTTCCAAAGTTAATGCCCAGTTTCAGGGGGAAATCTTAAAAACATTGGAAAAAATGTAAGTCCCTGGGGTCATGGGGAAGAGGACTGTCATCCTCGGTTATCTGCGGCTGTGCCAGACACTGGCCTCCAAGCCTCAGGTCCACTTGCCCACGCGGGCAGCGGACCCGTTTCTTTCTCTTTGCTTCCCCTATGCCTAGCGGAGTACATAGCAACCAATGTTTGGTTGTGTGAATGAGAAACAGAATAAAAGGAAGCTAGACAGGAAGACAGATATAAAGACAACTTCTAGGGTGATTCCCGCAGCAAACCATTTCAACCCAAGTGGATTTTTTTCCCTGCAAATTCCAAGCCAGTTCCAAACTTGGATTTTTCAGGGAAAAGTTTGACAAGATCCAGACTCCTTTGGTGCTGCCTGGCTGTGTTATCAAATACGGGTAAGTGTGCGTGATAAACGCTTGGTGCCCCAGAGTCTTGGCAAGGCTGCTCCTGGGGAGGGAGGCAGCGATGAATGGCTGAGCTGGGCCCTCAGGGACGCTTCCTTGTAGCAAAGCATGTCCAAGGCCCTGCCCCTTGGGCAGTGTGAGCAAAGCCCTTATCATTACTGCTGAATCAAGGCATTGCTGACAGTTCTTGGTAAGCCTGCTGGCAGGCCAAGTGCAGAGTGTGTTTCCTTCCTAAATTATACACTGCGTGGGCCATCCTGCACACTGACTTACATTCCTTGGGTAACAACTTCTCGAGCCAGAGCTCTTGTACCCTTTACAGCAACACCCGCTGAGCCACCCCCAGCCTCTTGCTTGCATCTTCTGCAGAGTCCTTGCCAACGGAGAGGCATTTCTAAGAATCCTGAAACTCTCTAGCCAGTGAGGTCTGTGTTACCAGCTGGACATAATTTCAGCTTTAAGTGATTCATGCCAATGAGCCCCTTCCCTGACCTTGGTTTTAATCCCCATACTGTGTCAGTACTGTACCGACAGTGAAACCCTCAGTCCTTTAGTCAGTGGAACAGGGCACGATGCCACTCAAGGCGTTTGAGTAGCCTTACGTCTGTGGTCATCAGGGCACCGTTGAACCCGAGCCTGTTCTGCACTTGGGTGTTGTCTCAGTCAGTTCAGGCTGCTGTAACAGAATACCATAGCCTGGTGGCTTATAAACAACAGGCTTTTATTTCTCAGCATTCCAGAGGCTGGAAGTCTCAGCGTGGTCAGGTTCTGGTGAGGGCCCACTTCCATGTTGCAGGCTAGCTAGTTATCTAGCCTCTTCTTACAAAGGCACTGATTCCATTCGTGAGGGCTCCACCCTCATGACCTAATCATCTCCCAAAGTTCTCACTCCCAAAGACCATCACATTGGGATTAGAGGTTTGACATATGAATTTTGGGGGGATACAAACGTTCAGTCCTCTGCAGGTGTGATGGGAATGACATTGGGGCCAGGCTGTCTCAGCAGCTCCTGTCATCATTGATGTGTGTATTGGCATCTGCACTGACCCTGGCTCTGACCAGCAGAGTCACTAGGGCCCAGAAGTGCAGGTGAAGGTGCCTTTCACGATGCTCCATGGTGGTCTCGCTCCTCGGGAACCTTGCCCTGCTGATGGGGAGACCCTGCCTGCCAGTTCTCAGAGGCTCCATCTCCTGGATGGATGCACCCTGGCGACCCGCTGCCTCCAGGCAGTCCACCAGTCCTAGCAGAAGGGCCACCATCTGGTAGGTGACAGCAGCACCTTCCTGCAAGCACCTCTTAAGATTAAACCCCGAGAAACAACTTGCTTTCTGAATGAAGTTAAAAACCATCTGCAATTTTTTGAATGGTACACTTTCTTCAGAGAGATGCTATAAAGATTAATCTTAGCCCACTCTTAAATCAGTTCTTATACAACTCCAAATTATTAATCATACTTAATGAAGTTTTATCATAAAAATTGAGCATACATAAATAAGATCATAAATTAAATACAAATACAGTATTTATGCCTTGTTGCAGTATTTGCCAAAATGGGATGTTCTGGATTCCTGTGGTACTTGTGAATTAGTAAGGCAAGGAAAATTGGTCAAAGAAAATAATAGTAGTGGTAATTTAAAAAATCTCAGGGGTCTAGTGAGCAGATGATCTGTATCTATTCATTGATATAATTATCTAATACAATGGATAAATGGTAGAAACCATACACATTTTATGTAAGATGACACTTACAGAAATAGTGCCACGACTTGCTTACTAGCTTTTCCCTCCGTTCCCTTCAGCTATAAATTTTGCTATTTTTGGGTAGCTGAAGGAATGCTGGGAAATTTTGAGAAACATAGTAACTAGTTGGTAGGGGATGAGAGGCTCCAAAATGGCATTTTGAGTAGATTCCATCACACTCCAAATAGCAGGCTGATTCAAACCATAACATGAAACATGGAAATACCATTTTACTCTGTTTTTACGAGGACTGAATTAAGTTTCATTTCAGTGAGTCACAAATTACTTAACATGCTGAAATTAAACTTAACAGCACTCATAAAAGTGGGAGGGAAGTGGGGGAAGAAACACAAACATTGTATATTTTTCAGCAAGCGCCTATAAATCAGCAGCCCCATCATTAATAATTCCTATTGTTGGCCTCCAGGGGGAAAGAAAGCAAGGTAATAAGTGTCTCATAACAACTTGCCTCTGGAGCCACTGACATACAGTGAGTCCAACCTATGCGTAGCTTTACCCTTTGGATGGTGGATCAATCCAGATATACCTGAGACCCAGATATGCTTGGCTTTTCTTTAGCACTTCACTAGTTTATGGACACTTGTAGCCAACATACTCCAATTCAGGTCATGCTTCCTTGAGACCATCATTTGTGTTCATATCCTGGGCTTGAAGAATACCAAACCAAAACACCTTCAGGGCCTGTCAACTGTTCGGTGGAGGAATTGGGTCTGATTCATCTATGCTCCCTCGTGAGCTGGCTCAGAGGAAAGCCTTTGATTGCATATGGAAAAATGAAAAGAAAAAAAAAAAGAGTGGATGGATTACCTGTTCTTAGTGGTTCTGGAATCTGGGCCCCATTTCAATGGACCATTTTCATTGTCAAGAATTTATTGGCTTCCCATTTTGTGTCCAAAGGTCTATGAAGCACGTAGAATTACTGGTGGAATTTAGGAGAATTGTAAGAGACTCTGGCCTCAGGGTACACCCATGTAAAGAAGAGGTAACAAGCATGCAGGGAAATGGGCCCAGCGTTTGTGCTTGCGTCTGTATTTCTGCAATGCCTCCTGCTTCCTGTCTTTCCCCTCATTATGACCCTGTAGCTGACATCTCTGAGGTGTGTGACTGCGGGTGCCAAACCTTTATGGCTAGTATGCCTACAACTCTAAAGTCATTCCCTGCACCCCTTTCTTTCTGATGGACCTCCCCTAGCAACTTCTAGATGAAGCCAGCAGACTGAGCCATGTGTTCCTGCCTCTGCCATCCGGGACTCCACTGAACCAATGGTAAAGGCACAAACCATAACAGGGAAGAGAAGCAGAGGCCTCCAGACAAAAGGAAGACTCCACGTTTTTCTGGAGGATGATGGTGGATGGAAGTGTCATTGAAGGAACAAAAGCAGCAGAGGCCAGAACTGGAACAAATGGAGAGTCACAACCGGAAAGAAAGCACAACCCAAGAGTCTTAGACTCAGGAATGGAGGGTGGAAGTGAGGAGGGGGCTAGAAACAAAGAGATGAGTCGACGGCTGCACACCACATGGCTGGCCACGCTTGACCCTGCTCTCAGAGCTTGCTGGGCTGTTAGGGGCTCCTTTCCAAAGTCATGGGATGAACTGTTCAAGGACAGCCAGAGGAGAGGGGTGGCCTCTGTGCTGAGTATGGCACTCAGTCTTCTGGGTTTAGGGGCAGACTCCAGCTTCCTTCCCACTGGTCCTGAAAGGAAACCTACCACACAACACCACCCACCTTTAAATATAGCTCTCCCTCAGTCAGCCCTTGTTCCTCATCCTCAGATGCAAGTGCAACCAGAGATCGTCAGCTATTTGGAGAGAACCAGCAAATGAATGAGAAAGACCAAGAAAAACAGAAAAGCTAAGCCTGGCAGAAAATTGAGATAATGATAGAATTCTGTGTGCAGCCAAACTATCAACCAAGCATGCGGGCAAACTAGAGTAATTTTGAGACCCGGAAGAACTCAGAAATTTTACTTTCCATGCATCCATTCTGAAGAAATTACATGTGGTCTCACAAAACAAGGGTGAGGTCAAGCAGGAGGAGGACAAGCACCGCAGGCCCTGGTAGAACTCACCCAGGAGCCCCGTGCATCCCAGAATGATGGCTCTGGGCTGCCTGAAATCCACATGCACTCAGAAGTCAAACAAATCTGTGGCCTCCCTCCAACAGGAGAGAGAGAATGAGGCAGCAGTTGGAAGAAAGTTAGCTACGAAGTGGAAGAAAGCAAGTACTACTTATTCCAGCCGGAAAATAGCCAACCAAACAAGGACCATCAAAACCTGTATAAGAAAGTCCTAGTTCAAATATGAGAAAACTCACCTGCCCCACTTGATCAGAGGTCGTCATGTTTATGCACTTGCTGAACATGTAGAATGTACTCAACACCACACCAGCCACTGTGTGTGCGGGGAGGGCAGAAGACTACAAAGAATTATAAGACACAGCCCTCCCTGTGCTTGCAGTCTGTTAGGAAGATGACACATATGTGCAAACCCAACAACCAGAGGTGTAGGCACGACCAAGAGCCGATGAAAGATTCAGACATGGCAGAAAGCACATAGTGTGGAATTTGATTTGTTCGTGCATCAGATATTTGTCAAGCACATGCTGTGTGCTGTGTGCTAGGCACTGTATGTGCTGGGATTTCAGTGGAGAGCAGGACAGAGCGGATCCCTGTCCCTGTCCTATGTATAGACAGACCATGTAAGCTCACAAAGGTGATCACTCTAGAGATGCGTATGTATGAAGAAGAAAAGAAAATAGTGTTATTGTGAGACTGAGGAGGGGATTATGGCTGAGGACTGTGAACAGGGTGGTATGGCAGGTCTCTTAGAGGAGATAGCATTGGAGGAAGAGCCAGCCTGGCAGAGAGTGGGGGCAGAGAGCTCCGGGCAGAAGGAAGCAAGAACGAGGCTGGTGCATTCCAGGAATGGAGGAGGTCGGGGGGTGATCCAGGGGGCAGGCCTGGCACGGAGGCGTAAGGGCCCAGGCAGAGTCTGGATTTTATTTTGAGCGTGACAGAGGAGTGGAGTGATCTTGGTGGTGGAGAGTTGACTCTGTTGAGGTCCCAGGGGATCCCAGGAAATCAGTTAGGAGGCTGTCCTGGCAACTCACCTAGCTGAGAGGTGATGGTGTGCTCGCAGACGTGAGGCTGGGAAATGGCTGGGTTCCGTGTGCATTTGGAGGGGAAGGAAGGCAAGCTGAGATGGTGAGCGGTGGGGATGGGATTATGGAGGGTCTTGAATTCCTAAGCGTGGACATTTCTGGTAGGCAGTGGGGATCTGTGGCCACAGATCTGCTCATGTGAAGATTAGTCTGGCAGCAGGGCAGGGAGAAAAATGGTCTGGTAGTTCATGTCCTGAGTAAGAAGGGTCTAAACCAGGGAGTGGCCAGGAGCATGGAGAGGAGACAGACACTAGAGGTTTTCAGGGAAAAAAGCCCAGACTCAGCAACTAAGTGGGTATGTCAAGAAAAGGAAGAGTCAGAAGTGGCTTGGAGGTGTCAGGCCTGGGTGCCTGCCTGTCAGTTCCAAGATGGTGGCAGGGGGTGTCAGCTGGAGTTAAGAAGTCAGGGGCGAGCAGCTGCAGAGAAGTTGATCCATTGTGTCCAGTGTCTAGGGAGAATGTCCCAGGAGGTTGCTCAGCAGACACTCTGTGAGCCAGGGGAGTGGGGGTTGTCTGCATGACAGTGGTGGTTGAAATCCAAGGAGAAGAGGAAATTGCCAAGAAAATCAAAAAGAAGCAGAAGGAGCAGGGAGCCCTCGGGGAGCTGCCCACTTTCAGGGAGTCCAGGAAGCGAGAGGAGGGCAGAGGAGCATTCCCGGGGGTTGGGAGGAAATCAGACAAGAGCCATCCCAGACGCCCACCCCTTCTTGGTCTCCGTGGCATCTTTAGGCACGTGCTCTGGGGTGTCTGCTTGTTTCCACGTTGGCGCCTTCCCTGTGTCTTACACATCTTCATTCCCAGGTGGGCACATAACAGGCATCCGGTAACTGTGCTTTGGATGAACAAATATTTTATGTACAACCAAAGACAGGGTGGGTGTTACACATTGGCAGATGCTATAGAGCAAGCAGTCAAAGATGAGGATGGAGAAGTGGTCACTTGATGAGATGACAGGAGGCTGTTTGTCACCACTAGTCTTCGGTAGGGGCAAAATTCTGGGGGTGGAATCCAGGGCTCAGATGGTTGAAGACTGATATTTCCCACTTCTGGGAAAAATGGCCACACTGCCCATAGCCATCCTGGACCCTCCTCCAGCGCATGGGTCTGAGCGCTAAAGCTTTTCTAACTACATTGCGCATGTTTCACAGGAACTGTCTGAACCAAAAAGAACCTGTGCTTTCCTCACCAGTCCCATTCCATCCTGTGCCTTTGATTATGTCATGTGGCATCACTGTCCCCTTGATCACACATGCCCTGACACAGCCAGCGGCACAGTGCCCAGACCAGCAGATGCTGACCAGGAACTTTAAGGCCGTTTTGAAAGCTCAGAAATGAGAGATGAGAATTCCTAGTGTAGTAGAAAAGTAACTAAGGATCACCAGGATAACGTGGGGAGACTTCAGAGTGCTTATTGCTTTGAGTTTTCTGGGGTTTGATCATCTTGTTCTCTTGGAACACCAAGCCTCCTAAGTACAATTGTTAAAGCTCCTCCAACATTCAGAATTAATGACTTCAATTGTGTCCTGTGGTAGCTTCCATTTGAAAAAAATCCCAGTCCCTTCCAAGAACATTGTAGTCCCTGCTTGCATTGACTGTAGCAAAGGGAGAAAATGGCCCTGTGGACAGATTAGTTTGGCTGTCAGATTTGCTGCTGTTCAGACATGGACATCCCTGCATACCCTGCCTCCAGATGCAGACGGCACCTAAGATAATGCCAAGCAGAGTGGCCAGAGCCCATGAACCTGTCCTGGCCCCTGGATGAACTACAGGACTAACTGAAAGGGCAGCCCTGCGCTCGTCCCTGTCTGCACCTGACCTGAAAAGCCCTCTTCACTGGGGCTTGGGGAAGCTGTCTGGACCAGGCAGGATGTTTACTTAGAGCATCTAGAAGCTGTTTAATCAGGAAATCCTAACTGAGGTACAGGACAGGGAACCAGGCATGAAGCCAGAGACTCACTACTACTGAGCAAGGGTGTGGTTTTAACATAAGAGGAAGCCAGTGCAGGGAAGGTCTAGAGCTGAGATGGGAAGGCTCTGCAGGCAGAGCAGGTGATAGCCCCTGTGATTTTATATTGAACAACTTCACAGCAAGCAGCTGGCAGCCCAGGTCAAGATCCAGGCAGCCCCCGCAACATGCTCCAGGTTCAAGGTGCCTCGTCACAGCTGGCTTCCCTCCAGGTCACTGTTGGGGGGTCTGCCCTGGCAAAAATCTCACAGTTGGTTGCCACCTGTGTCTTGATGTGTCACCTAACTCTCCCCAGATCATTCAATCTACTCTTTTCCGTTCATTCCTTGCCTGGCCTCTTCTGGCTACTAAAGCCTCCAGGTCTTCCCTTTTTCTGTTTTTGTACTGACTTTGAGCAACTTTGATCTTCTCCTTTTCAGTTTTCATAGTGGTCATTTTTAGACTAAACTTGCTCAGTTCTTAGAATATCTTAAAGGCTTACTGAAATATGTCCAGTTCTGCTGTTGTTTTTAGACACACAGTAGTAATTCCCATTAAATCTTTCCCAAAGAAATAAAAGTATCCAAGGATGAGACTTTAGGACTCTTAAACATGAAGAACATCCCCTGTTCCTTCGAGTAGCATGCTGTGGTGCCATGGTTCTCATGGTGTGGTCCCAGGCCAGCAGCATGTGCATGGCCTAGGAGCTTGATAGAAATGCAAATTCCCAGGCACACCCAGACCTCCTGGGTCAGAGACTCTGGGGCTGGGTCCAGCGGTTTGTGTTTTAGCAGCCCTCCAGGTGAGGGCTTGTTTTGGAGCCCCGCTGTCATGATGAAGCAAAGGATTGTGGTTACATTGGAACGCCGTGGGGATCCGAGTTCAGCCAGGTCTGCTCAAAGTCCTGCCTGCAGGTGGGAGTGGGTGTGAAGGGGAAGCACATTGCTTGTTCCCACCCAGGCATCACAGCAAAGAGCTAAATCGCCTCTACTGGGGTTACCACGGCTGCAGATTTCTGGCTGTAGAGTGCTTTATAGTCTGAAGCACCAATAATTTGGGGTGCAGGGCAGTGGGAAAAACCCAGTTCTTATTCTGGAAGTTTTCACTTTAGGGGGAAAAATGTGGAAGGGAATTTAACTAGTAAATAAATACCCACTTTTTACCATAACATGTGAACTTATTTTGCAGAATACAAAATTCTCATGCTTTTTTTTTTTTTTTTGAAGAATAAACAAGATTTCAAAACCTTTTTCTGCTTTTCATGAAACTTGGGCTGTGCTTCCCCGACCCACCTAAGATAGAGGCTGCCTCGCTATTCCCAGATGTGCCTTGTTGAAAAGGTTTCAGAGACAGGAGCTTTTAGTGGACTAGGTCTCCCTACCTGAGAAATGGGGGCCAGCCCTGCCTGAATGAGCTCTGGCTTCCCTACCTCAGCGGGAGGGTCTGTGGTTTTTGTTGTGTGTTCTGAGACTATCAGTTGTTTCCAGCAAGATACAGGTGACCCATGCACCCCCAAGGGGAACACTAATCATGGGAAATTGGGGCCATACTGGGTGGCATGAAGGGTGCAGGCTTCACTCCCTACCGAGGGCCTCTGTCACAGGCAGCCAGGGCTTTAGGCCTCAGGGTGACTTCCGTGGGCATTTCCGCCTTCACAGGCTCCCTCCTCCAGAACAAATAACAGAAAATATATTTGACAACTTTGTGGGTATAAAGATGAATATAACCCAGGCTAGATTCTATTCATTTGTTTCTCTTCTGATTTTAAAAGGAATTAAAATATTTTCTTGGACCTCTGAAAGTATCGGGGCCCCAGGCACCACGCCTGCCGGGCCTCATGGGGAAGTCAGCCTTGCAGGGCAGCCTCTTTAAAACCCCTCCTAGTCTTAAACACAGAATGACCGAGCCCTCTGGTTCTTTAGAAAATTGGCTGTGATGGCATCATCGGGTCTGCGGCCAAAGAAGACCGGTGTGGAGTCTGCAGCGGGGATGGCAAGACCTGCCGCGTGGTAAAAGGCGACTTCAGCCACTCCCGGGGGACAGGTGAGTGTCGGGCCCAGGGGGCTGCCGCAGCTACAGGACAGTCCACATGTGCCACGTATTTTGTTTCCTCTGCCCAGAAGCTACTGATTGTGCTCTTCCCCGCATTTTATATGTAAGGGCTGGATGATAATGGACAGGTGACCTGGCACTTCAGTTTCATTTCTGAAAGGCGAAGAAGGACATTTTAGCAAGAATGATGTCTGTAAGTGCCTAGAAGTGAATAGTTTGCCTGTGAAAGGAAACAGCCCCTGGTCTTGTGGCTCAGCCCAAAGTCCATGAATCAGCAGTAGCTACCCTGGCCCAGGAGCAGACAGAGGAGGTAGCAAAGACACTTTGCCAAATCATTTTTACCTGTGGATGGAAGAGGTTTGCTCTGTTTCTGAATTTTCTGTCAGTAAAAGTAGAATAGCATTTACACGCATCGTGTATCTCTAAAACGTACATGCAGCCAGCCGTATAGTCCGGAGAGCCTCCATATGCCTCTGCCAGCTGTGAGTCCAGAGTAACTGGTTTCCTGGTCCCCACATGTAGACATGCCCCCAGCACTGTTCCCAGTGAGGTACACCAGTGTTCAGTTGGTGGACCTTCTTCATCTTTCTGCTTGTAACATCTTCGCTGCTATAGCCTGCTTTGAACTAGGTGGGAGATAGTTTTCTGATCTCCTGTCCTGAAGGAGACAGCTTATGACATCCTGTCCTGTCCCAGCTTATGACATCCAGAGAAGCGTCTGTGGTCAGTACTTAATGAGGCTGCGCATGTTCCCCTGCCACCTTTTCTCTGGATGGATAGAAAACCTGGCCTAGAGGAAACATTCCTTCTAGAGACCTAGAGACCTGGAAAGGGCAACCTATTGCATAAACATTTTGCAGGATCTTGTGAAAGCAAAAGCAGAGGTAAATGCAAATGCAGAATTAAATTTGAAAATGAAACTTCCAGCCCAGTAAGGGCTAGTTTCAGGATTGTAAAGACAGGTGCCCAGCCAGCAAAGCACGCCGCTGGGTGAGAGCCTGTGCCTGCTGCTTGGCTGCTGAAATAACGGGGGAATGCGATGCTGGGGTATGGTGTGTAGGGGGCAGTGCCCTCTGCAGCTACACTGTCCAGGACAGCAGCCACTGCCACTTAGTCTGTTCAAATTGAAATTATAATTAAAATTAAACAAACTTAGAAATTCACCTCTCGGTCCCACTAGCCGCTTTTCAAGTGCTCCAATGGCACACGTGGCCCTTGGCTCTCGTGTTGGACAGCACAGATAGAAAATGTTCCCATCACCACAGAAGGTTCTCTTGGACAATGCAGCTCTGGGACTTTGATCATTTCTGCTATTTGTTTTGTATATCTGATGTCATTTTCTATATTGGTACCCCCGATCCTGGGTTCCCATGAGACTTTGACCTTGCCTATTGTAGCTATGCCAACATTAGGAACAAAACTTCTGCAGTGGACAAGGGGTTACAATTTACTGTTTGGGGTTTTTTTTGTTTTTTTTTTTTAATGGAAGCATTTAAAATGCTTTGTTTAAATTGAGTCTTGTGCCAAGCTCCAATAAACAGAACTGACTACAGTTGCACTATTCTGTGTAAGGCAGATCGAGCACAGCTATGTCCACCCCTGCCCCCTGGGCAATTCTGTAGAACACCATACACCTTTGAAAACCTCCACTGTATGCAACATAGCAGCTCACTTCTGAGACAACCCAGATTAGGGGCAAAAGTTTTCTCCCTTTTCCCAGACTCTGATCTGTGTTCTGGCCCATGGTTTTGGCCTGGCAGATGCATCCTTCCATCCACAGTAGCAGCCTCCTCTCCCACCCCCTCCTTTCCTTTCTCCATCCCCTGCTCTGAGTTCCATCCATGTCTGGAATGTGCAGCCTTCCTCCTGGTGAGGTCAGGCTTCTGTGGCCATGACAGCGGGTCCCCCATGGAAGGACAAATCACATGAGAAGCCTCCTTGGGGTAGCTGTTCCCACCCTGGCTTGCAGCTTAGTGGGCATCCTTCCAGCTGCCGGGGCACAGAAGCCTTACCAAATCTTCAGAGAAAGACGAGCACACATTAGCCGCACCCACCTGTAGGTGTTCTGTCATTCTGAGCTGTTGTCAATTGTCACACATCCATTTCAAAGTACAAAGCTGCTTTTTCACATCCTCCTCATTGGAGTCCGTAAGTGTAAGCTCGTATCAGTATGAGTTCTATTTATTGAAAATCTGTGCGGTGCTCATTTGCATGTGAATGAAATCGCTGGTTGCCTATCTGGTATAGTTTCATTAAACACCAAGCCGCAATCATGGTCCAACATACTGGAATGCACATATACAGAGATACTGGTAAAGGCTCACCCACAAGTCCATTTACCCAATGAATGTTTATTCAGCATGACTACATTTTTTTTTTTTAATTTCAGAATATCATGGGGGTACAACACTTTGGCCATACACATTGCCCCTGCACTGCCCGTGTCAGAGCCACAATCGTGGTAATCCCCCAAACTGTGCTCCCTGCATCCATTCAGTGAGAGTTTTTCCCAACCCTTCCACCCCCCTCCCGCCCGCCCAGCCCCTGATTAATGTTATTGCCCTGTGTGATGTAATTGTTGATCAGTTAGTACCAATTTGATGGTGAGTACCAGTGGTGCTTGTTTTTCCATTCCTGTGACACTTCGCTTTGAAGAATGAGTTCTAGCTCCAACCAGGATAATACCAGATGTGTTAATTCATTATTGTTTTTTATTGTTGAGTAATACTCCATGGTATACATATACCACATTTTATTAATCCACTCGTGTATTGATGGGCACCTGGGTTGTTTCCACATCTTTGCAATTGTGAATTGTGCTGCTATGAACATTCATGAGCAGATGTCTTTATTATAAAATGTCTTTTTTTCCTTTGGGTAAATACCCAGTAGTGGGATTGCTGGGTCAAATGGTAATTCTACTTTTAATTCTTTGAGGTATCTCCATATTCTTTTCCATAGAGGTTGTACTAATTTGCAGTCCCACCAGCAGTGTATGAGTGTTCCTATCTGTCCACATCCCCGCCAACATTTGTTGTTTGGGGATTTTTTTGATATGAGCCAATCTCACTGGAGTTAAGTGATATCTCATTGTGGTTTTGATTTGCATTTCCCTGATGATTAGAGACGTTGAGCACTTTTTTATATGTTTGCTGGCCATTATTCTGTCTTCTTTTGAGAAGTTCCTGTTCATGTCCTTTGCCCGTTTTTTAATAGAGTTGTTTGATTTTTTCTTGTTGATTTTCCTAAGTTCTGTATAGATTCTGGTTATCAGCCCTTTATCAGAGGTGTAGCAGGCAAATATTTTCTCCCATTCTGTAGGCTGTCTGTTCACTCTAGTGATAGTTTCCTTGGCTGTGCAGAAGCTTTTTAATTTGATCAGGTCCCATGTATTTATTTTGGTTGCTGCTGTGATTGCTTTGGGGGTCTTCTTCATAAATTCTTTGCCTAGGCCAGTGTCCGTAAGAGTTTTTCCAACGTTTTCTTCGAGAATTCTTATGATTTCATGTCTTAGGTTTAGATCTGTTACCCATTGTGAGTTGATTTTGGTAAGAGGTGAGAGGTGTGGGTCCAGTTTCAGTCTTCTACATATGGCCATCCAGTTTTCCCAGCACCATTTGTTGAATAGGGAATCTTTTTCCCCAGTGTACGTTTTTCTGGAATTTGTCAAAGATCAGGTGACTGTATGAGGTTGGTTTTATATTTGGGTTCTCAGTCCTGTTCCATTGTTCTGTGTCTCTGTTCTTGTGCCAATACCATGCAGTTTTGGTTACGGTAGCCTTGTAGTATAGTTTGAAGTCTGGTAGATAGATGCCTCCCAATTTGTTCTTTTTGCTTAAGATTGCTTTGGCTAGACTGGGTCTTCTCTGGTTCTACACGAAGCATAGAATTATTTTTTCTAGATCGGCAAAAGATGATGTTGGTATTTTGATAGGGACTGCATTGATTCTGTAAATCAATTTAGGTAGCAAAGCCATTTTTACTATGTTGACTCTGCCTATCCAAGAGCATGGTAGGGCTTTCCATCTATTTACATCCTCTGCAATTTCTTTTCTCAGTGTTTCATAATTCTCTCTATATAGGTCTTTGACCTCCTTAGTTAGATATGTTCCTAAATATTTAATTTTCTTTGGTGCTATTGTGAAAGGTATTGCATCTTTAATTTGTTTCTCGGCTTGATTGTTATTAGCATATATGAAGGCTATGGATTTGTGTGTATTAATTTGTATCTGAGACCTTGCTGAATTCATTTATCAATTCCAGTAATCTCTTGGTTGAATCTTTGGGGTTTTCTATGTATAATATCATATCGTCTGTGAATAGTGAAAGTTTGACCTCTTCTGCCCCCATCTGGACGCCCCTGATTCCTCTATCTTGTCTAATTGCTGTGGCCAGGACTTCCAGCACTACGTTGAAAAGAAGTGGAGATAGTGGGCACCCTTGTCTGGTGCCAGTTTTAAGGGGGAATGCTTTCAGTTTTCCCCCATAGCATGACTACATTTTAAGCACTAGGTATACAGAAATAAAAGTTAACTGTCACCTCATCAGTCACAGTCAAGGGAGGGGACCCCCAGACAAACAGGTGGAGTCCATGTGTGTGTGAGGTGGAGGCAGCTCCGTGGGGGTGTTGTGGGGCCCCAAATTCTGGTGGGAGTACCTCACCCAGGCCTGCAGACAGATGAGGGTGGCCCCCAGGCCTAAAGGACATGTATAAATTAACTGATGGTAAGGGTGGGGAAAGACATTCCAGGCTAAAGGAGAAACACATATCCTCAGGAGACCCAGCGTGGAAATCACGTAAAGCCCCCGGTCATTGAGCATCTGGTGACTCCAAGTCCAGCTGGGTGGATTCGCTAATCTTGTCAATTTAGATAGGAAGGGAACTTTCATCTCTTCCCCACTCCAGAGTATGAGGAAAGGTGGAATGTCTTATCCCCCTTACGGGTGAGTATCAAAGAGAAACACCATACCAGAAAGATAAAATGGAGTCAAATGCAGGATTTTTGCCCAATTATATGAAGTCCTAGCCCCAGCCTGAACTCCTCTGGGTCCTCTTACCAAAGTTCTCGAGCCAAGAATCCAGGGCAGACCCACACAGGACGAAGTGTCCCAGCCCAGCCGAGCGAGAAGCCCGGGGTTTCCCCTCTGTGTCCTGAGAGGTCCCAGTGCAGCGCCGGGGAAGTGGCGTCCTGAGTGTGGGGTATTTATCGCCGTCCAGCCTGTTGCCTCCCAACTTTGAACAAACGAGGTCCTCAGTGCCTCCTCTGCAGAAGGAATCAACTTGAATTGGCTGTCATATTGCTTCTCTGATGGATAGGCTTCAAAATGTTCAAGCCTTTGGTTGGGTTGAGATGGCTGAGTTATTTGAACTTAGTAATTTGAAAGTTCTTGGTATGATGCTTTTATTTCATTAAATTGACATTTTAACATTATTACTTTTATTCCATCCTGCTCCTCGGCACTAAAAAAGTGACTGGTCAATCTCCAGATACCTGGCACCCATGGACAGCCAGGACACACCTGGACTGAAGTCCCCACTGAGAACCAACCAGGATGCCTGTGGGCTGGGAATTCCTTTGCTCTTTGTTCTTAAAGAGAACTTTTTCTAACAGTCAATTCTTAAGAGAAAGGGTGGCATCATCTGTCTCTTTTGAATGTGGACAGATCCATGTGTTACGTGTGTATTCAGTAATTACCTTTAGAACCCCTAAAGCTTCTGTGCTTATCTCTAGGTGTGGGCCATGGCCATTCTATGGGGAAATGGAATGTTTCTGTGGGGAAATGTGTCATGTGATGATGACGCAAAGTGGGGCTTCTTTACACTGTGATGAAGATTGACAATATCGTTTCCTAAACCACACGTAAACCAATTACAGCGTATTTCTTTTTCTCAGTCAAGAAAAATCTTTGTACGAAGGTGTCCACATGTGTGATGGCAAAGACTGTTCCCAAGTGTTTCTCATGTAAGATGTTTGGACGTTGCCTATAGTCCCAGTGGTGACACGCTTGGTGTGGGGCTCTTGCCTGGCTTATTTATACACCTGAATGTTTTCTGAGTAGAATCGATGGGAATGAGTCATGCGTGAAGCCATGGATAAACACAAAGGCCATTTGTTGCTTATATATAACTGATGTTCAAGCCCAGTTGCCAAAAAGAAAAACTATACAATAAAACCAATTTTATTTTTAATTTTTACTTATTTATTTATTTATTTTCTGGAGACAGGATCTCACTCTGTTGCCTGGGTTATAGTGCAGTGGTGTCATCATGGTAGCCTCTGATTCCTGGCCTCAAGCGATCCTCCTGCCTCAGCCTCCTGAGTAGCTGGGACTTCAGGCACGCACCACCACACCCGGCTAATTTTTCCTTTTTTTGTAGAGACAGGGTCTTGCTATGGAGTTCAAGCCAGGCTGGTCCTGAACTGTTGGCCTCCAGCTATCCTCCAGCCTCAGCCTCCCAAAGTGCTAGGATTACAGGCGTGAGCCGCTGTGCCTGGCGAAACCCATTTTAAAGAAACAAAAGATAAAGAGCCACGGGATCGAGTGGCCAGATGGAAACTTACCCCTAGTGTGCCAGGAGTAAGTTTTCATTCTCTTCAACCACACCAGGCACTTTGGCAGAAAATGCCAAGATGTGCCATTTAGCCTCAGTTGGCACCTTCCTCCATAGGAGGACTTCCTCCACATTTCGGGACTGGATTTCCCCACAGGCAGAGGGGCACCTGGTAACATCCTCTTGGTCTCCATGCTGGAGGTGAAGGCCGTGGCCTTGGTTTAACCTGTCTACACTGACTCCCATTCCTCGGGATGAACTAAAGCACAGTCTAGTCTCATGGGCTTCCCAAGCAATGAGTTCTTTCAATTAGACCCAGGAACAACCTTTAGGGATAAACATAAGATAGTAATATTCTCATGAACAGCTTTTGTAAGAAGAGAGAAATATGAACTTACACAAAAACTTTCTAAACATTTTACAATCTATTTACAAAAAAAGAACTTTGATTTTTTTAAAATATTTGATACAGCCTAGGGAGGATCCCAGAATGCATAGCCAGGGATTTACCTCTCTTCCATCGTGGTACCTTATCAGCTCATTGGTTTTCTTCCAAAAATAGTTAATGCTACTAAAAACACAAGGAGAAATATGACCCCCAGATCATCTAAGAGCAGGCCTACTTGGAAAATTCAGACAAAAATTATTTCACAGGGAAATGTGCTCATAGCTTGGTAATATTAACTAATTTAGAAGATTTAAGACAAGTTAAAGGCCAACATCACTTTGAAGTTCCTTCTAATTATTGGTCCTTCAGGCAGGAATGGCACGTCTGCCTAGAACCATGGTAAAGGCATTGCATTTTATCCATGGCTTCCTCGTGAAACCAAATCGTGTTCCTGTAACTGGATTGCTCCTGCTTGGTGGCTGAGGCTAGAATGGAAAATTACTCCAAAGATAAAGTCTTGCTACCTTACCTAAAATGTGAATCTGTCTTGTAAATTCTGAGAGTAAATCCTCCCTTTTTTAAAGTCTATTTCATGCCTGGCCAATGTAGTGGTGTCTGGCGTCTGCATCATGGAACGTCTGGCCTGAGGGATGCCGAGGTGCTTTGGGCCTTGGTGTTGGGCCTCTCTCCCTTCCTAGTTGCTCTCCACACCAGCCTTGGGGTGGGCTTTGAGCTCTGTGTCCGAGCAGGGGCTGGAGGACAGAGAGTTAGAGGCAGAGGGGCCTGCCTTTCATTCTAAGGACTTTCTTTTTAATTAGTTCCCTCTTTATCATGACCAAAGAAATGCCTCTTAGCAAGCAAGGTTAGCAGGGCCATACACGGCAGTGACTGCCTGCCCTGAGAGGTCACAGAAGGTGAGCTTCCCTTGGGCTGCACGTCTGCCCTGAGCTTTCTGCTGTTCACCAGCATCTCCACCCGAGGGTACATGAGAAAAGACAGAAAACAGATGCCTTTTCAATGCTGCAATTTGTGCCAAAGTTAGGCTTAAAAATAGACCTGGTGACCATACATCCGCTGCAAATGTGCCTTGCTGTGGAATGTGGAAAATTCACTGATCAGGGCCCGGGCAGCTCTGTCTGTTGCCTCAGACTCTGCAGACGGGTGATGCTAACACCAAGGTTTGGTAGCCACAAAGTTGGAAGATTCCCTATAACAGCAGCTTCTTTCAGAGAACAAATTCAGCTCCACAATCAGATCTTGTTCCCAAGCATGCTTTGTAGATTAAATGGAAAAAGATTTTAATTACTTTCACCCTGAACAACTTTTATCTCAGTTTTTGACACTTTATTGCCTTATATGCCTGGAATCCAATAGTTCTTCAAACTCCTCAGAAGAAACGGATTTCTCAAAAGAGAAATTTGTGCTAGAAAATCCAGTGTTGTCATCCTAACAGCTGTTTTTTTGTTTTATTTTTTGTTTGGTTGGGTTTTTTTGTGGCCAACCTTTTCAGTAGGGAAGCATTCCTAGAGCGGAGAGGATTTTTAATCAGAAAACCTTGTCCTTGCCCCATAGCCTCCGGACAGTGCAGGGACTGCGTGCAGGCTGCGTGGGCAGGCCGGCATCACCATTCCCAAGTTGGACACAGTTGGAAAGGGTCAGACTGGTGGACCACACAATTGGTGAAAGTCATCCTGCCTGGGCATCAGGATGGATCAGGGCACAAAACTAAGGCACTTGCTGCCCTTAAACTGGACTGTGTTTACATTTGGAAGATCTCTCTAAACATCCAGTAGGACATTTATCTGTAAACATCTGAGGCTGGATCTATAGTGACAATGCCAAGGCATTTGCTGTAAGTACTGAAGGACACTGCTAAACTTTCTGTCTGACATGGCTGATGAAACATGTGGCTTATTTCCTCATCTTCCCAAGATCACCTGAAAATGAATGAAAAGGAACTTCTTAAAAGGTTTAGGGAGAACAAGGACATCTCAGGTGGAAGTTCATGTATGAATGTATATAAGCATATTTGAATAAATATGCTTGGTTTTGCTGCAGTAAACAAGTAAACAAAACTCAGTGCAAAAGCCCTCCAAATCTCAGTGGCTTAACACAGTTTATTTCTTTGTCATGCTGTTTGCCCACCATGGGTTGACAGGAGGCTCTGCATATTGTGTTCACTCGTGGACCAAAGTTGACAGAGACTTTTTCTGTTCCCACGCTGCCACAATCACCTTGGCAGGAAGAAGGGAATTATGGCAAAAACAGGCCCTAATGCGCTTAAAGCTCCTACAGGGAAGAGACACATGTCATTTTCACTCACATGTTACTGTTTAAAGTAAGTAACGTGGTCACACAAATTTAAGGGAGCAGGGAAATGTATTCCTACCTGGAAATATTTGGTGGCCAGCACCATGACATAGCACCTATAGCAAACTTCTCTACATTCTGGTATTTTGGTCGCCAACACATAGCAACAACTCCCAGCCCCGGAGCAGAAAGCCAATCCTGACAGTCAGCAAGCCCCACCTATCCACACAGAGACAGCCTATCTGGCCTCATCCTGGAAGCAGAGTCTGCAACACAAATGGGAAAGACCAAGAAAAACTGACAAAATGACCCTTGGGAAAAACAAGACAACTCAAATAATAGAAGATCAAAATCTCTAATAACTATTCATAGAAAGATTTAAGATGTTACTGTATCCATAAAACAAGAACCAAATTTCATGAGAAGAAACAATCAGAAAACAAAAAGGAGATCTCAAAAATTAAAAATATGACTATCAAATTAAAACCACGTGATGAAAGGCACCCTAAACAAAGAAATGACAAATGATAGACTGAGGAAAAAATGTTTGCAACATGTCTAATAAGGAGTTTGAGTCCAAAAAATATCAAATTATATTAATATATATTAAAATATGTTTTTTAAACTATGTATCAATTATGTAAAAAAAAAAAAGACAGTATAAAATTGGGCAAAGCTTATGAACAAGGCCATTACTGAAGAGGACAAAGAAATGGCCAATAAGTATATGATGATGCTCAGCCTCATTGGTAATCAGGGAAATGCAAATTAAATCTATGACAACATTTTTTCACCTATTGCATTAGCAAGTATTAAGAGGATTGGTCATTTCAAGTATTTAGAAGTCTGTGAATAAACATGTACTCTCATATAGTTTTAGTTGGCTTATGTATTAGTCAGGCTATTTGGAGGGCAAATTAGCAGTACTTTTGACATTTAAATTGCACATGTGTTTGACTCAGCAATTCTACAGTAGCTAACCTGGTGAGACATTGTATGTATGTACCAGGAGACATGTATGAAACTGTTCACTGCAGTATTGTTTCCTTTTTTTAGCATCTTTATAAAGATATAATTCACATGCCATAAAATTCACCCACATAAAGTGTGCAATTCAATGAGTTTCAGTATATGCACCAAGTTGTGCAGCCATCACCACAATCATCCCAAAAAGAAATCCTGTACTCATTAGCAACCATTCCTCATCTCCCTCTTACCCCAGCCCTAGGCAACCACTAATCTAATTTCTGTCCATGGATTTGCCTATTCTGAACATTTCGTATAAATAGAATCGCACACTATGTGGTCCTTCGTGACTGGCTTCTTTCACTTAACATAATATATTCAAGATTCACCCATGTTGTAGCATACAACAATATTTCATTCTTTTTATTGCCAAATACTGTTCCATTGTTTGGACTTGCCACATTGTTTTAATACATTCATCAGTTGATGGACATTTGGGTTGTTTCTATTTTTTGGATATTATGAATAATGCTAACATAATCTTTTGTGTGCAGGTTATTGGGTGGACATGTTTTCTTGTGCATATATACCTAGGAGAGGAATTGGTGGGTCATGCAGTAATTCTATGTTTAAACTTTTTGAGGAACTGCCAAACTCTTTTCCAAAGTGGCTGCACCATTTTACATTTTTACTGGCAATGAATGAGGGTTCCAGTTTCTTCACATTCTCTCCAACACTTCTTATTCTGTCTTTTTTTGTTGTAGCCATCCTAGTGGATGTGGAGTGTTACATCCTTGTGGTTTTCATTTGCATTTCCCTAATGACTAATGATAATCCTATTGAGATGATTATGTGGTTTTTGTCCCTTATTAATATGGAGTATTACATTGATTAATTTTCCTTATGTTAAACCAACCTTGCATTCCTGGAATAAATTTTATTTGATCATAGTGTGTAATCCTTTTTATATGTTGCTGGGTTAAGTTTGCTAGTGTTTTGTTGAGGCGTTTTGTGTGCATATTCATATGTGGTATAGCATTGCTTTTAACAGTGAAAATTTTGAAACAACCCAAATGTCCATCAACAAGGAAGTAGTTATATAAAATACATAGCAATTTAAGCAAAAAAAAAAAGAAGTAGAACTATACATAATAACATGTATTATCTCCAAAACATATGGTTTTAAAAATAACAAATGTAGTATAATATAATATCGAGCTATAATGTTACTCCTAACATTTATATAAAATATAGACAAATATAAATACGAAAATACCACACTGTTTTTATTTGTGTAGATATATGTATAAATAGTAAGATCTGTGAATGCTATTTATAAAACTGATAGTGGTGTTTCCAACAGAGGAGTGGGGTTAGAGAGACTTGAGATTTATCTGTGCTAGTAAAAATCTTACAATGATAAAATACACTCGTGTGTATTTGTGTAAATTTAAAATCCATAAACTGTTTTAAAAAAGGAAAAGGAAAATGAACTCACCAATATACATAAACCTGCATCCTAGCAAATTTCACTGTAAAGCAGGGGAAAGTTCTGTTAGCCTGCAGCACTGTCCTGTCTTTCCCTACCACACAAGCCTACTGCAAACAGCTGGTACAGTTAGAACTTGTCTCACTTCAAGATGTGAAATAAATTTTGAAAGAGAGCCAGCACAGGACCTACGCAAGTATATTGCAATAGGAAAAGGATGGAAGGGACAAGGAAAATAAATTACTTCAAACAAAAAACAAACAAACAAACAAACAACAAAAAAAAAACCCTAGAAACCTCACCAGCAAAATGTTACCAAGGAAAAGGTGAAAATAGTGACCCAGTGTTACTGCCATAAATTCCAAAAACTGATAAACAATAGCCTCAATAAAATGAGAACTCATAGCTAAGATACAAGAGCTCAGGAAAATACAGAGACACAGTGAAGCAACAGAGAGAGATGAAACATGACTTAGCAGAGCTGAGGAAAGATGTAGAAGTTGTCAGTGAATCCATCATAGAAATCAAGTCCACATGGAAGCAGACAAAATCAACACTGCAGAAAACACAGTAGGAAGCATGGATGACAGGATTGGGAAAAATGATAGGATTGGGAAAAACAACAGAGCAAAGTGGAAGTGAACAAAGAGTCAAAAAGATAGACAAAATGAGCACTGCAGAAGACAAAGGAGATCAAACATATATACTTTGATGTCCCCCAAAATAAATGCAAGCAAATAGATCAGAAAAAATATATATACTAATACTATTTCAGTACTTAATATTAATATTTAGTATTAAATATTTTAAATATTTAATATTTTCCTTGTGTCTAGAAAAAATTGACACAAAACAACGAATAGCCTAATGGTTATTATACTCTAAAGAGAAGACTCCTGTGAGCATCCCACCCAAATTTTAGGTAACCTAATGATAAGGAAACATCAAATTACCCTTAGACTTCCCCACAGTCACATTTAATGCAGCAGCTTATCCAGAAGCCACAGAGAAAGTAAATGTGACCCCAAAATTTTATACTGGCCAAACTGACATTCAAGTATAAGGACAATGAACAATATATTCTTTGCTATACAGTATTATAGCTCACAGAATACAATTCCCACAAGCCCATCTCAAAGGGAACAAACTTGGGAAAAGCAAGAATTTATTAGAGAAACTCGCAAAAGGACACTTAACAAACACTAAATTCATTTTTAGAACTAAAACTAAAGCAACTACAGAAATGACCTTAGCAAAAGGCAAATGTTATAAACTAATACAATGTAGAAATGGCACAATAAAAGTTGAAATGGGATGTGAGAAAGTAGAATGCACTGTAATTATGCTGATTTCCTCATTTTTTAATATCCAGGGACTAAATTATAGCTGATAAGTCACATAATAGAAGTATAAATATAAGGTTTACAGGAAAACATTAGAGTAACACAAAAATAACAACTAGAATTTATTGGTAGGGGACAGGACAAAGTGCAACTAAATAGTATACAACTCCACTGTTTGCTCTTTTAATGAGCCAAAAGGGGGTAGGAAAGTACACATATGTAAAATAATGAAGAATAGGGAAATCAAGTATAGAAGAAAGTAATAAATCATAAGAGATTACTTTGCTCAACTCTGTAAATAAGTTTAAAACCTTTTTGAAATGAATGATTGAAAAATAAATTCCCAACTGTGTGAATCTACATAAAGTAAATTATAGTGAATTATAGAAGTATAGAAATACTTTTTTAATTAAAGCAATAATACTATTGATACCAAAACTCAATCCAACAAAACAAGCACAAAACAATTACAGATCATTCTTACTTAATAATGTTGCAAAAGTTCTGAATATAATATTAGCAAACAATTCAGCAGCACATTAAAATAATAATATGCTATGGCCAAGTAAGGTTTGTTCTGGGACTGTAAATAATGATTTGATATTAGAAAATATATTAATATAATTACACTGTTAATAAAGCAAGTCTAGAGCAAGAGGAAAATAAAATAATTATGCACTTAGATGCCAGAAAAGCATATGGTGAAATTCAACCTACATTCCTAACAAAATTCTTTAATATGATAATAAATGTATACTTCTTTAATATGATTACATTATATATAAAGTATGTTATGTATGAGATATTCATATACATTCTGTATATTAATGTATATTACCCTAAATCCACAACGTATTCAACAGCAAAACACTATAAGCATTCCTATTACAATCAGAAACAAAACAAGGATGTATATTCTCACCAGTAATATTTAACATTTTTCTGGTGGTACTCACCAATGCATTTAGAAAAGAAAAGTAAGTCTATGGCCATACCACCCTGAATACACCTAATTTTTTCTGATCTCAGAAGCTAAGCAGGGTCAGTCCTGGTTAGCACATAGGTGGAAGAAAAGAAAAATAAGACCATAAACATTTAAAAAGAGTAAAACTAGTGCTATGGTAGATATTATTATGATATTATTTATCTTGAAAACCTAAGAGAATTAACCTTAAAACCATTGCAAATATTAAGAGAATGCAGTTAAATCAACTGGGTACAAAATTAACATATAAAAATCAGTAGCACTTCTTCGTACAAATTAATAAACAGTTACAAGATGAAATGGAAATGATCCAGAGGATTGATCTGATTTGATCTAGGAAGCACAAAGTAATCTAAGCAGGATAAAAATAATGATAATAATAAATCCATGCTTAGGAATGTTATAGTGAAACTGCAGAACACCAAAGAATACCTCCCAGCCGGAGAGAAAGGTCGCTTAAGAAGGAATGATACTTTGAATGATGGCTGTCTTCTCAATATCAATGACCCACTATCAAGATAGTGGGTATCTTTCAAGTATTGAAGGAAAATAACAACTTAGAATCAAATACCCAAGAATACCATCTCTCAAAGCCAAGCGTGAAATAAAGACATTTATAGATAAACAAAAGCAGAGAGAGTTTACAACCAAGAGAACTGCACCAAAGGAGCCTCTCATGGACTTAAGAAAGAAGAAAAATATCTTCCAAAAGAACGATCTGTCATGTGAGGAAAAAATGGTGAGAAAAATGTGGTAACCATTTATATAAAACTAAGCAAGCACCATGTATATGAAATAATGATAATATCTTTTTGAAAAACAAAGCTAAGGTCCTGACCCACCTAAGCCATGCTGTGTGTGACTGCAGTTAAACTTCTCGAGGTCTTTGTATTGTTTGAGAGAAAAGCAATATGGTGATCGCAGTAGATGCACATTTGATTGACTTGAATACCTCTTCATGATAAAAGCTTTTAACACACTAGGATAAAAGAGAACTCCCTTACCTGATAAGTGACATCTGTCACATTGTCACAGTAAACAGGAAATGATACACTGAGTTAAGGCAATACTGCAGCTTTTCAGAGGGTAAGTGGCTTAGTTGCTGCTGTCATGAATATCCCATGGATATTCGAAGAAAGTTCAAATTACAACAAAGAGCAAAAGAAGCTCCAGCAGATGAGTGAGCCCAGGGGCACCCTTCCTTCATGCTCCAGGGAGGTGCCATTCACACGGAATACCAGGCTGTGTTTGCTAGGGTTGCTGTAACAAAGCACCACAAACTGGGTGGCAGGAACAACAGAAACGTACTGTCTTTCAGTTCTGGAAGTGGGAAGTCTGAGATCAAGGTTTTGTCAGGGTTGGTTCCTTCTGAGGGCTGTAAAGAATCTGTCCCAGGCCTCTTGCCTAACTTCTGGTGGTTTGCTGGCAACCTCTGGCATTCCTTAGCTTGTAGAAGCATCATCTCGTCTTTGCCTTCATGTTGTCATGGCGTTTTCCCTCTGTGCATGTCTGGATCCAAATTGCCCCTTTTTATAATGACATCAGTCATGTTGAATGAGGCCTGCCCTATTCCAGTATGACCTCATCTTAACTAAATACATCTACAATGGTCCCATTTTCAACTAAGCTCACATTCTGGGGTCCTGGTGGTTAGGACTTCAACATACGAATTTGGGGGAGGGGGACACAGTTCAGCCTGTACCGCATGCAGGTAGTGCTCTCTGGAAATTGGGCGGCCGGGAGGTTCTGGCCACAGAAGAGCATTCTCCCTTGGTTGACTGTTAATTTCTCAGAGCTGTACCTGCCCACAGTCTCTGAAACCACCCTGTGGGAGCATGGTAGGTAGATTTTGGTGGGGGGCTGCCACGTGGGCATCTGATCCAGGGTGGAGGTGTGGTTCACTTGCTTGTTTGTTGCTGCAGGTTACATCGAAGCTGCTATCATTCCTGCTGGAGCTCGGAGGATCCGTGTGGTGGAGGATAAACCTGCTCACAGTTTTCTGGGTAAAACAAAAATGATTTAACTCACAATTTATGTGCTGAGAAATGATTTTGATGATCAGACTGGTAAACTTGGTTCAGCATCATTCTCCCGGGTCATAACCGGTTGTACGCCTGTATTTTAATCGTAATGACGTGAGTACTTGGAGTGGACCAAACAGTGCCGTCAAATTTGGCTAATATGCAGGTACCACCAAGGTGGATTGAGGGTGGGGATGGGTGGGCCACCAGCTTGGGGCAGGAAGGAAGATGACACAAGAATGAAGGAAGTTATGAGGAACTGAGGTAGAGTTAGTCCCCTGCAGTAACCCCAGGAGAATCCAGAGCAGCTTTAACCTGAGTATCATGGCCCCACTGGGCCACGTGCAGGAAGATCTGTAGGCTATTAGTGGCTCTTGGGGTGTCTTCTTAGCTGAAAAAAGAGCAACAGCCCTAAATCTAATGGGAACCCAGAACACTGATTTTCACTAAGGTCTGTGTACCCCAGATTCCTAGTGGCCAACTCCATTGACTTCAAGCGCAAACATCTGCATCTTTCTGTAGATTCGGGTTCTATTCCTGACTGGCCTTCACTGCCTTCCACAGCACCATGGGCAAAGCCTAGGAAGAGATACTCAGTTAAACTCCTTCTGAGCCAGAGAAGACCCTATAAGCATATCCTGGGCTCAATGCCCAGCCTCCCCATCGACCCCAGTAAAGGTCAGCCCAGTACTTGAGCACCAGTGTGGTTGGAGTTCTGAGCTGAACACTTAAGTGTTCTCTTTGCAGGTCACAGAAAGCAAACACTGCCAAGGAGACAACAGGGTACCCAGAGGCTGCCTCTGCTCCTAGTTCGCTGGCATGGGATGTGCTACGACCCTGTCCTTCTGCCAGCCCTAATCCCATGTTCCTGTCTTGGGTTCAATGTCATACTAGAAGTGGTTGATCTTCCACTCAGGTACCCCTCTCCTGAGCGCTCTTCATATTATAATCTTTCAGCCTGTGTTGCAGGGTGCTCATGGAGATTGGAAAAGAAAGGGAAAAATAAGGCACGATTTCTCGGTCTCAGACTTCCTGCAAGTTGCCCAGTGAGCCCAAGCTGCTCAAATCCTTTTATTTCAATTTTTATCACTGATAGAAAAAGAAGAACTCTTTGTCTACATTCCTGCCTTTGTAGACTGCACATAAGTATCCAAGTCTTTCTTTGAAATGGTCTCTGCTTAAGAAACTCAGAGTCTAATGAGACAGACAAGAAACAAACCTGTAATAGGCAAGTTTATGATGAAGACTGCCATCCTGTTATTTAAGAGTTAGGAAACACTTGAAGGCGTGAAGGCGCTCCCTGCACACCTGCCTTAGGGGAAGCAGTGGAGGCAGGTGTGCCCGTGTCCACGTGCCCACAGCAGGACTGACTGGCACCATGCCCTGTGGGGTCCCCCGTGCCCCAGGAAGCCCTACTACCTCCATTGTCACCTGCTGTCCACCCTGCATCCTTGAAGCTGTGATGGCTACTGCTGCTCCTGATGCCAGGGTGTAAGGCCTGCCTTCCATCGAGTTGATATCCACGTGGATCTGCATCAGCCCTGTAGTTCTCCCCACCCCCCCGCATGGACTCTGCCCCAGCCCTGCCTAGCACTCCCTCCCCAGCTGTCCCAGCTGTCACTCCGCAAATAGAACAATGCTCATGAATGCTTTCTAAAACAGGGCCTCCTGCTGCTTTGGGCAGCTTCTTGTGAGTAACAGCCTTTTTACTAAATTCTCAAAGACCCCACCCCGTTTCCTTCTGCCCACCTATGGAAATTAGATCAACCTCACCAGCATTTGTAGTGGAAGCCCCATCACCTAGTGTCATCACCCCCAGAAGTTACCCTTCCCAGCCAGTGCACTGGGAATGCACCACTCTTACCTGGGAATGACGTTCCACTCCACAGGCACACTGGACCTCCTTGTAAACCTGGTCACCTTTCACCCTTATCTTGTTCAAAATCCATAATCTGGGTATTCCAAGAGCTGGCTCAATTCTAAGTCAGCTTACTGGTTCCTCCGTCAAGCACCAGCAGCTGCCCCTGCAAGTAAGTCTTTTGGCTTCTGATCCTGGCTTCTGAGACTTCCCAACACCGTTCCTGCACCTGACCCCATGCCCCTAGGTGTCCTGCAAAACCAGGAATGTTTTTTTTTATCTCTACTTTTCTGTAGCAATATAAGAATGACAGAAGGAGGTCAGAATCCTCCGGATCACCTCTCAACTTCTAATTCCTCTGGCGACAAAGAACTTGTCCCTGGAACTCACTTTAGGGCCAAGAAATGCTAACTATGGATGCTGCCCATGGAATCAGCTCCCATGATAGTCCCTGTCAACTCCTGCAGCCTCAGGACCACATACACAGACGAGAATGAGAACATCCACAGTGGGGCTCTCAGTCACTGAGCCCTGCTGTGCCTTAGGGACCTGATCCCTGATCCCTCCAAATGTACTGCAAAGTATTGCTGTGTTTACTCCACAGAGGAGTGAACTGGAGCTCCAAGGGCTTGGCAGCTCATTCAAGTTCCTCGCTTCCCCTGAGTCCACTGCAGTTCACGGAGCCCCTCAGAGTTGCCCTGAGGTGTCCAGTCACAGCCAGAGACCGACTGATGGAGAAGGTTGCAGAACACATGTGAAACCTGCCCATTGGTACTGCTTCACTGTGTGCACGTCAGAGGAGCAAACCTCCATCCCGAGGACATTGGTTTAATGTCTTGGGGCAACTTCTCAGCTCCCCGGAAGCACTGGGTCTCCACGGGAGGTTGGAGCCAGCTTTGTCCTGTTATCTTATCCAAAAATCATAATCCCAGTAATCTGGGGCCTGGCTCATGGACACAGGCAAACCTGAAGGTGGTCCACAGTTGTCATGTTTCTCAAGTTGGTTCCAACAAGCCTTGTTTCCACTAGGGACTGGGTGCTTTGGATGTTGACCCAGTGTAACTTTGAATTACTCTCACATTTGCTGGGAGCAGTTCCTGAAGAATTTCACCCCACCTACCTTCAACCCACGCCGGCTGGCTCTCTGCTCAAAACCACCTGGAACAGGAAATGCCTGTGCAGTTTGTATCCATAGCTAAGAACAGAGCTGGCAGAACTCCGAGTGGAAATAAAAGGAGCTGACTCAATGCCAGGATTAGAAGTAGGTTGACTGTGGGTCAGGTCTTCCGATTGAATCCAAGAGGGAGACAGACTAAAAGAACCCCCCACCCCTGACTTCTGCACAGCTCCGTGCCAGAGCAGGACACGCAGATAGGGTCACAGCTCGAGTCTGCCTCCAGCCAGCCCTGAAGAGGAGCCGTGTCCTCCCATCAGGAACATCCCCTCCTCGCTCCCTGGAATGGCTCACAGTTTTCCCCCATTGTGCCTAGAAGTCCAGGGATGATGTGTAAATGTCCACAGAGAGGAAGAAGGGCCCAGTATGGAAATGGACTTCAGCACATGACCTCACGTTCCAGGCCATTGAGGGGGTTTTGTTCTTCCATAGTAGCTAAGGAAAGTGTCTACCCACCCATGTGGTGCCCCACGAAAGTCTCTCTAACTGTTGAGAGGCTTCTGAGCAAATCCACAAAAGCAAGCACTATTATATCTTGGAAAGTGGTTTTAAACATCTAACCTCTGGCCCTGGCAGAACCAGCAAGGGAAAATCTCCTTCCCCAGCAAATCAGAACTTCAGATATCACTAATAAAATCAGGTTGCTTGGGGAATTCCCTGTTCTTCACTCCATTATTTGCCCATGAAATCAAAACATCTTAATAGGCCCGCTGAGTCTTTTCTGGGTCCCAAAATCCTAATTTCAAATGCAAACTAATTGATCTCAAAAGGCTTACAGACAAAGGAAGCTTGGATATACCCATTGATGGCCAAGGGTTGAGAGGGCCAGAAACTTGTAGAGCTCAAAATGTATTTAATTTGGAGGGCCTTCTTTAACAGAAAGGACACATTGTGCGCAGGCCCTTGGAATAGACTCCTGCACAGAGGCCCCTGGAGCCACAGCCCCACAGGCCCTCTCAAACCCTGCTCTGTGCAGCTCACAGAAGCCAGGAGAGCAGCCCAAGCTGCCACAGAAGAGGACAGGAGGTAACCTGCATTCTCTCTCTGGAGCTGACATGGCCCCATGAAGTCATTGCATTGTTGGACTCCATGTTGAACCTAGTTATGCACTGTTAAAAATGGTTGTTCCAACAGAATCTCTGAGGCGGAAGTCTCACTCTTTCGAAGGAATGTCAGGCGCTAAATTCTGATTTTAGCAGGAAGTTCCAATTTTTCAGCATGGACCACAGCAACCTGCAAATGTTGAATCTTGCTGACTAAGTTACACCAGAGTCAACAGGTGGGAAGTGATCTTCATGCCCCCTGAAACGGATGACCTCCTGCTTTTACTCTGCCTCTGTTTTCCTCTCCCTGAGAAGTACGTGAATGAGAGTCACCTGGAGCAAGCTGTCCAGAGGGAAGGGTGCTGGCTCCAAGGTGGGCACCAAACAGCAGCTGGACAGCCACATCTGCAGAGCCCGGGAGCTCACGGCCGCGGTGGGGGTGGCCACAAGCACTGCTTGGGCACACGAAGTTTATTCTTTCTGGGGCCGTGGGAGTTGAGCCCACACCCCCTGTCCTCTCCACAAAGTTGTGACAGTGTGAGATTTCCCCAAATCAGCAGCCCCAGACCAGGACCTCCAACACAAAGACAGATGTCTTCAGAACTTCTGGCGGCGCCCCGCAGCCCTGTGTGGCTTGTGAGAGCCGGTTGCACGCCAGGTGGACAACTTGAAATCCGCCATGGTGAGGGTATTTACACCTTGGGTAGCAACATGTGCTATAAAAACCTAGGCTATTTTCCCCAGAGAGCTGGTTGTCACCTGCGCTCCACTGTTTGATGTGCCCCTCCCCCCGCTCCACAGCTGACCTTGTCTGGGCTAGTCCATCAGCCACGTCTGTCTCTCTCACTTCCCATCCCCCAGTTCCTTGACCATCCCAGCAACTCCTCTGTGCTCTCCCTGCAACCCACCCCTGAAGTGTCTCCCCCACCCACCCTGCCAAGGACAAGCGAGACCCCACTCCAGTGATCAGAGGTGGCACACCCCAAGCCCCAGCTGGCTCTGCCTCCACCTGTGTAGCTGCTGCTGCTGCATCTCGGCAACAGCCAGTCTTCTGGTGGCAGACACCGGGCTTGCCCCACACCCCCGTGCAGTGTTTCCATGGACAGGTTCATAAATGCCCCCAGATGTGCCCTCCTGCCCTTCTCCAGCCTTCCCACTCCTGACCTCTCAGATGTTTGGCTTTGGGCATGGAGGCGGGGTAGTTTTCAGTTCATAATTCAGTATGTCACTGTAAAGCATCCTATAAAACAGGGCCAGGGAAATGCATAAACAAGGCTGGGTGGGAAGGAGCCACCTCATCAGTAGTCTTAGTCCAGGATGGGAGCAGAGGCAGGGAGAGAGTTGGAGGCATGGATCAAGTACGCCAGGCCTCCCACCTCCCAGGGGCACTGACTCATGTGGGTGAGCCTCTGCGGGTGATCTCTAGGAATCCGTAATAGGCATTTTCTGTCCCTACCTGCTCTGTCCTCATCGCGATTAGTATTTTTTTTTTAAACCAACCTCCAAGGGGCACATGTGAAAGTCAAACCCAGTTCTTCATTGCTGAGTATCAGCTTCAGGCACTGCTGGATCCAGGGGCTTAAAGTGATGTCACCAGAAAAATAGTCTCTCTCTGTCCTGGCACTGCTGTCTGTCCTCTCTGGGGTTCTCTTCCCGTGTGCTGGCAGATCCAGGCTTTCATCAAGTTTCTGGGCAACCCCGTGCGAAGAAAGCTGCCTCTTCCCAAGGTGAAGGAATGTCCCACCATCCAGGGTTGGGCTGTGGGCCTGTGCCTGGGGCTGCGGTGGAGTCAGCGTTCAGCCCCATAGGACTGGAGGAAAAACATTCCTGAGGGAAACCCTGGGTACCATTGCTCAATGAGAAAGAGACAGATGCCAGGTTGCAAGCACACTGGGTGTTCATGACAGCCGTAAAACAGGGACAAGGTCCGGGCCCAACTTCTGACCCCAAGGCCCCGGCCCAGGGCAGCAAATGTCAGAGTCAGTTGCTGGCCAAGGATGACGGTCAGTGGACGTGAGAGTGGACCGGTTGGTGTGGATAGGCCCAGCCAAGGAAGAGAGCTGCCACCCAGCTTCCCACTGGTGTTTGGGTGGGAAATGGGTCCTGCAGGTGGCCCAGGTATGACTGAGCTCAGCACACAGCTTGAAGGACATTTTTGCTCATCTCTCTGACTCCTTTTACAGGGCATCTCAACATGCTTGAGAGTCCAACACCCCAATAATAACAACTGTAACCTTCTCCCTCCCTTCCCCCTGTGGCCATGATCCATCTCTCGCCCAGCCAAACTCCTGAAGGAATATTCCATCACCTTCCACTTGCTTCTCCCCACAGGGCACTGCCTTCCTCCCTCTGCCACCTGGCCACCAAAACCAATCTTGGCAAGATCAGTCCTGGCATCTGAGGGTCAGGAACAGCAGTCCCACCCCCATGCTGGCCACACACTCCCAGGCCACCTCTTTTACCTAGCTGGCTTACAAGCTCAGTTCAAGGGGGTCTTCTTCCAGGAAGCCTTCCCTATCTGCCCAGTCCCACACACACCCAGGCCCTGGATGCACCTTGTCACAGAGCATGTGAAATTGTATTACATTTATCTGTTTTCTGTCTCCCTTCCAAACAGTGAGTTCCCTGACAGCAGGAGCTGTGTGTGTCTTTAGCACCAGCTAGGAGGGCCTCAAAATAGGGTGAGAGGCTGGTGGGGCAGAGGCATCTGCTGTTCCATATGCCTCTCAGCTTGTTCTTTCTGAGGTGTTTCTTTTTTTTTTTTTCCTTTTCTTTTTTTTGAGACAGGGTCTCACTCTGTCTCCCAAGCTAGAGTTCAGTGGCATCATCATAGCTCACTGCAACCTCAAACTCCTGGGCTCAAGTAATCCTCCTGCCTCAGCCTCCCGAGTAGCTGGGAACACAGGCACGCCACCATGCCCGGCTAATTTTTCTATTTTTTGTAGAGACGGGGTCTTGCTCTTGCTTAGGCTCGTCTCGAACTCCTGGCCTCAAGCAACCCTCCCACCTTGGCTTCCCACAGTGCTGGGATTGCAGGGGGTTAGCCACCATGCTGGGACTCTGAGGTGTTTCTTTTTTTTTTTTTGGCCCACTTTTACCAATCTTATTCAACATAGTACTGGATGTCCAAGCCAGAGCAATTAGAGAACAAAGTCAAAGGCATCCAGATTGAAAAGATAGTAGTAAAATCGAGCCTCTTTGCATATGACATGATCTTATAACTAGAAAATGCTATAGACTCCACCAAAAAACTGTTAGAACTAATAAACAAATTCAGTAAACTTGTAGGACACAAAATCAAGATATAAAAGTCAGTAACAAAAAAAGTTGACACTATGCAAAACAATCTATACATTCAATGCAATTTATATCAAAGTACCAATTCTTCACAGAAATTTTTTAAAATTCTGAAATTCAGGGTCTTTTGGAGAAATATGAATTTTAGGATTTTTTAAAAATTTCTGTGAAGAATGTCATTGGTATTTGGTATAAATTGCACTGAATGTGTAGATTGTTTTGTGTAGTATCAACATTTTAACAACATCAGTTTTGCCAATCCTTAAATAAGAAATAGCTTTCCATTTATTTGTGTTTTCTTTAATGTCTTAACTCAGTGTTCTCTAGTTAAGAGATCTTTCACCTTTTTGGTTAAATTTACTTCTAAGTAAATTTTTTGTAGCTATTGTACATGGGATTTTTCTTATTTCTTTTTCAGTTAGTTCATTGTTAGTGTATAAAATGAGGCGTTTCCTAAAGGACTCTGGCCCCTTCTTTTTTCTATCTGCTTCTTCTCACAAGCCCACACTGATTCCTAAAACCAGATATACACATGTATATTCAAGAAACAATTTCCCAAACCCACAGAGAAGTTGAGCAGTGAACATCCATATAGCCGTCACCTAGATTCACCAGTGGTTAACATAACCAAATATATTTTAGGTTATGCACTCACCGGAAGCTTTGGAAATTGTAGAGCTAGTTATTTTTATAAGGATATATAGAACATGAGACCCTGTACTGGTCAGAGCCTGGAATCAGTTCTCTTTGAGAACAGGTCTTACCTTTCTAAATTTCAGTATTTGTCATAAAAGTCTAGACTGATGCTATAACCTGAGGAAGATGGGGATTAAAAGTTGCCAGAGTGATGAATGTGTTGGGCCTGGTCTATTAGGTTCAGGTGTGTACCCTACAACTTAATAGCTGTGTGGCTTTAACCGAGTCACTTAACCTCCCTGTAGCCCCACTGTCTCATCCGTGAGACAAAGTGAGGAAAATAATTCAGTGTTGTTGAGCAGATTAAATGGATCAGAGTATATGAATGTGCTCCTTAAGTGGTGGTTTGCAAGTGGTGGTGGGAAAAAGGAGAAGAAATTACGGGCAGCCCAACATTCTCACCTCCTTTTAGTAGCCAGGACGTTTCAAGAGCTGGTTGAATTTCTCGAAGGAAAAGAGACGCAGCTCCAAGTGGTAGAGCTTTCTCTTTCCTAAGCCTTCCCTGGAGTCCCATAATCTTCAGCCACTCACAACCACCCTAGATGTGAGACCCCACTGGAAGTCACTCTACTGGAAAGTTCCTGTAATCGAGGAACCTGTTTCTGTTGGCAGTTCCCATGAAGCCAGGAGCCCTGAGCATGCATCTCCTCTGTGTTTGCCAGGAGCGAGCGCTGGGACCGGAACGTCCTGGAGACAGGCGCCCAGGCCACTGACTGCCCAGCGTCCATCCCCCCCACTGCTTGTGGTCTGACCAGGACTTGAACCCCCGGGGCCTGACCCAGCCTGGGGCTGATGAATTCAGCATTAACTGCAGTCCCTTTGGGGGTTCAACTCTCTTTATCCTAAATCGGTATTAAATACGGGAATTTTATTTCTGGCCTCAGTAAGCAGAGAATGCTGAATGTGGTAGAATATGATTTTGTAGATTATAAACTAAGTGCAGTCCCAATGGGACAGAGGACAGTTTGGGTTGTCAGGGGCTCCAGCCGCATGTGCAGGGGGTGGGCCTGGGACCGACGGTCCGCTGGGAGTCTTGTTTTTGGAAATGACACAAAGACTTCCTATCATCTGCCACCTTCATTTACTACCTTCTCCTAAATGCCAGAGTAGATTCTAGTTAGTTGGAGTTTGTTTGTTTGTTTGTTTTCCTAAATAACAACAACAACAAGAGAATTTCACCGTGGCGCGCTCTCCTATGAGACAACACGGACTTCAAACCTAAGTGAGAAGACACAAGGAAAGTCACTGGTGGGCACTTCAGATAAGAATAAATAGATAGCTTGTGTGGAAAACCAAATTTTTGCTTATGGCCGATCAGCAACATGTTGATTCTCAGTCTCTTCCAACACATTTTGTACCTAGTGGAGCTGTGAGCAAGTGAATGTGTGAACCTGAAGCCTGCAGAGCCCGCGCGTGACAGTGCCTTCACCCCCACCTGCCGCAGCTGCTCAGTGGTAACCGCCACATCTGTGGGCGGCTGCAGTTTCCAAACATAAGTATTTAATAGAATAACCATTGTTTCCTGAAGGAACATCCACTTTACTAATGTGGGGGTATCAAATCCTTAAGAGATGTTGGAGTTAGGCCGCCCTCCTTCCAAAGCCCCCGGTAGGAAATAGTAAAGTGAATTGATTAGTCTTGCTAAAGCAGCAAAACTTGTTTTGTAGCCTAGAATTAATTCATTAGGCAGAAAACCATCTACTGGGTAAGTTCAGTGAAATGTGATCCGGCTATGGTGGTCTCCATCCTGTGTCCCTTCCCCGACCCTCACTATTTAAGTTGGTTTTGAGACACGCAGTCCAGGCTTGAAAGGGCCCCATCCATCCTAACAGCTCTACCCAGGGGATCCCATGAACCAGACTTCTGTCCTCAGTATGCAGAAAGCTCCCCTTCCCTCACTGCAGGCCTCCTTCCTTCCCCTGTGGAAGAGGAGACCTGACCCACTCAAGGCACCCAGATTCCCTGTAAAGACAGGCTGGGTCCCCCCCGATTCTGCCATGTTCAATTCTCTTTCTAGCTCTCAAAGACTCCGGTAAGGGATCCATCAACAGCGACTGGAAGATAGAGCTCCCTGGAGAGTTCCAGATTGCAGGCACAACTGTCCGCTACGTGAGAAGGGGCCTGTGGGAGAAGATTTCTGCCAAGGGACCAACCAAACTACCACTACATTTGATGGTAACTTGCTGGGTTTTGGAACTTGTCTGGGGTTGGGGGAGTGGGGGGATGGCTCCAAGAGGTCTGCTGGGCTACTTCTTACTGGGACCTTGGGGGCAGGCATTGCATTCAGCTCCCAGGGGTTTGTAAGGCCACCTGCTGCTCTGTTCTCTCCCCTTTCTCTGTCTTTTCTTAGCCAGTGCTTCCACTGCAGGCTTCAGAGTTCTGTCTTGAAGCTTCCCCCTGGCTCTCCACTGGCAGAGCTCCTATCTTTTCCAAAAGGACCTACCCCCAAGAAGGAAATGTGTAGCGGTGTGGTGGGTGGCAGCCAGGGAGACTTGGCCTCATGAAGCAGACAGCCCCATTCGAAGTCTGTTTTTATATCAGACGGCAGGATGCATAGATCTGCCCCACAGTTTGTATATCCACACTGGAAACTTTTGGAAATGAACTATTGACTCTATGTCCAATCCAGCCTCCCTTAGATTTCTCAGACTCAGCTTGCAACAAGTGTTTGGGAATCAGGAAGGAAAATCAGATTCTGTGGGTGTATTTACTCCCCAGGGGGTCTCAAGAAACCTGTGCCATTGGGCCAAGCCAGGGTGCCATTTTCTTATCTGTTGTCTCAGGGAGGCTTCCCTGGGAGCTACTGAAACATCTGGTTATGCATCCTTTGAAACGTGTCAAAGATTTCCAGGGAAAGGAACGCCACTGTTTCCTTCTCAGGGTACAGGAGTTCTTATGGCTAACTTCTGATAGCTCCTAATTATTGGTAATTATTGATTTCATGTCTCCTTTCAAAGAACAGGACTTTTGGCAGCTTGTGTACCTGTGATCAAAGCACACTTTTTCCTCACTGCCTGCCAGAGTCTCTCCTTGGAAGTTCTTTTTCCCCATTAATTTGTGATCTGTAGCAACCTGCAGCTGTTCAAGGTCAGGTGACTCTCAAAAGATTTTCTGGCCACTGCCCAGGGACTCTCCTGAGGGGACCGGCTCTGCCTGTGAGCACCAGCACCCAGGTTGGGTGTTGCACTATAATGGCGCTAACCCCATTACACTTTCTGGTGAGACAAAAATGAGGCAGTTTCCTTGTATGACCTAAAAGGTAGGGAAATCTGCATATGCAACCCTCAGCCCACTAAATCCACTGAAAATGTATTCCTGCAAGTAAGTTTCCAGGACCCAAAAACTTGTACCTAGGTCATTTCTCTGGGATAAGATTGTTTCCTAGTCAAAGTTAGAACAAATCCTCCTCTTCTGAGTTAAAAGCAGTTATTCAGAGGGGCTACAAGAGGAGGCAAAAGATGAAACCTGTACAGAAACATCACCTGTTAGTGTGTGAATTTGCTTTTTCTAGCAAACATCAAGATGAGTATATTTCTTTTCTTTACCAAAAGCTTTCATAAACTGAACAAGTTGTTAGCCCATTGAAGCAAGCACACAGCCTGGATTCATTCAGACCATGAAAAACAAAACTCAAAGAAAGCAACCACTGCCATAGCTGAAGGTTCAGCCTTTGTTTAATATTAATCATTTTTCTCTCTTGAAATATCATTGTCACTTCAAGTTTTTAAACCTGGAAGTAAGAGGTACTCCTTTGCCTCTATAGAGAAAGCCATTGTCCCCAAATTGGGGTGCACACATTGCTTGCAGAGTCAAGAGCACCCAAGAGTCATGGGGACCTGCATTTGAAACCAATTACACACATGCACACACAAATTATATGTGGCTACAAAATTGCATGAAATTGGTTTCATATGGATTCTCAATCCATATGATTCACCAGTCTTATTCCCATACTGAGGTAATAAAGATCTCTTTTAAAGACTAGTTTTGTTTTGTTTTGTTTTTTCAAACTGGAGGCATTTTTCCAAATGTATTACTACAAGTCTATTTGGTGCAGAAGTGAATGTTTATGCGGTTGGGTCTGCTCTTAGCATCCCACCTCCACTCCATAGTGCCTGGCACACTTTGACCTGGACTGACCCACGTCAAGTCAGGTGGGCCCTGCACATTCTGCCCTTAGCACCTCCCGGCCTGTTCTCCCAGGCCTCATGGGCTGGACGTGACTTGCCAGTGGCTTAGAACCAGGAGCGCTCACTGGTTCCAAACGTAGCCTGAAGACACACTATCTGAAGACAGGCCACTTTAACCTCCTACAAGAGGGCTTATTTTGCACCGTTCTGTCTAGAGAAATAAAGCTGATAGCACACCACTGGCCTTATATAACTTGTCACATGCACTCCCAAACAAAGTCATATGCAGACCGATCCATTCTGTACACTCACTAGGATTTCAGACCCAGGGGTCCTCAAGCTGCATGATGGCTCCCCACAAAATATCATAGAGCCCTCCCCCCAACTCCACCCCCCTCCCAGCTTTAAGCCCTGAGCCAGGCCTCTGCCACCAATGGGCACAGTCATCATCCTGGCTTCCATGGCAGTGGGAGGGCTCTTGCATCCTTGGACTCCCAAACAGATGCCCCCAAAGTTCCCCCACAGTGGGCTGTATCTTCCTGTGAGCCTGCCTTACTCCCAGCTCTCTGGACCATCTGACACAGAGCAATGATTGGTGGTTCGGGAGTGAAGGGCAATGTTCATTTTCAAAGATATAGAGTAACCCTACTTGCTCAGATTCCTTTCTAGGTAAAAGCAATGTATTTGTGTCTTTCCTGTCTGCAAGGGCAGCTTCGTGGGTGAGGATGCGGGAATGTGGACTTTTCTCTGCCTGGAGCAGCTCTCCATGAAAAGTGCATTTAGCACCCACAAAGGTGCTTATCCCAAGCTCCTCGTCTCACTGGTACTCTCTTAACAGAAGGAACTGAGGGTTTGCATCTGCCCAACCACCAAGTTTTGTACCTGAGGAATCCAAGCCTATGATAAAGAGAACCCCAAGATTGAACCTGTTCTGAACCCCAGAAAAGAGCTGGTTACCCGTAGTAGAGAAATAGCCACGGTGTGGCTTGGCTTGCACATCCTGCAATCCCGTGGGCTTTCGTTCGTTTTTAAGATAGCCTTTTATTTTGCCGCTGATTCAGGTGTTGTTATTTCACGACCAAAATTATGGAATTCACTATGAATACACCGTTCCTGTAAACTACACTGCTGAAAATCAAAGTGAACCTGAAAAACCGCAGGACTCTTTGTTCATCTGGACCCACAGCGGCTGGGAGGGGTGCAGCGTGCAGTGCGGAGGAGGTGAGCAGTGGGGCCGCAGCTCACTGGGTGTGGGGTTTCTCGTTGTGTGTGGGGTTTTTGCTAAGGGAAGGAGAAATGAATCAGGGACCTCTGCGGCCAGTACACAGAGTGTGGGAAATATGTGACCTATACTTCCAGAGGAATTTAACCACACCCCACCTATAATCTCTCTGCAGAATGCTAGGGTAGAGCCTTCCCAACTCCCACACTAGAGTTGTACCCACACTGCTGTGTCTCCTGCGGCCCAGGGCCCCTGACTCTGACCTATGGGTGGAGGTTTGGCCAATGTATGGCCACCTCACGGGAATTACAGGTGGACCCTGGGAATGAACAGAATAAACCTTCAACTATTGCCGCTTGGTGGAAAGGCACCAGAAGATGTCTCTGCCTCTTCCCAAATTCCCTTCCCTCTTTGCCCCAGTAACCCCACTACAGGACGCAATGGGAAAAAAAAGTCCTGCGGGTCGGGTGAAACATCCTATGCAGAGTCCTGACTCCACAACTTCCTGCCCTACCTCACCAAATGACTTACCCACTCTGCACCTGAACTTCCTCACCTCTGATATAGGATGATCATCTCTCACACCCACAGTGGGGGCTGCAGGATGAGCCAAAGAGACTGTCATACTGCAAGAGTCAGTATGAACGAAAGGCATCGAATTTATTACGGTATCATTCAGGAGGAGCAATAGGAAGCCATGAACTCTTAGCCAGCAGCTCCTTAGTACAATGTTGTTTGTCACCCTAACAAGGCACTCAGCAGGGTCATGGGAGATGGCACACAGGATGGGTAGATTTTGGTGAGCACAGAGTTGGGACAGAGGGTGACCTGCTCTGGAGTGCCACCCCAGAGAGTGGGATGGCAGGGGGGAACCTGCCACCCCCAGTCCTGATCAGCTGTTGGCTGCTCAGATGATGTTTGCCAGATATCCAATATGAAAAGGATTGCTTCGCATTTAAGGGACTCGCCCTATTTTTCATGGGTAGGGATTTTAGCCGCAGAATGATTGAGCCCATCAGATGCTGCGAGGGTCAGCTGTGAATTCCTTCCTGTGCATCTTGGCCAGCCACCCTCTCTGTTTGTTCTCAGCCTCTTCCTTCCTGAAGCAGCCCCGTGGCAGTGGGCAGAGCCTCCAGACTCCACCATCAGCCCTGCCATCCATCCTCCACTCTCTTCCCTCGGCCCTTCAGTGGCCCCTCTATGCCAACAGCCTTCCAACCTCCAGACCTACCCAACACCTCTGTCTGCAACCAGGCTTTTCTTTTGCAGCAACTTTTTTCAAACTAAGCACAGCCCAAATGGAACAGTTAGCAGGCTCTCCTTGGCAGGGGGCAGGGCACAGGTTCTGCTGCTGTTGCTGCCGGCTTGGCGGCCATCCCTTTATGACACTGATGACCTCCAGCTCCCTGACACAGTGGTCAGACCTGCCACCAAAGCTGAAAGCAACTCTGTGCTTTCCGTACTCATACAAGGCTGCAGTTGGGGCCAGTAGGAACTGATGGTATAGTTCAGGACTCCATCATTTTGAGGCACTCCTACATGACAAATTCCTCAGGAGACAGACCCAGCAGGGAGTCCAGGGTCCAAATAGTTGAACTTGACTCCCTGTTAATCTTTTATTGTTACTCTTCCCAAATAATAATAATGTAACGTAGCTAGCATGAAGTGTTAGCCTCCTGCCAGCTTCTGCTCTAAGCACTGACATGTATTAATTGATTTTAACCATCACTGAAGCATCCTAAGGCACAGGGAGGTTAAGCAAACCAGCCCCCTTGAGGAAACCGAGGCACAGAAGCATGGTGGCCAACTATTGATACTGTGGTCACTGTGATACTATTGGTGATAAAGCCAAGACTTGAGCGCAGGCAGCCTGGCTCCAGAGACCACCCTCCCAATTCCCAGTCATTCAGGCTCCCTGACAAAGGCATGGTATGCAGTGCTTAGGGTGCTTTGGGAACACCAAAAAAGGGCTACCTCCAGCTGGGGTAAGAGGTAAGCAAAGCTTCCCAAGGGCAGATGATGCTTAGGCATAAGTACCCGTTGGCCAGCTGAACAAGTTCAGATTGGCTCTGGAGTGCCTGTCCAGAGGATATAGGTCTGTGTGTCCTCCAGGCCAGACTCCCTGTCCCCACTCTGTCCCAGCAAGCAGGAATTCTGGAATAGGTAGCCACAGTCTCTGGTGAGGGCTGAGATACAGGTGTTTAACTGATACCAGATCTCCATAGACTTTAAACTTCAAATGAGCAGGTAAAGAGATTGGCAATCTTTGGTGGAAGTTAAAGACACAAACCAGAGGTCTGGCCTCAATGAATCCCAAGCTGTCCAAGAACACAGCTGATCTGAGGTGTTGCTGCTTTCTGATCTTGTTCAAGAACCTTTCTCCTGCCCCACACTGCCCCTGCCATATCCTGTACACCCTCATCCCTAAGATTATAGTTTCCCCCTCTAACAACTAATATGACATTTACAGCAGTCACTTTGGATGACAAACTGATCAATAGCTGCACCTGCACACTGCTTCGTAAGCGTGGATGCATGGCCTTTCCAGGTGGGTGTCCTGAGGCCACAGCCTCTCAGCGCTCTGTGCTTTGGTTTCCAGGGGAACGCAGAACCATCGTATCGTGCACACGGATTGTTAACAAGACCACAACTCTGGTGAATGACAGTGACTGCCCTCAAGCAAGCCGCCCAGAGCCCCAGGTCAGAAGGTGCAACTCACACCCCTGCCAGTCACGGTAAGGAGCTATCTTCTGTAGCTTGGACCCATCAGGGTCTGGGGCGACGACACTGACAATGGCGAATGGTGATGCACAGTTAATGCCACAGTACCACTGTATGCCATCTTCTGTTATTGTTGCTAAATGATTTCTGACTGTGCAAGAAACTGAATTTCTAGCTGTGAAGCCAGAACGCTGATGGAAACGTACAATCTTAGCTGGAAGGCTTCCTAGAGGAGGCCATCAATAACATCTCACAGAGAAAAAATAGATATCATCACGCACTTTTAACCGGACCCATTGGCACCCCCAAATTACTTTGTCTTGGAGGAAAAGGAAATAAATGTTAGAGTCTGACAGCCCAAGAGTTAATGTGCACAGAGGTTAATATTTGTGGTTGGCCTGTTTCCATGGCTGAAATTAAGACCAGTGAGTGCAGATATTGGTATTTATTATTTGGAATTTATCAGAACAACTGTCCCAGCCTCAGCTTTCATGGTCATGTTACTCATGTGCTCTGGAGTGAACTCTCTTGGGGTGTCAGCCGAGATGCTTTGTGTGAAATATGTTCATCAGTTAAGCCTCCTTTTGCCAGTCATTTTAATGGGACTTTGCACAGTGCTGTGACTCTGTTACGTTGTGTAATGTCACCCCTTGGCCTCTCGTTCTGTTCTGAATTGTGGTGAATGATCGTGTTCTGTGGTTCTGTGAACCACGTTAAGGCATGTCTACCTTTTCTAATTAGGCTGAGCAGTTGATATTTCAGTTTTTTAAGGTTTCTTAACTCAGTTTGCTCCGCTTCCCTGGTACAAGAGCTCTATAAAACATTTGGCTGTTGTACCAACACGCTTTGCTTTGTCAAACTCTTAAAATGTGTTTGAGTGAGAGAGAGGAGACAGGAGGGAAAGCAAGAAGGTGAGACTTGTTTCAATACGTTTATGTGCTCCCTGGCAAATCACGAATGAAACTCTTCCCTGGTATTAAAGGCCTTAAGGAAGCGCTCAGTACAGAAGTCTTAAGCACAGTGGGAAGGAAGGGCTTGGCTCTGCAAAGACTCAAGGATCCGATGGGCCACAGTCTCTTCTCCCAAAACCAAAGATGGGCTGGCCTTGGTGGAGAGATTAGGAAGTAGGATGAGTGACTCTAGAGGGGGAGAGGTCAGTGTGGGCTCAAGGGCATGAGTCAGCAAAAGAGGGCTTAGGGACCCATTCAGGAATCATATGTTAAAATCAATTATGTTTTCAAACTATTTTAGCATCCAATTTTTTTTGTATTTTCACTGTTTTTTAATCTATCTATCTATCTATCTATCTATCTATTTATTTATTTATTTAAGAAAGTGTCTCACTCTGTCTCCCAGCCTGGAGTGCAGTGGCATCATCACAGCTCACTGCAACCTCAAACTCCTGGGCTCAAATGATTCTCCTGCCTCAGCCTCCTAAGTAGCTGGGACTACAGGTGTGTGCCACCACCCCCAGCTAATTGTTTTTTTTTTGGGGGGGGGGGTTTTGTGGCGATAAGGTCTCACTATTAACCAGTCTGGTCTTGAACTCCTGGCCTCAAGCGATCCTACTGCCTCGGCCTCCCAAAGTGCTAGGATTACAAGCATGAGCCACCGCGCCCAGCCTTCACTGTTTTATTTTTATCATATGCTTTAACTACTAAAAAGTAGAAATTTAAAGCTAATAACAATGGAGGATATTCTGAAATTCTGAAGATTAAAACCAAACTCAAGTTCAAGGTCTATTTGAATATCTTAATCTGAATCTTCCACCATTTAAAAAGTACTATGTTAACATAAAGAGAAAGAAATCTCATTATGAAAGATCAAATTGTAGCAAATTTCAGTATTAGTAAGCAACATTATCCAAGAAGATCTGAATACCACTTAACTGAAGTGTATTCTTATTTATTAAGTTTTTTATTTAAGTTTTTTCCTGAAAAACCTATTTTTTATTTTCAAAAAGAAAAGTTGTTTATTACGCATGAGGCAAGAGACAGAATAATGACAATTTTTTCAATAATCCCTATAAATTAATACATGCTGGTTAGTGAATAGATGCATCATTTTTGAAATTTTTTATTTAATTTTTTAATTGACAAATAATTGTACATATTCATGGGGTACATCACTATGTGATGAATAGTGATCAGATCAGGGTAATTAGCATATCCATCATCTCAAACATTTATCATTTCTTTGTGTTGGGAACATTCAATATCTTCCTTCTAGCTATTTGAAACTATGTATTATTAACTATAGTCAGCCTACAGTGATATAGAACATTAGAACTTATTCCTTCTATCTATCTATAATTTTGTATCCTTTGATAAATCTCTTACTATCCCTCCCTTCCAAATCTTTTTAAAAATTATGCACAGATACCAAATCAAATAAAATGACACATATGAACTAAGAGCTGCTGTGATTGCATCGAGACACACATGTGATGGGGAAGAGTGGGCCGGTCCACTCTACCTTCCCCTGCTGTCACAGTAGGTCTGTGGGACCCCAAGGAATAAAGTTTAAAAACTGTCAGTCAAGGGTTCTGCTTATATTGAGCCAACCCTCCTGCAGATAACAATTGTGAACTTTGGAGAAAATATAAAAAGCAACTCTTTAAAAGCTAGAAGGCAGTCAGAAACTGGAGAGAAGCAGACAAATGGAAAAATAGACTGGTACCAAATGAATTTCCCATGTGGACAGCTTTTCAACTGAATGGAGGCCCTAGCGCCCTGGGGATTGGCTAAAACTCTGATAGATACCTCCCATTTTTTACTGGTTGAGCCATCAGAGAAGAATGTTCAGGGCAACCATAGCAGCTGGAAATTAAGAAAGAAAAATCTCAGAAAGAGAGAGCCACAGAGGAAAACTCCCAAATTCTGCATGTATATTTGGCCCAAATCTCTAAGAATAAGGTGTGCAGGGCAGACTCCATTTAGCACAGCTAAGGCTGGAAGCCCTGAACTGAGATTGTAGCTGCTGCCCACCACAGGGCAGACAGTGCTTGGAGCTTTATTCCAAATTAGCCAAATTAGCTCCCTGCTAACAGAAAAAGTTAATAGTCTTCTACGACAGTACTCTGGAGCTCCACTATTCAGTAATGGTAGCCACCAGCTAGTCCAAATTGAGATGTGCTGTAGATGTAAAATATACACCAGGTTTCAAAGATTTAGTATGAAAAGAGATTCTAAATCTTAATAATTTGAGATTGTAAAATAATTTAAGGTTATAAAATATCTTAATTTTTAATGTAAGTACATTGATTATAACCACCCAAAATGATTATATTTTGGATACATTGGATCAAATAAAATACATTATTCAAATTGAATTCATCTGTTTCTTTTTACTATTTTAATGTAGCCACTAGAAAATTCAAATGACATATGCAGCTAACATTTTATTTCTCTTGAACGGTGCTGCTGTTGATTAGCATATCATTCACAATGTTCAGGGTGCAATCCAAAATTCCTAGTCATACAAAGAAACAGACTCATACTCAGAATAGAAGGCCATTAGTGGAGACTGACCCAAGATGATACGTATGTTGGAATTAGGAGACTAGAATTTTAAAGCAGCTGTGGTAACTATGCTCATGGTCACTGAACACATAGGAGATCTCAGCAGAAAAAAAGAAACACTCTGAACTACAAAATTTTATCATTAAATGGTGCTGGATTTTATCAAATGCTTTTTTTGCATCTATTGAAATGATCATACGGTCTTTGTTTTTGCTTCTGTTTATGTGGTGAATCACATTTATTGATTTGTATATGTTGACCCATTCTTGCATCCTGGGATGAAACCCACTGATCATGGTGAATTATTTTTTTGATGTGCTGTTGAATTTGGTTTGCTAGTCTCTTGTTGAGGATTTTTGTATCAATGTTCATTCATGAGGGATATTGGTCTATAGAAGGAACATACCTCAAAATTATAAAGGCCATATATGACAAGCCCACAGCCAACATCTTACTGAATGGGGAAAAGTTGAAAGCATTTCCCCTAAGAACTAGAACAAGACAAGGGTGCCCACTGTCTTCACTTCTATTCGACATAGTACTGGAAGTACTAGCCAGAGCAATCAGGAGAAAGAAATAAAGGTCATCTGAATTGCAAAAGAGGAGGTCAGACTATCCCTGTTTGCCGATGATATGATACTGTATCTAGAAAACCCTAAAGACTCCCCAAAAAGACTCAATTGATAAATAAATTCAGCAAAGTCTTAGGTTACAAAATCAATGTACCCAAATCAGTAGCATTTCTACGTACTAATAACAGTCAAGCTGGGAGTCAAATCAAGGACTCAATACCATTTACAATAGCTACAAAGAAAATAAAATACTTAGGAATATATTTAACGAAAGAGGTGAAAGATCCCTACAAGGAGAACTAGAAAACACTAATGGAAGAAATTATAGATGACACAAACAAATGGAAAACATGGATTGGTAGAATCAGCATCATTAAAATGTCCATTCTGCCCAAAGCAGAATGCAATGCCCATCAAAATGCCAACGTCTTATTTCACAGATCTAGAAAAAATAATCCTAAGCTTCATTGGGAACCAAAAAAGAGCCCAAATAACCAAAGCAATCTTAAGCACAAAGAACAAATCTGGAGGCATCACATTACCTTACTTCAAATTATATTACAAGGCTGTTGTAACCAAAACAGCAGGGTACTGGTATAAAAGCAGAGACATAGACCAATGGAACAGAATAGAGAACCCAGAAATAAAACCGTATAACTATGACCAACTGATCATTGACAAAGCGCACAAAAACATACACTGGGGAAGGGGTGCCCTATTCAACAAATAGTGCTGGGAAAGTTGTATAGCCACATGCAGAAGAATGAAGCAGGACCCCTATCTCTCACCATATACAAAAACTAATTCAAGATGGATTAAAGGCTTAAATGTAAGTCATGAAACCATAAGAATTCTAGAAGAAAATGTAGGAAAAACTCTTTTAGACATTGGCCTAGGCAAAGAATTTATGACTAAGATCCCAAAGGCAAATATGGCAACAATAAAAATAAATAAATGGGACTTAATTAAATTAAAAGGCTTTTCTGCACAGCAAAGGAAATAATCATCAAATAGGCAACCTACAGAATGGGAGAAATTATTTGCAAACTACACATCCAACAAAGGACTAACATCCAGAATCTACGAAGAACTCTAACAAATCAGCAAGAAAAAAAAAAACCAAATAACTCCATCAAAAAATGGGCAAAAGACATGAACAGAATCTTTTAAAAAGAAGACAGACAAATGGCCAAAAAAATATGAAAAAATGTTCAGCATCACTAATCATCAGGGAAATGCAAATTAAAACCATAATGAGATAATACCTTACGCTTGTCAGAATGACCCTTACTAAAAAGTCAGAAAACAACAGATGCTGGCGTGGATGCAAAGAAAAAGGTACACTTAAACACTATTGGTGGGACTGCAAACTAGTACAATCTCTATGGAGAACAGTATGGAGGTTCCTCAAAAACCTAAAAATAGACCTGTCATTTGAGCCAGCAATCCCACTACTATATACAAAAATTAATTCAAAGGAAAAGAAATCATTTTATCAGAAAGACACCTGTACTCGAATGTTTATTGTAACACAATTCACAATTGCAAAGATAGGGAATCAACCTTAGTGCCCATCAATTCTTAAGTGGATAAAGAAAATGGTATATAGATACCGTGGAGTACTACTCAGTCATAAAAAGGGATGAAATAATGTCTTTCACAGCAACTGAGATGGAACTGGAGACCATTGTCCTGTGTGAAGTATCTCAAGAATGGAAAAACAAACACCACATGTTCTCACTAAAAAGTGGGAGCTAAATGATGGGTACACACAGTCACAAAAAGATGTAAAGGACATTCTAAACTGAGAAGGGGGGATGGTAGGGAGGGTGAGGGATAAAAACTTACCTGTCGGGTACAATGAACACTGTGCTGGTGGCGGGCACACCAAAAGCCCTGACTTCAGCATTATGCAGTGTATCATGTAACAAAAATATTTGTACCCCCTTAATATTTTGAAATTTTAAAAAGATAATGAAACACAAAATTTTAGGACCAGAAAATGCAATATCTGAAAATTTTTAAATTCACTCTGTGGGTCTAAAAGTGGATTGGAGATGATAAAAGAGAGATTAGTGAGCTTGAAGATAGAGGAACAGACATTATACAGTGTGAAAAAGGGAAAGAAAAAATTGTGGACATTGACAGAGACTCAGTTACCTGTGGGACAATATCAAGTATAATATCAAGTACAACTGGAGTCACAGAAGGAGCATAGAGAATGGAGCAGAATATAATCATTGAAGAAGCAATGACCAAAAATTTCCCAGATTTGGTGAAAGACAGAGTTAATCAGGTCACATCTTCACGTTTCAGCTAGATTCCAGATAAATTCAAAGCAGCATAACAAAGCCCTCTGGTCATTACGCCAAGTGGGCCAATGTAGCAAGTTTATGATTTTGCCTCCCCTAGATCTTCCAGGAGGAGACATTGTACTGCAAAACTCTAACCAGAATATCATGTAGGAAAACACCTACAAAACAACGTGACAAACAAACGTGGGGGCACGCTCTATAAATAGGTGCTATGGAGCTGCTCTGAGCTTATGATTGTGAACATCAAGTGTGTATATGGCTCCAGAACGCTCCCAGTCATTATGGCCCAATGGTCCACAATCCTGCAGGCTTGCTATGTCTGAGCCGAGTTCAAGCCAAATACACTTCAGACTAAAAGCAATTTAGGAAGCACATTCTTAGTATCTCTGTAGAACAAGGGTCAGCAAACTTTGTCTGTAAAAGTCTAGATGATAAATATTTTTGCCTTTGCAGACCGCATATGGTCTCCGGCGCGTATTTTTCTTTATTTTTAATTATAATCCTTTAAAAAATGTAAAAACAATTCTTAGCTCCTGGGTTGTACAAAAATAACCCACAGGCCAGACTTAGCCCATGAACAATAGTTTGCTGACCTCTGCCTTAATTACTTACCTCTGTTTTGCCCACTGAGATGTTGTGATCATACCCTCAGCATGAGCCCAAGCTCTGAAAGCACTAGCTCGGGGAAAGTATTTTCCTATTATATAAAAGAGGGCTTGTTATGATGCTGGATTTCTTTTTATTACCTAATTGTTGAGTTAGTCTTGTTCTAAAAGCATTCAGCACAGCCCTGAGCACATAATACACCTTCAGTAAATTCATCCATTCAGCATGGATTCATTGAGCACCTTCCCATTCACCAGGCACTGTTCTAGGTTCCAAGGCATTTAGAGGTGAGAAAGACAGATGAGCTCTTTGCTCTTGAGTAATTTGAAAAATATTAGGTTTCTCCCTCCTCATCACTTTTCTCTCTATCCCACCCCCTTCCATTCCCCTCCTGATTGTAAAATCATGTGAATCAGACTTAAAGAATGAGTGCAATTTCCACAAACAGAGGAGGAAATTAAACTGGTAAAAGAGAAAATAGCACCTGAAATTTGCCTTAGAGCCTAGAAAAGAAATGCCTGGATGACTGCTCTAGGCTGCTTTTGTTTGCTAGTTTGTTTACTTGTTTATTCTGAACCATCTGACCTTGTACTGTTTCTTAAAGTGGATACATGAAAATGAAGTGCCATGACTCATCAAAGAATATTTACTGTTTAAAGAAATATATGATCTGATAATAGATTTTAAAACTCTTGCAAATCCTAAGACACACACATGCATGCACACATACATACATAAGTTCATCCATACATGTACATATATATAAATATATACATACACAATATATGTATATATGTATTATGTACAGTAGTTCCCCCCATTATCCACAGTTTTACTTTCTGTGGTTTCAGTTACCCCTGGTCAACCATGGCCCAAAAATATTAAATGGAAAATTTCAGAAATAAGAAATTCATGAGTTTTAAATTGCACGCCATTCTGAGTAGCATGATGAAATCTTGCACCATCCTGCCATGGAAGTGGATCATCCCTTTGTCCAGCAGATCCACTATGTTTATGCTCCCTGCTGGTTAGTCACTTAGTGGCCATCTCGGCTATATTCCATCACAGTGCTTATGTTCAAGCAACCCTTATTTTACTTATAATGGTCTCAAAATGCAGGAATAATAATGCTAGCAATTTAGATATGCTAAAGAGAAGCTGTAAAATGCTTCCTTTTAAGTGAAAAGGTAAAAGTCTCTAACTTAATAAGGAAAGAAAAAACATCATATACTGAGGTTGCCAAGATCTATGGTAAGAACAAATTTCTTCTATCAATGAAATTGTGAAGAAGGAGAAAGAAATTTGTGCATAGTATATATAGGGTTCAATACTATCCTTAGTTTCAGGCAGCCACTGGGGGTCTTGGAATGTATCCATCGCAGATAAGGGAGAACTACTGTACAGCTATTATGCACACACATACTTGGACAATAAAATTTGAATTATTGCATAACGTGATCTAGTTGTCATGAGCCTTTCAGAAGGACCTACATTATGTGGACTCAGGCTAGTAAGTGAAGAAAAGTGGAGGGTTTGACCTTAGAAAATGAGTGCTAGAAAATGGGAGGGAGATATAACACATAAGTAAACACTGTGCTTTGGTAAGGGGGATGTTTCTGATGGGGTGGGCATGATGGAGGACAGAGCCTGTAACCTGGAAGAAGAGCCCAAGAATCCAATAGTGCGAACTTTATTAAAGACGCCAAAATGCAACCCATTGTTGAACCTGGCAAGGTGAAAGAGCCTTTCTATATTATTGTGACTCTTTGACCTTTAATATGGCAGAGATGTTTGTCTTTTTCTCTCTTATATTTTCCTTTATTTCTCCTGATCTCCCTTTAATTTTCTTCAGCCCTCTTTTTCCATTGAGTTCCTGACAGTTTTCTTTGCCTTCCCAACTGCACACCATTAGCACCTCTTTATTGTAATCCTGCGCCTAGCTCTGTGGATACTTCTCCCAAACCCTGCTGTAACCATATGGAATCTGGAATCTGACATACAGGACAGATGGCCTCTCCCAGCATCTTGTACACCAACACAAACACATCGGCAAACCTGGACCTGACATTGGCAGGCGAGGCAGAAATCACAGATCAGCTCAGCTGTTATGACTATGGCCAGCAGCCTTCACCTTGCTGACCACAGTCTGCAGGGAAGAGGCCCCACCATCATTTGGCATCCAAAGAGCAACACTGTGTGCCAGCTCCTTGAGACCCAGCCCCCAGATAGTCCTGGATCAAGGAATTGGGAGCTGACAATGAAATGGGCTCATACTGGAACACAGAGCTCATGCTTTACCAGATTTAACATTTTTGTAGTGTTTTAGAGCTTATTAGCCACTTGAAAAGGCCATTCCAAGTTATTAGATATTTCCCTATAGTATTTATGATTTGAACTTCTTCCCAGGCAGTACATGCTGTACTGTGCATTGAATTAGGGTGATTCAGAAAAGAACATTCAACATATTACTGGCAATTGAATTGAATAGTCATCTGCAAGGAAGTGTATTTGGTTTTTAAATTTGTGCTCCTTGCTAAATTATCTTAACCAGGCTAGCCTTCTTTGGGGCTAAAATTGAAACCCTTCTTTTTTTTTTTAATTAAAGCATGTTCTCTCTGTGTGTGTGTATGTGTGTCTGTATGTGTGTGTGAGAGAGAGAGAGAATACCATAACTTAAGAATGAAGCCTGGAACATGTGGATCTTTAGCTGCAGCCACAATCTGAAAAGACACTACTGTTTAATCTATTTCTTGCTAGCGTAAAACTTAAAAATTTTCTTTCCCACTCTCTTCTAAAATAACATAGGTAAATCTAATTGTGATTACTACCCTTGTCTACTACATGCTTCGTTGATGGTATATGGTACGTGAATGGTGAAGAAAAATTTATGTTAGTTGAATTCTGGAACTTTTTCTGACACTATCCAAATTTCAGAACCTCACCTGTATTAAATGGTAAAGTTTTGAAGCCTTTTCTTACTTATCTAAACTAGGAAACATTCGAGATGGAGGAAGAGAAAGCATTTTCAGAGATTTTTTTTTTCTTGATCATTTGAACATCCTTCCCTTTGATCATTACAGAGGACAAGAGAATTCCCAGATACCAGTTTCACAGGTGACAGGATTTATCCTGCTGGGAAATGTTTTGCATGCTTTTGGCCCATCAAAAGAGGTCCTTCTCTCTTTCTGACGTTTCTGTGTAATTAAATATAAAGATCATCAAGCACTTGATGTTTTTATTTGACTTTTTATGTCACAATTACAAGAAAGGAAAAGTGAAGGGAAAAGATGAAATTCAGTCTGAGGAATACTTAAAGAACAAAAACAACCAAGATTACAAAGTGATCTATCAGAAATGAAAAGAAGCTATGTACTCTCCAGGTTCTGGAAGAAACATCAGACCATAGAAGAAATTACTGCAGTGAGGGCAACAATGGAAGGATTCCTAAAACTTGTAGAATTGCTGGGGAGATTTCAGAAATGAGCTTGGATGTGCTTGGTGGCTGCTTCTCAGAACAGTCTTTTCCCCTTGGGGTCTAATGAAGGTCATTGTTGGTAGAGTCCTGTGCTGACTGGCTCTCTTACAGGAATGAACAGTCCACAGATAGGGAAGGATCATTCCTTTATCCTTAAAAGTGTATATTTTTATACACATACATTAAAAGTAAAAGGATGGAAAAAGATAAACCATGCAAACAAAAACCATAAGAAAGTAGGAGCACTATACTAATATCAGACAAAACAGGTTTTTTTTTAAATGTTCCTAGAGATGCAGACATTTTATAATGCTAAAAAACAAAATTGGGAAGATATAATAATTATAAACATATATGCACCTAACCACAAAGCCCTAAAATACATGGAGCAAACTGACAGAAATGAAGAAAGAAATACACAATTCAACAATAATAGTTGGAAACTTCAATACCCCATTTTAAATAATAGATTTTAAAAACAAGTAGACAAAAACCTACCTAACGGGTACAATGAATGCTATCTGGGTGATGGGCATACTTATAGCCCTGACTCAAGCATTACAAAAGTGATCCATGTAACCAAAAACATTTGTACCCCCATAATATTTTGAAATTTTAACAAAATGAAAAAAAAATCAAATAGATAACAAAGAAATAGAAGACTTGAACAACACTATAAACTAACTAGATCTAACAGACATCTATAGAACACCCCACCTAACAACATCAGAATATACATTCTTTTCAGATGCACATGGAACATTCTTCAGAATAGAACATGTGTTAGGCCATTAAATAAACCTAACAAGTGTAAAAGAATAGGAATGATACATGTATGTTCTCTGACCACAATGACATGAAATTAGAAATCAATAAAAGAAATAAATTTAAGAAACTCACAAATTTGTGGAAATTAAACAATACACTTTCTAAATAACCAATGGGTCAAAGATAAATCTCAAGGGAAACTAAAAAATATTTTGAGATTAGTAAAAATGAAGGCACAACATATCAAAACTTAGGGAATGAAGCTAAAGTAGTCCTTAAGGGAAAATTTATAGCTGTAAACACTTATATTGAAAAAAGAAAGATTTCAAATCAGTAGACCTACCTCCTATGTTATGACACTGGAAAAGAACAGCCAAAAAAAAAAAAAAAAAAAACTAAAAGCAAGCAGAAGGAAGGAGATAATAGACATTAGGGCAGAAATTAATGAAATATAGAATAGAAAAACAATAGAGCAAAACAACACCACCAAAAGCTGACTGTAGGAAGAAATAAAAAAAATTGATAATCCTTTAGCTAGATCGGTCAAGGAAAAAAGATGATTTAAATTACCAAAATAAGGAATGAAAGAGGGAACATTACTACTGACCTTACAGAAATAAAAGGATTGTGAACAAACACCATGAGCAACTGTACACCATAAGTTACATAACTTACATGAAATGGACAAAGTCCTAGAAAGATGTAAACTACTGAAACTGAATAAAGAGCATCTATAAAAAACCCATGGCTAACATCACACTTAATGGTGAAAGACTGAATGCCTCTCCTTAAAGACTTGGAGCAAGACACAATATCTGCTCTTGCCACTTATATTCAATATTGTATTGAAGGTTTTATCTAGGGCATTCACCCAAGAAATTGAAACAAAAGACATCCAGATTAGAAGGGAGGAAGTAAAACTATCTGTATTTGCAAGTGATGAAATCATGTATATAGAAAATCTAAGAGGAATTTCTAACAAACTATTAAAACTAATAAGCAAGTTGATCAAGATTAAAGGATATAAGATCAACAAGCAAAAAAATTATATTTCTATATAGTAGCAATGAAATAAAATTAAGAAAACAATTCTATGCACAATAACATCAGAAAGAATAAAATGCTTCGGATTAAATTTAATAAAAGATTTTCAAAACTCATACTCTGAAAACTACAAGAAGATCTCAGTGAATGAAAATACATTCCATTTGCATGAATCAAAGACTTGTTCCGATAACAATACTCCAAAAATGTATCTGCAGATTTAGTGCAATCTCAATCAAAATTCCATCCATCTTTATTGCACAAAAGGGGAAGCTGACTCTAAAATTCATGCAGAAGTGCAAAGGACCCCAAATGGTCAAATCAATCTTTAAAAAGAACAAAGTTGGAGGACTCATGCATCCTGATTTCAAAACTTGCTGCTAACTAGAGTGATCAAGACAGTGTGGCCCTGGCATAAGGATAGACATAAAGAACAGTAGAATATAACTCAGAGTCCAGAAGTAAATCTTGACAGTTATTGTTAATTGATTTTTGACAAGGGTGCCAAGAGCATTTAATGGGGAAAGAATAGTCTTTTCAAACAAGTGGTACTGTGACAACTAGATATCCACATGCAAAAGAATGAAATTGGACACCTATATGTAATTTTCATATATAATACCCTATATAAAAATTAACTCAAATTAACTCATATATAATACCCTATGTAAAATTTTTATAATACCCTATATACCTATAGGGTATATAATCCCCTATATAAAAATTAACTCAAAATGCATCAAAGACCTAACAACTTAAAAGTATAAAACTCTTAGAAGATAACATAGGCAAAAATCTTCATCACTTGGATTTTGCAATCCAAGTTTTGTAGATATGACAGCAAAAGTACAAGCTACAAAAGAAAAAAAAAGATGTATTGGAATTCATAAAAATTTAAAAATTTTTGTCCTTCAAAATACACCATCAAGAAAATGAAAGATAACCAAAGGATGGGAAAAATTTTTTTCAAGTCATGTATCTGATAAGAGACTTATATCTAGAATGTATAAAGAACTACTACAACTCAATGATAAGATAACATATAACTCAATTAAAAACTGGGCAAAGGACCTGAATAGACATTTCTCCAAAAAAGGTCTACAAATGTCCAATAAGCACATGAAAAGATGCTCAACATCATTAGTCATCAGGGAAATGCAAATCAAAACCATAAGGAGATACCACTTCACACTCAGTAGGATGGCTATGATCAAAGAGACAAATAATTACAAGTGTTGATGAGGATGTTGAAAAATCAGAACTTTCATACACTGGGGTAGGAATATCAAATGGTGCAACCGATTTTGAAACAGTCTGGCAGTTCCTCAAGAAGTTATACTTTCAGTTACCATTCAAGCCAACATTTCTACTCCTATGTATATACTCAAGAATTATAAAAACACATCCACACAAGAACTTGTACACAACTGTTCATGTGTCATTATTTATAATAGCCAAAATGTGGAAACATGGCAAATATCCACTGAAAGATACACTAAAAAAATGTGGTATATCCATACAGTGGGCTATTATCCAACCATAAAAAGGAATGAAGTATTGATACATGCTACAACATAGAGAAACCTTGAAAACATTATGCTAGCCTGGCCCCATCCACCTAGTATTCAAGCATGCCATCTAGGGGCATGGAAATTGCCCAGCCCAGTCTACCATCATGGACACCTGATCACTACTGCCAGGGTCTGAGGTCAGACCTAACCTACCAATACCATCACAGCCGACACCCACTGACATGCACTACCAGTGGGCCAGGAGACTGGCTCACCCAACTCATCACAGCCACTATCAACACCAGCATGGATCACTTGGGTTCTAGTGGGTTGCTCTTCCACCACTACTGCCATCACCCACATCACACCAGCTGCCCAGGGGCCCAAGAACCTGCCTACATGCCCAGCCCACCACTGCCACTACCAACATCTGAGGAAGCCACCTGGAAGTCCAAGAATTAGCCTTCCAGGACCCACTAACATCACTGCTGGCATAAGCTGCTCTGGAGCCCAAGAACAGGTACACTCAGTCCATTGCTGCCACTACTGGGACCCAAAGACTGGCCCACCCAGCATCCTAGTCCCTAACAAAACTTCACCACAGCCTCCACTAATAAGTAAACCCTAAGAACACCAAGGAAATCACAGATAACACTGACACTGCATACTGCCAAAGAAAGCATACAGAGATCACACCACAGGCACCCCAAATCAAATACCAAGCACCTTACTCAGCCAATAGCGTATGTACATCTTCAGGAAAAAATTCTCCCCTATGAAAGAAATTACAAAAAATTGGAAGAAATTATTGTTATACCAGATGCACAAATATCAACATAAAGACACAGAAAACATGAAAAAGCAAGGAAATATGACACCATCAAAGGAACACAACAATTCTCCAGTGACAGATCCTAATCAAAAAGAAGCTCATGAAATTGCAGATCAGGACCAAAATACTTATTTTAAAGAAGCTCAGGGAGGTACAAGAGAATTCTTAAAAGCAATACAAAGAAATCAGAAAAACAATTTAGGATATGAATGAGAAGTTTACCAAAGAGATAGATTTTTTTAAAAGAACCAAATAGAAATTCTGGAACTTAAGAATTTATTGAAGGAAATACAAAATACATTTTAAAACTTCAACAATAGACTAGATCAGGCAGAAGAAAGATCTCAGAGCTCAAAGATAGGTCTTTTGAAATAACCCAGTCAGATAAAAATAAAGAAAAAAGATTTTTTTTAAAATGAGCAAAGCCTTCATGACATTTGGAACAACATAAAGCAAATGAATGTACAAATTATTGGTATCCACAGGGGCAATGAGAAAATGAAAGGACTAGAAAATCTATTTAACAAAATAATACATGAAATCTTCCAAGTCTCACAAGAGAGTTAGAAATTCAGATACAGGAAGCTAAACAATTCCTAAGTAGATATAATACAAAAAGCTCTTCTCTATGGCACATTATAATCAGACGGATTATAACATCAAAGACAAAGAGAAAATTCTAAAAACAGCAAGAGAAAGGCACCTATAAAAGAAAACCCATCATACTAACAGCAGATCTCTCAACAGAAACCTTACAAGCCAGAAAAGAATGGGCTGATATTTTCAAAGTGCTGAAAGAAAGAAAAAAACCTGTCAACCAAGAATACTACATCCAGCAAAATTAACCTTCATAAATGAAGGAAAAATAAATTCTTTCTGAGATAAGCAAACGATGAGGGAATTTGTTATCACTAGACCAGCCCTACAAGAAGTGCTCAAGGGAGTCCTAAACCTGGAAGCAAAAGGATGACACTTACCATCATAAAAACACAAAAAAGTATAATTCTTACCAGTAAAGCAATCACACAAACAAAGAGGAGAAAAGACTCAAATAGTACCACTACAAAAATCCACCAAACCATATGACAAGCAAGAGAAAAAGAAAGGAACAGAGGATACATAAAACAACCAGAAAACAATTAACAATATGACTGGAACAAATCAATATCAATAATAAACTTGAATATAAATAGACTAAATTACCCACTTAAAAGATATGGAATGGCTGCATGCATTTAAAAAAAAAATACTTGATCAAACTACATGCTGCTTATAAGAAACTCATCTTACCAGTAAACGTATTAATACATATAGACTAAAAGTAAAGGGATGGAAAGAGATATTTCACACAAACAGAAGCTAAAAGCGAGCAGGGGTAGCTATACTTATGTCAGATAAAACAGACTTTAAGTCAGGAATAGTCAAAAAAAAAAAAAGACAAAGAAAGTCATTACATAATGATAAAGAGATTAATCCAGCAAGATGATGTAACAATTATAAATGCATTGAATACTGGAGCACTCAGATTCATAAAGCAAATATTACTAGATCTAAAGAGAGAGACTGCAATACAATAATAGTGGGGAAATTCAATACACTATTCTCAGCATTAGACAGAAAATCAACAAAGAATACATTGGATTTAAAATTGGACTTTAGACCAAACGGAGCTAACAGACATTTACAGAACATTTTGTCCAATAATTGCAGGATATATATTCTTTTCATCTGTAGATGGAAGATTCTCCAGGAAAGAACATATGCTAGGCCACAAAACAAGTCTAAATAAATTTTTAAAAATCAAAATTATATCAAGTATGATTTTGTATCAATGAAATCATTCTCAGACCATAACAGAATAAAACTAGAAATCAATACCAAGAGGAACTTCAGAAGTTATGCAAATACATGGATATTAAACAACATGCTCTTGAGTGATCATTAGGTCAACAAAGAAATTAAGATGGAAATCAAAAATTTCTAGAAACAAATGAAAATGGAGACACAACGTAGCCAAAGCTGTGGGATTCAGCAAAAGTAGTGCTAAGAGGGAATTTATAGCAATAGATGCTATAAATAATCAAAAAAGTTGATTACAAATTAACAATCTAACAATGCACTTAAAGGAACTAGAAAAACAAGAACAAACCAAACCAAAAATTAGCAGGGAAAAAGAAATAATAAAGATTAGAGCAGAATGAACAAAATAGAAACTAAAAAAAAAAAAAAAAAAAAGCGAAGGATCAATGAAACAAAAACTTCGTTCTTCAAAAGATAGAGTTGATAAACCACTGGTTAGATTAACCAGGAAAGAAGAGAGAAGACCCAAATGAACAAAATCAGAAATAAAAAAGAAAACATTACAACTGATACCACAGAAATACAAAAGATCATCAAAGACTATTATGTAAAACTATATTCTGACAAACAGGAAAACCTAGAGGAAATGGATACATTCCTAGAAACATACAATCTACCAAGACTGAATCAGGAAGAAATAGAAAACCTGAACAGACCAATAATGAGTAGCAATATTGAATCAGTAATAAAATGTCTCCCAATAAAGAAAAGTCCAGGACCAGATGGTTTCACAGTCAAATTCTACCAGACCTACAATGAGGAAGTCATACCAATCTTCCTGAAACTATTCCAAAAAAATCAAAGACAAAAGAATTCTCCCTAACTCATTGTATGAGACCAGCGTCACCTTGATACTAAAACCAAGGACCAAGGACACAAGACAAGGACACAACAAAGAAAAGAAAACTACAGGCCAGTATCATTGATGAATACAGACACAAAAATCCTCAACAAAATACTAGCAAACCAAATCCAACAGCACATGAAAAAAAATAATCCATCAGAATCAAGTGGAATTTATACCAGGGATGCAATGATGATTCAACATACACAAATCAATAAACATGATACATCACATCAACAGAATGAAGGACAAAAACCATGATCATCTTAATAGATGCAGAAAATGTATTGGATAAAATTTAACATCCCTTCATGATAAAAACACTCAACAAACTAGGCATAGCAGGAACATACCTCAAAATAATAAAGGTCATATATGGCAAACCCACAGCTAACATCATATTGAATGAGGAAAAGTTGAAAACCTTGACTGGAAGAAGACAAGAAATGTCCATTTTCACCACTCCTGTTCAACATAGTGTGGGAAATCCTAGGCAGAGCAATCAGGCAAGAGAAAGAAATACAAGGCATCCAAATAGGAAATGAGGAAGTTAAACTATCCCACTTTACTGATGATATGATCTTATATCTAGAAAAACCTAAAGACTCCACCAAAAAACTCCTGGATTTGATAAATGAATTCAATGAAGTTGCAGATTACAAATTAACACTGAAAAATCAGTAGCATTTCTACGCATTAATAATGATCTAGCCAAGAAGGAAATCAAGAAGGCAATCTCATTTCCAATAGCTACCAAAAAATGAAATAAATTTTTATTTTATTTTTTAGGAATAAATTTATTCCTAGATTTACATTTATTTTATGAATAAATTTAACAAAGGAGGTAAACTATAAGATACTGTTGAAAGAAATTGAAGACAGCACAAACAAATGGAAAAACATCCCATGCTCATGAATCAGAAGAATCAATATCATTAAAATGACCGTATTGCCCAAAGCAACCGGCAGATTCAAAGCAACCCCTATCAAAATACCAGTGTCATTCTTCACAGAATTAGGAAAAACAATCCTAAAATTCATATGAAACCAAAAAAGAGCCCACGTAGCCAAAGCAATCCTGAGCAAAAAGAACAAAGCTGGAGGCATCACATTATCTGACTTCAAAATATATTGCAAGGCTATAGTAACAGCATGGTACTGGTAAAAAAATTAATTAATTAATTAAAAAAAACCCACACAGACACACACACACAGACGAATGGAAAAGAATAGAGAACCCAGCAATAAAGCCACATATTTATAGCCAACTGATCTTCAACAAAGACGAAAAGAACTTACACTGGGGAAAGGACACCCTCTTCAATAAATGATGCTGGAAAAATTGGATTGCTACATGTAGAAGAATGAAACCAGACCCCTATCTCTCACCATAATCAAAAATCAACCAAAAATGGATTAAAGATTGGAATATAAGACCCAAAACTATAAAAACACTAGAAGAAAACCTACAGAAAACTTACCTGGACATCGGTCTGGGCAAAGAATTTATGACTAGGACCTCAAAAACCCAGGCAACAAAAACAAAAATAGACAAATGGCACTTAATCAAACTAAAAAGCTTCTTCACAGCAAAAGAAACAATAACCAGAGTGAAGAGACAACCTATTGAATGGGAGAAAATATTTGCAAACTATTCATCTGACAGGGGCCTAATATCCAGAACATACAAGGACTTCAAATAACTCTACAGGAAAAAACAAATAATCCCATTAAAAAGTGGGCAAAAGACATGAATAGACATTTCCCAAAAGAAGACATACAAACAGCCAACAAGTGTATGGAAAATGCTCAACATCACTAATCATCAGAGAAATGCAAATCAAAACTACAATCATCTTACCTCAGTTAGAATGGCTATTAATAACAAGACAAAACATGACAGATGTTGGGGAGGATGTGGAGAAAAGGGAGCTCTTATAGACTATTAGTGGGACCGTAAACCGTTAATAGTACAGCCACTATGGAAAACAGTAGGGGGATGTCTCAAAAAACTAAAAATAGAACTGTCATTCGATCCAGCAGTCCCACTACTGGCTATCTACCCAAAGGAAAAGAAATCGATATATCAAAGAAATACCTGCACTCATGTGTTTATTGCAGCACTGTTCACAATAGCAAAGATATGGAATAAACCTAAGTGCCCATCAACAGATGAAACTGGAGCCCTATCTCTCACCACATACAAAAATCAACTCACAATGGATTAAAGATTAAATGTAAGACCAAAACTATAAAAATACTAGAAGAAGGATAAGGCTAAAGAAAATGTATATATACACAATGGAATACTACTTGGCCACATAAAGAATGAAATTATGTCATTTGCAGCAACATGGAGGGAACTGAAGGTCATCATCTTAAGTGAAATTAGCCAGGCACAGAGAGATAAATATCACATGTTCTCACTTACATGTGGGAGCTGAAGTCTCTGATCACATGGAAGTAGAGAGTGGAAAGATACAGAACAGAGACTGGGGAGGGTGCGTGCAGGGAGGGAGGAGGACAAAAAGTGGGTTAAAGGGTACAAACATGCAATTAAAAGGAATACATTCAGTGTTTGATAGCAGAGTGGGGTGACTTAGTTGAACAAAAATGTTTTGTACTTGGGAGATGGACACCCTGAATACCCTGACTTGATCACTATGCATTATATACACGTCACAAATTTTCAGTTGAACCCCGTAAATTTGAACAAATGAAAAAAAAACCATTAAAAAACATAATGCTAAGTGAAAAAAGCCAGACACAAAAGTTCACATATAAAATTCCACTTAGGTGAAATGTCTAGAATAGACAAATCCATCGGGATGGGAAGTAGACTGGTGGCCGCCGAGGGCTGAGAAGGCGGGGAGAGAGGATGAGGGGTTGATAACTAAAGGGCACAGGATTTCTTTTTGGTGTGAAAAAAGAAATTCAAAGCACTTTGAATGGCTGAATTGTGGTATATAAGTTATAACTCAATGAAGCTGTTAAAAAATAAATTCACAAAAAAGTGCACGTCTATGGTTGCAGGCTTTTGGGGCGCTAAAGAAAGGCTTCCCACGGGTTCCTGTGCCTTTAGAGGCTGGCAGGCCAGCCCAGAGCCCAGAGTATCTCAGGACTCAGGGAGCACTGGGGACAATCAGGAGCCTGGGCTGGAATGTCCTGTGTCACCTCTGAAACAAGCATCAGTGACTGTCATTTTAATGACCACCTTTATCATGTCTCTGCTGCTTATCTTGTCTGTTCATCCATCCTTTTCCCATTACAAAAGGCTGGCTTCTCCTGGTGCCTCTGGCTGGAATTCTCAGGACAGAGAATTTGATGGGTGCAGGCAGTTGCCCTCCAGTTGGCCCTTTTGTGTTGTGCATTCCCCTTGGTCACTTCCCTGTCCCCTCCTTTCCTTTCCTCTGGAGGGGCTTTCTAGTAAGGTGTACACCCAAGAGAGCTGCCATTTCCCAAAGATTCTGGCAAAGGAGGCGGGAATCCTTTTCCCTGTGCCAGCTGTCGTCTTTGTGGCCTCACAGAAAAGTGCACCCCCAACCCCCGGCATCTTATTGGAGACGCCACCACATAGGCAGGTTCGGGTTGCCCCTGTGTTCTCTGTGCCTCTCACAGGCAGGGAGGCCTGGAGAGGGCCCCGTATGTCTGAGGAGTAGTTTGTGCATCCATAACATGCAGACAATAATAATACCACTTGGTGAGCCATCTGTTTATTTACTTGGCCATTTCCTCTTGGTATTTATACCATATACTACCATGTTCCCAAAGGATTTGCCATTGACTGCTTAATTTCAGCCCTAGCCCACCTATCTCCCAGAGTTTAGGGCTAGACAAAATGAGGAAGGGCTTTGTAAACTGAAAAGGGAGGCCGGCTTGGGACGAAGGGTCCCCACGCTGGGGCCTTCTAGACTATGCAGACCTACCTGTCCTTTTGGTGGCCCCCAGCATGCCCCGGGCTCGGTATACCTCAGGGTCACTGCCTAGACATGCTAGCCTCAGTCAGTCAAATCCTACCCTGAGAAATGTACCATCCTTTTCTCCTCATCCCTGGCACCTCTTCCCCAAACCCCAAAATAGAAACATCAGGATAAGAATGAGCAAACATTATATACTGGTGAGAGAGTTAAAATAAGAACTTGATTAAAATTGTCAGAATCCCTTCATACAAAGACGGGATAATCCTTTCCTAAGTAATGTATGTATTCTGGAAATACTCCAGCATTAGTATTAATTTTTTTTAAATAACTGAGCACATCCCTTATGGTCACATCTTATATCTATTCCTTCCTAAAAGACCATTTAAGCCTTTCTAGAAAGATCTCACATAGGCTGGACCCATAAACCTTCAGAGGGTGCCTGTAAGAGCCAACATCATGGAACCTGGGTTATTTCTGACCATCTGAAGCAATGCTGGGGGACTGTGTGCCTGGCCTCTGTGCAACATTACCGCACTTTTGAAGGGTGAACACCCTCAGTACCTTGAGGGTCATCTTTGTACAAATGTTCCCAGTGCTTGGGGTTTCCCCGTGGAGTAAGGCATTATTCTCAGGTCCCTGGGGCAATGGGGGCATTCGCTGGGAGACAGGCAGCTTCTCCTATTACTGGAAGGTGACCTTCCAGCTCTGTGTACCTGCACGTTTATGCCAAGCGGGTTATTGTGTCAAGGAAGGGATGGAATGAAGGATTTCTTCAGTGATCCAAAGACATTGCCCTGGGAGGGAAGAGATCTAACCTTCCCTTGTGTGGGAATGAGTTTGTGCAGTCTTTTTCTGGGAGAGGTTTCAGTGCTGGAGGAATAAGGAGAACAAGTAGGTGTTGGGCACATAAGGGAGCCGGATGGAAACAGGTGGAGGGAGTCATCCCTGTCTGAAGCCACAGCAGCCCTTTCCCCAGTTCTGTTTGGGACCCTTCCCGAGAGCATCTTAGAGGGTAGCTTCAAATGTCAAAGGAAAGCATTTGAAAGTGGAATGTCTCGGGCTGCCTGTATGCCAAAGCCACAACTGCCAGTTCTGATACTAACAGTGGTGTATAACGTGGTGTCCTGCAGTCCAAGCCCATCCGTGGTATCTGCTTTCCCGGGGGTTCACAGTGCTCTCAAGGTAAGGCTGTGCATCCTGTCTCTGAGTGGCAGGTGCTTCCTTCTGAGTGGCAGACTGAAAGCCCTGCAACCTTCCCGCTGGCCTGTGGACACACTGACACTGGTCACAGCAGCACCTCCCACAGCATGGCCCGTGACACATGACAAGTTTAGAGGGAGAAGGGATTCTGTGGTCATACCAGGTAGAAAAGTGCTGGTTCACACAGAGCCGTGTGGGGCTCGATACTGCACAGTCTCTCTCTGCCATATGCACTTTCGATGTGACACTGAGCTCTGCGAATCACTATGAGAATACTGTGATTGTGCTGTTTCCCAGGAGAATTTTGATCTTGGAATCCACCCTTCTTGAAGCTTCTGTGGAGACAAGCACTCCTGGCAGCAGGCTCAAGGCACCACCAGCCTGCAAGGGGGACTGCTCGGTGACCCTATGACTCTGCTAGAAAAGTAAACTCAGCCAACCTCTTCCTTCATTAGACAGACAATCACATCTAGTGGGAGGCGAGGAAAGCATCCAATAATGGCTGCCAATGAAACTGCTCCTCACCAGCCTCCCAGCCTGCTCTGAAGCCATGTCTGTGGCGTGGACATGCCAGGAGGTGGTCCTGGCACCACCCGCTTCTCAAGCACATTGGGCCTTGCCAGGCAATGGAAACCAGACCTGAACATGTACCAAAAAGATCAGAGTATACAGAATGGATGTGGAGTATCTCCCAAAATTGAAGTGGCGCTGAAAAGCAGGTCTGGGAGAGGAGATCTTGGAGCCGGCTGCCATGGGTGGCCCTGCAGGGCCCTGTGGGCGTGCTGCATCTGCTCAGAATCCAGGTTCCTGCAAGGTCTGATCGGTCTGGCTCTACTCACGTGTTCTCCTGTTGGCCAGCGTATGACAGCATGTTGTAGTCCCCCAGGGGAAAACCTAGGTGTTCTCACCAGATGCAGGAGGATGACACTAGACAGGCAAAAGCAGCAGCTACATCCTGGGTAGACGTGCTGATGTCATGATCAGACCAAGACCGAGAAATGAAGACTGTCCAACTGACACTGCTCAGCTAGAATGAGAGCTGGCAGGTCTGTTAGCAGGAGGGCTACTGTACTGGAAAATTCCTGCGTATCAGGGAAAGCCAACCCGACCGGAATGTTACTCTTGGATGGGAACTTTCAACCTCAGCAGCTGTACGATTCTCAAAGCATGAGAGTTTTTTTTCCAAACTCTTGGTGACTGGGTGTGGTACAACCTGTTACCAAACCCAGATTTCTCCTGGTTATTTTAACCCCCAGATTGTACAGACACAGTCTCCAGTTCCTGCAGTGTAACTTGATCAGGTGTGATGGCTAAAAAAAAGATGGGGCCAGTGGATTCATCTGCTGCTGGTTAAACCCCATTCACTGGTTCCTCTGCTTCCTACTGAGAGCTCAGTGTGTTCCCATAAACCCCAGAGAAACTTTTTTCTCTCAAAAGAATACTTGAAAAGAATTCGTTGTGAAAGTAGAGAATGTTAAAACTCAGAAATTGTGTTCTTCTTGATAAGATGTAAATTATGGAAGGGCAGAAATCCAAGGCCCACTGGGAATGGGCCAGTGCATTCCTGCCCGTTGGCAGTAGGAGAGAAGGGAGGAGGGACTGTTAGCTGTCTCATGAGTTAGGTCGCACACAACCTCCGGAAAGTTGATGCATTCACCTCGTTTTCAGATGAGGACTTTGAGATGCTTAGTTAAGTAACTTTCCCAAGCTCATTCTGGTAGCAAGTAGAACTCGAAACGAGGTTTTCCTCCTGTAAATCTTACATACTTTCTGCTACCCTATTCTGATTTTAAAAACAATACAACCATGGTGTGAAAAAGAACGCTTTTGACCAAGGCAGTTCTAAATAGATGTATTTGGAAGTGGAGCGAGAGCAGCCGTCAGATGGCGCTGTAGCACCCATTAGCTCAGAGGGAAACTGAGGGAAAGCCACGGTGGCTCCTTTCCCTGGAAGTGAAAAACGCAGCCAGAGTTCGAAGTTGTGAAATTAAACACTAGAGCAATGCTGGAAAAGAAGTTAAAATTCAGGACCTGAGCCGTCTAAGACAAGGGGTTTAAATATGAAGGTGGTTCCCCAGGAGATTGGGCGAGGTTTGGGTGAGGGCAGGGGGAGGCACTAGCAGGTGCCATCCTGGACCTCTGAGACCACTGCACTCTCCACCCATGGCTAGCCGACCTTATGCTGGGAGGGGGTGGGAGGGACACTCGCACTTGGACCCTGAGTGACCAGTGGTGCAGGTTACCAGGGACTGTAGACGTGAAAGGTGGGTCTGTGGCCAGGTATGAGATTTTCTGGGTAAGGAGCTAAGCCTGCCCATGCAGGGATCAAACCCATAGCCACTGACACCTCCATGGCCTCCTCTATGGCCAAGTAACTCGTTCACCTAGGCCAAGTGTGCATGTGGACAGGGCACTTCTGTCACTCCTATATGGTCTGTTATAACTCTATTTCTTTGTTTACTGTTCCCCTTTTTTTTCTTGTTCCTCTTCCTCATAAGGACAAGGACCTTATCAATGCCCTGTTCATTCAGCAGATATCTGTTGGGAACATTTGCAGAGCCAAACTGGCATGTAGTGAGTGCTCTGCAAACGTGGAAATCCTTGGGGTGCTGCTTCATCTCCAGTGCCCAGCAGCGCTAGAGCTTAGTAGGTCTCAGTAAGTCACTGGAACAGATGAATGGACTATTTAATACCGGTGTGGGGGAAGTGCCTCAGCCATCCCGGAATTTCTCATCTCTATAGGCAGCAGCATTGTGTTGAAAATGAGGTTTCATTCCAGCGGCACAAGCATTCACCAATTGCGGGGCAGGTATCTGGCCTGGACAGATTCTCCGTTGACAAGGGGGTGGGATTCAGAGTCTGGTTTGGGACCCTTGTGTGTGTTTGATTGTGCCCTGGTTAAATCATTCACCCTCTCTCAGTGCAGCCTGTGGTGGACTTTCTCCATGTGGTGTCCTGTCCACAGCCCACCTGACCCCAACCCCGACCCCTCCCACCAGCCCTTCTTATTCCGCTCTGTCAGTGTCAGTTCCTGCAGAAATCTTTTAAGTCCTCCCTATTCCTGGTCAGGCTTTACAGTGGCCTTTATTTAAATGGATTTGTTTCAAAGTTGGAACAAAAGCAAGATCATTACATCCTTAGCACTTAGAGGCACCCAGACACGCAATTCGTTAGGCCCAGTCGCTAACCATAAAGAGAGCGAAATGCTCTCTCTGTATCACCCAGGGGCAGCCTCACAGCTTACTGAGAGCCTGGTCTCAGGTCCCCACTTCAACTCTAGTTACACACAAACCACGGGCACGTTACATGATCTCACCATCTGTAAAACTGGGAAATTAGAACATCTCCCATCGAAGTCTTGAGAAGATTAGGTGAAGTAATGCCTATAAATTCCTTTACCCCGAGTAAGCACTCCATGAACGCTAGCCAAAACCATCATTGCCACTTAGCTACAAAACTATATCGATGGTAAACATCAGCCAGCTGTTGGACCCCAACATTTTATGGGTTATCCATTATTTCTTAAGACACTCCTCACACACACACACACACACACACACCACACACGTTTTAATACAGTTATAACTACATCATTTAAATAACCCATGCTGGTATTTTCCAGGTAATAAAAGATTGGGGGGCAGGTCCTAGCGTATGCTGACATTCCCCTTCTTGTCAGAACAAGTTCATATAATTTATACGTATTTCAGTGTAAATCGAAACAACAGAAGAGTCTCAAGTGGTTCATTTCTAACCTCGTGAATATTTCTGAGTCTATATTTGTGAACTTCAGGTAATATTGTCAGCAGGATGGGGGTAAGGCTAGGGAGGGAAAAAGGATTATGAAAGGGTTTCAGCATCATTCCAACCCAAAGATTGGGTTATGGGCTCAGTGCATGACGAATGGCTTCACAGATGTGCTGTGCCCAGGTGACACGTTACAGGCTGCTGAAGCCATTGCTGTGGGACAGCAACGAGGCCATGCTCGATGTGCAGGGATGTGACATGCTGGGTCCTGTCAGCACTTCTGTCTACTAACTTGTATTTGGATTTAAATACCACTGAAGGAAGGAGCCTGGTGAAATATAAGTATGTAATTTCTGAAAGGAATTCCTTATGGCATTAAGAGCAAAAATTAGCACCGTGTAGGTGACAAATGTGCTCTGGCCCATACCCTGTGCATGGATGGCTCATTCAGTTTCCTTCTGTGACTCTTCATCCACTTCCCGGGAAGGGGACATTCCCTGGCCAGTTAGAGAGAGCTTTGCACTGAAGCTTGAACACAGGGAGGGAAAAACATTTCAGCCGCACCTGCCCAGTAAGCTGTCGGGGGCTGGGGGGGGACGGGGGACAGAGTGTGATCTGAGGGCCGGCCACTCTCAGAGCCAATCAGACACCAGATGCAGGCGTCGGGGGATTGTTTTCACAGTATGTGTGGTGGTTCTACTGTATCACAATCCTCTGGGGAACTTGGTAGCTGACAAATTGCTGGGCCCCACTCCCAGAGTTTCTGACTCAGTAGATCCAGGGGCAAGACCTGAGAATTTGCACTTCTAACCAGGTCTCTGACGATGCCAATGATGCTGGTCCAGGGACCACACTGAGAACTACCACATACCACAAGTCAAAAGAGTGTGGGGCTTGTCTAGAAGGGAAGAGTAGTCAGTTCTCTCATCTCCTGAGGGCTGGATGGCCCAGAGCCCGGGCTGTTGAGGGGAGAGGGCAACAGGCCAGAGACCCAACCAAGCTGAGAGCACACATGGGACCTGGCAGGAGGCACTAGGCCTTGCATGGCAGGAGCTCTGGCGACTAGAGATGGGGCCGGGGGTTGCAGGGGAGGCAGGTGGATGCCCAAATTCACAGAGGCCTCCCTGCTCACACTTCTCTCAGGCCATCGAGGATGTGTGAAAGGGCCTGTAACTCTGCCTTTGATTCTTACAAAGCAGGAATATTTGTGACAAAAACCCGGGAAGCAAAGATTGATCCTATTGTTTTGCAGTTTGCCAGAGTCAGGAAAGGAAACTGAGCAAGGTTAAATCTACTATAGATCCCTATGTTTTAAGAAACAGAATTAAGTAAAGGTCAGAATAGAGGTAGTTTTGATCCCATAGCTAAAGGAGGTCAGTACAGCTCAACACGTAAGGGAAATCGTGCAAGATTCCATTCTGTACCATAATCATGGACAGACCCAACAAGACATAAGTGGGGAGACATACGACTGGGGGCCACCCTGGCAGCTCTAGGTGAGCCGGATGTAAAGGCCAAGAGCACTGGCAAAAGAGGGGGGCATGTGGCAACGGCAGGTAGAAAACAGTTTGGAACCTTAGCAAACAGCTCAGGCCAGGCAGGCAGGTGATCACAAGCTGAGCCCTGCCCAGAAGGGTTCAACAGAGAGAGCTTTTTGTTGTTTTGTAAGTTAACTCTTAAAGTAAGAAAAACTGGGAAGGGTAAGCCTGTTAAGGCTAAAAATGAAAGAAAGCAAAGTGCTGCTCCACCACTGCTTTTCAACAAGGAGAATGGGGGTAAAACCAGGAAAGGTAGGAGAAAGCAAACAAAGAGTGCGGTAGCCCGAGGAAGACAAGGAGACGGCAGGGCACGAGTCCCGGGAAGCAGCGGCAGCGTGTGTCGAAGCTACAGAGCGAAGACTGAGGTGGCTGGGCTCCCATCCCAGCCACACAGCTGCCACTGCAGGACCTCAGGAAGGCCACTCAGCCTCTCTGTACGACAGGGGACTAAGACAGTGCCTACCTCATAGGTTGTCACGAGAATGATATGAGTTAAGAGAAATAAATTGCTTAGGACAGTTCCTGGCTCACGGTAAGTGGTAAATTTGTCATTTTTATGATCACTATTATGATTTTCTAGAAGTTTCCAAAACCCCATTCCAGGACAAAATCCAATCCAAGATGCTATAGAACTCTATAGATGTTACCTCCAAGGCTCTGCTGATTGGTTCTGAGAACCCAAAGCATATGAGAGAAGAGCCAGAGGTCTGCAGGGTGGGTCTCAATTTCCTAAACAGATAAATGTGCAGGTCCAAGGAAGTCAGCCTCAGCCCCTGGCACAACTAGAGAATGAGAGATGATTTAGACAGATGGTTTGTGTGCATTTTAGAAAAGAAAGCTGCGTGAGTGTCCCAAATGTGGGAGGGTTTAATGAGAACATTCTGTGCCTGCTGGACATTGTTATTGGGATGGTGGGTCAGGTCAGCAGAGCACTTAGTAAGCCCCCTGTGATGTAGTTAAGGAAGAAGCAGGGAAGCGGGGTGGGCTGATGGCCCATCACCCTGGAGCAATGGCCCCTGGAGAGCCTGTCTGTGGCTCTGCCTGTGCAGTTTGTCAGCAACTTCGTGTCGTGTGACTTCTCTGGACAGGGCTCCTGGTGAAGACAGTCATGGGGTCAGGAAGCTTCATGGGAATGTGTGGCTGTTAAGTGGTAGGGCTCCTCTCAGAACAGGGTGCCCATTCTGCTCCCCAACCCACTCCTTGTGATTCCAATGCATGGGACATAGACTCCTGGCCCTCAGCAGTTGTAAGAACCTGAGTGGTGTCCTTACAGAACATCAGAACAGGGAAGAAAATATGAACTGAGGATTTTATATCTAGCTAAACTGTCCTTCAAGTATAAAGGCTTTAGAAAAACAATTTTAAGTATGCAAGAGCTCAGAACACTGTACCTATGAGCTCTTCTTGAGGAATCTACTAGAGCAAGAATCAGCCAACTTTTTCAGTAAAGGGAAGATAGTAAATATTGCAGACTTTGCATGCCATATGGTCTCTGTTGTAACTATCATCATAGCACAAAAGCAGCTATAGACAATGTGTAAACAAATGGTCAGGGCTCTGTTCCAATAAAACCGTATTTACAAAAGCAAGGGTCAGGTAGGATTTGGCCCTCAGGCCATAGTTTGCCACCCTCTCTACTACTATAGGATGCTCTTCATGCAGCCAGGAGATGACTGGGGACACTGGTAAAGGGCTGATGGTGAGCATCTTAATATGTTTAATTATAGAGTGAAGACTAAAGCAAAGGTGGGTATAGGAATGGAAGAATAATATGTGAATGTTATATGTTCTGACAAAATAAAAATAATACAACTGAAAACAATAGGGAGAAAAAGTAGAATAAAAGAATAAAAAGAAAGGACAGGAAGTAGAATATCATCACTGGTTATTGTTTAGACAATGGGTGGGAGTCAAGAGATATCATTAAAAACTGATAAATCAGGTAGGAAGAGATTAGGAAAGAGGGGACAAAGGGCATCTTATAAAGGTATAAGTACTTCCCCACCTCCCAACTCTTGTTCACCTGTTTTCCTTGCCTGTAATGCCTTCACCTGTATTCTCCACCTGTATACATTAAAACACAATGTGATACCACTGTATACCACCAGACTAGTTAAAATGGAGAAGACAAATGATACTAAGTGTTGGCAAGGACATGGAGAAATTGGAATTCTCTTTCATTGCTGATGTGAGTGAAATTGTCATAACCACTTTGGAAATCTGTTTGGCTAAATATATAAATTCTCATGACCCAGAAATTCCACTCTTAGGTATATACCAATAGGTTGTATAAGACATGTACAAGAATGTTCAGAACAGTGTATTCATAAGAGCCCAAAACTTGAAACAACCCAAGCACCCATCCACAGTACAATGTATGGTCTAGTTACACAATGGAATACAACACAGCAATGAGAATGAACCATTGCTCCCCAAAACATACATTGATCTCACAAATGCAATGTTGAATGAAAGAAGCTAGAAACAAAAGACAAGAGTACATTCTGTCTGATTTCATTTATATAAAGTTCAAAAATAGGCAAAAGGAATCTATAGCGACAGAGGTCAGAATCGTTTAACTGGGAGTGTGAGGGAGCCTTCTGAAGTGCTGGTAATATTTATTCTTGATCTGAGTTGTAGTTACATGCCTTGCTTTGTGAAAATTCATCAAGCTGTACACTTACAATTTATGTACTTTTCTGTATATTTGTTAAACTTGAATAAAACTTTTACCTATGAAAAATTGTTTGAGTAAAACAAAAATAAAAACCTTTGCACACCCCAAAAATAGCAGAGAAATAACATCATGGAAACACAGCAAGTATAACAAAATATACATAATAACTACGATTAAATAATATTACAAAGTTTAGAACAAATATATTGGAATGAGCCTAGCTCCCCTATTAAAAAGATTTTCAAAGTGGCTCACAAAGCAAGACCCAACTATATGCTGTATTCAAGCACATACCTAAAAGAAACTAATACAGAAAGGCTAAAAATAAGGGGATGGACAAATGTATACTAGGGGAATGAAAACAATAAGAAAGGAGGAGTAACAATCCTAATTTTAGACAAAGTAGACTTCAAGCCAAAAAGCATTAAATGTAACAAAGAAGGAAACTTATGTTAAAAGCCTTAGTTCACAATGAAGATATAACAGTTATGAACATTTATGCCCCAAATAACACAGCAACCATTTATGTAAAATATAAACCATAGGAGATACAAGGAGATATAGATATAAATTTATTGGTTATAGGAGACATTATTAACACACAATTCTCAATGTAAAAGAGATTAAGTGGCAAGAAGATCGGAAATAAGGATCTAAACAACACAGTCAATAAAGTAAGTCATATATATCAAATACTACACCCTGAAAATAGAGAATACACTTTTTCTCTCAAGTGCACATAGAACATTCACAAAATCTGATCATATACTTGGTCATAAATAAAACATCAGCAGGTTCCATAAAGTTGAAATATTATAAGGCAACACTCTTTGATCACAAAGCTATAAAGCTGGAAATTAATAATTTACATTTTAAAAAAATATGAAAGCCTCTCTAACCTAGAAATAAAAATGTGCAGGATATGGTACCCACATTTGGCAGTAACTCAGAGTGGGAAGACCTGGGAGTATCCACTGATAATTAACTCAATCTGAGCATTTAAGCTGTTCCTTCACTCACTCATTTAACAGATGTATACTGAGTGCTTACTATATACCTGATACTGTGTCTAGTCTGAGGCTAACCTAGGATGAAGAGTCTTCTCTCTGCCTGCCTTCTTGGGGGAAAGACCAAAAGAGAAACAAGGCAGTCCCAGCCTTGTAGGAATAGCCCATGCCCCGCTGGGATTTGTGCCAAGGCATGTTGAGGCACCACCAGAACGTGGTGGCTGTGTAGTATCACATCAGCGCTGGTGGAGTATGCTTTGGTATTCAATGATGGACAGGGAGAGCTCAGCCCACTTCCCCTCTCACTGGCTGTGTGATCATGAGCGGGTTACTTTATGGGAGCTCCCATTTCCTCATCTATTATAATTTGCAGTCAAGTGAAGACCAAAGCATGTAACATCTGGCACGAAGAAGGGTCCAATTAGTGTTGTTCTTATTGTTTATTTACTTGAGGCTGGTCAGGTTACAGCCAGGCATGTATTTGTTGAAGCCACATGCTGAGGAAACATTGACTGGCTGGGTCTGTCCAAAGCAGGAGAGGTGGGTGGAGGGCTAGTGGCCTGGAATCTGCTGCCTCATGACAAATAGCTGAAGGGCTGTGTGCATGGGCAGAAGCTAAAGGGAGACATAAAAGGGCTTTCAGAGGCCTTCTTTTCCCAGTGCCTGTGTATATGTAAATCATCGTCACCTAGAGAACAAGCCTCTTCTGATGCTCCACAGGCTAGTGGGGCAGACGTGGCCAGGTCATAGTGTAATGAGCTCTCCATCATGCAGAGATCCAAGCAGTTCCCCACTGGTCTTCTGAATATGCTATTGCTCATCACCTTGGATCCAGAACTTCCATTTCCACCCTTGGGAAATCATCCAAAATATGGACAAAATTGGTAATTACCCAAATGTCTAACAAGTATATACTGGTCAAGTAATTTATGGCTCTGTCTATATGACAGAGTATCATGCAAGCATTAAAAAGTCAATCTTTAGAAAAGATTTTTGATCTCACAGGAATTGCTTCTCTTATCAGTAGGGATGCAGAATATAAAATAGTTTGTTTATAGTATGACATCAATGCTAAAGACAATATGTTCAGGAAAAAAGACTAGGATCATATGTGTTCTTTGGTTCTCTTTATATTTTTGTATACCTCCCAGATTTTCTACAGTGTACATGAATTATATTTATAATTTCTACTAGGTAAACAAAAAATATGGCTATAGAAGAGATTTTTATTATAAAATGAGTGAAAGTATAGACAAGATCTCCTGGGGATCAGCACAAAGATCATTTTAGTAAGCTCCATGTCACTTCTCAGTTTCTTCATTGACAACCATAGAATTCAATTAAATTATAAAAACATTTGTGGGGTCCTTAACAAGCATAAGGCTCCGTGCTAGAAACTGTCCTTCAGAAGAGGTAGGGATAAGGCAAGGACTTGGACAAGGACCATCCACAGCAAAATGTGACCAGGCCTTTGTGGGTGAAGAAAGAAAGTCTGGACCCTGCCTGGCCCCAAGTACAGTACTTCACCAGTGAGTGGGACATTCTCTACAATTCTCCAAATAAAGTTTTCTGTTGCTTGCCTAAAGACAAAATTGACAACCTCCTCCTCCTTGGAGGAGAAGGGAAAACATGTCATAAAACTCAGTTGGACACGACTTGACGTAGGAGTATCTTCTCTCGGGGTCTTGAAGGTGGAATGGGGCCAGCCAGTCTCCTGTGGACCTCTTGGTGGGAAATCCTTAAAGCCCAATTAGACAGAAACACCTTTGCTGAGCAGATACATAGAAAACTGTTTTCTAAAACTCAAGGAGAAAAAGAAGTGTTCTAGTGAAATAGATTGTCTGACAGGATACCTGCTGAACAAAAATCTCAAAAGCATACGGGGTGATTTAATGCCGTAAACTGAATAAAGCCAGAAGTAAAATGAATCTCTTTCCTTTCTGCTTGGAAGACTGGAGGACATGGTTTCTGTAGCTCATTAACTATTAAAATTATTAACAAATTATTATTTTCAATTGAAAGTGGTTATGGTATTCATTATTTCCTCTCATGCCAAGATTCTGCACTTTACTCAGAACATGAATTATCCAAAGCAGTCCAAAGTTTCTAAATAGTTTTGGACCAGGTTCACTGCCTTTGGCTCAGCAAGCCAGTCAGGGCTGCGTGGCTAAAGGTCTCCGTTACATAATTCACTGAGAACTTAATTGAGACTAATTACTGTCTCTCATTTGCCTGCCTGAAGAACATCTGCCCAGCAGCTGCTGTGACTCCATTTGGTTGGGATGTTTAAATCTTTCTGTGAAGTGAAATAAAGGGCATGAATATTTTATTGTAGATTTATCCCACTGTCACTTTTTATAGGAAACTGCTGGTTGTTTTATTAGCCAGCAGCATGAATATGCACTGTCTCTCCAACATGCTGGAGCCGAGGTTTAGGGTGTGCTCAGAATACACTGCCTTAGTGAGGTCCAGCACTGGGAGGTGTGGCTAAAGTATGTGGGGCGCAGTGTGTGCAGACCCATTGTGATGTGCCTTAGTTAATCCAGAAGGTGACCCTGGATGATAGTACGTTGACCATATATGATCGATCATTGGCATATCCGTGTAAGACACAAATGAGTAGGAGGTTTTCACCCCATTTCACAGATGGAAAAACTGAACCTGGGGGAAGTTCAGTAGCCAAGATCAACAGAGACTTAGCCAGGGAGCCCAAACAGTATCTAGAATTGAGCCTCTTGACTCCTAGGAGTCTCCAAGCCATAGCAAGTTTAGGATATTTGGGGGGAGAGAGGAACAGTATCATTTAGACCCTTTGGAGAGCCTTAGAAGTGCCAGCAGTGGAAGAGGGCACATCCAGGACCTACGGAGGAGCTCATGGAGGAGCATACACTTGAGATTGGCCAATTGAGAGAAGTGAGGAGGGTATGCAGGTAGAGGGAACAATGCCGACCTCTCAGGGTCAGGGAATATCCAACAGTCCAGGAGGAAGGAGCATATGCAGCCAACCAATGCACAGAGTTAAGGCTGGTTTCCCTTCTCTTAATCCTAATTCTTATTTTTCTTACTCCAGAGTCTTATTTTTGTTTGCCTACCCAATCAAACAAACAATCCTGCAGTCCTTGGGTGTAATAATGGAGAAGCATAGGCTAAATGAATGACTAAATCATCAGACTGGGCCTTAAATGCTAGAGGCCCAGGATATGAAAGCCATTAGGCACAAGGGAGCCATCAGAGGTTTTAGAGTGAGGAAGTAGCTGAAGCTGTGGCATAGATTACTTGGCAGGGACCTACATGTGGGTAGGCCAGTCGGAAGACTGTTATGGTACCCCAGGTAAAGGTAGACATGGACACAGGGAGGGGGAGGCAGATCTGAGATCCCTTATGGGGGTTGGCTTGTTGAGACTTAGCAATTGCCTGGACACAGCACAGACAGCAGTACAAACTAACCCACCATGTGATCACATATAGCCACTGGACTTCGGTGATGGGAATAAAGGAATGGTTTGTGACCATGCACTCCCACCCAGAACCACAGGCATGGTGGGACTCCCTGCTGTCCTTTAGACTGTTGGTCACATGGGCCTGAGGCTCCCAAGGTGGAAAGTCAGGGGTCCCATGCATCACAGTGCCTGTGGAAACCTTAGCACAGGTAAGGTCTGCAGCATAGTTGTCTTTACATGAGCCGTGGGAGCAAAGGAGCTAAAGACGGAACCAAGGGGAGGGAAGAGGCAGCTCAAAGAATGGGGGAGCAGGCGGAGATGCAGAAGTAGAAGGCAGATTGGCAAGTGCTCCCAGCACCTGAGAGGCCCAGGAAGAAGCAGGCAAAAGGAAGGAAGAGTGTTATCAATGTGTCAAAGCTGTCATCTGTACAAAGGATCATTGTGAGAAGTTGTGCTCAAAAAGCACCCAGAGTCACTTTAGTTAGTGCAGGAAGGCAGACGTTGTCAAATGCCAGCCACTGAGTCAGGATTTGGGTCCCCAGGAGCCAGCTGTCTCCACATGGCTCCCACCTGGATGCCTGTCACCCCCAGGAAGTCTCTTTTCAAGTTTCCCATGGACGTGGCCTTTACAAGCCATGACCACCAGGGCCGCTACTTCTAATGAAGCAGCATATTATGAGGCACCAGGAACTCAAAATAGACCAACAGAGAGTCATCTTGGAGATCAGAGATTGTTGTCAAGGGGCCTCACTGGCTCCTGAATGCTCCGGGGGAGACCGGGAGTGTGTGGCTTGCAATTAAAGGTGGTTGTGGGTGGGAATTCGGGCAGAGCTGTGAATTCCCCTGCTCGAAAAGCTGTGTGCCAGAACCCTCGCAGGGCGAGCCCTGAGCCCCAGGCAGCCGGCTTGGTCGTGTTGGAGCCCTGCCTCTGCCCCTCCAAACGCAGTGGCCCATGGGAGCCCTTCCCTTCTGTCCCCCTTCCAGGACGCACAGAGTTGGCTCACTCAGACTCCTGAGAACCCCCCCAGGAACATTTTCTGAGAGTCTTGTGAAATTCCGAGCGTTTTCATAGCCAAAGTGGGGCAGCAGCAGGGGTGAGATGCTGGGGAGGTCTGCTTGCATGTTTTCACGTTGAATAACTCCGTGGGGCTGGGCGGCTGGGCTGGCAGGGCAGGGACTGCCGCTGGTGTTAATCAGGACTCCGGGTGTTTTCTGCAGCCCACTTGGTTCGGGGCTTTGGTGTTTGTTTCTGGCGGGTACTGTTCTGACTTGTGTCCTTGGGAGAACCATGTCACATCATTAATCCGTGGGAGGCTTTTTTCCCAAATCTTCTTAGGACAAAATGCTTGGAGCTAACCTGGTAAGCCAACTCAAAGGCAAGCTAGCGTGTGCGTGTAGTAGGGTGATCAAAACAAAGCAATGTCAGAGGACCCATGTGGCAAGCCAGCGGTGCAGTGTCGTCTCCCAGTGAGAGCTGGAGGGAGACACGCATCCGGCCATTTGGGTTTGGGTGCAAAACCACCACAGCCACCGGCTCAGGATATTTGAGTGTAAAGTCCTAGACTGGAAGCTGCAGGGCCAAATTCCACAGCAGACATGGCTTGGCCCACACAGGCGTCTTAAGGTTTTAGAATTCATTTCCAACATTTTTCAATCAGATGATTGCAATAAGACTCTGGATTTTCAGCTTTACTTTTAAAAATGAAAGGTGTGGCCACACTTGACCACATGGCCATAGTGGGCTGGATCCCAGCATCTGCCCCTTTGCCAGACACCATGTGCTCAGTTGACCACAGTCTCAGCCACTCTGTGCAGCCAAGGTCAGCTAGTACGCATGGGTCTGACGGTAGCTTCTGTAAGTATTTTTCTTGTAGAAGTTTTCATTTATATAGGAAAGTACTGAGATTAACTAATCTACACCTCCCAGTTTTAGTGGATCTTCCCAATTGCCGTCCTTGTTCACATCTTTGAAGTAATAATATGTTACAGACACATTGAAAGTCCTCTTTGACCCCTCCCCACTCCCATACTCCTCCTTTCCCCTGTTGGTATATATTCTTCCCACCCACATTTTCTTATTTTTATTATATATATGTATCCACCTGAAAAAAAGTATTGTTTGGCATGTCTTAAGCAGTCTGTCGGCATATGTGTATCCATCCTGCCTCTGGGAACTGTCCATGTCACCGCTATAGCTCTGGTGTGTCTACTTTATTTATATTATTTCATCTGATTTATTTATTCATTCCACCATCGATGGATGGTGGCTTGCCATTTGGGGTTTATACAGTTATGCAGTGAACATCCTTGCTCAGTTTCCGTGGGTACGTGTGCAAGAACCTGTTTCCCTAGAAGTAGGATTGCTAAGTCATAGGTTATATGTACCTTGAACTTTACTCCAAAGGGGTTACCGATAGATACTGTCTCACCAACACTGTGTAAGAACTCCCATTTCTCCAGTCGTGGCCAAATGTGGCTTAGTCACACTTTTTAGTGATGCCAATCTGATGGGCATGAAATGGTGCCTCATTGTTGGATTTTTTTAAATGCCCTGCTCTGTAGTGAGGTTGAGTATTTGCGTATGTTTGGGGGATATTTTTATTTCTTCTTCCGCGGTTTATTCTCCTGTTCTTTGCCCATTATCTGATTGGCCTATATTTTCCTAATTGATTTGTTTATTCAGCTTTACAAGGGAAGCGAAGTCTGACACCTGCAACCTTGAGGACATTATGCTGAGTGAAATAAGCTAGTCACAGAAGGACAGATACTGTATGATTCCACTTATATAAGGTTCCTAGAGTAGTGAATTCACAGAGACAGAAAGCAGAATGGTGGGTGCCAGGGGCTGGGGAGAGAAGAGAGAGGAGACTTAGTATTTAATGGGTACAGAGTTTCAGTTGGGGAAGACAAAAAGCTTTGGAGATGTATGGTGGTGATGGTTATACAATAATTTGAATGTACTTAATGCCATTCAACTGTACACTTACAATTGGTTAAGATGGTAAATTTCATTATGTATATTTTACCAAAATAAAAAATACACGAGATACCACTTTACACCCGCTAGGATGGTTATAATCAAAAAAGGCAGACAGACGATAGCAAGTATTTATGAGGATATAGAGAAGTTAGAACTTTCGTACACTGCTGGTGGGAACGTAAAATGGTGTAGCTGCTAATGAAGACAGTCTGGCATTCATCAAGTTGTTAAACATACAGTTACTATCTGATCCAGCAATTCTACTCCTGAGTATATACCCAGGAGAAATGGGAACATATGTCCATACAAAAACTTGTGCACGAATGTCTATAGTAGCATTATTCATACTAGCCAAACTATGGAAACAACCCAAATTTCCATCAACTGATGAAAGGATGAATAAAATGTGGTGTATCCGTACAATGAAATATTATTTAGTAGTAAAAAGGAATGAAGTGCAGATATACTTCCACAGCATGGATGAACCTTGAAAACATCAGGCTAACTGAAAGAGGCTAGTCACAGTACACCACATATTATATGACTCCATTTATATGAAATGTCTGGCATAGGCAAATCTATGGAGACAGCAGATTAAGGACCACCCAGGACTGGGAGGGATGGGTGGGTAGCAGGGGATGCCAACTAAAGGGTATCTTTTTGGAGTGATGATAATACTCTAAAATTGGTTGTGGTGGTGGCTTCCTAACAAGAGTACAATATATTGAATTGTACTCTTTAAATGGATGAGTTGTATGTTATGTGAATTGTATCTTCATGAAACTGCTGAAAAATGGCTCTGCCGCTCACTAATGTGTGACCTTGAACAAGACACTTAACCTCTCTGTGCCTCGATTTCCTCATCTGTAGTATGGGTCTGTGTAGGATCATTGCAAGGATCAAAACAATTGAATCATGTCAAGTGCTCAGAACACTGCCTGGCACATGGGAAGCTCTCCAAAATGTAATAATTAGAGAAACTATTTTGGAAACATTTTCCCTTACACCATATTTCAGCAAAGCGTTGAAGCCCTTCTTTCCTTACCCCCCGCCGCCTCCCTTCCTTTCTACCTTCCCTCCTTTCTCTTTCTTTCCCCAGCAAATGAGAACTAACGATAATGGTCCAAGGACTTTTTCAGGAAAACATGGAAAGATCTCAGACCCTGGGCAATCACCTCTCTCAATTTTCAGGGTTGCACTAATATACGCAAGCCTAGAAATGAGTGGTTTTTATCAGGATTTAAGGCTGAAACTGTTTCTGTCAGTAGTCCTCATTATTAACCCTACTAAGAGAATTTCCTCTGCACTGCTGGGCCTCTCTGCAAGCAGAAGTACCTGCTTCCAGATAGCTCATATTCACAGTCCAGCACATCGCTCACTCCTTATGATGCACTTCAGGTTTTCATTTCCTCTTTTAAAAAACAAATATGTGAATAATATTACTTTTCGAGGAAATGTATATGAGAACTCGTAATTCTCAAGTTTTAAGTGGAGAGAGGCCGTGTTGAACCCTCACGTGCAGCTGTAAAGCGTCCCTCCAGGTCCCCTGGGAGAATATCCCAGCCCAGCTCGTTAAGTCCCAGCGTCCCTTCTCACCCCGCTCCTTCTTTGCAGACATCTGTCCAATAAAAGCAACCACGTATCTTCAGAGATGATATATGGCACATGTTAAAGTTGTGTTTTGATTGTTCTCGTAACAGAGTTGCTGGCTGCAGTCTGCCACGAGCTGTGAGAGGGACTCAGTCCCAGGCAGACGGGAGAGGCCAGCGCTGCTCAGAGTCCTCCAGGGTGTTTCTTGGGAAGGGCCTGGGAGCACAGGCCCTTGGCCGACCAGCCTCTGTCATGTTCCCTCCCTCCCTCCCGGCCCATAGCACACAGGTGAACGAAGTTGCAGGTGCCCTGGGAAAGGCCTTGTCTCCCACAGTAAAGTAGAGCAAAGCGTTTGCATTCCCTGGGCCAGACGTTCACAGCCCCGTGGACGGTGGCCCTGCACCAGGGAGAAACGGAAGGGCTGCACATCTCTGCAGCCTGTAGCCTCCCCTGCATAGCATCTGCTCCCCCGCACAGCATCTGCAGCACACTTTACCTACTGCGTATTTATCACCCAGTTCTCACAAACACCCCCACTGCTCTTGCCCCTGTTTTACAAATGAGGAACCCAAAGCTCAGAGGAGGTAAGTAACTTGCACCAGGTTATAGGAGTCAGTTCTCAAACAGAGGCCTGGGGCTGTTTTTCCTGTTCCTCTCGTCCAAATCATGCAAGTATATTGAAAATTAGAAAAAAATTAATTTAACTTGAACTTGTCCATCTCTGTTGTGGTTTAGAATGTCCACATAGACTGCCCATTCCAGAGGGCTTTGGGGGAGCAACAGCCCCTCTTAGCAAAACCCATGCCTAGATTGAGAGGAATAGTCATGGCAGTCGTCATAGCTGGGATTTATCAGCCTGGGAGGGTCAGGCCGGGCTGAGCACTGGGTGGTGGTCACCTCAGTCATACCTCCAACACGCTGTCTGTGAGACGAGAGCTAGTACCAGCGTTTTACAAAGAGGGAAACTGAGGCTCGAACGCCAGCTCCCTCTAGGTCACACAGCTGGAAAGTCAGTGGAATGAGGACATGAGTCCCGGGCCTGTCCAACCCCAGGGTCCTTCTGAGAATTAAGAATGTCTGACTTCAGTGTGTAGGCACCTTTACCTCCAGAGTATTCACAACGAGGCTGGCCAGGTGCACCCCCTGGAAGTGTGAATATATGAATTAAAAAAGAAAGCCATGGATTAGGGTGCAGAGGACCACCCACCTAGGAGCTGGGGGTCCTTGGACCAGTCCTGCTGCCTCTCCAAGTCGGTCTCTCCCTCTGTAGAGGGGGACCAGTGGGCCTCACGCCCCTTCCTCTACAGTGGGCGTGTGAACAAGACAGCGGGTGGGAAAGGACTGGGCACAAACAAGAGGAGTGACCGTGCCTGCACTGGGGTCACAGGGCTCACCCACCAGAGGGTAAGTGTGAGCCTGTTCTTTCAGCCTTGCTTTTGGCAGAGAATAAATGAAAAATGAGTTTTGATCCGTTTAGCTTTCCAAATCAGACTGCCCGAGTCTCCCTGGGACAGGAGTGGATAAGATCGCTCTTCAGACTGGACTCTCTCAGGGTGTTGCAACCAAGCAGCCCGGCCCATCACCAAATCCCAAAGACAGACAGCAGCCCAGCCCGGCGGAGCCTGTGCCCGCCCCTCCAGGGTCTTCCCACCTGCTGGGTCCTGGGCTTCCCTCCCCTGCGGCTGCCTGGGTCTTGGATATTGACTCTGAGGGGCCATCGGCCCCATTGTTTGGCCCACAGTGACTTTTCTGTGAGGCACCACCTTTGGACAGGGGTGGCCCTTCCAGTCTGACGTGTCCTGAGGGGAACCTCCTGGTCTGTTCCCAAGCGGCTGCTTCTGCCCCTTGGCCGCTCTAGCCTTCCCCTCACCTCCCTGTCCTCTTTCCTTCCACGTGCAGCGTGCTGGGCCACGGGCTCCCAGGCCTCTGCACCGCCCCCTCTGATTCCAGGCTTCCTCTGGAGTGACGAGACTTGTCTCCCACCTCTACTGCCAGGGCAGACCTGGTGTCCAAAGCTCGGGAGTCACCCGACATTGGGGGTCTGCAGAGCCCATTCTGCGAGCATGAGACCACATTGTTCAAGGGGCATCGAGCCCCGGCCTCCCTTCTTCATCCCTTTCCACCCCTGCTTCTCCCTGAGGCCTCTCCTGGGCCAGCAGCCTCTCCTTAGTGCCAAATCCAAAGAACGCTTTTCAGGGTCCCAGTCCCTTTCCCAGTGTCTCCTACGCGCTCCCCCCGCCCTCCTGTGCCTGTCACCCCCGTCCCCTTCCCATCCCTATTCCGCCCCAGGTGCTCACGCTCCTTGAGCCCTGCCTTCCAGCCTCTCTGCCCCCTGTCTGAGCTCTCTGGACAGGTGGCTCCCCCACCCTGTGTCTCCAACCTGCTTGAGCCCACACTGCAAACTGCACGAGTAGATCCTTCCCAACACCCGTGCTCAGCGGCCCAGCAGCCCCTCAACCCGACCCTCTGAAGCAGTACCCACCCTTCGCCCCAGGCCAGCTCCTCCCCATGTGCTCCCTTTCATGAAGGTACCACCATGCTCAGGCCGTCAGGATCCTGAGCTTGGCTCTGTCACCTCCTTTCTCTCCTTGCCGCACATTCCCAAAGCCCTGGCACCTCCACCCTCTAAGAATCATCCATCAGGGCCTGTCGTCCATCTCCCCACCACTACCTTGGGGAAAGCCGTCGTTTTGCCCCAAGGCACTACTGGGGGCACCTGAAGCTTCCTCAGTCCCATCCCAACCTAAGGACCCTTCAAGGACTGGACATCCCAGACTGGGCATCTGCGTCCTCACTCCCCCTCCTGGATGTCTCGTGGGCAGGCTCCCTCTGTCAGAGCGCTGAGCCCTGCTGCTTTGGTTGGACAACCTCACTTTGACCTTCAGGACCTAAATCAACCTACATTTCCTTCCCAGAAGTTGTCAGAGGGTAAGGAAATTGCCTGCTTATATGTTTGCCCTCCCCTAAGGGCCACACATTTGACTGAGCTTCATGCAGGTGGGGGCACTGAGTTGAGTGCCCCAGCCCTTGGTTCAGGACTCGGTGTGAGGTTGGCACTCGTGTCTAGGGAACCAACAAACTAAGGTTGAGCAAATTAACCCACTGGCTGTTCTCTCTTTGACCTGCCTGGCGACTTCCTGAAGCTTCTGGGGCTGTTTCCTAGCCTTCTTTTCCTGTTGTGATGTTATATGTGTGGCTTATTTGTGTGCCCCACCTGGAATTTGCCAGTCTCTGTAACAGATGCTCAGAGAATCATATGAGGCATCTTGTTTCCTTACTGTGGTTGATTTAGTGAATGTAGGGAACGTTCCTAGCACAGAGACTGGCACAGATTAGGTGTTCAGCCAACGCAAGAGCCTGCCTTTTCACCCATTTCGGGGAGGGAAAAAGTTGACACTGGACCCCTTGGACAAACTACTTGTTAGCTTATATTTTGCATAAGTGCAACATCTCACACTGTCTTTTATGACTTAAAGTTGTTGAAAACAAATGAGCTGCCAGTGTCCTCTTTTTTGGCTATCTATTTGAGAGTCACTCTATATTCAACATAAAGTAACTCCGTCAGAAGAATGTGACCCTGATGATGTCATCGTTTCTTTGTGACAACTAAGTCATATCTCAGTAGATCTCACACGGCCTTACCTACTTTGAATCTCAGCCAAATCAAGATGTAAATAGAAACTGAATTTTGAATAGAAGCCAAAATTTCTCAGAACTGTGAATGTGCTGGGTCTGTGGTAGGCAAGGTAATGGCCCCAAAGATGTCCCCATCCTAATCCCTAGAACCTGTGAATATGTTACATTACATGGCAAAGGGGAATTAAGGCTGCAGAGTGCATTAAGGTTGTGTCCTAACCCCCTGTATCTCAGAATGTAACCTTATTTGGAAATTGTAATTAGTTAAGATGATGTCATACTGAAGTAAGGTGGGCCCCTAATCCAATATGACTGGTGTCCTTATAAGAAGACAGCCATGTAAGGACACAGACACACAGAGAGAGAACACCATGTGAAGATGAAGGCAGAGATTGGAATGACGCTTCTACAAGCCAAGAAATGCCAAGGATTGCTGGCCATCACTGGAACCTAGGAGGGAGATAGAGAACAGGTTCTCCCTCAGAGCCCTCAGAAGGAACCAACCCTGCTGACACTTTGATTTTGGACTTCTTGCCTCCAGAACTTAATAGAATACATTTCTGGGTTTTTTAGCCACCCAGTTTGTGCTACTTTTTTTCAGCAGTCCTAGCAAACTAATACAAGTTGGTAATCAGCTGGCCTTAAAATAGAGAAATTATCTGGGTGGGTCCAGTGTAATCACAAGGGTCCTTAAACGTGGGAGACAGGGCAGAAGAGAAGCTCAGAGTGGTACAGCGTGAGAAAGATGCACCTGACACTGTTGGCCTTGAAGGTGGAGGAAGAGGCCCCAAGCCAAGGCCTGTGGGCAGTGTCCAGCTGGAGAAGACAAGGAAACAGACTCTTCCCTGGAGTCTCCAGAAGGAATCAGCTGTCCTGACACCCTGATTTTAGATCATGGAGACTCGTGTCAGACTTCTGACCTCCAGAGCTGTAAGATAATGATCTGTATTGTTTTGAGGCATTAAATTTGTGGTCATTTGTTATAGCAGCAATTAAAAAAGAATAAAGGGTCTCATATAGTCATTGAGCTGCTCCAAGTGTCTCATTGGAATGATTTAACTTGAAGTATATGCAGAGAAACTGAGTCTGTACCAGACGGAGAAGGAAGCAGAGTCTGTTCTGACTCCTTCAAAGGAACAGGAGAAAGGACGACCTGAATTAGAAAAGTGTTAACTGTGGCTTCCTAAAGAATTACAGTTTCATGGCTTTTAAGAAGACCTGCTAACCAAACTTGGCTAATAACTTTTGCTGCTAAAGTTTTTAGGGGTCATGAGTGAAAAAAAAAAGGCTTAAGTTGTAATTGGAATAATAAATTGTTTTACAGAACTGCAGTTCCTTTCCCAAGTTACTGGATTTGGAATCAATGTGATTTTATGGTCATGTTCAGTTGTACAGTGTTGTTCAAGTGTTCTAGGATGGGCTCCTGTGACCAGGGGTGTTCAAGTGAAATGGTTTCTTTCAGCCACACACATACACACAAAAGAAAAATTTTAAGAAAGTCATTTTCTTTCCATACTCAGAGATTTGTTAAGATCAGCAGCAAAAAGATCAGCAGGAAAAATAGCTAAAATAAACCATAGAGCATCTGTGCACAAGGCACAGCAACCCTTCCTAGATGGCTCACCCCATATTTCAATCGTGAACATGCACACCCTGAGTAGGAACGCTCTGCAGGTACCAGGTGTCAGCACAAAACTGAAAACTGGTCTCTTTCCTTGTCTCACCTTTGGCTGCCTGGGGCTTGGGAAACACTTCACTTCTTTGCCTTTTTCCACCTATTTACCACCTGCTCCTAACCACCCACCGCTATCATCTTTTTTTATTTAATTGTGGTAAAATACACATAAATAAAATTTACCATCTTAGCCATTTTTAAGTGGAGTTAACTACAGTGCATTAACTACATTCACATGGTGCCGCCATCACCACCATCCAACCACAGAATTTTTCCATCTTCCCAAACTGAAACTCCGTACCCATGAAACACCAACTCCCATTGCCTCCCCACCCAGCCCCTGGCACCCTCCATTCTACTTCCTATCTCTATGAGTGTGATGACTCCAGATACCTCATACAAGTGGAACCACACAGTATTTGTCCTTTGTGACTGGCTTATTTTACTCAGCGTAATGTTTTCAAGGTTCACCCATGTTGTAGCATGTGGCAGAATCTCTGTCCTTTGGGCAACTGAATAGTATTCCCTTGTGCGCATATACCACACTTTGTGCATTCATCCTTCAGTGGACACTTAGGTTGCTTCCACCTTTTGGCTATTGTGAATAATACTGCTATGAACATGGGCGTGCAAATATCTTACCATCACCATTTTTTTTTTAAGTCTATCAAGTGTTAGAGTGACAAATAGCTTTTGAGTCAAACAAAATACCGCGGCCTCACTGATTCCCAGCTAAGGCTGCTGACTGAGACTCTCTGGCCCTGAAGCAGAGCAAGACACCTCCCCCTAGGCCCCCGTGGCCTGTGCTCACCTCCACCTGGCAGTGAGCCACCTGCACTGCTGGTCTGGCTAGCTGTCCAGCTCCTGGGGACTGAGCCATACTTGCATCTGTGCGTCTAAAACCCCAGGCAGAGCTGGGAAGCAGGAGTTGGGGGAGGAAGGAGGGGCGTGAAGTGAGGGATGTGCCCGAGCTGCCTGGGGTGCATTCATGTGCCTTTCTCAACCGAGACACTCACCGTCCCACGTGGTAGGGGCAGGAGGCTGCTTTGGTGGCAGGTAGAGCTTGTTTGAATCCCAGCCACTCATGGGAAATGGGACCTTATTAGTACCTCTGGCAATGACCTTCGCACTCTGAGGGAGTAGCGGGGCAGCCCCTTTCCACAGCCCCAGGAGGGGGTGAATGGTGGAGACTCCCCAGCTCCATCCACATCCATCTGTGCTGGGGGCTATCCCGTCCATCCCTCTGCAAGGCCCTAGGCAGCAGCAAGGAGGGAGGTCGTGAGGATGCTTCTGGAAGGGGTTGGATGGCAGGAAGGAGAGGTGCGTGGGCTGTTTTCCATTCTGCCAGGAGAGGCAAAGGAGAGAAGATGCTGGAAGGCCGTTCCTCACAGCTCTGCAGAAATCTCGCCTGTGAAGACAGGGCCTCTCCCAAGTCACTTTCTACAAATTGCCCAAATTAAGAAATCATTTTTGTGGGAAGCCTCTCAAATATACAAAACCTTTTGAATGAAATCATTTTTTCCATGTTCCTCTTGACTCTCTTTCTCTGCGGACCTGACTTTTCAAGTCAGTGATGGAGCGGGAGGTATAGACACACGCAGGTCAGGACTGCTGAGCCTCTCCCGGCCCTACCCCCACACTCCCCTCCCTACCCCCTGCCCTGTGGGCCCTGGCTGTGGCCTCTGTGGGGACCACAGTCACCACCCAGGTTCACCAGACATGCCCTGGTCATGTTCCCAGGGATGGAGATGCATCCTGTGGCCATGGCATGCACTGCCAGGCAGGTGATGTTCCCATGACCATGACCTTGGGGTCCTGCTTCTCAGGCTCAGCAAATACAAAAGACAGGAGCAGATTCAAAGCTGTTTTCGCAGTTGGGGCCAGCACAATAGCCACGGACAGGTCTCACCCTAAAGCCTGACATTTATAATCACAAAGTCAATTGCAAAAGGGCCAGACAGAGGAGATCTGGCTGGAAGTCAGTTCAAGAGAGAGAGAAGGAAGGCGGTGGGAGGAGGGAACAGAGCTAACAGAGGTATAATCTGGCTGCTTAAAAATATATAAATAAGGGTCCAAAGTTGGGCAGCGTTAATGAAGACAGATTCTCCATTTAAAGAGAGAGAAAATCATCACATGCATTCCTGCTGCTTCCAGACCCCATCTGGGCCATTTTGTCCATTGTAAGGAACAGTAGTGACTGATTAGGGAATAGAATGGAAGAAATTGAAAATCTGCCACATGCCGTCTATTTTGATCAAGAGAAGAGAAAACTTAAAGGGGAACAAAAAGAGCTATTGCACATATTTAAGAAGGCATCTGGGTTACTCCAAAGACAGAACTAGGAGAAATGTATAAAATTTAGTTCAATTCTTTTAGTGTTGTTTGTGAAGTTACCAGTTGCCGAGATAGAGACTCACGCGCTACCGTCTGGGAGTTCACCGTCTCCTACCAAGAAGACAGGACCTGCAATAATAGCTGGAAGTCCTTTGGGCTTACATGTGCCACACAATGCTGTAAGCAGTTTGTGGGCCATACGCCACTTGTCCTCACAACTGCACCCCAAGGGAGGCATCATCATTCCCATCTCTGCCGCGTAAGCAATGTGTCCAAGAAGAAGAGCATCACTCGAGTTAGGCCCATGGAGCCGAGGACAGAGTGATGAGTCTGCCAAGGGGATTGGAAATCATTTCCAGAGGAGGTGGCCTGGGACGAGGAGGAACAGCACGGGGGGAAGGGGAAGAGCCAGGCACCTCCATCTTCTCAACACTAGAGACACCTGCACCACCCCCAGCTGCTTCAAGCCACTGCCATGTCTCTCCTAGACCCTTGCAGGAGCCCCTCCCTGGTCTCGCCACCACCACTCTTGCCCACTATAAACTGGTATCCACACAGAGCCAGCGTGGCTCCCTCGGAGCCAGAGAAGTGTGTCACTCCTCTCCCAAAACTTTCCAGGACGCCCAGACACCATCTTATTCAAACAAAAGCCATAGGGGCTGGCCAGGGCCCAGGTGTCTCGCCCCTCTGACTCCCAGATCCCACCCTCTCCCCTCGCTCCCCCGCTCCCTCCCTCCCCCAGCCGCACTGGACTCCTTGTCACTGCTCCACCACGGCCTTTGCACCTGCTGTGCCCTCTGCCTGGGAGTCTTTCTCCAGGTAGCCATGGGGCTCACTTCCTCCCAGGCTCTGCTCAGATGTCAGCTTACCAGTGAGGCCTTCCCTGCTACCCTATGTAAAATAGCGCTTACCTCACCTAACCCCTGTTCTGCCTGATGCTGCTGGACTTGTCACTAAAGCATTTGTGACCGTGTGGCGTAGTCTCTATTCATAGGTAGTGCATATGTTATATATGCTGTGTTATGTCGTATTATATTTTTTCACAGGTTTACTGTCTGTCCCCGTTAGACTATAAGCTCCAGAGGGCAGGGACTTTGTTTCACTCACTGCCTCATCGTCAGAACCTAGACCACGCCTAGGCATGAGGGCGGCCCTCTGTAATATGCAGTGCATGGGTGGAAGGATGAGCAGGTCAGCCGGAACTGGAGAGCAAGGGAAGCTGGCACCAGCCGGTGGCCACTCGAAGGGCCCTGCCTGAGAGGAAATGCAGATATTCCTAAACAGTGGGATGGCTCCGCATGATCATGTTTGGTTTTGGGTGGAATTCAGGACTGTTTTGGCTAATGAGGAAGAGCTGAATGGCTGTCAGACCTAGCCCTCCAGGGATCAAGGGGCCTTGTCAAGTGGTGAGCTCCTGGGAGCTAGGACTGTTGGAGGCAGGACAAGAGAGGGGACAATGCTGGCTGGCTCAGCCAGGGACCAAGCAGGAGAGATCCTTTGTTGTCCCCAAAAGGGCATTCACAGCCCCATTTGTGTCCTGAGGAATCATGATTCCCAAACTGCCCGGCTGCTTTCCAACACCCTGAGGCCAACAGAGACACAGCCCCAGGCTAGTTAGAGTGTCAGGCAGGACAAAGTTTTAGAAAAGCACTTTCAAACCACCGACCTTGACAGCCTCAGTGTGTCTGCAGCCCACGAGCTGCCACCCTCAAGAATCACATCACCTCTGTAGGGCCCACACTCCCTAGAAAGCAGAAAGCACCTGGTCCTGGTATGTTCCAGCTGGGTCTAGGGGGTCCTTTGTCAAGGGCTGTGTCAGCTATTGCTGCAGTGACAACCCCAACATTTCAGTGTCACACAGCAGTGTCATGTCGTGTCATTTCAGAGCTCAGACTGTAGGAGCATCCCCTGTGTTGGGACCTGCTGTTCTCCTGGCAGAGGGCAAGAAAGAAAGAGAATCAGTGCCAAACCACATAGCCACATTCGGAGCTTCTGCCAGGACGTGGCCAGCAGCACTGTCCACTCACACCCCGTTGCACGAAGCACATACCGTGACAACAGTAGAGATATGTGATGCCACTCCATGGAGGAAAGTGACCAGATAGGTCCTTGTGCCGTAGGGGTGTTGTATGCAGAAAGAGTGTCTGTGCTGAGGAGGTCATTGAACCAGATGACCACTCAGCTCACCCTTTCTGCTCTGATGTTCCAGAATTATTTGTAAAGTCGATTACAGAGCTCCCTGAGTCTGTCTCCCTCTCTCCTACCACAGGCCCACGATGCCATGATCCGTCTGGAAGGCCCTCCAGGGAAGCTGGCCTCTCGCCCCAGTGATTCTCTCTCTGTCTTTCCTCCCTTCTGGCAGGTGGGTGGCAGGCCCCTGGAGCCCCTGCTCGGCGACCTGTGAGAAGGGTTTCCAGCACCGGGAGGTGACCTGCGTGTACCAACTACAGAACGGCACACACGTCGCCACACGGCCCCTGTTCTGCCCGGGCCCCCGGCCAGCGCCTGTGCAGAACTGTGAAGGCCAGGACTGCCTGTCCATCTGGGAGGCATCTGAGTGGTCACAGGTGGGTGCCTGGACTTGCTGCCGGGGCTGAAACCACCATAAGGACTTCTGGGCCTCATCCACAGGGACCCCGACACAACACCTGTCACCCCATGGTGTTTGTGACACGTTCCTGTACATCACAGCCCTCGCCCCCCCACAGGCCTGCTCAAAATTATGTTCTAGCTCACATAGTCTCAAATTCAATCTGACATAACAACACGGTTGCAAAAGCATGGATACGTACGGTACGTACCGTGTACTCATGTTTTGGATGACGTATGTGTTGACGCCACAGTGAAAGTACTATTTGATCACATCTCCCACAGCAGTTCTCACATAAAGGGGGATAGACAGACTCCCACTGACCTTTTAATTCTCCTTTGGGCACATTTGCATCCTAGCGTGGTCAGGCTGGGAAGGTGGTTTCAAAGGCTTCTCTTTAACTCCACAGCAGCATGTAGATCACACGAGTTGGATGCCGGGAGAGACAGCTTTTAGCGCGCAGGTTGCAGTTACAAATCTTGTGCTATAAAACGTTTTGGAAAGAGGGCAGTTATGCCTGACATCTTCATTTTGAAGGCTGGTGCTGGGAATCCGAGTCTATCTTTGGTGACATCGTCCTTCAGGGCTTGGCGTTGACTTTGCATCGATACTGATTGTGATTGGCTATAAAACAACAAAAAACAGCAGAGTAAAGGGCAGGCTTCCCTCAGGTCTTCCACTGAATGCAGTCTAGGGAAACTCGAAGAGGTTCAATCCAAGACACTCTTCAGTGTGGAAAATATGTTTAAAGTTCCTTCTTATTGCCAAACAGTTGGAATTATTTTGAATAAAAAAGTAGTCAGCCCATTTTTAATGAACGAAAAGTCTGCCACTGGTTGCTCGAAAACTGAGTTTAATTTTCAGACAGATCTTGACATGCCCTCATTTAAAGATCTGAGTCTTTACCATTTATGATATTTTAGGAAAACAGGAGAGTTTTAAAATTTGTTTGATTTTTTTTTTCTTTATATGTACTTAGGTTTGTAAGTTTAACATTCAAGGGATTTTCTTTTTTTTGCTGGGAGGGTAGAGGCAGCATTCATTCTGTTCCCCTTTCCTCTTCCCAGGTGAGCCACAGGGTCTTGATGCCCTGCTTCTTGATCTAAACAAGATTCATGCTTTAACCAGATCAAAACCATACATTTTCCACTCAGACACTCTTATGGGAAAAAAAAATGCCTCCTACCAAGCCTGACGCCACTTATTCATTATAACACTGACGATCACAACATTTGGAAAATGTGAGACAATTGGAGCAAGATTTAAAGAAATTTCTGTCGGTATCTCTGTGCCTACCTAATCCTAATCCTGAACCAGTATCCACACCAATCAGTCTAATTCTGGCTCAGCCAATGGCTTGAGCAAAATGCTTCCTTCTAAACACTTCACTTGGAATCAAACCATTGCCCCATGAGAAGCTCCCGAAACTGGTATTTCTGCTGCTTCACCACATGCTGAAGGCCCAAGAGCCTTTCTTCTTCTGTAAGCAAATGGGTTTCATTTCTCATTGGTGAGTTTTTATTGATGGCTTTTGTTCAGCCAGCAGTGTTGATCGCTCACTACCTACTCCCCGGCTTTTTCCTGACTTTATTAGAAGGAGAATCAAATATCCAGAAGGAAGCAAAAGATAGGGAGTCCCTCCTGCCCTCAGCTTCCGGGCCCCATCCCTGATAGCAAGGAGAGAACCTGAACACGGCCCCTCCTGGGTCCCTTCGGAGGTGGTGTCGGCCAGCAGCACCACCCTTCCCCAAGGACAACGAAGGCTACCAGAGAATGGGCTGCTGGTCAGAGGGCGCCGAGCCAAAGTTTGCTCAAGAGATGGACTGGGCACTCAGTGCTTGAAATACAAGGGAAAGGAGGAAGAGTGGAGTAGATAAGGTCCCCTTAAAGCAGCCCCTCGCCCCACCCTCAGGATCTAACACGTCTGCTCTCCCAACTCCCCCAGGGAACATCAACCATTTCTGAAGCATGTATGTTTCTTTTAATACAAACCAGTCTAAATTAGTCTTGAAAGAAAACCTCACAGGACGTTCAGATGGAGAGCTGAATTGAATTCATAGGGAAGAGAAAGCTACATACTATTTTGGGATAATGTTAATAAGAGAAATATCAAGAATAACATTTGTCCTTTGTGGACCTTTTTTCAGTGTACACAGTGGAACATTTTTTAAAAGTTGAGTTTGTTGTAACTCAGAGCTACTGCTGTCACCTGCCATATTTTTGGTAAACTGAGCAAGTATGAAGTCTCCTTGGCTGAATCCAGCCTTCAGCCCACCGTCTCCCTGAATTACGTATTTGAATTCATGGTGGGGACAGGGCTTCACAGCGAAGTCACACGCTGGTCCACACACAGCAAATAAGAGGGAGGGTTCCCTGGGCTGGCTCCTACACACTTGTCAGGTTTGTCCTCCCCAAGGCCACGAGTCAGCTCTGCCCAGGCTTCCTTTTCCTTTGATTTTGGAGATGGGAAGCACTTTTGCCAGCCCGGGCATGTCCCTCCCTGAACCCCTCCAGGCCAGAGCAGGCTCCAGACACCTGGCAGAGTGCCACTGTGTTTATGTCCTGCCATCTCTCACCACTCCCTCGTGCTGCCTGAGGGCATGGGAATCCTGCACTCTTGAAGGCTTGCACATCATTCGTCAGCCCTCAGGCCCTACCCAGGTCCCCTCCCCATTGCCCCTTGCCAGGTCTCCCAGGAAGTAAGTAAATGACCACAGGGAGCATCCCTCTGCTACCATTAGTGGTGTCCATGTTAAAACATTCACTGGCGCTCTCTGTGAGGATTGCCCCTGCCTTATGAAAGGGTTACCTGTGGCTTTTCCTTCTGTCTGGCTCCTCCTCCTCCACCCTGAATCAGAGCCTTTGCCCCAGGCTGGCCCAGGCAAAGCAAGTGGGAGGAGCCAGAGATGCAACCGTTTGCTCTGGGGGCCTCACCTTGCTCTAGCCGGCTCCTGTCCCCCACTGCACTCATGAGTCCCTCCCAGCAGCTGCCCTTTGAACTCATGCACTGCACTGGTCTTTTGGACCTGACAGGCAGCCACTGAATTGCACTCCCCTCATTTGACCTTCTGCACACCCCAAGTTCTTCCCACTGCTGACTCCTGTGTCCCTCCCCCAACACTGGCCTGTCACAGTATGGAAGACTCTGCAGACCGTGAGCTTTTTGAGGTCCTCATCTTTGCATCCCCACACCAGGTGTGGCACACAGTAGGGACTTAATAAGTGTTAATGGACTTGAACCAAATTGGACCGGATTGACTATTCCAACGGTGTCTTGCAGTGTTCTGCCAACTGTGGTAAAGGGACACGGAAACGGACCGTGACATGCACCAACTCCCAAGGGAAGTGCGACGCATCCACGAGGCCGAGAGCCGAGGAGGCGTGTGAGGACTACTCGGGTTGCTACGAGTGGAAAACGGGGGACTGGTCTAAGGTGAGAACAGTGCGCTGGCATTTCTGTTCACCACCGCAGCGCCGGGGCTTGAGCTTCAGGAACTCGGTGATGGGCCCCAGTTCTACAAGGCGATCCCAGTGTAATCAGGCAAATTCACTTTCTTTCCACACACTGCATCTGCCCCTGACCCCCAGGGGCTTCCTTCCCACCGCACCAGCACTGCCCCTTGGGTCTCACTGGGTGCCTTCCATTGTTTCCTGTGCGTTCGAGAGGAAACTGGATGCAGTCCAGAGCAGGGTGAGGGTGCTCCAGAGTGCGGAGCACGCTGTCTGGCTCCAGCATCCTGCTGTGGGCTTGGCCCAGACAGACACAGAGGGGCACTTGGGGTAAACATCACTTCCATGCCCTTCCAGGACCCTTGGGCAAGGGCCTGGAGGATGCAGGGGTAGAGGGTGGGGGTGGGAGCAAGGAAGGGTGTCGCAGAGCCACTGTGGCCAGCACCCTCAAGGGGCATGGAGGGTTAAACAGCAATTGAATGTTTTCTCGAGTAAAAAAATTCTTTGTTTAACCCTTCTCTTATTCATTCACCTGGTATCTTTGAATGATTCCTGTTTACTGGGGACTGAGGTAGGCACCACTGCTATGTGTAAGAACCATCCAGCAGGTTTTCTAGAAAGCCTTTTCACAAAAGCTGTGCAAGGTCTAAGGAAAGCATAGCGTGTGTGTGTGTTTCCTTATGGTCTTAGCATCTGGAAAACTCCCTGCTTACTTGTCCTGATATCTATCTCTCCACTCAGGGGTTACAAACTGGTGACCGGGAGCCATTGGTTGTTGCTCAGCCTGCACAATATCTTAAGCATTTTGAAATCAGTTGCTAACATTTAAAAAGGGGAACATTTCACCTGAAAATTTGAATTTTGGCTTTGCTCTGAAAATCTGGCAACATGGCTCAAGCAGATATTTTGGTTTCTTCCTCCGCTTTATGGAAGGAAGAGTGGTTTGTCCATTGGAAAGCAAAACGTATCAGAATCTGATTCCTGCAGATATGCCACCACTTCCCCTACCAACCTGAGTCAGAACACAGACCTTTCCAAACCCTTTGAGTACAAAAAAGCCAAATTTCTCAGTTCCCAGTTTGGCTGTGCTAAATTGCCACTTCTGTGTAATGGTCAATTTGAGGAAGACCAAAAACACCTCCTTCCTTTTTACTCCCTGATCCAACATCTGACCAAAGCAATAGAACCGAGGCCATCAGTCAGTTTCCCCCAAAACCAAACAGGGATGTCACACAGTAACTTGGGTGTTAATAAAGCTTAGTATGGAGCTGCCAGGAGGAATCCTACACTGGAGAGAAACTTAACTTCAAGGTTCATGCAAAAAAGATAAGGCGCTCTGAGCCGTGAGAACCTGGGATCATGTGGCAGAGACATGAAGAGGCTGATTTGCAGCTCTGACTCTCCACTTATGTGTCTTAACCTCTCTGACCCTGGGTCTCTTTATCTCCGAAATGGGAATCATGAATGCTGGCCCTGCCTATTCCTCAGAGATGCTCAGAGGTTTCAAGGGGCTAATGTGTGTGACTAAGCACTTTGACAGAAAGCCAGTTTCACTGCCTAAAATCCAGCACCCAATGCTCAGAGTGCTGTGGGACATAATTCCCAGGACTGTGCATTCTGATCTGATTTAACCTTGTGTTATCCATAGGGCTTCCCAGTCACTCATAGAATGATGCTGAGAAATGTCGTCTCCTATCCAAGTACATCCAGACCCAGCTTGAGTAAGGTCACCAATCCTAGCCCAGGGAAATGTAGGTGAGCTATCCACATCAACAGTTTAAGTTCTGATCCATAAGCAGAACGTTTGTAATGTTCTGTGTCAGAATCATCTAAAGAATTGATGATTACGTTATAGCTAAGTGGTTACAGAGAGTCCAGCAGATGTGCAGGGAAAACTCCCCAAAACAGTAACAGGCAGAATAATGTCGTTTGGACACCAAATGCCCAGGTGTGAATTGAAATAAAGTTGTCATTATAGTTGAAATTAGCAGGGTTCTAGTGGTCACACTCTAAATACAGCCTATACTATTGTTGACACCTGTGGTCACAGGTGTCCTGGGGAAGGAGGCAGAGGAGAGGAATGGTCAGTTCCAGTCCTGGGCCACATGTGCCTATCCCCAGTTGGGGGTGCCTGCCACTGGTTTCTTCTTTGGGATATACCGCTGTGCCTCACGTCACTGGTCCTCTCTAACCAGGGTTGTCATGCCTGTTGTACAGAAGAGGAAACAGAGTCTCAGAGCAGCTGAGTAACCTACCCACACTCCTCTGGCAGAGTCCAAGCTCCTGGACCCCAATTCAGTGCTCAGGTCATATGGCAGAAACAGCCAGAAGGGCTCAGGGAGTCACAGTGACAGTGCCTTCAGGCCAGTGGTACCCTGCAGATGGTCATTGGCCAGCCAGGGCCTGGGTTTCTTCAGCCTAACCATTCTGGTTTTGAGGACTAGCTGGACACTTTTGTCTTCTTAAGTACAGTGAACTTCCTGGTCCAAAACAGCAGCAGAACACCAAAGGATGAGTAGGAATAGTACATGAAAAGCTCAGCACAGCCCTACCTGAGACCTGGTGGCTCACGTATCATGTGGCTCACTCAGCCTGTGAGCCTTCCCCCTCCTCTGTTGTTCACCCCCTCCCTGGCCAAGGATGCCAGCACGCTGTCCTGCTAACTCAGCACACGCGGCGCACTGGGAGAGCCTTGCAGATGAGGTAGAGCCTTTTGTCTGGCTTTCCTCTTTTTATCAGCCATGCCAACGTTCAGCAGAGTCAAGTGTTGGGAGCCACAGTGCCCACTTTTGCCACAGCCAACTCGATCAGCGATCCCTGGCAGTCAGAACAAGAGGGACCGATGGAGAGGCCTCCCCAACATCTTGGCTGCTCTTCAGGGCTGGCATCTGCTGACATCTGACCGGTGTGCACCAAGCCATTGTGGACAGCACTTAGCTCAGGCACCTGGCCAGAGCCTGAGCCTGGGGGAAGGTTTGTCCTACCAAGCAGAGAGGGCCTGCAGGGACGCTAAGCTGGAAGTCTGTGTGTGTGTGTGCATGGCACACTGGGAGCAAACTGGGGGGGCTGCATAGATGTCAACAAAAGACCCCACTCCAACTGTTCACCTCACTGCCCTCCTCCCCACCTCCATCACTGGGGCACCCTTTCCCCCACACAGGTATGGAAGTTGGACCATTGTTTTTCCCTCTCTGCCTTCCATGGACAAGTAGGAAGAATATGGTTCCCTGTGGAGCCCCGTGTCCTCACTCCCTGAGTGACTAGGCCAATGTAAGTGGATTCTACAAGGTGGATCTTCCCTGACATTTTCTATTGTTCAGACTGTTTGGATTTGCTTCATGGTCTGCGTGCCATCTTTGCTGTCCAGCTTGCAGGTGGTGCCATTGTTGCATAGGTGGGGTGTGCTGCATTTTTAAGCCAGTCGCCGTGGGGTCCTTTCCTGTAACCAACCTCCAAACCACATGTCAGGCTTTGTAGGCAACAGATAAGTTGCCTAAAAGGAAATTAGATAAAAGGCTGAACAGTATCAGAGTGGCATTGTGTCTGTGGACGCTTTTTAATTTAAGCAGTTGCCTAGTTTCTTGTTCCTGGGAGGAAGACACTACAGCAACAAGTGTGCTGGGCTGAGCGGGTACTGGCTGCTGGGTGAGGGTGCCTGAGAATGGCGGGGCTCTCCAGCACTCGGCCTGGGTGAGGCGGGATGGGCTCCCCGAGAAGATGGAGCCCCCTCCCTGTCATCCTGACCTCGGCAAATGGCCAAGCCCTAACCAGGGTCTTGTAAGAGAGACACACATCATGGTCCCATCCTTGCCTGGGGCATTTCTTTTGCTCTGGTATGTTTAAAAAACAATGCAAATCATTGTTTTCTCCCACTGAATGTTGGGTCTATGTATTCAACCCTGGAGGAGGGGGAAATCTCATTTCTTTCCAGAATAGCATGACTTCCGATCAAAGGTTGAAATGTTACAGATTCAAGACCAGGGACATTAATCACCACTGAATGAAGGGATGTTTCTCATCATCATGAGAAACAAATTATTCTGGAGGGATTATAATGGATGGTGTTTTTAAAGAAAACCATGGGCTGTCCATGTTAAGAGTATAGTGTTCCCCTATGCTGAAATGATCAAAGTAGTCATTGACCTCCTGGTGCCAGTGGAGGCCCCGTGGAAGGTGCTGGTCTGCCTTGGGCTTCTGAGCACCCTCCAACCTAAGCCAGCCTTCTTTCTGTCCATGATATGGAGACATCAGCACTTCCCAGAGGCCTTCAGAAGATCAAATGATGCAATATGCATGGAAGTACCTGTGAGCCGTGAGCCCCAGGAGGAAGTCAGGAAGAACCCATCTGTGTCAAGTTCACACACACGTTGCTATGTCAATGTGTTCTTCAGACATCCAGCTGTTAGATGCCTTTTTGTGTTCCGGGCAGGGAGATGAAGTCTCAAGTTCCATGACGAGCAATGAACAGACCTTGTGTCATACAAGAGGGTAGTTACAGAAAGCTTTAAGCCCCGACACCACTTCTGTTGGTGGTGTCCAAATCTGATCTCGCTTTGGCCCCTGCCTGCCCCACATGGGCCCCCACTTGCTCTGGGCCTGTGGCCAAATCACTGCAGTTCAGCCAGCATTTCCTAAGCTGCTGTTCTGCACCAGACCCTGTGCCAGACCCTGGAGGTTCAAGAGTGGACAGTGACTTTGCCTAGAGGCAGACAGACAGGGAGCTGGCTACAGTGGGCCACACCAAGTGGGTGGGTATGAAGTCAGTGCAGTGGGACCCAGACAGCCCCTGCCTGGGGAGCCACTGACAGGGGTGGGTGCTGGTGGAAGGTGATACTGTTTTTATTGGGATCACTGACATTGGCCCATGACATTCACCATTGCTCTAGAATTTATGAAGCAATGTCACTCATGGTATCTCATTTGACCCTCACAACCATCTGTCCCCATATTACAGATGAGGAAACTGAGGCTCAGTGGTAATGTAGCTTTATTCCCAAGATCACAAAACTAGAAAATGGCAGGGCCGGGAGTCTGGTCTTTGCCTTCTGGCTCATAATCCACCTTGCTTTCAAGGGCACCCATAATGTCAGAGGCTTAGATTCCTAATTTGAAACAAGAAGGAGCTGAGCTATAAGATGCCTTTGGCTCTGACATAGGCATATGCTTGTTAAAAAACCAGGTATCTACCTGGTCTCTCTCCAGCCCACCATGCCCATCAAAACCTGTTCCCCAGAAGGCTTTGTATCAGTTGTTTACACTTTAGTATAAATCTTTTATCTTTATAGGATGTTAAGTCTCCCCTTAATTGTGAAATTAAAAGTCGAGTCCTTCAGTTAGTATTACTCTCAGGAGTTTGAGCAGCTGGTGAAAGGTGGTCATCAAAATCAAAATTCAGTGCTCTTCTGGGCAGGAGCAGATAGGTAGGGTGGTAAGATACCCACTTGGTGTGGAACGCTTTGTGTTAGCGCACAGAACCTGCTACTGGACCATGGGGTTGCAGAGAAAAGTGCAAGGCACAGTCCCTACTCCAGTCAAAGAAATGAGCTTGCTGTAGAGCACAGAAATCCTAGAAAATTGCCAGGAGAGGTGGCTGCATGGAAGGGAAGTCGGTCGCAGGGGCTGTGCTGAATGGTCTAAAAGCCAGTGCCTTTGTCCCCTCGGTCCCTGCTCTCCATTTGCTCAGCATGCCCATCTAGCCATCTGTGTTTGCATGGAGTGAGATCAGAGTGGGGACACCAGGTCATCCCAGGCCTCCTCTGCACCACAGTCTAGGTTCTGATCACTCCCTGGGCATGGCTGGTGAATCAGAAGCCATCATCCCTAAGGAACGCTTATGCTTTGCCACAAACTATGTCAGTGACCTCAGAGCAGGGCAGGTGGTCAAAACAACACCGTTGCCCATCTCAGCTCTGCTGTGGCCTCATCTGACCTTGTCTGGATGTCATCCTCTGCCGAATGAGTCTGGAGGTACCCCTCACGGGGCTGATTGAGGAATGAATGGCATCCAAGGAAAGCACTGAGCCCAATGTCTGATACAGAGAAATGCCTTGTAAGTGCAAATTTTGATCATCATCATCTTTCTCATCATTTTCACCATCACCATCATCCACAGAAACCTTGTCTCTCATCAGAATCTCATTTCTTATATGGGCCTGTAAAATATTTCTGTCTTAGAAGAACAGTTTATCAAGGCCCCGGCTGAGTGCCCACCAGTGGTGATGGCATGACTCGGGGCAGGCTGAGTCTCGGCAGCCTAAGCCATCCTCCTCTAACAGGGACAGGGGAGGAAAGTGGATGGCGGGAAAGCTGAGTGGCCAGTGGGGAGCAGCTCCAGCCCAAAGAGAGGGGATGAGAGCTGTCCCGGCAGCTCCCTCTGCACTCCAGTCCCCAAGAGCTCTGGGGGACACCCAGCCCCTGCAGGTCGTCAGGGGTCACCTCAGTCTCCCAGCACCCTGGCTATTAAGTCCCAGCCAGAATCCGTAGGTCAGCAGGCTCCAAATTCAGAGGAATGAGGGGCATCTGAAGCTAAGACTGCCTGAAAGGAAGTAAGATTTGAAGGGAGAGAGGGGGTGTGTCTGTCTGTCTGTCTATCTAGGAAAGCATTTCCAGTTTCAGAGCTAGCTCAGAGAGAGTGGGGATTTTCACTATTGTTTAAACCTGCGATTTCAGGTTTCAACAGCTTCCAAGGTTTTCATTGCTCATGCCAAGTCTGGGGGAAATCTGTCAAAAATGCTTTTGAAGAGCTTTTGACATTCCACCAGCCAAGCACCTTTCAAAAAAACAGAAATTGGAGTTACTGTCAGGATTCTCTCCCTCTCTCCCTCTCCCTCTCCCTCTTGCCATCTCTATCTCATATTCTTTGCTACCCAAAACCTGCCAGAGGCAGGCTGGCCCCTCAGAGACTCCCTCGGTGAGGATGTGGGTGTGTCATTGTGCCTTGAGAGTTCACCGTGTTATTTCACCCTAACCCAGGCCTGTGCTCGCCCAGGGCCTGTGAGGGCGGCCCCTTCCCCGGGCCCACTCTGCAGGAGCCAGAGCCCAGGCACGGATTAAACATTCCTGTAGCGTTTTCCTCTTCCTGAGATTTTTACAGCCCCCTTTAGCTAATTCTCGAAACATCCTGTTGGGAGCTGGTGTTATTTACAGTTGCGATTTTACAGCTGGGAGAAGCCAAGGGCATGGAGTCCCCACTGTGGTGAAGGATGTTACCAGGCGATGGCCTCTGTGTGGTGCTCGAGACCTGGTTCCTCCATGCTGGGGGTGGCAGGCCATGGAGGTGAGCAGGCCGGGCTGTGTGGCGTGGGAAGAGTTACAGGGACACTCTGAGCCTCGCGTTCTGCCTCTTTGAAAGGTGGCGCCGCGTCCCCAGCAGAGGCCATTCATGCATTCGTTCATCACCTACTGTGTTCTGCGCGCTGCCCGGGCTGCGGCGCAGGCACGTCCAAAAGCCAGGTGCCTGGTGCACGGCAGACATGCAGAAGGTGGGCCCTGCTGCTGCTGCGACTATCCTTTTTCCTCCAAAGAAGCCAAGCCAGTAATGCTTGCACAACATCTCACTGTCATGTGGTTCTGAGGAACAGAAGGTCTTGTCTTCTTTTTGCAGGAAACTCTCATCTACCTAAAGGGCAATGTCTTTTTCACAGTCACTTCATATTAATAATTTGCATGAAAAGCATTGGAACAAATCCAAATCACATCTCCCTCTCTCTTTCCTTTGTTTCCATGACCTTTTGCCCTTTGTGCATCAAAAACTCATTTCATTATTGCTTTTTAAGTGACACCTCCACTCCGAGTGTCTTTGACTCCCCTTCCCTGCCTGGGAAGGGCGGCAGGTGGACGCAGGGGCTGCCTGTCCACCAGGCGGGTCACCAGGCAGTGTCTGTGACATGTGGCTGTAGGCACTTGCTGGGGCGGGGGCGGGGGCGGTCTACGCTTACTTCGGGTTGCCTGGCAAGGAGCTCTTCTGGCAGACTTACTGCTGCTTCCATTTCTGTCTCAGGTAACTGAGTCTCGGGGGGCCACGTTAAATGTTGATGTAATGAGCTACTTGAGAAAAAGTACCCATCAGTGAAGGAGCACTTCAAACAAGACCAGATACGCTTTTTATAGATCTGTTTGCCTGGATTGTGAAAGCCTGAAAAATGGCTTCACAGCGATGCTTGGGGCAAATTCGATGCTATCAGGAGACACTGCAGTCTCCTCGCTGTTAAATTAAAGTTAAGGCCCCTGGGAGGCCGACAGAGATGGAATTCACTGTGCGAGCCTGGGTTATCCTTAACACGACCCAGCTCAGGTTACAGGAGGGTGCTGCTCAAAAGCAGCCCCTTCAGACCTGTTTGGAATTACGTTTGTCTTCAGAGCCGAAGCCACCTCTAATTGTGCTCCCGGAGGTCTGGCTGCTGGATCAACGCTGGAGCCAGGCAAAGGGACACGGCAGCCCAGGGAGAGCTATGTAAGCAGGCCAGGCGACCCAGCAGGCCTTCCCAGGATCCAGGAACTTCCTGACCAAGCTCTCTGTACTCTTGGCCATGCATTTGCTGTTGTTAATAATAACAGCAATACTTGTTGAGGTCTACTCTATCCCAGGCACCCTGCTCAGTACCTATTCCACGCTGCCTCCACTCATGGGAACAATTCTGCAAGGAAGGGTTTATTATACTCATGCTACAAATAAAAAACTGTGGCTCAGATAGGTTAAGTTGCCTGAGGTCACACAGCTAGTAAGTGTGGGGATGCAGCACGCCACAGGCCTGCCCTCCAAGGTACCACCTGGTGCCCCACACTGCACGGCCACACCGGCAAAACTCCAGTCAAGGAGGGTGTATTACATGTAGATTTTAGGCCAAATGATGGCTTGGCACCACCTCAACTCAAATGAAAACGCAGCCGATGTGGAAGGTGAGCCACCAGCAGGTTACACAGAGGGGTCCTTGGCAGAATTTGCCATTTTTATTTTAATTACATAGGTGTTTCTTATTACAGAACCCACGAAAAGGAAAATTAGTCCCAGAAACCATAGGATAACATGGTAAATTTTTTAAAGGTATGTCTTTCAAACTTTTATATAGATACACACACATCTATATTGACCAAAAGTCAGATGGTTTCTGTACATGTCACCTGTGACCTGTTTGTTTTCTCACCTCATACACAGAAGCTTCCTCTGCAGAACTGGCTCAGATACAGCTCCCAGGTCGATAAGCAAATGCCCCAGCGTTCTCAAAAATTCTTCCAAGTGAGCCGAAGCCACTCACAGCCCACAGCTGTGTGAACAGCACCCCCCAGGACTCCAGCTAGAATTTAGCAAAACCTAATCCTGATAAGAGTAAAATCCCTACCAGGGCAGGGTCGTTGCCTGCCTCCCCCCCCCCAGCCTCTTCTCTCCTGGGAGCGCTGGAAAGCAGTGAGAACAGACACCCATTGAAGAACTTTGGACACACCTTCTGTGATCTAATGGAGCAGTTCTTTTTATAGACTGGAAAATTAAAAGCCAGTGACTCCTGCTAGGAAAGATAATAAGTAAATGGTGGGGATGGGCAGTGGCCTGGTTTTTGATTCCTGGCTTCCCATCACTGCTCCATCCAGTATGACCTCTAATTCATACAGGAGGATGGAATTTGGTCTGTGGGATGGGGAGGTGAGGGTCCTGTCCCTCTTCTGCCACTTGCTAACTCTGTGACCTTGGGCAAGACAATGACTCCTGCCACGTTCAGTGGCCAGCGTCCACCTCTGATGATTGCTGTGGAACATTCTGCACTGTTGTCGAGTCCTACAAGGGAGCCCACGGGAGGAGCAAGCGTGCCACCTGCACGTGCTGGAAGTGCCACAAGTGCTTGCCCTTTCCCCTCGGCCCCAAAGCAGGTTAAACAAGACTAAGAACTTTCAGAGGGGATGTGTGTCTTCAGGGTCACCCCAAATGCCTAAGTTTTATGATGATCATCTGTCATTTCCATGCAGAGACCCCATCAGTTTTGCACTTGCTTTTAATAGACCCACAGGATTGAGCCCTTGCCTTTGTGTGATTGTCACATGTTAATGACACCTGCAGAAGAAATAGCAGCCCTTCCTGGAGCTCATGTGGGGCTGAGCTCTGTAACAGAAGTGAATCAGCCAGGCTGAATCCCCAGCCGGCAGGGCCTGGGCACCTCCTCGTCAGGAGATGCAGAAGATGGGCTCCTCCGTTAGCCTGTGCAAATTTTCCTCCCTAGGAACCCAGCAACCCCCTGCCGTGCCCCGATGCGCCTCTCTCCAAGAAGGACTATGAAGATACTAGCGTCCCCTCCTGGGTGCATGTTTTGGCAGATGGCCCCAGGAAAGATCTGAAGTGAAAAGGGATGTTGGTGTTGCCTGTAGGTCAGCAGATACATCCCTCCTTTCCAAAAGGAGGCCTCGTATATGCCAACAGCCACAGAAATAAACCGTGATTATATGGTAATCCCATTTCCCAGGGAGCAGGGGTTTTTTTTTAATTATATGACCAATTTACATATAAAAGTTTTTATGGTGTAGGTGGACTAGTCAAATGCGAACTTAAAATATGTAACTTATTAATGTAGTTATACATTCATATTTAAAGTTATGTATTATAAACATATTTGAATCTAGAAATACTATTTCATTTCTCTAGAATGTTATAAAATTGAGCCTTATGAAATTGCAGCTTTGATGGGGTCAAAACAGTTGAATATAAGCAATTTTGCATGGTGCAACCAAATACTTGCAGTGTCTGTCTTGTCATCGCTAGCTCCACTTTCTGAGTCACCTGTGCAGTTGCCAGAGGATGCATGGTCATGTGTGACTTCACAGAGATGCTGCCCTTTTTGGATCTGTGTGTGCTGCTCTCAGTGGACAGTCCCTCACAAGCTGTTGCATCATGTTGCCCCACACTGGTGTGCTTTTGCTCTGTCTTGTGGCATTGTGCTGTGTGGGTGTGGCCTGGTGCTGCATTAGGACCTGTGGCTTTTTCCTGCATTCACCCTGTTTGTGTGGACTCTCAGTCTCTGGGTATAACCACTTCCCAGATTGCTTTTGTAAGTGATCTTTAAACATTCCTTATACCATCCTCCCTCATTTGCCATTATGAAATCCTGTCTCCAGGAGAAGACAGTTAAATTTTTTGCCACCTATTTTTTTTTTCTTTTCTTTTCTTTTCTTTTCTTTTTTTTTTTTTTTTTTTACCCCTTGGTAATCTCCATAAGATCCAAAGTGAGCCTTGACTGAGGTCATTCAGGTTAGTGGCAATTTCCCAAGCAGCAGTTTGACTACAGAATAATCGAGGGCCCCCCCACCCCTTCCCCCAAACTGGTGAGAGGTTTTGTTCTTACTTAAATAGAAGGCAACTTACTCTTTTCTAAGAAGAATTTGGACTGAAAGCCTTTGCTTCCTTATATTCAAGCACACCTGTCACCTGTATATAAACTCAGCAGTCAGGGCTGTGGCTGGATGTTGTTGTTGCTTAATTATATGTGTATAACTACTACTACATAGGAAGAAAGGAGAGCTTTTTGCATTGTCCACAGGGCACTGGGAGCAAGTTTGGGTGATGTCAGAAGCTCTCAGTTTTGGATGCCACTGCAACCACCTAGAGAGCTTTAAAAAACACTAATGCTTGGGTCCCCCCCTCAGCCCCCTGACAGTCTGGGACATCAGGATTTTTAAAAGCTCACCAGGTAACTCCATGCAGTAGATCCCAACCCACAGCCAACTTCCTCTGAAATGCCCCACCCTCCAGGCAGAAGTCACATTGCTGTAGCACCTGTCCCATGCTCAAGGTCTCTCTGAGGGTGGAAACCTCCTTGTACAAATTCATACCTCAACCTCAGCACCCCACAAACTTCTGTGTGCCCCAAGGCTGACTCCTGACGTCTGGGATGGAGCCCTGACGTCTGCATTTGTAACCCACAATGAATTCTCAAGCCTGTGAGCAGCCTCTGCTGGGCTCACCCGGGATAAGGAGCCAGGCGTGGAGCAGAGGCCTGAGCCAGCCTTGCCTGTCGAGGCAGAGCCATTCTGGTTTGAACATGCCGGGGTCTGCAGGGAAGCTGCTTGTGGTTTTCCCACCTCTTTCATGATTTAAAGACTGGTGTTCCTTCAGAGCAACATTCCCTCTGAATGTTTATCCTTCTAATGTGAAAGAAAACATGAGCCTGCTTGTCAGACAAGAAAGCAGAGAGACTCACCTGGCCCGCAGAAGCCCCCTTGGGAGCAGACAGAGCCCACGTGGGCACGGGATGGTAACACCAGTCTCCTGCTGAGCCTGTGCCCGGCGACCCCTCACAGCTCCCCCTCAGGAAGACCCTTCCTCCAGCACCGGCCATGGCCAGGCCCAAGGGGGGCCTAGGGAAGCACAGGGTCCGGATGGCACCTGGTGTCCTTACCATGTGTGACATTCAGACAACAAAGCTCATGCCCAAGCCTTCCAGCCCCACTCCCCTCTCTCCACCCCGAGGTGCTGTTATTAACTTCAGCTGGGCTGCTGTGCCCGCAGCCTTTGCTTCATTTAAGTTTTGCAGAGCGCACTCAGCACCCTGTGCATCAGGGGCTGTGTGGGCACTGGGGCACACCAGACAGAGAAAGTACACATGTGGACCTGGCTCTCTTCCCGGGAAGAGACCAACTTAATGGAGAGACAGTTCCAATGGCTCCCAGGAGAGTAAGCAAAGGCTGAGGAGCTCAGAGAGCAGCACCTGGGAAGAGGACTTGGGTATGTGGCCGGTTACTCCCTGGGAAATACTTTAAAGCAGGTGAAGAGTGTGAGGGGGACAGATCCATGAGTAAAGTCTTACCAGGTCACGCCTTGGGAATTTGGGGTCATCTGCTCAGCTATGCTGACCTGGTTTTAGCAGACTCTGCCTCCTTGTGCCAGTGCTGCAAGTGCTGGAGATGCCAGCAGCTGAGGATGTGGTGTCTAAATTAACACCGTGAGCCACATGTATTAGTCCATGACTCTGGTATGCGAGAAAGGTTGTAATTTATTTTCTTTAACTTTACTTAATTTAAGCCCCAACCTTCCAGGCTTGTGGGAAACTCAACTCCAGTCAGTATTGGGGTCCTCTCCACGCCCAGGACTAGACAAAGCCCCCAGAGCCTCCAGCAGCAGAAAGCCCTGGGGAGACCCCTGTGAAAACCAGGCCTAGTCCCTCCTGGGCCACCCACCCTGCCCACTGTCCCGAGAATTTCGAAGCTGGCTCTCTGCTTGGAACAGAGGTGGGAGGTGAAATGCAACCAGCATTAATTAATATTTCAGCAGTTGTCTTATGTCTTAGTCTACTCAGGTTGTTATCACAAAATATCAAAGCCTGGGTGCTTAAACAGCGGACATTTATTTCTCACAGTCCTGAAAGCTGGGAAGTCCAAGATCAAGATGCTGACAAATCTGCGTCTGCTGGGGGCTCTCCTCCTAGCCTGCAGATAGCCATCCTCTCATTGTACCCTCACACGGTGAAGAGAGAGAGCTCTGGTCTCGTTCTGTTCTTATAAGGACACTAATCCCATCATGGGAGCCCCACCCTCAAGAACTCATCTAACCCTAATCACCTCCCAAAGGCTCCACCTCCTAATACCATCCCACTGGGGGTTAGGGCTTCAACATATGCATTTGCAGGGACACAAGCATGCAGCCCACAACATCTTGAAACACTCTTCCATCAGGCCACTGCCTCTTTTGCCCTGAATTATTGCAAGCACCCGGGGATGACATGCAGGGGCCAGGCCCAGGGGCAGCTGCTTTGTGAGGCCATCATCCCAGTCCCCTGGTCCAGTTTAGGCCCCAACTCAAGCTGTCCCTGTCTCTGGCAGTGCTCGTCGACCTGCGGGAAGGGCCTGCAGTCCCGCGTGGTGCAGTGCATGCACAAGGTCACCGGGCGCCATGGCAGCGAGTGTCCTGCCTTCTCGAAGCCAGCAGCCTACAGACAGTGCTACCAGGAGGTCTGCAATGACAAGATCAATGCCAACACCATCACCTCCCCTCGCCTCGGTGAGTACCTTCACTGGCCCTGGTTTCGGGGTGGCGGGGATGCATCCCCCATCCAGTGAGTCCCCACGGGTGGTAGAGTTCTGTAAGCCAGAAAGCCCCCTTCTTGGTCCATATTTGTCATGTAAGGCCAACATTTGTCAGTTCTGTAGAACATAAGAGGTTTCAAAGATGGAATTTCATTCCTTATCATGAGACATTAGTTAACTGCCGTCTCAAACACAGCACCCTGAGCCTCCCACTGGCTGCTCTGCCAACACAGGAGATGTTTCTCAAACATTTTAGGACCCCTGTGTATGAGGAGGGTGAAGGGAGGTGCTTCTTTCTGGAAATGAAAGATCCAGGGGCGTCATGGGTGAGGCCCTGAGGATGTACAAGTGGAGTGCACCTCAGGCTGATGCCTGGGAAGCACACACACAGTGGAGAGGTTGGAGATTTGGGGTGGGGAACCTGTGGCCTTGGGGCTACATGTGGTCTTCTGGATCCTTGAGTGCAGGCTTTAGATTGAATCCAAATTTTACAGAACAAATCCTTTTAATAAAGGAATTTGTTCTATGAAGTTTGGATTTGGTCGAGGGGACGCACTTACTGGGCAGGTTGGCCCCAGGTGCTTGGAGCCTGTCCTTCAGCAGTCTGTGCCCTGAGCCGGTGGGGGTACAAGAAGAGAAGAGGAACATTAAATATTGATCTGTTGATTCCTTTTAACAGAGTTTCTGCTTTTCCAAATAGAAATCCCTGGGAAATATTTTCCTACCTGAAGCCCCTTTCCCTAACACTGGAAACCCACCAACATGAAGGGGGTTTCTAAGCACCTTCATTTGGGGAGGAGGCCTTTGAGCTTGCAGAGCTGTACTTTTGCAAGCACAAACCTACTAGGCATCCTCCAGAGATCCCTCTCTCTACCTGACCAAGATCCTGAAGGAGATTTGACCATAGATTGTTTGTACCTTGACCCTGTGCTTTTGGGGTTCCTTTGATGTCCTCGGCTCCATGTCATCTTGTTTTAATAAATGCCAACAGTAACAAAAATAACAGTAAGTGATGCTTAGCTCAGAAGCAGGGTGGCTAGTGCCCTCTCCCCTGAAGAGGCAGCCAGACTAGCACACTCAGTAAAGCAGTTGGGTTGGATGCAGGGGTGCGTCCCCTGTGGCAGAAAGTGGCACAAGGGACTCACAAGGCTAACGTGCGTGGAGGGAGCCCCGACTGTCAGACCCCAGGTCTTCTCTGCATGCGTCACAACGTGTCCATGCCACCCCCTAACCCCTGTGCGTTCTCTCTCTGCCGTCCCCTTAGCTGCTCTGACCTACAAATGCACACGGGATCAGTGGACGGTGTATTGCCGGGTCATCCGAGAAAAGAACCTCTGCCAGGACATGCGGTGGTACCAGCGCTGCTGCCAGACCTGCAGAGACTTCTATGCAAACAAGATGCGCCAGCTGCCACCTCCGAGCTCATGACCACAGCCCAGGGGTTGCGCAACGCTCAGGTCTGAGGCCTGGCATTTAGCAAGTGGAAAGCCCACCCAGCCAAGAGTGCACCAGCCCTACGGCCACTCCCCCACAAGGCTGCCCCAAGAATCCAATCTCATAGAACTTGAGCGTGGACTTGATGTTTGCCATTAGTGCTTCTGTACTTAATATATTGTTAACAGCCACTGGATGGCTTTCTACAGTAAGGAAAAAATAGGCATGAGTCACAAAATAATTATAATTTCTAAGATTCTGTGTACCTCAAAGGGGAACACCTCTGTCAGACAATTGTCAAAAGAGCAAGACGTCATTTGGTGCTTTTGTCTTGGCTTTGCTTTTGACATTTGAAGTCCCAGTACTTGATGTACCACGGAGAGAACGTCCCAAAAATGAGACAGTTTGCATTAAAAGAGGTTTTATTCTGAAAGCCAGTGCAGCACCCCGGATGGAAGGACACATGTTGGTGAGCCTCTGCCGATGGCTTCTCTGGAGGGGGCTGGACTGCCGGAGCCCACGTTGCTTCTCATCTACCTTCTTGACCACACAAGAATCAGGACGTTGCCTCTCTACCCATCTCAGAACATTCTCTAAGTCCTGGGCCCTGCCTTGGAAGTCTTGCCCTGAGAGTTTAAATCTGTGTAGGCCAATGAGGACACCAGAGCCACGTAGTTCGTTTCTCCACACCACCCATGTGGGGAGGATATTCCAGAAGGCTCTGGATTTGGGGCAGCATCTAGTTTTCGGAGCTCTGCTGTCCACCACACAGGGAAGCAGAAGAGGCTCTCTTCAGGGTGCTGTGGAATGGGACACGTGCTAATTGGGGCAGTAGGATTGCTTCCACACATAAAGGTGAGGCCAGGACGGCTTTGTCGGGGGCTGTGGGCCTCCCCCTCTGGCATCCACTCTAGCCAGCACTTCGTGAAGCTTTGCACCCTAGAGATGCCGTGCTGCATTCCAGTGGCTTTCCGTTGACCTTAGCCACCTATCTGAAGTTAACATTACATTTAGGACCTCTGGGGATGCAAGCACAGGCCTGGGATCTGCAAAGTAAGGCCCAACTGCTTCATCCCGGCACAGGGTAAGTCAGTTTCCTCTGGGGGCCTCTCAGCCTGGCATGCCCGGACCAGCAAAGGATCCTGCCTGGCTGGGACCGCTGCACGCCCATCGAGCCTTCCTGCAGCCTGGGCTTTGCAGTACCCCTTATCGTCATGGCTGTGTCATTATTGACCCATCACGATGGGGCAAGGATGATACCCAGAAAGGCACGATGAAGGTCTTTCCCTCCTACAGCCCCCCGACTCCTCGCAACAGAGCTCTGTCCCCTCCAGGAGCCCCGAGGCATGGCCAGGGTAGCCTCTCTGAGAGCACAGAAGGCCCTAGGAGGCCCGGCAGGCTGGGAGCAGGGGCCCTAGAAGCAGGAGGCCTGTTTTGCTCACCAACTTGGCGGGCAATTCATGGGTGATTATGTCCTAGGACTCCACCTGAGACACCCGCCTGCTCCCCCCCAATTTCAGACAGGGGACTTCACGTGGGCTAATTTCCACAGGATCATCTCCAAGTGCTTCTTGATTTACTGGTGCTGTGTTTATGTTTGTTTTTGGTTTTTTGACGTCACAACCTTAGGGTTAGCTTAAATCAGAAAGAAAGAAAGAAAAAAAAAAAAGAAACCTCTCTGCCTTCTCAACCTTGTCTGTCTTAGGGGCTGTGTTTTCGGTTTTGGTTTTTACTACCCCAGAGGCAGAGAAGTGGTAGGGATGGCAGGGAATTTATTCAGTTCCACTTGAATCAACGAGATGTGTTGAGAAAATTCTTAGGTGCTCTGTGGAAAGAACTGAGAGAATGTCAGGATGGAGTGGCCACCCTTGCGGGGTAGCCCGCCAGCTGTTACCCCAGGGCCTGTGCAAAACACTGTCCTCCCCAGCTCAGGCCTGGCCATCAACAGCCTCCCCAAACCCACAAAGCCCTCAAATTCTTGGGGGGCTGGAGTTCAATTTTCCCCCACCTCCAAAGGAGCTGTTATTTTACCAAAAGACATTAGCCTTTTAGAGCCAGGGCAGCCCTGCACAGGCCCAGGGGCCCACCCACACTGAGCAAACACGTGCATATGCCCATAGGTGGGCACTTGCCCTGTGGCCTCTGAATTTGCCCCCTGGTCACCGTCGCTGTATCAGCTGGACTCCCCCACAAAGGCCCCATACCCTCAGAATGAAAATGATTGATTTGGCTATTGTTGAACACCCCATTGGTTCCCCAAAACCCATGTCTCTCTGAGCTCCTTTAGCTCACGCTAGCATTGTCCCTCTGAAATCCACCAGCTGCCTTCTGTTTATGGCACCAGCAATGACTTATTTCAGTGAAACCATCATGACATTCTTGTTCCACTTTTTACAGAGACATTGAAACCGCAATTATAGCAGTGATGTTTCTGTATTGTTAACACCCTGTACTGTCATTCGAGTACTGTACCTTTGTGGTTGCACATGCGTGTTACTAACTAGACTTTCACGATCCTATGGTGCTATTTTTATTGGTGCAAAATAAACCCTCTCTCTCAGTTGACCATGGCTTGGTATTATCAGAACACAGGAAAAGATCCTCCATGGCAAAAATATCATTGCTCTTTTTCTTCATTTGAGTCAAATGTATATATTTTCCATTAGTTAACTTACATTACGTACTGTACCCGTGGTATTCTTGTTTTACTTTTTGGTGCTGGTTTTGAAAGGAAAAAAAAAAACAGAAGACAAACATTGGACACCAATTTACATGAAAAATTACTCTTTTCATTGGAAGCAAGTTGAATATGTGTAATAAAAAAATGTTTTTCCATAACAGTTTTAAGCTGTCTGTGAAATAAAAGACAAAAGCCAGTCCTCAAGGGCTGACGGGGAGGCTGTATCTTTCCCTGCTGCGGCAGTCACCCGGCTCACTGGGGACTTGGCTGCCATGAGTGCAGCCTGCTGACCACAGCTGGGGTTCGGGTCAGAGGTCGCTGGTAAATGCAGTTCTGGCGGGTGGCTGTGTCTCCCTGAGCGAGTGCTAACAAATCATTCAGTCCCAGGCCTCATCCCTGTGTAGTTGCAAAACCATGGGTGGGGACGTGAAGGCCTGACAGCTGTGCTGTGAGCCTGTGCATCTGACACTGAGCAGCCACCTCGCCGGTGGAGTAGCCCAGGCTGCAGAGCAAGGCCATGCTGGAAGGGGCACCTGCTCCCCATGGCTGGGCACCCCAACCGTTAGCCCCCCACCACCCCACAACCCTGCAGACAGTCCTCATAGCTTCCCTCCTCCAGCAGGTGTGGGTGTGAGCCCTAGCCCTGCATACCTCCCAGGACACCAGACCATCACAGTGGGGATAACAGCAGCCCTTGGACCCCACGGCTTGGGGAGAGGGGGGTCCATCTCCTCCTGGAGTCAGGAGAAAGAGCTCCCCACCCAAGGACTTTCAGCCTTCTACTAAGGTTGCAGCAGCATCCAGAAATTTCACTAAATAAAAACAGTTTGTTCAACAGACAACACACTGCCCCCAGCCCCTGGTTACTGGGAAACATGTAGTTTGTGTTTGTTAGTTCTAAAGAACTATTGCCCACCTGCCTCCGGGACCTGTTAGAACCTTCTCCTTTCCCTGAGTGTTCTGATCCCTCTGGTGGCTTGACTTTAACGGCGCTGTTGGCATGTCTTGCTTTACAAGCTGCTTCGTTCCGGGCGGCCCTCAGCGATTCCGGTTTGTTAGATGAAATTGACAAGCTCCCCATTGGCAGGTGTTGTGTGGGCGTCTGCAGGGGGCCATGCACTTCCTAGGGCTGCAGCAAACACAAAGGAGTACAAGACCTGCGCAGGAGCCCACAGCCCCACTGGGCAGACAAGTCTGGAGGCCTGCACGACCGGGAATGAGTGAGAGCACCAGGAACTCCAAGGAGGGAAAGGCCAGGGGTTTGTGGGTTTGTTGATCGACCTTCCAGACACAGACTGAAAGGGTCGGGGTTGGACTCTTACAGCAGCACTCTCCCTGTGCAAAAGATCTCAGCAAAAGCCCCTACATTTTTGCTTCTAGGCACAAATCTGCATCTGTGTCCACCTTCTCTACCTGTTGAAGAATTGGTGCCCAGCCTCCCACCGTCCCCTGGCCCCACATAAGCACTCCATGCTGTCTCCACCTCCTGTCTTGCACTTTCTGGCCCACTCCCCTGTCTCTGCCCCTGCTCTGCACTGACGCTATTCTTGATAGGTCACCAATGGCCTCATGGTATCAGATTGCATAGACATCCTAGTGTCCTATTCCAGCAACCCTCTCCCTAGGCACATCCTTTTCTTCTGGCTTCTGTAGCACCATACTGTCCTGACTTTTCTCCTCCTCCTCATCTCCACTGGCTCCCCTTTCTCTGCCAGCCATCTAGGTGATGCAGTGCCCCGAGCTCAGCCTTCCACCCCCTTCTCTCTGCATACTTTCTCCCTAGGTCATGTCACCTGGACCCACGACTTTTAAAACCACATACACTCTGGTATCTCCCGAATGAACATCTTTGGCCCTGATGGCTCCCTTGGCCTCCGTACTCACACGTGACCTCTCCACACGCATAATCAATCCCACGGGAAGCTCTGGGACTAGGAGGGCCCAGTAGAGTCGTCTCAACTCTGCAATTTAGGCAGGGGGGTTTGTGGGGGCAGCTGATTTCTGCTGGGGTGGCTCAAAGGACAAGTAGAGCCTGGAGTAATCAGAAGGCTCACACACCTGCACATCTGGCAGCTGATGCCAGCTGTCAGTAAGAACCTCAGCTGGGGCTGCCAGCCAGAACACCTAAAAGAGGCCTCCCCTCAAGGGGCTGCTTGCTCCCCTGCAATGTTTTGGTGGAGTTTCAGGGGCAAACACCCCAAGAGAGAGCATAGGGACACTCGTGAGAGCTGCATCATCTTGTATGATAACTCAAAAGTTATGCAGCATCACTTGCACCATACTCTAGTCGTGCAGCAGGCACAAAGCCCCACCCAAGTTTACAGGGAGGGGACAAAGAGTCTGCCTCTTTCTAGGGGTGTGGGAAGCTTCTAGAAGAGCAGGTAGGATGGGAAATGTTGTTGTGGCCACTTTTACAAGCTTCATACACATCCCCTACACATAGTCAGTGTTCTCCAGAGAAACAGAACCAATATATAGATGATGGATGGATAGATAGAGATTTATTATGGGGCTTGGCTCACATGATTACGGAGGCCGAGAAGTCCCACCCCATTTGCCATCAGCAAGCTGGAGACTCAGGAAAGCTGGTGCTGTAATTCAGTCCAAATACAAAAGCCTGAGTTCTGACATCTAAAGACAAGATAAGATGGAAGTCCCAGCTCCAGAAGGGAGAGAGAGAACTCGTCTTTCCTCTACCTTTTTATTCCACTCAGACCCTCAACAGATTGGATGATGCCCGCCCACATTGCTGGGAATGCATCTTCTTTACTCAGTCTGCTGATCCAAATGCTAATCTTTTCTCAAAACACCCTCACAGACACACCCAGAAATGATATTTTATCAGCCATCTGGGCATCCCTTAACCCAGGCAAGTTGACATATAATATTAACCATTACATGCCCCGACCCCACTCCCAGAGTCCCATCTCACCTCAGCATCAGGCTCGAGTCCGAGATCACATCATCTGAATCAGGTGCCTGTGCAGAGAAGGCTCCTCCAGGGTGGCTTCCCAGGCACAGGTCCTTAAGCTCTGTCTCTCTGGGTCTGAAAACCAGTGAAATGAAAAGAGACATCATCTCCCCCCACCCAGACACCCAAGAGAAAATGGTGGGACAGGTATAGGATAACTGCTGTAGACATTCCTTATTTAAAAAGGAGGGAGGGAAAAGAGCAGAGCAGGTAACCATCTGGCAACCCTCGCATCCAGCCTGGCACACGTTGCCAGTTCCACCGGGTTCGGTCCTATGCTGGGGAATGAGTCTCCTCAGACTGCCAAAGAGGCTTACTGCTTATTGTAATTTACCTTTAATGCTAGGGAAAGCAAGATGCAATGAAGCAGCATTCCTTTTAGAGAGGATGTCCTGACATGCCTCTGACCGCTGGACTCCTAGAAACCTTGCTGAGGTAAAGGGTCCTCGACCCTTGCTGGGGCTTATCTCCCCCACCAAGACGGCATGTGTCCTACCACAGCCTGTAGTCTACTTGCTGCTTCTTGTATGTCTGGTCTGATTAACATGATGTCACAGATACAGTGGATCCATGTGTGTTCTATGGGGGTTCTCCACAATCCAGGCCCTCTCAGGCTGTATCCTAACAGGGAGTGGGAGAGTTAACATCAGCTCTGGGGAAGATGTAAATGGACACTGTTGTCTGTTGCACATGAATATGAACGGCTCTGCTCCTCCTTCCTGAGGAAGAGAATGCATTCCCCAGTCACTGGCCGTCTACCTTGCATCTGAACCATGCTAATTTGCTCTGGTAAAGATTCTACTTCTGGCACAGCAGTTCATTTGGGGCTAATTCTTGGTTAAAATTGTGGTAGTCCACTGTCGTTGGACAGGATCCATTCTGAATTTGGTAGGGGCCAGACTGATGAATTGCATGGGAGTATGATGGGGACAACCACTGCCACATTCTTTAGGTCTTTAAACATGACATTAAAATATGCTGTTCTAACTGGGTTGCAGCACTGCTATTGATTTACTGTCCTGCCTGGGGAGAGGGAGGCAGTTTCACAGCCTTCCACTTGGCCTTCCCCACCACAATAGTTCTTTACCCCACAGGCCAAGGACCAAGTCCATCTATTCCAAGTGCACATTCAGTGACAGGGCAACCGATCACTGGGTGGGGCTTATTGGACCCACTGTGGACCAAACCTGGGCCAGGACCCATCTATTATCTGAAGCCCATCCCCCATCGCTCTGGGTCCTAGTGTCTATGTCAACTTGGATCCTATGTGCAACAACAGCCCTCTAAATGTCTATGTATGTTCCTCTACCAGGTAGATATCTGTGGGTCCCTTTGGGGAAAGATCAGGAGTGATTATTGTATATACTTCTTCCTGGAACCCAGCCTCTCCTTCAGTCAGTGGATTCTTGGCATGAAAACTCGCTCAGACTGGAAACTGAGCAAGCTATTACAATGTTTGAGGGGATGGTTGCTCTTGTGATCATCCCTCCTTTTTTATTTAATGTATGAATTGAATAACACCCTTTTTGGCTGCCCATCTCCCTTGGCCTAACAGATGGTTCTATTAACTATCTCCAAACCATCCATGGGTCAGGCCCCTCTGCTGCTACTGTGACCTTGCCACTCATTTTGACCATTATGCCCACTATCTTTCTGACTGTTAAGGGATACCATCTGGCCTCTATTATCGCAGAATCCTATTAACCCCATTGCTTTCAGGGAGGCCAGTTCTGTAACAGTATCCCCCACTGCCAGCCATGACCTACAGAGGACAGCTATGACTGAACTTCTCCACAAGGGTGGTGCCCTCCCACCAGGACTTCCTTATGGCTTTGGGAGATGGTGTGTGTGTCTCATGGGCCCTCCTATGGAACATAGTCTGGGGATGGGTGGGGTGGGGTGGGGTGGGGTGGGGAGAAGGTTCCAGCCTTACAAAGAATATCCTCCTTGCAGGCCCATCCTCTGAGCCCTTTGTCTACCACCTACCATAACACCTCTACTTCACCTTGTGTGACCACCACTTCCCTCAAGAGTCCATGAGCATCTGGCTCCAAGGGTCCTGGTCCAGGGAGTTGAATCTATGGAGAATGCTCCCCTTGCAACAAACTTTCCCTGTTCCACCTTGATATTCCACTGTTCTGGATCTAGCCCTGAGATCTGGTCCCACGTACACTCTCCTGGCACCTGCATGTATGCTTTTGCTAGGTCCTGCAGCTTCCTTGGGATCTAGTTCCTTTCTTTCCCCAGCTGGCTCACAGTGCAACTTAGGTATCTGTCTGGTGGCCAGGAGGGGAGGTGGGGGAGAGTCTGATCTGAGGGAGTCCATGTTCTCCTGCAAGGTACAGGCCTCTGCATCATCTTTAAGCAAGGGAGCAGTGAGAGAGCCACTTCTGCAAGCTGGGAAGATTCCAGAGAAGGTGGGGTTTCACAGTTTTCAGAGAATTGACCTAGATATCCCCACATTCCAATCTCAGAGTCCCATTTTTTCCTAATCAGGATCGTGACCTGGGTGTAGCCAACCTGCTGGCGTCGAGAATTCAACCTTCTCTGCAGCTTCCATAGTCATGATCAGCAAAGCCTGGCCTGGCCTGGCCCTCAGTTTTTTTGCCCTCTGGTTTTAAGATATAAGAGTCTCCTTTTATGTTGCCAAAAAGCTCTCTGACTTTCACACTTTACCTTAAACCGGTAATTCACCTGCAACATTTTTATTGTCTTTCTCCAATGCATCACTAACCCTTGGCAACAGCCTTAATTTCTTTGCTTTATAATTCCTGTTTCCCTAGATCTTTCAAATGACTGAGCTATTGTGCCACCAGTGAAGGTTTAACCATTGCCTGTACAGATGCCAGAGGCTTTACTCTCCTCGGGGAGAGGAGTCTCTGCCTCTAGCTGGCAGGTGATCGCAGCTCCAAAGTCCTATTTTAACGTCTGCTTCCTGGGTCCCCTCCTGACACCAGCTGCCTTAGTTTGGGTTCTCAGGAGCCAGTCTGAGATGGAGATTTGTGGGCAGGAGGTTTATTGGGAGGTGTCCTCGGGAACCCCGTGATGGAGTGAGAGGACAGGATTTGGCACATGGAGATTCGGAAATCCAATGCAGTCAGAACAGGGTCTCAGCCAGTCCCATAGGGAGCTATGGAGCTGGAACAGCCCTTCAAAGTTGTCTCAAATGGAGACAAAGGAGCAGACCTTGGTACATTATGGGAAGCAATGTAATCTCGAGAATCCACTCCCTACTGCTGAGGGGATGCCTGGGGACAGACTCATCTGAGAGTAGCCACCACTCCTGGCATCCGGGGAACAGTGCCTCGGTCCTGAAGGGGGTTCTGTGTAGCATATCACAGCACCCACTGCATGCCTCAAACTTAGATTGTTACAAAATTTTTAATAAGTTTCCAATTTCCTCCCTTCTTTCCTTACCCAGGTTTCCCCCAAATCAGTCCATGGCACCACTAACCAGCAAATGTCTGACCTCAAAACCTCAAAGTCATCCTTGTTCCCTCAGTTTCCCTTTCTATCCTCAGTCCAATTCAGCCACGAATGCCATTGGTTCTACCTTCAAATGACATCTCTAACCTGTCCACTTCTCCCTATCTCTGCTGCCACCACTGCACGCCCTGTCACAGACATCTCACCATGACCCTGCGGGAGCTTCCTGTCTAGTCCATTCATGCTGCTGCGACAAAATACCTTAGACTGGGTACTTTATACAATAGAGATGTACTCCTCACAGTCCTGGAGGCTGGAAGTCCAAGATCAAGGCGCCAGCAGGTTCAGTGTCTGGCGAGAGGGCTCACCCCCTGCCTCAGAGATCGTGCTTTCTTGCTGCGTCCTCACATGGTAGATGGAGCGAACGGGCTCTAGGGCCTCTTTTATGAGGACATTAATCCCACTGTGAGGACTCCGCCCTCATGACCCAGTCACCTCTCAGAGGCCCCACCTCCCAACACCACCACTGAGGACTGAGTTGCAACATATGAATTTGGGGGGACACCAACGTTCAGACCACCGCACTTCCTGTCTCCTTCCTCTCTGGCACCTCCAACACCTTCTCCACACCCCAGCCAGGGGGATATTTGAAAAACATAAATCATAATAAAAACATCAGTGGCATTCCCCTGCTCAAAGCCCTGTAATAGCTTCTCGCCCCGACGGTCTTCCCAGGCCTCTGCCCCGTGCTGCCCACAGGAGGCTCCAGCCACAATCCCCTTCTGTCTCGTGAGACTTCTGCCCTCTTCCCCTCCTTCAGCCCTCCCACAGCTGGTTAATCCACACCCTTCGTATCTCAGCTCAAATGTTATTCCTCAGACAGACGTTCCCTGAGCATCCATCTGACACGACTTCCCAGTCGTGGCTGCTGTCTTTAAACCCTCCCAAGTACCTCTCATAACCTAGAATTATCCTGGTAACTTTTTTACTTGCATATTGTCACTTTCCTATCCAGAAGGTAAGTTTCCAGTGTGGAAATTGTGCCCTGCTTGCGTATTGCTGGGTCCCCAGTGCCTGGCACATGCGTGCACTAAGTGAATACCCTTACTTAGCCATTGCTCGTTCCAATTGCTATTATTTAAAGGATTTTCAGATAAATTAAAGATTGTACCGAACATGTTTGTACTGGGTAATAAAAATACCCTCTAAATCCAATGATTTTTTTGGCTTATAGCTCAAACGATACAAATATTTGGACAACCAACTTTGAGTCAATGAAAAAAAGATGCTTACTGTTTTTCAAATTCTCCCCCTTGCCAGCCACCGTTTGCCAAGAGAGATAGGTGTTTCCAGGTGGTTGTCATGGTGATCGAGACACTGTATTCCCTCCTTTTCATTTTATCTGTGGAACAGGAGAGTGACGACTCGGGAGGCAGAGAAAGTCCATGGTTTGGTGAGGCTCTTTGTAAAGCTTGATATGGTGCCACCCGGCTGGGACCCCATGTGACATAGGAGCTCGCTCACTCTGGGATTTCCTTAACCAGGGACCACACTCATGTCCCTATGCACTATGAACCTGTCATGCCTCTAGCTCTGAAGCCCTCCTCAGAAAGACAACCCCTTTCAGAGCTCAAGCAGCTTCAACATCTCAGGGGACAGCATTAAAAACTAACCAAGAAAATTAGAAGGTTTTCCTCCTGGAATTTCTCAGGAGAATATTGGAAATTCCCCTAGAAAAGATTAGATACTCAGGTCTGGGGGAAGCCATCTCATTGTAGAAAATGTAAAGGACTCGCTGAATCAAGAGAGTCCCTTGGTAGATAGAGCCCAAGGGAGCTAAAGCAAAAGTCCTTTCCAGCAGAGCCACTGGGGTAAGTATCAGCCCATTTCAGGGATGCCTTAGCACCTGCCCAGTCATCCATGTTCACACACAGCCTGACACTGCCGCGTGAGGCGCAGAAGCTACGCACACAGACGTGGAGTCCAGCTTGAATGAGGCTCAGGGAAAATAACAGTGTCCCTGAAGTTTCCAATAAGCTCCTTCCTACCTCCCCCCAACCCCCGTCACGTGTAGGGGGTGTGTGTGGCGTGGGTGTCTGCCTGGCTCCCTGTCTCTAAAATTCTCTCTCTTCTCCATGCTTTTGGCCTCATGTTCCCATTTTCTCTTTCTTATGTCGATGTTTATTCTCCTCCCTCCTCCATCACATCCATCTCTCCTTCCCTCTTCCCTCCCTTCCCACTTTCGACATTTTTTCCCCACGTTCTCCAATTTAAGCTGATGATCCACTTCTGACTTTGGCCCCATCATAGATGCAGAAACTTCCACTGAGGGCCCACTCATAGTTGTCCAGGCAAAAGGGAGCTCTCCAGGGGCTTGCGCTTCTACTGAGCCCTTAGAATACCAAGTACCCTTTAAAACTTCACTCTCAAACTGCTCACCCAGGAGTCTTGCAAACTAACTGTTCTTTAGAAGTTTTAGAGGTCTCCAAGTACTCACTTCCAGCTTACTTCTGTGTGTGCCAATCACACGTTCAGCAATCCTTTGGCTAATGATGTATCCCCAGCAATTGGCTTTCTTGCCACTGAGGTTAGTTTTAACATGCCAGTTGATAGTTATAAAACAGCAATTCTGGAAGTCCTGTCCAAGGATTGCTATGTATTAACACATCATTAAAATAGTATATTGCAAAGTCAACATACGATTATAACTGTTGACCTATCCCATACTGAAATTTTGAAACCTCAGTGGAAGCCAAATGCCATTTTATTAAATTGGGATGCAGGAAAGGGAAGAGAGAGGTTGCAAATGTTGCAACAGGGTTAGTTTGATGTGTTAGGGCCAATATTTTCTTTAACAAAACAAGCATATAATATATCCACATTTATTACAATACTGCATTTTTATTCTAAATGTGCCTACATGCGTATATATACACACAGTGCATACATATGAAGTGTGGCCACAGGGTTGACTTGGGACAATCTATTGTGGCTTATATAATGGCCCTAGAGCAATTTCGACAGGGTCCCTGCATCCTTTGGAGCAAGGGTCACATTGCTCAGTTAGATCAGAGGCTCCCAGGGCAGCTGCAACACCCATCTGAAAATGTAAGTTATGGTATATAAAATTTATTCACATCATGACTCATATATTAAATGACCATTTTACAACGTAAGTCAATAAAACTTTTATTAAGCAGTGTGGTAAATATCAGGTAGAGGGATGAAGGATGAATGCACAGTCCTCTGTCCTCAGAGAGTCATAACAATATGTTATTGTACCCCTCTCTTGGCAAATGAGTGGCTCTGCCCAAATGTGGAAAAATGTTTAAGTCAGTTCAAAACTAATAGGGCTGTTGGCTCTGAATTCAGGATAAACAAATCTCTGCCCAAGGAGAAATCAGATCCACTGTCTTTCTGATCTGTGTAACTCAGCAAAGCCAAGTTCTCAAAGTTTGCATGCCTCACTCATAAGCACCCTCAAATGAACTTCGTGCCTCTGACATTGAATCGATCACACATATCACTTCATAATGACAGGTCAGCCCACATTTAATAGTCCTGCATGTTTTTCTCTGTCTGGACCAAGCTGAGTGGTCATGGTGGACAGACATACCTGTCTGCACACAGCCAGTTGCATATGTGAGCTGGACTCTGACATGGCTATTTTAGGATGTTCAAAGAGATAAGTCAAGGAGTAAAATACGTTTTAAAAGAGCAGGAAATCATGAAACAAAATCAAGTAGATAGGAAAAAGGACCAATTAGAAAAATCAGAACTAACAAAGTCACTACAATGAAAATCTCCAAGCACTAGACAAACTCCAGACACAAAAGAATCAAATAGAGGGCTCGTAACTTGGAAGGCACGTGGAAGAATTTTACCCAGAAGGCAGTATAGAGAGGCCAAGGAATTTTTTTTTAAAATGAAAGCATAGTTAAGAAAGAACAAAGATAGTTTGAAAGGTACCAACTTCTGTCTAACAACGACTCCAGAGACCAGAAGCAAAGAAATGGGGCAGGAGCCATATTCGAAGAGATCGCAGCTGAGGATGCCCAGGAATCGAAGTGGTTTAAGTCCAAAGGTGCTACAAATAACGAACAGAGAAATAGAAATAAATCCACACCTCACACATCATAGTCCAACTGCAGAAATCGAGGATGAAGAGGAAATCTTAGAAGCAACCAAAGAGAAAAGGCAGATGCCCCAAAGGAATGGCAGCCGGTCTGCCAGCAGACGCCAAAAAGGAATGGGGTCATTCATTGATTCGTTCATTTTTTTTCTGAAGGACTGATGCTCCTTTCTGTGTTGCTGACTCAATGGTGGTGGACGTTTTCCTCTTATTTTTTTTTTTTTTAACAATTTCTCACTATAAATTCATCCAATCAGAGCTCAGTTTTTCTGTTGAAATCTGTGAGGCTTGGGAAACTGGAATGTGCCCAAGTCAAGAACGAGGTTGTGTCTGTTTCCGTCAGGTGTCTGGGGGTAGTACTTGCCTGGGGCCAGCGTTCATGCTAACTCCACCCCCCCCCCACCCCCGGCTCCCTCCACCCCGCAGTGCTATGAAAAGGTTTGGACTCTGTGTAGAGCACAGCCGGACTTTCACTTCTCTCAGGCCTCTCCTTCCCGCTCAGAACCACTAGAGTCAAACTTCCTGGCTGTCCCTAGGCAAAATTTACAAGATCCTCTCTCATGGTGGCTGCAGCCTTTCAAAGGTTCTGGCTTCGTGCAGGGCTTGGGATTACCTGTGTTTCTCAAGTAGGCTTTATGCCTCTGATCCTAGCCCAGGGCGGAGGTGAATCCCCAAGTCCCTACTGAGGGTGGGGACTCATCCCTGCCCTTTTTCCTCTTGGGAACAAGAGTCCCACAGAGTAAGGTGTTCTCTGCCTGGAATCTACCTTATCTGTGATGCTATTTTATCTTGGATGTTTGTGTGTACATTTGTTTTTTCACTTCAATAGATTTAGGGAATACTAGTGGTTTTTTGTTACATGGATGAATTGTATAGCAGTGAAATTAGAGCTTTTAGTGTACCCATCACCCGAATAGTGTACTTTGTACCCAATAGGTAGCTTTTGATTCCCCACCTTCCTGCCACCCTCCCCCCTTCCGAGTCTCCAAAGTCCCTTATACCACTCTGTGTGACCATGTGTACCCATCATTTAGCTCCCACTTATAAGTGAGTACATGTGCTATTTATTTTTCCATTCCCAAGATACTTCCCTTAGGATTATAGTTTCCAGTTCTATCCAAGTTGCTACGAAAGACATTATTTCATCCCTTTTCATGGCTGAGTAGCGCTCCATGTTTAGTTCCAGAGTTAAAATTAGGTCTATATTAGACCTCTACATGGTATATATATACCACATTGTCTTTATCCACTCATCAGGTGATGGGCATTTATGATGATTAGTGATATTGACCATTTTTTCATATTCTTGTTACCCATTTCTATCTCTTCTTTTGAAAAATGTCTCTTCCTATATTTAGCCCACTTTTTAATGGAGTTATTTGTTTTTTTCTTGCTGATTTGAGTTCCCTGTAGATTCTGGATATTAGTCTGTTGTCAGATGTATAGTTTGTGAATATTTTCTCCCATTCCATAGATTGTCTGTTTACTCTGTTGATTATTTCTTTTGCTATGCAGAAACTTTTTCTAATTAAGTCCCATTTATTTTTGTTTTTGTTATATTTGCTTTTGGAGTCTTAGTCATAAATTCTTTGCCCAGGCCAATGTCCAGAAGAGTTTTTACTAAGTTTTCTTCAAGAACTTTTATGGTGTCACGTCTTACATTTAAGTCATTAACCCATCTTGATTTAATTTTTGTGTTTGGTGAGAAAGAGGGATCCAGTCTCATTCTTCTGCATGTGGCTCTCCAAGTTTCCCAGCACCATTTGTTAAATAGGGCATCCATTCCCCAGTGTATGTTTTTGTCTGCTCTGTCGAAAATCAGTTGGTTGTAGGCAGCTGGTTTTATTTCTGAGTTCTCTATTCTGTTCCATTGATCTATGTGTCTACTTTTATACCAGTACCGTGCTGTTTTGGTTACTATAGCCTTGTAGTATAATTTGAAGTCAGATAATGTGATGCCTCCAGATTTGTTCTTTTTGCTCAGGATTACTTTGGCTATTTGGGCTTTTTTTTAATTCCATATGAAATTTAGGATTGTTTTTTCTAATTCTGTGGTAAATGACAGTGGTATTTTGATTGCAGTGAATCTGTAAGTCACTTTGGGCAGTATGGACATGTTAGCAATATTGATTCTTCCAATCCATGAGCATGGGATGTTTTCCCAGTTGTTTTTCATCAGTATTTTGTAGTTCTCCTTGTAGAGAACTTTCTCCTTGGTTAAGTATATTTCTAGATATTTTATTTCCTTTGTAGCTATTGTAAATGGTACTGAGTTCTTCATTTGATTCTCAGCTTAGCTGTTATTAGTGTATAGAAATACTACTGATTTGTGTACATCAATTTTATAACCTGAGACTTTACTGAATTTATTTATTAATTCTAGGAGTCTTTGGGAGGAGCCTTTAGGGTTTTCTAGATATAAGATCATATCATCAGCAAACAGGGATAGTTTGACTTCTTCTTTTCTGATTTGGATGCCCTTTATTTCTTTCTCTTGCCTAATTGCTCTGGCTGGGACTTCCAGTATTATGCTGAATAGTATAGTGGTAACAGTGAACATCCTCGTCTTGTTCCAGTTCTTAGGGGGAGTGCTTTTAACTTTACCACATTTAGTATGATGTTGGCTGTGTTGTCATATAAGGCCTTTATAATTTTGAGGTATGTTCCTTCTATGCCTAGTTTGTTGAGCATTTTTATCATGAAGGAGTGCTGGATTTTATCAAATGCTTTTTCTGCATCTATTGAGATGATCATATGGCTTTTTGTTTTTAATTCTGTTTATGTGGTGAATCACATTTGTTGATTTGCATATGTTGAACCATCCTTAATACCGTCAAAGTGCTGAGGGCCTCCACACCCGCACCTTTTTAGTTCATCTGTTAGTGCCCCATGGAACGTATTTTGGAACCTCAACTTCCTCTTTCTTGAGTCTCCCACAATTGACAGGGGTTGTTTCTCAGTCTCACAGTTCCTCTCTGGGCCTGCTCATCTCAATGAGCAGCCCCACCACCCACCCACCCAGCTGCCACACCAATACCAGAGTGACCCTTTTTAGACTACTGTCTAAGAAGGGCTCCCTTTACTGTGTCCTGCTCAGAGCCATCCCTGGCTCCCAGAGCCAGCAACACAGAGCCCAGCTTACCCTCCTGGTAACGTGATGCCCCCCTCCTGCACCCTGCCCATGCCTGCCAGCGGACCCCCAACTCTCTAATCCAGGGCCTACTGGCCACATCCTTCCTGCTGCCTGTTGTTATAAATAAAGTTTTATTGGCACAAGCCATGCCCATCCATATACATCTGTGGCTGCTTTTGCACTACAAAGGCAGAGTTGAGTAGTTGGACAGAGACTATATGGTCTGTAAAGCGTAAAATAGTTACTATGTGATCCTTTACAGACATGTTTGCTGACCCCTGCTCTAAGTGCCCTGATATCTCCAGACTTTCCCCATGCTCTTCCCTTGGCCTGACCTGTCTTTCCTTCCTTCTGCCCATTTCTGGCACCCGTCTTGGTGGCCCTGCAGCCGTCTGCACGTTCACTACTCTGACACAGCCTGCACTGCATTTGAGTCTCGGAGATGGGTCTGTCTCCCTGTTAAGCCGTGAGTTCCTTCAGGGGGTGGGGAGTGCTGGGCCCCCTTTAGCTCACTTAGTGGGCACAAACTGGACAGGTGAGACAGAGCCTGCTGAAATCATTCAACCAGCCAGTACTAAGCCTGTTTACACCCTACCTTGCCAGTTCCTTTCCACAAAAACTACAATAAAGGCTCTCGCCCACATTTTCCTCTCTCCCTCTGCCTCCTGGCAGACCCTGGTGCTTTCCCCATCGCTGCCCCTCCTCTTGGGAGCCGTGAGTAACAAACTGTCTTTCCAATGGCAATCCTCTCCTGATCTGTTGGTCCTGCTCTACCCCAAATTTTCTATTCATACAATATATTTAAAGCAGAGAAAAAAGTGGTCAGGACTCCTGGGAGGATTCAAGACAGGACCCACAGGTGGACACCAGGGCCCGTTTGCCAGGACAGGTGGGTTCCATGTCAGGGGAGCAGATGAGTCAACAGGTTGTGTCTAAGCAGGTAGTCAACAGCCAACACTCACCCTTCACGTGCAGCCTGCCCACCCTCAGCAGGCCATGCCTGTACTTCCGCAAGTTGGAAAGTGGGCTGGACTCTTCTGCGCTTTCCTTTGAAAGAGAAAACACTAATAGATCAAACGCCAAAGTATTTCTTCTCATCTCATTATCACACAAGCATGCTGGGGTCTTCTGTATCTCCTATCTACACAGCCTGGACTCCAGCCACCTGTCAGGCTACAATACATGTTGTCTTACCAGAATTAAGACTACCCCAGAGGCCTGATGGAGTGCTGGCTGCAGGGTCTGGGGCCTGAGGCAGATTTATGGGTGAAACCACTTCAGAGTGAGATCCCATTTGGCTTTGAGTAATGAAGCCCTCTCAGAGTAACCCAGGACCATCGATCACTCTACAGGGTGGGCACAGCCACATTCAACGCCAGGAACACTGAAGCCAGGGAGGCATGCCCTGCCCTCACATCTCGCAGAGCCACTCTGCTTAATGGAGTCCATGAAAACTCACAGAGAGGAGACGATTCTGGAGGAAAAGTAAGGATCTGGCAAGCAGAGGAGAGAAAAGGGACCAACTGTGCACAGGAACAGAGGAGGGTGGGAAGTTTCTGGTACGTGGGGTGCAACATTGCGGGAATGACAGCACTTGAAATTGTGAAGTGACAGCAGATGCAAAGACCAGGATGCTTCCAGTTTTGCACCCCCAGGGCCCACCATTGGGCCTGGTGCAGAGTAATGGCTCAGTAAAGATTTCTGGATGAATGAACATGTTCAAGAGAAAGCCATGGAGAGATATGCAGGACCTCGAATGCCAGACCAAGAGAATGTTGCCGTCTGCTTGGAGCAGGCTAGCTGGGCTCCAGGCAGAAAAGGACACCTAATTAGACTTTGTTGCTTCTGCACAGACCATGCCAGGATAGCCAGGGGTGTTTCTGGGATATGCTGGCTCAGCTAGTTAAGCCATGCTTTTAAAATAAATAGCTTGCACTGTTTGTCCCCCAAGGACAAAACATGCTTCATGGAGCCTGTCTCATTATTCCTTGCAACATACATATGCAAAGCATTAGCCAGCAGACTTCCCCACTCCAGCTTATTTAGAGAGTGATTTTTGCCAAGGTCACACAGCATACTAGGGGTGAAACCAAAAGCAGCAATGACCTTCAGCCCCTCATCCTAACTATGCATCTCTCTGATTTTTTTCCCCTCCTTTGGCCAAGGGCCAAGGCTGATCTACCAAACAATGACAGAGCCCCTATGTGACATCTAGGCCCAGGGCAAGGTCTCTTCTCCTCCTGGGTGGCTGAGATGCTGCCTCCCTCCAACTGACTGCAGCTTGCTCACAGTGGTGTGGCTCTGTCCCCCTGTGATGGTCAACTCTGGGGACCCCTGAGGGGAAAAGGACATGGCTTGTACATACCTGTAAGAAAGCAGGGAGGAGGCAGAAACTAGGCCTGAGTGTAAATGAGCCTGGTCCAGCCCCATGGGCAATGACCAGGTGGTGACGTTTCCCAGCTATACAGCACAGAAGCTTCCTGCACCAAACAGACCTCCTTGACCTCCAGAAGGTCCCAGCATCTTTATGTGATTCCCAATCCTCATTCTGGCACCAGAAAGCTGGCCTCTCTGTTCCAGTCAACAATTTTAACAACTATTCATTGTACCCTCGCATGTGCCAGACACCATACTAGCAGCCATCCATGTGACAATTTCCATGTGCACAGCAGCGTGGGGCTCTGAGCTCAGCACATTCAAAGACAAGGGACACAGTGGTAAATACGACAGACACAACCCTGCCCTCATGAGTTTACAGTCTGAGATCTTTATATTTCAGAGGGACCATGCAATATAGTTGTGGAAAGACCCTAGGTCATAGTCAGAGAGACCTGGATTCAAGACATGGGTCTAGCTTCTTACCAGCTGTGTATTAAAGGATGCGAAAATGGAAGTTTGGATTCAATGTATAGATACCACATGCCCAAGACAACACCTGACCCAAACTGTCACACCAAAAGCCCTCACCCACTTTATGGATCTAAGAGAGTTGGGCTTTGGTGATTAAAGAAGGATTTCTCTGGAGAGAGCTAGTGGTGTGCTGTGAGCCTTTCTCCAGCCCTGCTAGTGAGGAGGGGCAGATGGTGTCTCCCGCTCTCCTTAGGCCGAAGAGGGGCTACATGGGGACCTTGCCAAGGATTTACTACATGTGCCCAGAAGTTTAAGCAGCACAGTGGACTGGTGCCTGGTTCATACCTGAGAAATCAAAAAAAAAAAATCTAAAAGGTAAGAGATAGTCCATGTGTTGGCTGGGGCTGACATAACAGAAAGCCACGACTGAGTAGCTTAAACAACAAATATATTTCTCACAATTCTGGAGACTGGAAGTCCCAGATCACAGTCCAACAGGGTTTGGTTTCTGGCAAAGGCTCTCTTCCTGGCTTGCGCATAGCTGCCACATCCTCACATGGCCTTTCCTCTGAGTACACTTGGTGAATGAGAGAGAGCTAGCATCTTTTCTCATAAAGACACTAATCCTATCGGATCAGGGCCCCACCCTTATGGCCTCATTTAACCTTAATTACCTCCTTACAGGCCCTATTTCCAAACACAGTCACTTTGGGGGTTAGGGCTTCAAAGTATGAATTTGGGGGGGACATAATTCAGACTATGGCCTGGCGACGTTGATGGCAGAGTAAAAGACAGGCAGCTGCACCAAGGATCAGCCTGGACTTCCAGAGCATGTCAGGGCAGAGAACATGTGGGCCATGCATGAGAGACACCCAGTATAGAGTGGCTTGGGTCTTGTCCAGGAGGACTGTGTGGTGACAGGGGTGCCAGCTGTGACCCGCCAGTATTGCGGGATCTGAGAAGTGTTAGCCACAAGTGGAGAAAAGCACATCTCCCGTGTCAGCCCTACAGGTGAGATCCCAGCAGATAACAGGGTGACGGGTGTGTATCTCTACACAACCCATGAAAGAGCTCCAGGAGGAAAAGTCAGCCTTAATCTCCTGCAGGGCCCAAAGAAGGCTTACACTCAACAGCCACATCAGTACCTGCCAAGTAGGAACTTTCCTGCCCCCTTTTCTCTCCACTTTCCCCAAGCCCGTGGAAGAATAATTCCCAAGTGGGGAAAGCTCAAAGGGGATTATCACAGATCCTCTCCCTCAAGTAAATTTCCTGCCAAAGCCAGAGGAGGAGGAGTAGATTCAACTTTAAATGAAATTCAGAGTTGGAATTATGACGTGGAACAGGATATTTTTATTACTGAATTGAGACCACATTTTGCAACTTAAATTGACTTCAGAAAGTGACCAGGGAACTAGTTTTATTACCTCAGAGAGACCAGAAAATTCATGGGACCAAACTTTTATCCAGGGTCAGGGGAAGAAACAGTCCCACAGAGTGGATTTACAGGGACAATGAAGAGGTGGCAAGAACATGCTTTGTGGGCACCACCCCCAGCCCTGAAATCTGTGTGTATTCAATGCCACAGGTACACATGGTACATGGTTTTCTCATCTTAAAATAGGGACATTACAACTTACCATGAAAGATTGCTCTGAAAATTAAACTACATATGCTTGTGTCTACAAAACATCTAGGACAGCACCTGGCACACAGTAGGTCCAAAACAACGGTAGCCAGTGTTATTGTTGTTCATGATAATAATAGTGGCTGTAGCAATCCCATTAAAAGTACCTAGAAGTTATTAAATAGAAGTTTCTACAACTCCAAGCTTGTTTTGTGTCTTGTCCCTCCAAAGTTGACTCTCATGGTTAGGTCAATTTCCAGTACCATGGGGCTCTGAGGAAGTCTCAAACTGCAAGGAAATCTGGCCTCTCTCCCCAGCCCAGTACAAGGTTTGAATTTTATGTGGAAATCTTAAACCTTTTCCTCTCGTTAGGTATCCATTTGGAGCTTTGAAAACGTGCCGTGTACGGTTTCTCCCTAGACTCATGCTGAATGCTAGTCACTGTTTTCCAGAAAGCTCGGCATCTGCACAGCTATCTAGCCCCTGGGATCACCGATGGAATTGGACTAATACCAAGGACTGGTTACCACAATACGTCATCTACTCACAAATATCATTAAATGAGTTTGGTTTCAAGAAACCTTAAACCTTCAATCTGTAGCTCACTTCAGTCTTTTCTCGGCATTCCAGAACATGATTAATGGTGACACTGTGCCACAAATAAGTTATACATGGCTCAAAACTCCAATTCACAATTGATCAGTCCTTGAACAATGGCCCCAAATAATGTCATGTTAACGGCCAGCCCTGGTGGTCTGCTCCTACCAGAAACCCATTACTAAGTCTACCCTGTGTTTTACAACATCCTTAATGGAATCCAATATCTGCTTACAGGCCAACTGCTTTGTTTAATGGTTGCTGAATATGTGCAATTGGCTAGAGTAGAACAGATACTCTAGAGGTTACTGCTTCAGCCTCCTAGTGACAGGATGGGAAATATGATTTTTTAAAAGTCAGTTTGCCTTCCAGTGGATCATATTCCCATAGCTTGGAAAATAGATGCCCTCACATTATGCTCAGGATGAGGGCAGGGAGAGAAGGAAACCTGTGAACAGGGATTTTGGAAGATGGCAGAGGTCAATGGCTGCATAGGTAGGGAGTGAACTCTTACACGCCTACAGGATGAAATGAAAGGATGTCTGAAACTGAGGGGAAAGAAGATAAATTAGTGAGAAGGAATGAACAGGAAGGCAGGAAGGGCTGGTGGAAAAGCAATGTGAATCCACATGAAAAAATAAACAGCACTGGTAAAAGTAACTACATAAGTAGATATAAAAGACAGTATAATTGGAATTTTTGTTTATAACTTCTTTTCTTTTCTTTGATTTAAAAGGGAACTGTATAAAACAATAAGTATAATGTGTTGATGGACACATAATGTATAGAGATGTAATTTGTGACATTAATAGCATAAAAGGTACACTAGCAATGAACTATACAAGAGGAAAAAAATCAAGAAAACAATCCCATTTATAATAGCTACAAAAAATAATAAACTTAGAAATAATTTAACCAAGGAGGTAAAAGACTTGTACACTGAAAACTATAAAACACTGATGAAAGAAATTGAAGAAGATATAAATAAATGGAAAGATATCCTGTGTTTATGGACTAGAAAAATTAACATTGCTAAAATGTCCATACTACCCAGAGTGATCTACAGATCCAATGCAATCCCTATCAAAATTCCAATGACATTTTTCAAAGAAATAGAAAAATAGTGGAACCACATATGAAACCACAAGAGACCCCTAATAGCCAAAGCAATCTTGGGCAAAAATAACAAAGCCAGAGGCATCACTCTACATGACTTCAAAGCTATAGTAACCAAAACAGCTTGGTACTGGCATAAAAATCAATATATAAACCAATGAAACAGAATAGAGAGCCCAAAAATAAATCCATGCATTTACAATTGACCTCTGACAAAGATGCCAAGAACATACAATAGAGAAAGGACAGTCTCTTCAATAAATGGTGCTTGGAAAACTGGATATCCACACGTGGAAGAATGAAATTATCCCCTTATCTCACACCATATTAAAAAATCAACTCAAAATGGATTGAAGACTTAAATGTAAGACCTGAAACTATAAAACTAGTAGAGGAGAACTTAGGGAGAAAGTTCCATGACATTGGTCTGGACAATGATTTTTTGGATATGACCGTAAAAATCCAAAGCCAACAAAAGCAAATTATTTAATCCCATAGACAAACGGGATTAAATCAAACTAAAAAGCTTCTGCACAGCAAAGGAAACAATCAACAGAGTGAAGAGACAACCTACAGAACCAGATAAAATATTTGCAAACCATATATCTGATAATGGGTGGCTTAGTCCTTTTTGTGTTGCTATAAAGGAAATACCTGAGGCCAGGTAATTTATAAAGAAAAGACATTTGTTTGGCTTACAGTTCTACAGACCATACAAAAAGAATGGCACCAGAATCTGCTTCTGTTGAAGGCATCAGGGAGCTTCCAATCAAGGCAGAAGGCAAAGGGTGGGCACATATGTCACATGGCAAGAGGAGGAGCAAGGGAGAGAAGGGGAGGTGCCCCTTAATAAAATATTAGCACATTGAGTTCAACAACACATCATGATTAGGTGACATGTAAAACTGGTTTAACACATGCTAAATCAATGTGATATATCACATTAACAGACTGAAAGACAAAAACCACAATATCATGTCAATTGATGCAGAAGAACATTCAACAAAGGTCAACATCATTCTGTGATTATAAATTCTTAACAGTTTAAGTATAGAGGGAAATATCCTCAACATAATAAAAGCTGTTTATGAAAAAGCCACAGCTAACACCATAATCAATGGGGAGAAACTGAAAGCTTTTCTTCTAAGATCTGGTACAAGGCAAGGATGCCCACTCTTGCCACTTCTATTCAACATAGTACTGGAAATACTATCAAGCACAATGAGACAAGAAAAAGAAAACAAAAGGTATATAAATCAAAAAGGAAGAAGTAAAATTTTCTATCTTTGCAGATGACCAGATCCTATATGTAGAAAATCCCAAAGACGCCATCAAAAAAACAAAACGGTTAGATTTAATAAATGAATTCAGTAAAGTTACAAAATATAGAATCAACATAAAAAATCCATGGCATTTCTATATGCAAATAATATCTAGCTGAAAAAGAAATTAATAAAACAATCTCATTTATGAAAGTATTAAAAAAACCTAGGAATAAATTTAACCAAGGAGGTGAAAGAGTTGTACACTTAAAACTATAAAACACTGATGGGAAAGAGGGACAAGATGGCCAACTAGAGACATCACTTGTCAGACTGTCCCAGAGGGAAGATAGGAATTGTGACAAAGGAGAGAGGAGAAGAGACACAGGGTGGTGTCGATCATAGAGAGGTGCTGGAGCCTGCTGGGGATCTCAGAGAGGAAAATTGTAAAGCAGAGAACATAGAAGATAAAGGAAAAAAAGTTATTGGTGAGAATCAAACCCAGAGAAGCTCCGAGCCCAGGGAAAGTATAAGAGGGGATCCCTCTCACCCTTCCACAAGCATTGGGTGGCCAGCAGGCTACCAAGTTTCTTGGAGGCTTTTCCACCCTCACAAGCCCAGACACAGTGGCAAACATGGTATAGTGGGGAAACCTTGTGTGATCTGGGACCTTGGACACTCCATGCAGGGCTCCCCTCCAGGGAGAGTGTCACGAGAGGCTGAAGAGCTGGTTTTCTTCCATTCAGATGCTTCCTTCCCTGTCCCTCCCCACCTACTGCAACAGGGAAAGTAGTTTGGGCTGAGAATTTGGCTAACACCTGGCCCTCCCCAGCAGGAGTATGCTACAGGCTGAGGCTTCTATGGAAAGTGGGATCCACACCTTTCCCTTTGGGGGCTTGTAGTGGATCTGGGGTGCCCAATTTGGGAACTCCCTGCCCAAAGGCATTTCACAGAATTGCACGCAAGTGGGTCAGACAAGCAGGCTGGACCCTGTGCCCCTCGGACTCAAGCAAGTTGCTGGGGACATGGGGGTAGGGGATGAGGCCTGTGAGTTGGCAAGGAAGCCCACATGCACAGATCTGACAGTAGAATACTGTGGGGTTCTGAGACAAGGTGAGCTGGGAGAGCACCCACACTCTGCCCCACAGGAAAACTACCATTTGATTAGGGTAGATTCTACAGTGAGGAAGAGCACAGCCCCAGGTGCCATAGCAACCAGGTGCAGTTCATTCAGTCATCGGGACTGACCGTGAGTGGCAGCCCCTCCCCTCACCCCTTCCAGCTGGGAAAGTAGTTTGTGCTAAGAAGTACGCAAGTGGCCACCTTCCCCCACAGTGGGCCATGCCATAGGCTGAGGCTTCTACAGAAAGTGAAACCCATGCCTCTCCCTTTGGGGGCCTGCAGTGGATCTTGGGTGTCTGATTTGGGAACTCCCTGCCTGACAACATTTTGCAGAGTTGCATGCCAGCTGGTCAGACAAGCAGGCCGGCCGCCGTGCCCTCCACACTCAAACAGGTTGCTGGAGACACAGGTGGGAGGTCTGTGAGTTTGACTTGCGTGGTGAGGAAGCCCACGTGGACAGATCTGACAGTAAAATAATGTGGGGTTCTGAGATGTGGCGAGCTGGGACAGTGCCCACCCCCCACCCCCTGTAGGAAAACTGCCCTGTTTGATTAAGGCAGATTCTACAGTGAGGAAGACCACAGCCCCAGGTGCTATAGCAACCAGGCATGGCTCATTCAGGTGCTGGGGCTTCCCTGGAGTGGGGGCCTCTCCCCCACCCATTCCAGCTGGGAGAGCAGTTCCCTCTCTCCAGCAGGAACATACTCCAGTCTGAGGCACCCATGGTGGGGCGCACACCTGTTCCTCTGTGAACTTGTAGTTGACCTGGGTGCCCAATTTGGGAGTTCCCTGCCTGCCGGCATTTTGCAGAGATGCACACTAGTGGGACAGACACATAGGCTACAGGGAGATGTGAGACCTGGACAGTCAGCTTGTGAATCTCAGATGGCCCCATCTCCACAAGCAGACTTTCTGGCTGGGTAGGGCCACTTCAGCCCCTCCTAGGTGGCTTTCCCCAGAAGCTTGGAGCAGACCTTTGAACCCTGCTGAAACAGCTACCTCACCAGCTTTTGTGGAGCCTGAGGGCAAGCCCACCCAACCCAGCACTGCCCAGTTTCACTCCTCCCACCCACCTCTGCTGAGGCAGAGAATAATGACACACCTGGAAGTTCCAGGGCACCACCCACCACTTGAGGCATTCAAGTGCTCCTCCTAGGGAATAGAGCCAGTCCAAAAACAACACTGATGCCTGTTCCTTCTGGCAAATGCCACCTACTGACAGCGAGGTCAATTTGCACAGCCCTTTTCAACATTTACTGACTCAATCATACAGGGTGAGATCATTTCTTACCCACAAGTGCCACCTACTGTCTCAGAGATTAAACTGGGCATGCCATTACAATTCACACTGCTAAGAAGACCACAGGCCTGGGGATAGAGAAAGGATTTCAAAGGCCTCCATCCTCTCTCATCAAAGAGAGACAGGGAATATGCCCACACACATAGCTCACCACTGCTACAGTATACAAACAACTAGAAATTGAGAAAAGCATCACACTAAGGATATCCATAATTTAGGCATCTATCTGGAACCTAGATCACCATCAAAGCACCCACAAACCAAGCTAAAGGTTCCTACCCAACATATGATACAAACACCCCCATACAAGTGGGTGGCAGGAAAAAGCCCCACCTAAACAAAACAAAATCCAAAATTAAGAAGCAACAACTTCTCCAGATGAGAAGGAATGAGTGTAAAAACTCCAGAAACATGAAAAATCAGAATGAAAGGTCTCCCCCAAAAGGGAACACCAGCCCTCTAGCAATGGGTACTAACCAAAATGCAAGTACTGAAACAATAGATAAAGAATTCCAAGTATGGATTATAAGGAAGCTCAATAAAATCCAAGAGAAAATGGAAAACCATCTCATTTGGTTGGTTTTCCAACCAAAAGAAACCAGAAAAACAATTCAGGAAACAAGTGAAAAATTCACCAAAGAGATTGACATATTAAAGAAAAAAACAGATAGAACTTCTGGAAATGAAAATTTCATTTAAGGAAATACAAAACACAGTGGAAAGTTTTAGGAATATACTAGATTAAGCAGAAGAAAGAATCTCAGAGCTTAAAGACAACTCTTTCAAATTAAATCAGTCCATCAAAAATAATGAACAGAGAATTAAGAGGAATGAACAAAGCCTGTAAGAAATATGGGATTATGTAAAATGCCCAAATTTAATGATCATAGGCATCCCAGAAGTTGAAGAAGAAAATGCACAGGGCTGGAAAACCTATTTAAGGGAATTATTGAGGAAAATTTCCCTGGTCTTGCTAGAGGTTTAGACATCCGGGTACAAGAAGCTCAATGAACACCTGGGAAATTCATCACAAAGAGGCAATCACCAAGACACATAGTCATCAGACTGACCAAAGTCAACACAAAGGAGGAATTTCTGTGAGCTGTAAAGTGAAAATGTCAAGTAACTTACAAAGGAAAACCCATCAGGCTAACTACAGACTTCTCAACAGAGACCTTACAAGCCAGAAGGAACTGAGGACCCATCCTCAGTCTTCTTAAACAGAACAACTGCCAGCCTAGAATTTGTATCCTGCAAAACTAAATTTCATAAACAAAGGAGAAATACTTTTCCAGACAAGCAAACACTGAGGGAATTTGTCAAGACCCAACCTGCCCTGCAGGAAATATGCAGAACTGATTATATATGGAGCAACACAATGGTCATCCTCCAGTGTAAAACCACCCAAAAGCTAAAGCTGAGAGCTCAAATAAAGCAATAATAAAGAGGTAAAACAAAGTAATATGGTACTAATCAACAGGATGAACAGAACAGCATCCCACATATCAATTCTACCAATCAATATAAATGGTTTGAATTCCCCACTCAAAAGACATAGGCTGGCTGAATGGATTAAAAAAAATATGAGCCAATTATCAGGAAACACATCTAACCCACAAGGACTCTAATAGACTCAAGGTAAAGGGATGGAAAAAAATATTCCATGCAAATGGAAACCAAAAGAAAGCTGGTGTAGCCATTCTCATATCAGATAAAATTGACTTTAAATCAACAATAGTAGAGAAAGACAAAGACGGTCATTACATAATGGTAAAGGGAACAATTCAATAAGAAGACATATAAATCCTAAATATTTATGTACCTAGAACAGGAGTGCCCAGATTCATAAAGCAAACCCTATAGACCTAAGTAGAGAGATAAACAGCAACACTGTAATGCCAGGGACTTCAACACCTCACTGACAGAACTGAACAGATCACCCAAGCAGAAAATAAACAAACTCCAGACTGAAATGGGACTATAGAACAATTGGGCCTAACCAACATTTACAAAACATTTTACCCCAAACTACTGAATATACATTCTACTCATCAGCACCTGGAACTTTCTCCAAGATTGATCACATTTTAGGCCACACTTGGCTTAACAAATTCAAAAAAACTGAAATCATACCATGTATTGTCTCAGACCACAGTGGAATAAAACTAGAAATCAACTCCAAGAGAAACACCCAATTCTACACAAAGTCATAGAAATTTGGAACCTGCTGCTGAATTATTATTGGATCAAAGATGAAATTAAGATGGAAATTAAAAGATTCCTTGAACTGAATGACATGGAAGACACAAGCTATCAAAATCTATGGGATACAGCAAAAGCAGTCCTAAGGGGAAAATTCATAGTCTTAAATGCCTACAACAAAAAGACAGAAAGATGACAAAGTAACAATCTAATGACATGTCTCAAGAAAGTAAAAAAGAAGAGCATACAAAACCCAAAGCCAGCAGATGAAAAGAAATAACTAAAGTCAGAACAGAACTAAACAAAATCAAAAACAAGAAAATTATACAGAAGATCAACAAATCAAAAAGTTGGTTCTTTGAAAAGATAAACAAAATTCATAGATCTCTTGTTCATAGTCTCTTGCTAGATTAACCAGGAACAGAGGAGAAAGGACTTAAATAAGCTCAATTAGAAATGAAAAAGGAGATATTACAACTGATACCAGAGAAATACAAAATATCGTCTGTGAATACTATGAAAATCTCTATGCACATAAACTCGAAAATGTAGAGGAAACGTATGAATTTCTGGAAACACATAACTTTCCAAGACTCAATCAGGAAGAAATAGAATGCCTAAACAGACCAATAACAAGCAATGAGATTAAAGCAGCAATAAAAAACTTCCAACAAAAAAAGCCCCAGACCAGATGGATTTACAGCCAAATTTTACCAGACATACAAAGAAGAGTTGGTACCCATTCTACAGAAATGATTCCATAACATAGAGAAGGAGGGACTCCTCCACAACTCTTTCTATGAAGCCAGTATCACCTTGATACCAAAGCCAGGAAAAGACACAACAAAAAAAGAAAACTACAGATCAATACCCCTCAGGAATATAGATGCAAAAATTCTCAATAAAATACTAGCAAATTTAATTCAACAGTTTATCAAAAAAAAAAAATCCACCATGACCAAGTGGGCCTCATTCCAGGGATGCAAGGATGTTCAACATACATAAATCAAGAAATGTGATTCACCACATAAACAGAAGCAAAAACAAAGATCACACGATCATCTCAATAGATGCAGAAAAGCATTGACAAAATTCAGCAACCTTGCTGATAAACTCTCACAATTAGCATAGAGGAAATATCCAAATTATAAAGCCATATTACAAACCCATAGCCAGCATAATACTGAATGGGGAAAGTGAAAACATTCCCACTAAGAACTGGAACAAGACAAGGATGCCCACTGTCACTACCTCTATTCAACATAGTGCTGGACGTCCTAGCTACAGCAATCAGGCAAGAGAAAGAAATTAAGTATATCCAAATTTGGAAAGTGGAGGTCAAACTATCATTTTTTGCAGACAATATGATCTTATACCCAGAAAACCCCAAAGGTTCCACCAAGAGAGTACTGGAATTGATAAATAAATTCAGTAAAGTCTCAGGTTACAAAAATCAACATACACAAAACAGTAGCATTCTTATACACCAATAATAGTCAAGCTGAGAGTCAAATCAAAGACTCAATACCATCCAAAATTGCTACAAAGAAAATAAAATACCTAGGAATATATCTAACCAAGAAGGTGAACAATCTCTACAAAGAAACTACGAAACACTAAGGAAAGAAATCGCACATGATACAAACAAGTTGAAAAACATATCATGCTCATGGATCAGTAGAATCAACATTGTTGAAATGTCCATGCTACCCAAAGTGATTTACAGAGTCAATGCAATTCCCATTAATATACCAATGTCATATTTCACAGATATAGAAAAAATAATTCTACACTTCTTGTGGAACCAAAAATGAGCCTGAATAGCCAAAGAAATTTTAAGCAAAAGGAACAAATAGGGAGGCATCACATTACTGGCCTTCAAACTATACTACAAGGCTCTAGTAACTAAATCAGCATGGTATTGGCAAAAAAAATAGAGACATAGACTGATGGAACAGAACAGAAAACCCAGATATAAAACCATGCACTTACACCAACTGATCTTTGACAAAGCAGAAAACAATATACACTGGGGAAAAGAATCCCTATTCAATTAATTGTGCTGGGAAAATTGGATAGCCACATGCAGAATGAAATAGGATCCATATGTCTCACCACTTACAAAAATTAATTCAAGATGGATAAAGGACTTAAATGTAAGGCATGAAACCATAAGAATTCTAGAACAAAGTGTTGGAAAGACTCTTATAGATATCAGCCTAGGCAAAGAATTTATGAAAAAGACCACAATGGCAATCACAGCAACAACAAAAATAAATAAATGAGACTTGATTAGATTAAAAAGTTTCTGCACGGCCAAGGAAATAGACACCTACAGAATGAGAGAAAATATTTGCAAGCTATACATCCAGTAAAGGACTAATAACCAGAATCTACAGAGAACTCAAGAAAATCAGCAAGAAAAAACATCAAATAACCCCATTAAAAAGTGAGCAAAAGACATGAACAGAAGCTTTTCAGAAGAAGATAGACAAATGGCCAATAAACATACGAAAAAATGCTCAACATCACTAATCATCAGGGAAATGCAAATTCACCTTACCCCAGTCAGAATGGCCTTTATTAAAAAGTCCGAAAAGAACAGACGCTGGCATGGATGCAGAGAGAAAGGAATGCTTATACACTGTTGGTGGGACTGCAAATTAGTACAACCTCTATGGAAAACAATATGGAGATTCCTCAAAGAACTGAAAGTCAACCTACAATTTGATCCTGCAATCCCATTGCTGTGTATTCACCCAAAGGAAAAGAAGTCATTTTATCAAAAAGACACCTGCACTTGAATGTTTATTGCAGCACAACTTACAATTGCAAAGATGTGGAACCAACCTAAATGCCCATCAGTTCATGACTGGATTAACAAAATGTGGTATATGTGCACCATGGAATACTACTCAGCCATAAAGAAGGATGACTTAATGCCTTTTGGAACAATTTGGATGGAACTGGAGACCACCATCCTAAGTAAAGTAGGTAAAGAATGGAAAAACAGACACCACATGTACTCACTACTAAACTGGAACTAACCGCTGAGCACATATGTGCATATAGGGATGTAAAACTCAACAGAAATCAAGCATGGGGAGAGGGGGGAGGAGGCAACAGGCAAAAACTTACCTAACAGACACAATGAAAAATATCTGAGTGACGAGCACTCTTATAACCATGACTCAAGCATTATAAAAGGATTCATGCAACCAAAATTATTTGTACCCCATAATATGTTTTTTTACTTCAGGATATTACAGGGGTACAAACGTTTTGGTTACATAAATTGCTTTAGTACCATTTGAGTCAAAGTTATAAGTGCGTCCATCACCCAGATAGTGTGCATTGTACCCATTAGGTTTGAATTTACCCATCCTCTCCTCCCTGTTCCAACCTGCTGGATTTTCGATGAATGTTATTTCCATATGTGCACATATGTGTTGTTCAATTAGTTCCGATTTAATGGTGAGTACATGTGGTATTTGCTTTTCCATTCTTGTGATACTTCACTTAGAAGAATGGTTTCCAGCTCCATCCAGGTTAATACAAGATGTATTAGTTCACCATTTTTTTTATGACTGAGTAGTACTCCATGATATACATATACCACATTTTCTTAATCCACTCATGTATTGATGGACACTTAGGTTGTTTCCACATCTTTGAGATTGTGAATTGTGCTGTTATAAACATTCAAGTGCAGGTGTCTTTTTGTAGAATGTCTTTTTTTCCTTTGGGTAAATACCCAGTAGTGGGACTGCAGGATCAAATGGTAGGTTGACTTTCAGTTCTTTTTTTACTTTTACTTTTACTTCTTTGAGGTATCTCCATACTACTTTCCATAGAGGTGGTACTAGTTTTCAGTCCCACCAACAGTTTATGAGTATTCCTATCTCTCCTCATCTGTGCCAACATTTATTGTTTTCAGACTTTTTGATAAAAGCCATTCTCACTGGGGTAGGGTGATATCTCATTGTGGTTTTGATTTGCATTTCCCTGATTATTAGAGATGTTGAGCATTTTTTCATATGTTTCTTAGCAATTAGTCTATCTTCTTTTGAAAAGTTTCTGTTCATGAATGGGGTTGTTTGATTTTTTCTTGCTGATTTTCTTGAGTTCTTTATAGATTCTAGTTATCAGTTCTTTATCAGATGTACAGCATGCAAATATTTTCTCCCATTCTGTAGGTTGTCTATTTGCTCTATTGATTGTTTCCTTGGCTGTGCAGAAGCTTTTTAATTTAATCAAGTCCCATTTATTTATTTTTGTTGTTGCTGTGATTGCTTTGGGGTCTTCTTCATAAATTCTTTGCCTAGGCTGATGTCTATGAGAGTTTTTCTAACATTTTCTTCTAGAACACTTACAGTTTCATGCCTGAGGTTTAAGTCTGTTATCCATCATGACTTGATTTTTGTGAGAGGTGAGAGGTGTGGATTGTTTCAGTCTTTTATATGTGCCTATCCAATTTTCCCAGCACCATTTATTTAATAGGGATTCTTTTTCCCAGTGTATGTTTTTGTCTGCTTTGTCAAAGATCAGATGGCAATATGAGGATGGTTTTATATCTGGTTTCTCTGTTCTGATCCATTGGTCTATGTCTCTGTTCTTGTGCCAGTACCATGCTGTTTTGATTACTATAGCCCTGTAGTATAGCTTGAAGTCTGGTAAATTGACGCCTCCCAGTATGTTCTTTTTGCTTAAGGTTGCTTTGGCTATATGGAGTCTTGTCTGGTTCAATATGAAGCATAGAATTATTTTTTCTAGATCTGCCAAAAATGATGTTAGTATTTTAATAGGGATTGCATTGAATCTGTAGATCACTTTGGGTAGTGTAGACATTTTAACAATGTTGATTCTGCCAATCCATGAGCATGGTATGGTTTTCCATCTGTTTATGCCCTCTGCTATTTCCTTCCTCAGTGTTTCATAGTTCTCTCTGTAGAGGTCTTTCACCTCCTTAGTTAAATACATCCCTAGATATTTTATTTTCTTTGTTGGTATTGTGAATTGAAATAATAAAAACACTGATGAAAGAAATTGAAGAGGACACAAATGGAAAAATATTCTATGCTCATGGATTAGAAAAATTAATATTGTTAAAATGTCCATATCAACTAAAGTGATATATAGATTAAATGCAATCCCTATCAGAATTCCAATGGCATTTTTCATAGAAATAGAAAAAAAATACTAGAACTCATATGGAACCACAAAAGATCCCAAATAGCCAAGGCAATTCTGAGGGGAATAAAAAGTTGGAGGCATCACACTTCCCAAATTAAAATTATATTACAAAGCTATAGTAATCAAAACAGTATGGTATTGGCATAAAAACACACACATTGACCAGTGGAATGGAATAGACAGTGCAGGAATAAATAAAAAAATAAGTGGTCAACTAATTTTCAACAAGGGCACCAAAAAGACACAATGGGGAAAGGATGACCTCTTTAATGAATGGTGCTGGGAAAACTGGGTTTCCACATTTAAAAGAATAAAATTGAACCCTTATCCTATACCATACACAAAAATCAACTCAAAATGGATAAAAGACCTAAACATAAGACCTTAAACCATAAAACTCCTAGAAGAAAACAGGGGAGAAGCTCTTTGACATTAGCCTTATCAATGATTTCTTGGATATCACACCAAAAGGTCAGGCTACAACAGCAAAAATAAATAAATGGGACTACATCAAACTAAAAATCTTTTGCACAGCAAAGGAAACAATCAACAAAATGAAAAGGCAACCTACAGATTAGGAAAAAAATCTGTAAGCCATATATTAGATAAGGGGTTAATGTCCAAGATTTATAAAGAAATCATATAACTCAATAGCAAGAAAACATATAACCTAATTTAAAAATGGGCAAAGGATGTGAATAGATATTTCTCTAAAATGACATAAAAATGCCCAACAGGTACATGAAAATGTATTCAACATTACTAATCATCAGGCAAATGCAAATCAAAACCACTATGAGATACTATTTCCCACCTATTGGGATAGCTATTATTAAAAATACAAGACATAAAAACACTTGTACACTTTTGGTGGGAATATAGATTGGTGCAGCCATTATGAAAAACAATATGGAAGTTCTTAAGGAAATTAAAAATAGAACTACCATATAACCCAGCAATCCCTCTTCTGGATATATACCCAAAGGAAATGAAATGTCCACCTTGTAAAGATATATGCACTCCCAAGTTCATTGCAGCATTATTCATAACAGCCAAGACATGGAAACAATCTAGGTGTTCATCAATGGATGAATGGATTAAGAAACTGTGGCATATATATTCAATGGAATATTATTCAGCCTCAAAAAAGAAGAAGATCCTGCCATTTGCCACAATATGTATGGACCTGGAAGACAAGCTAAGCGAAAGAAGTCAGGCACAGAGAGAAAAACATTGCATAATCTCACTTATATGTGGAGTCTTTTTTAAAAAATGTCAAATATAGAGATAGAGAATAAAATAGTGATTACTGGAGACACAGCCAGAGGAAAGAAATAGGGAGATATAGGTCAAAGGATACAAAGTAGCAAATATGTAGGATAGACAAGTCAAAAGATATAATGTACAATATGGGGACTATAGTTAATAGTAGTGTATTGTATTCAGGATTTTTGCTAAATGAGTAGACTATAGCTGTTCTTGCCATGGGAGTGGGGGGAATGAGTAACTATGTGAGATGATGAAAATGTTAATTTGTTCTACTATAGTAACTATATATACCTTATAACATCATGTTATATACCTTGAATGTACACAATAAAATTTATTTAAGGGAAAAAAAAAAAGAAGGCAACTTTCTCAACCTAATAAAGGGTATCTGTAAAAAAAACCCCACAGCTAACATCATACTTATTGATAAAAGCCTGAATGCTTTCACCCTAAGATCAGACACAAGACAAGGATGTGTGCTCTTAACTACTTTCTTCAACATTGTACTAGGGGTTTTAGCCTGGGAGATAAAATAAAAGACATGCAGTTTGGAAAGGAAGAAGTCAAACTACCTATGTTTGCAGATAACATGATCTTTTACATATAGAAAATCCTAAAGAATCCACAAAAATCTATTAGAGCCAATACACAACTTCAGCAAAGTTGTTAGATATAGGATCAATATACAAAAGTCAATTGTATTTTGATATACCAGCAATGAACAAAGTAAAATTAGGAAAATTATTTCATTTACAATAGTATCAGAAATAAGATACTTAGGAATAAATTTAACCAAAGGAGTACTGTACTTGTGTACTGAAGATTACAAAACACTGCTGAAAGAAATTAAAGAATACAAAATAAATTAAAAGTCATCCTTTGTTCATATAGATTATAAGATTTATTATTGTTAAGATGGCAATACTCCCCTAATTAATCTACAGATTCAATACAATTCCTAGCAAAATTCCAACTGCCTTTTTTGCAGAATTATAAAAGCTAATCCTAAAATTTGTATGGAAATGTAAGTGACCCAGAATAGCCAAAATAATCTTGAAAAAGAAAAACAGGGTTGGAAGACTTGTACTTCCCAATTTCAGTGGGATTGATTCACAGTAATCAAAACAGTGTAGTAGTGGCATAAGGATACACATACAGATGAATGGCATAAAATTGAGAGTCCAGAAATAAACCTGCACATCTATAGTCAATTAATTCTCCACAAGAGTGACAAGACCATTGAATGGTGAAAGAATGTTCTTTTCAGCAAATTATGCTGGGAAAACTGGACATTCACATGCAAAAGAATGAATTAGACCCTTACTTTATGCCATATACAAAAAATTAACTCAAAATGGAACAAAGAACTAAATGTAAGAACTAAAATAATAAAGCTCTTCAAAGAAAACATAGATAAATTTTCATGACCTTGAATTAGACAAGGTTTCTTGGTATGACCCAAAAGCACAAACAACCAAAGAAAAAATAAATATACTGGACTTTATCAAAATTTAAAACTTTTGCACTTCAAAGGACAGTATCAAGAAAGCTAAAATGGGAGAAAAATATTTGCAAAGCATATATCTGAGCAGGGTCTAGTGTCTAGAATATCTAAAGAACTCTTACAACTCAACAATAAAAAGACAACCCAATTGTAAAAACTGGATAAAGGATTTAAATAGACATTTCTCCAAAGAAGATATAAAAATGACAAGTACGTGAAAAAATGTTAAACATTTTTGGTCATTAGGGAAAGACAAATCAAAACCACAATAACATACCACTTCACACCCACTAGGATGCTCATAAAAATAACGAGAGAGAGAAAGAGAATATGAATTTTGTTTGGATGAAACAAAATATTATGCTAAGGATGAAAGAAGCCAGTCACAAAAGACCATATGTGTGATGCCTCCATTTATATAAAATATACAGAATAGGCAAATCTATAGAGACAGAAAGTAGATTAGTGGTTGCCAAGTAGTGGGGTGGAGGGTTGGCTATAAATGGGAATGGTGGCTAATGAGTATGGGGTTTCTTTTTGGGGGTGATGGAAATGTTATAAAATTTATTGTGGTGACAGTTGTACAACTCTGTGAATACGCTAAAAACCATCAAATTGTACACTTTAAATGGTGAATAGTGTGGTATGCAAATTATATCTCAATAAAGCTGTTAAGAAATAAAATAAATTCAGTGGCATGTGCCTGTAGTCCCAGCTACTCAGGAGGCTGAGGCAGGAATGTCTCTTGAGCCCAGGAGTTCAGGGCTGTAGTACACTATGATCACACCCGTGAATAGCCACTGCTCTCCAGCCTGGGCAACATAGTGAGACCCTCTCTCTAAAAAAACAAATAAATAAAAAATAAAATAAATTGACAAACTAGTTTTTTTAAAGAACCATGTTTCCTTAAAATAGCCACTTTGGAAAGCAATTCACTTGGTGTGTTAGTCAGGATAGAATAGGCTTTGCTGCAAGAACAAATAATCCCCACATCTCAGTGACTCACATCACATCCAGTTTTGGCTGAATGGCACTCCTGGGCAATCCTTCTCTGAGTGGTGACTTGAGGATCCAAGCGCCTTCCCTTTTGTGACATCGCCATGTTGAACTTATGGCCACTAAGGCCACTGTGGAAAGGCAAGAGAGAGAACGGATGATGGCTCAAGGAAGGTTATGGCTGGTCTAAACATTGTACACCTTATTCCTCCCACACGCCACTGGCCAGAATACAGTCACGTGGCTCCAACTTAATTGCAAGTGGTACTGGGAAAGTCTTCCCATGTGCCCAGGGAGAGGAAAGTAAAATCAGATTTGATGAGCACATAGCATTGTCTCTGTTCCAAATCACTCATGAATGAGTTGGGAGAGAGGAAAGAAAGTCAAAATAAAAAATAAAAGTATAAAAAAGAAACTAGCTACTGCTCAAATTTTTAGACATCCTCTTTGGCAAACACCGTCACATGTAATTGAAAAGTACACTTTGGACTTCCTGGACCATAATTCCATGTTTGGGGCTGTATTGACACCTTCAATATTCATTAGGTCCACCCCACCACCCCCCACCACTTACAGTCCCTGCACTCCTATGACCCTGGGCATATCCCAGTCACAGCGCTGTCCCCTCGTGTTGTAGGTTATCTGTCTCAGATCTGTATCAGGAAGGACCATTGTATTCATTTCTTTACCCCATCTGGTAGCAAGAGCCCTGCACACACTGGATGCACAACATAAGTGAGGACCTCAACATATGCCTTTTGTTTCTCAACTAAATCACAAACACCTCAAGAGCAGGGACAGTGTCTTATTCTGGCTCCTTCACAGTGCTCAACACACCATAGGGATCAACTGATTGATTCTCTTCTGGCCCAACCAAAGCTAAGCAGATATGATCATTCAATCATTCATCAATTTATTTGTCAATTTATTTTATTTTTTATTTATTTGTTTTTTTAGAGAGAGGGTCTCACTATGTTGCCCAGGCTGGAGAGCAGTGGCTCTCGGCCAGGCACTGAGCAAAGTGCTGGAGATTTCAGCTTCGCATCGCTAAGTCAGGGACTAAGGAAGATGCTGAATCTTCACCCCTTAAAGAGATCTTCTGGCCTCATTTGGGATGAGGGAGGACGCTGGGGCCCCAGAGCAGTCACCACATATCAGAGTCTATAATTAGCATCCTGCACTGAGTTTGGGCCACAGCTTGATGGTGCCGGACCCAATAAACCTCCTGCTAGGGGAGGATTCTGCTCTAGATCTCGCCAGTGCTTGGTGCTGTTGGCATGGGCAGGGGCAGAGGGAAGGGCTGGCCCTGCAATCATAGTTTTGCCTGTGCTCTAGTGATGAGTATACCTATCCCTTCTCTGGAGCTGACATTTACTTATTTAGGTCTTTAGCTGTTCCTTCTCCTGCAGGGGCAGAGAGTTAACTAGTCGCTCAGTTCATGGTGCACTACCATGATTTCTCCACGCACAGGCCTGCTTCTGTTGTGCTTACTTCTTCCTTTTCATCCCCATTCTCCACTCCCACCTCTGCACATTCAACCCTTCTAATGTGTTTAGTGTTTATCCTTCTGTTTCTCTGTAAAACTTGAGAAACATGACAGGTTGGTTAAGAGGCACAGAAGTTCAGGTTATTGTAAATGATATGGGGTTACAGATTTTGTTCAGGTTCTTACTTTTCTCACTCAGCACAATTTTTAAGGCTACAGCCATACTGCCAGGTGTCCATCCTGTTTGTGGCTGTAGGTCACCCAGGTGACCATCTGTCCTTTTACTCATCCATCCCCCAGTGATGGAAGCCTGCCTGGGTTGCCTTTAACTCCCCACTGTCCCCAAACAATACTGTGATAAACCACCTCTTTCTTCTCTGTCCCTTTGTGTGCCAATCTTCAGGACACATGCCCAGGAACAAAATGTCTAGCACTAGAATTATACAAATATCCTGTCACTAAGCAGAGCGGGATCACTCTCGAGAATGGCTGTGCTCAGCTATGTGTCAGCCAGCAACGCAGGAAGCATCTCCACCTTCACATCCCCGTGGCTGACACAGGCCCAGAGGGAGGCCAGTGTGGCTCTCAGTCTAGAATTAGCAAGGAAAAGCCATCATTCTGAGGTCTCTGGAAAGGCAGCATTTCCTGAGTGACATCCTGTCTCATCTTTTCTTAGCCCAGGGTCCTCTTCATCCCCCAAACATCTCATGGCCCTACACGGGCCTCCCCACCACAGACTCGGCACCTGGGGTGGGTGAGCAGGAAGGGGAGGTGAGCTGGCCAAGCCCCGGGGCAGTGCAGCCACTTTGGCAATTGGGTGGGGGAAGACAGGGGCCAGGAGGGAGATGATCTCTCGCCCTGGATGAGCCTTCACAAGAAGACTTCCCATCTTCCCCTCCCCCAAGTGTTCCCTCTGATGCTCACAGCAGCCCTGGGTCACAGGGATATGTAAAGCTGGAAGCAGCTCCAATCCAAAGTGGGGTGATTTGCTTTGAGGAATGGCTGAGTTGAGGCCAGAACCTCCTTGGCTTCTTTGACATTCAGGACCCAGTGGTGCAGGGGTGGGGGTGGACAGGGAGAGGGAGGAAGAGAGAAAGGGGAAGGAAGAGAAAGAGTCAGGCCAACAATTGCAGATAAACAAGGACATTTCCGCAGCTTGGCCTCAGGGCACTTAGAAGCCAGAAGCTCAGGCAAAGCTTGTGATCAGTCCCCTAGCAGAGCCTCCTGATGAAGTATCGCAGTGTCACCAGCCAGCCGTCTCCCTGGCTCAGGGCCAACCTTTCTGCTCTTGGCCTGGGGACAGCTGGTTCCCCAGAGGATCAGAAGTATTCATCTATTTGTGTACAAACACATAGAAATTGCTGCATAGGCCTGAGCACGGACCCTGCTATGCCAGCAAGTCCAGGGCCATGTGGTCACCTCTTGATCTCCAGCAAATGAAGTTGGTGCAGCTGTCAGCAGAGGCAGAGGGGTACTTTCTGCCCCTGGGATGTGAGGCCTTTGCACACATTTGTTATTGTGGGCGGGATCTGGGGCAATTTTTCTGTCCCCTACTCTGGAGTCCATGGGCTGCCTGTCACACCACTTCTGCTTCTAGGAGAGGCTTGACCACCCTGCAGCACCATCACATTGAGGACTCTGGCCTGACCTGCCATCTGCTTCAGGCAGAGCTGGTCTGGAGGAGGGAGGGGAGCCGTGGGGACAGGAAGCCCCTCACTAGAGTCAGCAGAGACAGGGACCCTTGGCTTGGAGTGGGCAGCTTTTACCAGCCCCCTTTGTTTCCACTGAAATACTCTTTCAGGCGGATGTCAGAATAAATGAGTCAGGCCATGAACAATCTCTCCCCTTCACTACATGCCCTTGAGAGAAATGAGTTTAGAGGAATTCTAAGCAATGGCTGGTTTGGAGCAAATAGGCATTATCAGGTGTTCCTGTAGCAGGGGAAATAGGAAACGAGGGCAAAGGGTTTGGAGGAGAGGGGATGACAGGTGGAGTTAGGGACAAGACCATCCTCTTTGAGTCCTCAGCTCCCAGAAGCAGAGAAGATGGATGTGGCTTGTGTGTCCAGAGCCCAGGGAGGAAGGGCTTGGAGGGCAGACAAGACTGGGGCTACAGTGACATGTCAGGGAGCAGGAGGCCTGTGTGCCAGAACGTAGCATGAGGCCACCATCAGGCGGTCCGTGGAGGAGGCAGCTGAACCTCATTGATGCCTTGGGGTGCTGGTCACCCCCTGCCTATGTAGAGCCTGTGGACAATGAGCTGGACCAGCAGGTACAACCCAAAGAGTGAGAGGAGCTGAGCCCACCATAGAGAGTCATGCCTTGTCCCCCCACTCTTCCTGATCCCAACATCAGAACAGCAAGTGCCAGGAAGAGGAAGTGGGGGAGCCACTCCATAACCCCCTTCCTATGAAAGTACCACGGTTGGAAGGGGAAGATGAAAGCATTTCAAAATGAACTATCAGAGGACTTCCCTTTATAGCAATCTAGTAAACTAGTTAACCTGAAAACCACACCCGCTGCAATATGCCCAGAATTGCTGATAAAATAGGATAGGCCCTTAAATGCATAGTTGGTCTTATAGAAAGTAAAGGGCCAAAGATGAAAAGGGAACCAAAATTAGATCTACAAGTATATGAGCTCTTCATCCACCTACCAGGGCTGCTGTGGGGAAGACTGGTGTTCTCTCAGTAACTCAGGGGTTTGGGTTTTAACGTCGTGGGGAATTGGGAGAAGAGGCCTTGAACCTGCCTCCCAACACACACCCATGAGGGGCCCTTCAAGGGTGGCATGTACCCTCAGTAAAAATCAACTAGAAAAAAATTCATCCACTGGCAGTTCTGTCACGGATGTTGGATTCGGCCTGGGCTCTGAGTAGGGAAAATGAATCTCTTGTGAATTTGTCATCACAGGCCTGTACTCACGTGATGAGGTCAGGTTGTAAATGACCCACATGGTCCAGAAAACCCTAAGCTAAAATGTGGGTAGGGAAAGCAGTCCTGTGACTCCCCTGGAGCACCTGGCAGAAGCAAACCCAAAAGCACTCTGGAGGGACCCACCAGCATGCAAGGTGCATAAGATTCCTGTAGAGAAAGTCCCCATTAAGACCAGCTCACAATCCCAAATCACAAAACGCAGGCAACACTAAGTCAATAAACAGTGGGAATGGAAAGAAAACAGATCAATCAAAACAGAGTCTATAAGTTGGTTTAAAATAACTTAAGACATAAAAGAAGGAACAAAAACATAGCAAAGATCAAGACACATTAAAAAAAAGGTTAATTTTAAAAAGAACCATTTCCAGAACTTAAACATTTTAAAATATAGTTATTGAAATAATAATATCATCTCTGTGGATGGGTTATCACTGATTCTCAAAGCTTATCACACATTGGGATCCCCTGGAGGGCTTGTTAAATACAGATTGCAGGGCCACCGCCAGAGTTTCTGAGGTGGGGCCTGAGAGTGTGCATTTCTAACAAGTACCCAAGTGAAGCTGTACTGCTGATCTGGGGACAGCACCTGGAGAACCACTAGGTTAGGCAGATTAGCTCTGGCCACAGAGGAAACTTCTGACTAACCAAAAGTAGATGACAAGTTATCAAATAAAGCTGGGTTATTTTAATAGTGCTCCTAGGCAGGAAGGAGGAGTTTTGACAGGATACAGTTGAAAGCAGTAACTGAGAAGAATAAAACCACTTCCATGTGTGTATTTCAAGGATACATTCAGACTTCAACAGTCTAGAGTATCTTGTCCAAGGTTATAAGAGACAAAGAAGAAATGAATAAAAGTCTCAATAAAGAATATATAATTATAGGCATTTATGCACCTAATAACAAAATATGCAAAGCAAAACTGGACAAAATTGAAGGGAAAATAGACAGTCCTACAATAATAGATAGAACAATGAGACAGAAGATAAGAAAGTAAATAAGCCAAGTAGACCTAACGGACATATACAGAACACTACTCAACAACAGCAGAAGACACATTCTCAAGTACACATGGAACATTTTCCAGTCTATGTCATATATTAGACCACGGAACAAGTATCAACAGATTTTAAAAGACAGATATCATACAAAGTATCTTCTCCAACCACAACAGGATGAAGCCAGAAGTAACAAAAGGAAAACTGGAAAATTCACAAATATGTGAAAATTAAACACCACATTCTTAAGCAACAAATGAGTCAAGGAAGAAACCAAAAAGGAAATCAGAAAATACATAAAGGCAAGTGAAAATTAAACCAAAACTTATGGGATACAGCAAAAGCAGTGCTCAGAGGGAAATTCACAGCTGTAAATATCTACATTTAAAAGAAGAATGATCTCAAATCAATAACCTAACTTTACACCTTAAGGAACTAGGAACAGGACAGCAAACTAAATCCAAAAGTAGCAGAAGGAAGGAGCTAAAGATTAGTGTAAAGATAAGCAAAATAGAGAATAGAATAACAAGAGAATCAATGAGACCAAAAGTTGGTTCTCTGAAAAGTCAACAAGATTGACAAACCTTTAGCTGGACCAACAAAGAACAAGAGAAGATGCAAATAAAGTGTGTTGTCCAGACCAACACACAGTTAGCGAATGGTAGAGCCTGGAGTGACTCTGGAAGCTATCACTGGGTTAGGCCAGCTAGGGTCCCCTTGTATGGTGGCACTTCCTCACCCAGCAGCCCAGTGGAAGCCGCGGCTCTCGGAATTACTGCCACTCTTTTCTCTGCCTAGGTCACAGTGCCCCTGCCAAGCTTAACCCCACCCCATCCCAGACAGCTGCAACGACCAGGGCTTGCAAACACCTGCCCTGGTCACCCATACCTGGGACCCCTCACTTCCTCTCACCCACTCACCATGCACATGCAGCAGCAACCACCAGCAGCCCCAGGATGCGCAGTCCCTAAAGGGACTTCAGCAAGGGGAGAAGGATGGCTTCCACCTTTCAGAGCCCTCTCCCCACCCCCAGCACCACCAACCTGCCCTTTCCCACCCTATCCTCCTCCACATCAAAACCTGAGGGCAGATAGGTCAACCATTGGCCCCAGAGCATTTTAGCTGAGGCCTCTGGACTCAAGACCCATGGTGGGTGTGTTAGTTTCCTAGGGCTTGGTGGCGGAAAACAACACGAATTTATGATCTTACGGTTCTGGAGGTCAGAAGAGCAAAACAGGTCTCATTGGACTAAAGTCAAGGTGTCGGCAGGGCTGCATTTATTTCTGGAGGCTCTGGGGAGAACTCCTTCCCTTGCCTCTTCCAGCTTCTAGAGGCTGCTTTCATTCCTTGGCTGCGGCCACTTGTCCATCTGCAAAGCCAGCAAAACCCTGCTGAGACCCTCATACGCTGCCGACTCTCCGCTCTCGCTTTCCTGCGTCTCCTCCACTTGTAAGGACACGTGATTACATTGGGCCCACCTGGGTAATCTCCTGACCCCCAAACTGATCAGTAACCCCAATTCCATCTGCAACGGTAATTCCCCTTTGCTGTGTAAGGTAACATAGTCTTAGATTCTGGGGAGTAGGATATGGACATCTTGGGGGGCCATTGTTCTGCCTTCCACAGTGGGGAACTTCAGACCCTACGGGCGAGATGTTTGGAACTGGTGCCTTTAAACCCCTCTGCAGTTCCAGCTTCAGCCTGGAGCCCTCAAGCACTGGCCACCTGGGTGTGCTGCCACGTGAGGTTCCGACCAGCATGGGCCTGCGGACACCCAAGAAATCAGAGACCCTAAAGGTACGTGCGGCTCGCTCACAGCCACATGTCACTTGAACGTTCACAGGTTAAAGCTGGCACTAAGAAGAGCGCGGCAAGTGGAGCTTCCCTTGTCAGCTTTTCCGTCTGTCACAAGCAAGGCCTGTGCCACAACCCGGCGCCTTCTGGACTCGGAGTGAGAAGCCGCGGCCTGTATTCGAGGAAACTGAGCCACAGACAGGGGAAAAATCACGACCACTCGTGTCAAAGAGACTCTAGTTTAAATCTAAGCGCGGCCACTCACCCGCTGCGCGATCTAGGGCGAGCGGCGCTTCACCAGGCAGGACCCACGGCGACGCCACAGTGCCCCCTGCCGGCCGCCCGCCCTCACTTGCGCACTCCGCCGGGCCGCGCCCCCGCCGCCTGCGGTGCACGTGGCTCCCACCTGGGCCTACACCTGGGCGCGCAACGCGGCCTCTGCGCCTCTGCGTCTCTGCGCCGCCGCTCACCCTGGACCTGAGGCTTCCCGCCTGGCTCGAGAGGGAAGGCTGGGAGAGCCCAGACAAAGTGTCAGCCCTGTGGCAAACCAAGGTGGCCTGAGGGTAGAGCAAGACAGTGTCACCTGGGGAGAAAAGCTGCCTGGGGCTCTTCAACAGATTTGCAGGGGTGGGGGATGGAGGGAGGAGGGGAGTTGGATTTCTTAACGAATTTTCATCTGGATAACTCCGGAGCCAAACACAGCTTTGTGAGCCTCTAGGGACCCCTGAACCTGCCTCCATCGACTGCACATGAAGAGGGGAGTCCAGCAGCAACTATATTCATTCTAAAATCAAACACTACTGTTATTTGCCAGACATGGTAATATGTGTCTTATGAGCTATTAATTCATCCATCAAACGTTTATTGAGCTTCTCTTCTGTGCCAGGTCATGTGCTAAGTGTCTGGGATGCAGAGATAATGAACACTTACACACAGGCACGCGCACACTCTCCTATCCCCTTCATCTGCATTATGGTTTGACATAGCACTTATTACTATCCAAAATATTATATATTTTACTTTATTTTTCTTATGTTATTGTCGGTTACCACACACGTGCAAGTGCACACCCACACACATGCACACAGACACACATTTTTGCCTGTTTTGTTCATGGTTGTATCCTTAGAACTTAGGAAAGTTGCCTTACACATGGTAAGTGCCCAGTTTATATTTATTGACTCAGGGAGCTCACAATTCAGTAATCTGATTTATTCCTCAAAGCTCCCTAAAATTAGGAGATTATATTCTCCATTTTACAGAAGGCTGAGGATGAGGAGCTTAAGTGGCTTGCATGGAGTGAGTCAACGTCTAGTGGTGGAGTTGGGAGGCAAACCAGGTCTATTGACTCTAAATCCTGTGCTCTGAGTGCTCCCCACTCCCCCACACATATAATAACTACTGCATTAAGCAGAGAGAAGAGAAATCACTATTATTAGCATTATTTTTAATTTTATTTTATTAATCTTAAGTAATGAACTAACATAGAGAAAGTCGTGTGGCAAAATGAACAGACTACATCTGCTCAAGAATCCCTCCCAGATCATTCTGTATAAAAATGACAAATGAAATAATTTTAGCTATTTATTTATTTAAAGTTCTACTGAGATAGAAATAAAGTAAGGGAAACAATCAAAGGGCGGAAATCACATTGAAATCAAAATTCCATACAAGTGAGCTGATTTTTTTCCAGAAGGCATAAGTGACACAGAGCTATGCTGGGCACAAAAGACAAAAGAAGGAGGGGAGTTTGCTTGGGGGAAGAGTTCTGATCAGAGACCCCTGCATAAAGCCAGGAATCCCAAAAGGAAGGAAAGAAGTAAAACATTCCCCCAAGAAATCCTTAACCACCTGCCCATAGTCAGCTGGGAAGGCGGCAAGAATTTACACTCCCTGTGAAAATGGAAGGACCCTCCCACCAAGTAGAAATTTTAGTTTAAAGTGATCTGAAGTTGGTAGTGCTTCCTGGCACCTAGCAGAAGTTCTCTTTGAAATACTTAAGATGAGGCCTTACAGATTTCTCAGAGATAGTTACAAGGAACATGACTTCATAATTAAAAGTCACAAAACATGTGAATAAACAAACTGCTGTGAGATTTGAGATAGGTTCCATACTCAGTAATGGTAGATGGGTGGATCAGACCATCTCTCCCCTGAGAACAATAGGAAATCTTAACATCACCGACAAGTAAAAAAGCCAGTAAGAAACTGTGGGAAAGAGAGGGAATCCCAGAGAAGTCAGCCCAGAATTTGAAGCCATTTTTGATCATGGGATACTAAAAAGAGACCAGCCCTCAAAGCTGAACTGAAGACCAACTTCAGAATCATGCCAGTCCCTGATTACATTAAGATGACCTGGGATAACTAGTGCTTCTAGGCCAGTTGCCTACAGAAAAAGTAATCCTTTTAAAATGTAGATACGATGATCCATAACCTCAAATTACCTCTTAAATTTTTTATATATAATTCCTAGCATTTAATCAAAAATAGCCAGGAATAACAGAGGATAAGATATTAGTAAAACTCAGGTTAATCAACGAAGTGTAGAAATGGACCCAAGAAACATCCAGGATTTGAAGTTATCAGAAACAAACCTCATAGGGCTATAATTAATTGGTTCAAGAAACACAACAGAATTTCAGTAGAGAAGGAGAAAATATAAAAGGTGTTTAAATAGAAATCCTAAAACTTAAAAAAAAAAGAAAATTATGAACATAATAGATTAGTTGAAGAGGAGTTTGAATTCAAATGAAGAAAAAATTAGTGAACTGGGAGATGGACCAGAAGAAAATACACATGCTGAGTCACAGGAAGACAAAAGGTTGGAAAATAGAGAAGAAATGTAAAAGGTATCTAGGATATTATTTTTTAAATCTAGCATATTTTTAATTAGCAGTTCCAGAAGGAAAGGAGAAGAGAGAGTGGAGCAAAAGTACTATTTGAAAAGATAAAAGAATTTTCAAAAACTTAAGCAGCATTATAATTCCCAAAAAGAATAAAAACAAACAACACCAAGTCTAAGCACGTTGCAGCAAACTGATGAAAAATACAGAGAAATCTGAAAGCATTCAGAAAAAGAAAATCTTCAAAGGAGCAGCCTTAAGAAACTTTATAACAGAAACAATGGAAGCCAGGAAACAAAGGAATGGCATCTTAAAATAGCGACCAAACTAGAGTTCTATCCCCAGTGAAAATATCCTTCAAAAAATGAAGGAGAAATAAAGAGCCTTAAAGACAAACAGCCCTGAGAAACTCATTAGCAGCAGAAATTTTAAAGGGTATTCTAATGAAAAATCTGCCCACAAAGAAAACCAGGTGCAGACAATATGCCAATGAATTCTTCCAAACATTTAAGGAAGAAACACTAATAACACTAATCCTACACAAGATCTTCCAAAGCACAGGAAAAGAGGGAATAAAATCAGAGTTATGTGCCATGTTAACAGAAAAAAAAAAAAGTCACATGCTCACTAACATTTAGAGAAAATGTTAAAGATAGAAATAAATTAAGCAATATACTCTATTCATAAATTGGAATATTCAATACTGAAAGATCTCAGTTCTCCTCTAATGGATCTATGCAATCTGATGCTAAAAATCATGTAGGTACTGACACACAACAACTTGTATGAACCTCAAGGGAAGTATGCTGAATTTAAAAAAAAAAAAAAGCCAACTTCAAAAGGTTACATTTAAAATTTAAAAGGAATCATATTGTATGTAACCTTTAGAAGTTGGCTTCATTCTTGAAATAGCAAAGTTACAGAGATAGAAAACAGACTAGTGGTTGCCTGGGGTTGGTGTAAGGTTTGGGAGATAACCAGTGCAATAAGGCAAGAAAAAGCAGCTGAAGGGTGAGGATTGGGAAGGAAGAAGTAAAACTGTCATTATTTACAGATAACGTGATTGCATGCATAAAAAGTTAACAAAAATAGATAAAACACTAAGGCTAATGAAAGAATTCATCAAGGTCACTATAAAAAAATTCAACTGGGCTAGGCGCGGTGGCTCATGCCTGTAATCCCAGCACTCTGGGAGACTGAGGCAGGAGGATCGCTTGAGATTAGGAGTTTGAGACCAGCCTGAGCAAGAGTGAGATCCTGTCTCTACAAAAAGCAGAAAAAATTAGCCAGGCACCATGGTGCGGGCCTGTGGTCCCAGCTACTGGAGAGGCTGGGGCAGGAGGATGACTTGAGCCCAGGAGTTTGAAGCTGCAGTGAGCTGTGATGATGCTACTGCACTCTAGCCCGGGCTACAAAGCAAGATCCTGTCTCAAAAAAAAAAAAAAAAATTGTATTTCTGTACACCAACAACAAACATCAAGAAAATAAAATTCTTCTCAAAACACTGTTTAGCCTGATTAGCCTGAATCTAATCATAAGGAGACAAACCAAATCTAGATTGTGAGGCACTCTACAAAAGAACTAGCCTAGACTCGTCAAAAATGACAATGTTGGCCAGGCACGATGGCTCATGCCTGTAATCCTAGCACTCTGGGAGGCTGAGTCAGGAGGATTGCTTGAGATTAGGAGTTTGAGACCAGCCTGAGCAAGAGTGAGACCCCGTCTCTACTAAAAATAGAAAAATTAGCCAGGCGTAGTGGTGTGCACCTGTAGTCCCAGCTACTTGGGAGGCTGAGGCAGGAGGATTGCTTGAGCCCAGGAGTTGGAGGCTGCAGTGAGCTGTGATGACGCCACTGCACTCTAGCCTGGCAACAGAGTGAGACTGTCTCAAAAAAAAAAAAAAAGTCAATGTCATGAAAAGGGGTTGGGGGGAGAAAGAGAGAGAGGGAAGGGAAGTTCTAAATTAAAGGAGATTAAAGAGACATGACAAGTGAATGCAATGTGTGATCCTATATTAGATTTCAGATTTTTTTCACATAGCATAAAATTCACCATTTTCAAGGATGGATTTCAGTGGTTTTTAGTATATTCACTAAGTTGTGTAATAATCACCACTGTCTAAAGTCAGAAGATTTTCATCAACTTCCAAAATACCCTTCCACCAATTAGAAGTCAATTCCCTTTCCACAGCCCTCCCAGCCTCTGCCAACCACTAATCTGCTTGATGCCTCTATGGGTGTGCCTATTCTGGATATTATGTACTAATGGAATCACACAATATGTGGTCTCTTATGTGTCTGGAGTCTTTCACTTCTTTTTCACTAACATTTCTTTAATGTTTTTTCAAAGTTCATACATATTTTAGCATTTATCAGTACTTCATATCTTTTTATGGCTAAATAATGTTCCATTCTGTGGATTTATCACATATGTCAATATAATCACCAGTTATAGACATTTGGAATTGTCTCTTTCATTCCTGAGTTTAGTCATTTGAATCTTCTTTTTTTTTTTTCTTAGTCTAGTTAAAGGTTTGTCAACTTTTTTGATCATTTTAAAGAACTTCAGGTTTCGTTAATTTTCTCTATTGTTCTTCTATTCTCTGTATTTCCCCCTGCTCTAATCCTTACCATTTCCAGGCAGTCTACAGCAAGGCAGAGAAAAGGTAAAAGGGCATCAGGAAGGGGGACGGCATGAGCTAAGGTGTGGCTATGTCATGACAATTTCAGCGAATGGCAAGCAGGGCTGTGTAATAGCCCCCAGAGCTGGGTAGGAACACAGGAGGGAAATGGAGCTGGGGAATTGTGTTGGGAAGAGCCTTGTCGTCTACTCCAAGGAAAAGTCCGGATTTTGTGCAGTAGACAGTGCAGAGCCAATGGCGGGGGTGGGGCAGGTACAACTGAACTGTGTTTTAGCAAGGTCATTCCAGGGTTGTGTGGAAATGGCAGGAGGGAGGTGAGAAAGGAAGGAAGAATTGGTGCGGGACAGCTGGAAGTGTTGGTGAGGATGAGGAAGAGGGAACGGATCTGGTGGTGGGTTAAGCAGTCCAGTCAGCTGAGTTGATGCCCCAGTGACCATGAGGACAGGGAGAAGAACAGGATGGCAGTGACGGGTTCCTGAGTGAGGGGCTGGGGCTGGTGCTGGGGCCATCGGCCATGGCATGGCAGAGCGAGGGGGAAGACATGGACTTCGATTTGGGGCAGGTTGTGTGTCAAAGTGTCTTGAGGCATCAAGACTGTCCAAATGTCCTGCAGACAGTGGGAGACTCAGGCTGGAACGTGGCAGGAGTCAAGGATGTGGGACAGGTTGGGAGCCCTTGGTGGGTGGGCAGGAGGGGTGTGACCCACCCCAGGGAAAAGGTCAAGGGTGAAAGAGAACCTAAAACATCTCTGGTAACACTAGTGTGTAAGGCTTAAACACAAGAAGAAGAGTCAGCAAACGAGACGGTAGAGGGGGGGGATAGCTAGAAAGGAGCAGCCAGCACTGTGAGGACGCCAGCCTTGGGGAGGGATCCGGGCAGGGCAAGGTCAGCGGGGCTGAGAGTCCCAAAGAGGCAGAGTAAGATGTGGCTGCCAGTGTCCACTGGATTTGGCAGTGAGCCATCAGCCACTCTCTCAAGGACAGTGCAGGAGGCAGAAGCCCAGCCAGAGTGGGCTGAGAAGCTGCAGGAGACGAGGAAGTGGAGGAGCAGGGTACACAACCTTCCCAGAGGCTTGATGGCACCACCAGGAGAGGGGGAAAGTAGCTGGTGGGAAGCCACAATTAGGGAAAGGTTTTTTGGTTTTGTTTTTGCTTTTGCTTATTTGTTTTGAGGGATGTGATGATTAATTTTGTGTGTCAACTTGATTGGGCCACAGGGTGCCCAGATATTTGACCAAACATGATTCTAGGGGTGTGTGTGAGGATATAGCTGGATAAGATTAACATTTGAATCAGTAGATGAGTAAAGCAGATTGCTCACATCAGCGTGGGTGGGCCGCGTCCAATAAGTTGAAGGCCTGAGTAGAACATAAAGGACAACTCTCCCACAAGTAACAAGGAACTCCTCCTGCCTGGCTGCCTTTGAGCTGGAACATTGGTTTTTTTTGTTTGTGTTTCTCTTGGCTTTGGACTCAAACTGAAGCATCGGGCCTGCCAGCCTTCAGACTGGAACTATACCATCGGCTCTCTGGGGTCTCCAGCTGGCCCACTGCAGATGTTGGGACTTGTCAGCCTTCATAGTTGAAGAAGCCAGTTCCATATGATACATGTATCCTATTGGTTCTGTTTCTCTGGAGAGCCCTGGCTAATACAGGGAGTACCGGGGGTGGTAATGGTAGGGAGACAAAACCTTTCTTCAGGCTGAAAGAAAGGACTATACGAACAGTGGGAGAGTTGAGTGAGAACAGCAGTGTGTGGAAGTTGCCAGAGGAGGGTTCATTGCTCTGGGGGACAGGGCCCCTTATAGATCCAGGTACAGGCCCTGCATCCTCACCACAGGTCAACAAAGCCATGTGGTTGAAGAGTCTCTCTCCCTGATGTGATTTAATATCCTCCAGCATCTGCCTCCCGACTGCAGAACCCCCTTCCCACTAGGTAGCAGCTCCCTAAGACGTTGTTAGGGAGCCATAACTGTTTGGCCTCTTTGGGTTACTCATTCTAGGAATTATGGTTCCATCCTGTTCACTTGTTAAATCTTCACCCTCAAACCCCATTCAAACCTCTTCCCAGCTCCCCATGCCAGTCAGAGCCTCCACCCCAGCCCCTTGGATCCTGAGCCACACTTGCCCTCTGTTGGGGGCTCACCGTCTGGTATCTGACAGGGGCAGGGGGCACCAAGGGTCTGCAGGGGGCTACTTCTGAGCAGTGCTGGTAGCCTCTGCTGCCGTCTCCCATAGGTGGGGTTGGGCTTTCTGGGAGCAGAGTTCAGGGTTATTCTAGCCTTTGCATTGCTAAGGACCAGCCTCCCATGTGCCCCTTCAGCCTGGCCAGAGATCGAGCAGCTAACTCAGCTGGGGGCCCATCACTCAATTTGACTCTGCCTGGTGGAGATGCTCTGCCCTCTGCCAGAGTCCTGTTCCTTCCTTCACGCCGAGCTCTTCTGCAAGCTCTGAAAGCTTTGGCAAGCTGGGATGGGGTGGGGGTCCCCCATTTCCCCCCCCCAGATGTGCCATGCCCCCTCCCTTCACCCCTGAGGTATGGCAACTCTAATGGGCCTCCCTCCCTACTCCATACTGGAGTAGGCCCACCCTACTCCAGTATGACCTCATCTTAACTGACTACATCTGCAACAACCTTAATTTCAAATGGGAGCACATTCTGAGGTACAGGGGGTCAGGACTTCACTATATGAATTGTTGGGGGACACGAGGCAACCATCATGGCAAGGGGAGGATCTGGACAGCCTCTGCACAAGGAGAGCCTGGACCTTCGACAGATGGCTTTTTTGACATAAATTCCAGGACCCCAAGCAGAGTTAGAGAAAGTGTTCCAAGACCTGGGGAATCAACAACAGGTGGCTTTTCTCTGGGACATTCCCAGCTCTGGAAACAAATTAGGATGTTTACGAAGCATGTTGCAGGATGTTCTCCACATAACATACACATATAACAAGCGCCCAGACCCACAGACACTGTCAGTTCTTTTCCAAGGCCTCAGTCCGTGAGGCCAAGGGCATGGGCTGGGCCTCACTGGGACAAGCCACTGAGCCTCCTTCCTCACCTGCAAAATGGGGAAGTTATGCCGACCTCACAAATATAGGGAAGTGCCTCTCGGAGCAGCCTCAGCACCTGCGCCCACCTGGCTACAGAGGGGCACATGGGCTCCCCAGCAACCTGTCCCTGCTGCTCCTGAACACCCCACACCAGGCCCTTCCCATGGCAGATGATTGTCAACTGGTCATCACAGGGGACAGGCAAGGCCCCCTCCTTGACCAGGAGGGACTCAAGACCCTTGGCGCCTCCACAACGGGGCATTCTGACCATCCCTGCCCCACTGTCCAGTACTAAACTCCCCCTGTCCAGAAGCCCCCTGGGGCCCCACCCTCAGCTCTGACCTCTGGCGTCTGCCCCTGACTCCCTCAGGACAAAGACAAAGGGTGTGCTGACCCCTTCCCCCAAAGGTCCTTCTTCCCAGCCTGCAACGCCATTCCAAAACACGTTCAGCTGCCCTTGAGTCTCACTGGGGATTCTTGAGAGGGAAGTGGGTCCCTTATATTACCGGAAGTAGGACCTGCATGAGGAGAAGCACATGTAGCAGGATAGTGTAATACCTGTTGGGCAAATGTGCTTTCCTGTGTGCTGGACTCTGTCCTTCCAACAGCTCACAAGGACATTATCACTGGCCTCGAGGAGGACCCTCCTCCTGATACACAGCTCCCGTCTTGCCCACCCAAGTCCAGAACCTGTTGAGAGCTAGACAGGGAGGTCAACCAACAAGAAATTAAAATATCAGTGTAATTGAGAAATGGGGCTTCTATCTGCAGATAGATGGTCTCCTGTCACCACACCCCAGATTGGAGCAGTCTCCAAGCCATGGAAGGTGTAGGGTCTGGAGAGGCATAGGAGGCTCAGCCGAGCACCCCTAACTTCTCCCAAACTCATCCAGCATGTGAGTCGCTGGGTGGGTGTGCAGGAGGTGGGGGCCAGAAAGAGAAGCCAGTGTGAGACTTCAGGGGCACCCCCTCCAGCAGCACCTGGGAAAATGGGCCCTCGCTTGCCCTCTGCCAGCCTGCAGATATCCTTAGCCCTACTTTCCCTATGGGCCAACTGAGGATCAGAGAGAGGAAGAACCTTGTTCAAGGTCACAGGTGGCTGGGATGAATCCAATGCTCTTTCCACCCTGCCTAAAATGAAGTTATGTGGAAGAAATTGTCTCAGCTCCCCACCCCCCCACCCCCACCCTCCCACATGTGAGCAAGGACCCAGCCAAATGCCTTTTCACCCCCTCTCGAGAACCAATGAATCCTCAGAGCACATGGAGTGCCTGGTGGCCTGGGACAATGTCCTGATGTTCCCTGGGGGAGCCACTACCCTTCACACCCACTGTCATAAGGAGAAGCTAACATGCTTGACATGGCCCAAGGCAGACCAATGACAAGCCCTTCCCCGGCCTTTTTGCAGGAATTATGGGAATGATAAGCTTTTTTTGTTAACCCACTGTGAGGTAAATTAAGGATCTATTGTTTGTACAGATAGGATAAAGTGGACATAGGCAACACCTTCTTCACTGGTCACCCTGGAGATAAAACAGGTAATGTAGGCAAAGTGCCCAGAGCAGAACATTTAGTAAATACTTACTGTTTTAGTTGTTATTGTAAAATGATGATAGGAATGTGCGGGAAGCACCCATAAACCATCCACAGCAGAGATAGATTTACCATGAAGCCAACAAAGCTTAAACTTTGGAGCCCTCATTTGCACCGCCCTGTCTAAGGCCCTGTATTGAATTCTGTTTGTAACTTTGTTTCTTTTTCACCAAGACAATACCCCCCAAAAATTGTATAATAAGTTTCATGTCCCAAAAACTTGTACCCCATCCCATATATCAGGCATGGGATACAAAAGAAATAGGGATTTTTTAATCAACAAAATGCGGAGGATAAATCAAATACTATTTTGCTTCCTTCTAAGGCTAAAGTCTTGTCTGTCTGTGATCCTGATGTAACAAATCTTTCTTTCTGGATTGGACCAGGACTAGATTCAAGCATTTAAACAAATTTGAAAGCTTGTCCTTAAGAATAGAAATTATCATTTTACCCTAAGATAATAAAGCAGAAGCCAGGAAGAAATTCAAAGTGCTTAAATTTCTGTTAAGGAATAAGTTCAGGTCTCCCAGGAAAAAACAATGAGCAATTACCTTTCCCAGAGCAAAAGGAAAGGAAGGGTGTCCCAGCAGCTCCCCAAGGAGGAAGCCAGAGCCAACAGCCAGAAAAGAAGTCACCACAGAAGAACCCAGATCTAGGAGGGAGGGACTGGGCTCATGGAAGACTCTGCACTAGCTTCTTAACCCTAGCCTATCTGGGGAGCAGGGAAGAGCCCTGCAATAGAGATAAATAAATAGAAAATTCACTGGCATACAGAGGAAGATTATGTGTTAAAGCCTGTTTTCCCTGGAGGGAATTTCCTGAGGCAACAGAAAGTTGTGAAACTGTCTTCAGTCAACCAGCCAGTCAGTTAGTCAATCAGCAAACTTTCCATGTGTTTATGTTGGAGGCACCAGGCTGGGCTGTGGAGATGTAGAGAGGAAAGCTGAGGATTGCACTTGACATGACTATAAAAGATCTGTTCAATGGCTGAGGCTGTGACAGATGGACGGCACAGACCTCTGGAAGGGGACGCCAAACAGGGAGTGTCTGCCTAGCCCAGGTGCCATCTGTCATGACACCTAACATCCTTAACTTGGGCGTTGTGCAGATGACAAAGGGCGTGTTGAGAATGCCAAGAACAACAGCTCTGAAATGGGGCCACCCTCCTCCCAGCTCGAAGGAGGAGCTGTGATTTCCTCCATTGGTGTCTGCTCCCATCACAGAAGAGAGACAAGTAAAGGCATATTCTTCCAGGCCAGGCCTCCTCCCTTGGCTGTAGGCCTTGGGCATGGTGTGCGTGTCCTGATTTGTCCAGCCATCCCCATGGAAGGCTCTGCTCCCTTCTAAGCGTCTGCAATGCGTGGGGTCATGAGGGCCAGCTGACAGAGTTGGCCCCATGCCCTGCAATCCTGGTCTGTCCAGTCTGCATCTGAATACTCCTTGTTGGGTCGTTTTCCCTGGGGGGCACAGAGCCATGACCTCCCCCAGCAGCAGCAGCCACGGTTATTTTGTGTCACCCCCTCATGCCAATGCTCTGTGGCCCACCCTTTAATAGGGTCCCCAGGGCAGGGGCCTTAGGTCTTCTTGGAGGGGTCAGGGATGTTTGCAGAGAATGTTCTAGTTGAATTGCATCTTGAGAAAGAAATCATAACTCCTCCAGCAGACAAAAAAAAGGGGGGGTGTATTCTAGATAGAAAAAAAGTGCGGAGGCCTGAGAAAACATGACAAGGTCTGGCAGGCGCTTGTAAGAGGCCTAAGCAAGACAGGCGAGTCCTGGCAGAGGAGCAATTGCAGGCAGGACGTATGAGACCCGGTGCCCAGGGGACATGGACTGAGGGAGGAGAGGAGGGGCACCCAGGCTCCTGGGCTGCGTCATGACAGCTTCCCTCTGTAAAGTAGTGTTTGTATCCAAGTGCAATTCACAAGTTTGCCACAATATTAGCTATTGTCATCTGACTATGCTCATTTGATGCACTAAGCTACACATTCCCATTAACACAGCTAAATTCTCATTTTCCTTTACTTAGGGCTGAGTTGAAAAACACATGAAGAAGGTAACCTCCTCCATGGGTTAATTTGCAGGGTGCTGAGATGTGCCACTGGCTGGTCACTAGGTCCTGAAATTTCACCCTTTGTATCATGTCCACAACTGTCTCCCATTAAAATACAAATGTTGTGGCCCAGGAACACTGACCTACTTCTAACCTTGTAGAGTTTATCCCATCTGAGCTAATCTGGGGAAGTGGGAGAAGGAAACGGTTCATCCAGGTGAGGGGTGTGTGGACCGGACTGGAGTTCATTGAACAGTTTTGTGAATCAGCTTCAGGACATAGCAGGGCAATTCAGGGGGCCGCAAACTGCCAAAGTGACTTGCTTCAATGAAGGAGGAAGTTCTCAGAACTTTATTGTCGGGGCAGCAGCCTCGTTGGAGGCTTGAACTTTTGGGGTTCAAGGTTCAAACCTTTGGATTTGATAGAGATTAGCTCTGCCTTTTCCAGCAGAGATGGCATTCTGAGCCTCGGATAGGGATTCTTTTTTCTGCAAGAGGCCTGGGAACCTGGCTTTTGCCAGGCTAAGAAATAGGTCCAAATAGAAATCTAGGAACATTCATCCAAATCGGCAACTATTTGCTGAATGCTGTGAGTGTTTGTTTATAAATATCCAGTTCTTTCAAAAAGAACATGAGGCACCTCACAAAATTGACATGTAATATGTTAATAAAATTTTTTTTAAGGCTATGAGAGTTAAACTTAACTCTCTGGCTAAGCTTTAACTCTTAAACTCTCTGGGTTAAGCTTTAAATTTTGCTCTGAACTTCCTTGCAGTCAGGGCAAAAAGGGGCACACCCTAAGTTTCATAATTCTCATTATGGTAACACCTCACAAATTCTTCCCTCTGGCCTTCTTCCTTACCCCCTCACTAAGGTCCTCAAAGCTTCAGTGAGCACCTGCAGTGTGCCAGGCCTAAGGCAAGGAACAGAGGGCCAGTCCTCGTCCTCAAAGTGCTGTCAGCCAAGGGTAGTGTTTTTCAAACTCTTAATGACATCCCAATTCATGGGGCATGAAATCAATTGAGTGAGCCACACCCAGCAATTTACAAAATGGAACAGGACAGATAGAAACCAGCACAGGGCTCCATCCCAGAGGGAGACGGTAGGCATGAGTTCTTTAAAACTGATTTCAGTTTTAGGTTTGGACATGAGTCCTGGGTTGCAAGGACTGCATGGGGCATGGTCAAAAAAATTTGAAAAAACAGGTCCAGCAGAGGAGGTGGTGGGTGGAGGAGACGGAGCCCACGGGCTGCCTGGCTACTCTTCACATTCCTCATGAGAGATCCTGCCATGAGTTTCCACATGACCACCACACTAGGTTCAGTTTCTGAAGCAATGTCCTCAGGACTTACTAATTCCCACCACTACCCTTACAGAAGTTGACTCCAGCCAGAGGAGTAAGAAATTCCTGTCAACCCCAACTGTTGCCGTGTTATATGTTAACAACACTCTTACCAATTCTGGCATCCAGATCTCCAGAAAATAAAAACCATTTCAGGCGGCAGGAGAATAAAATGGAGAGAGTTCAGGGGATGGCCCCGTGGCAGGTGTCCCTGGAGGAGGATGGAGACACCTGGGCCTCATGTCCGTGGCATGTGGAGCGCCAGCAAAGAGGAGAAACGGCTTTGGGCAGAGAAGCCAGAGCATGGGGGGTTGGCCTTGACCTCCAAAGGAGGAAGGGGCCTACTCACCCTCTGCACTGCTATTTTCCCCAGCAGAACTGGAAAGGGAAAGGGCTGTGCAATATGCAAACTCTAAGCTTTTTTTTTAAAAGCCCAAGTAGCCTGTTATGGGTAAATAATTCCATGGCCTCAGAGCAAAGCAGATGCCACAGGCTTGGTGCTGGGAACACCATGAGTCTGTCTTCTAGGAGGGAACATTTCAAGGGGCAGAATTGGGAAGGGGCTGCCTGGAGCTGATTTACATGGACCCTTGAGCCCCAAGCCCTCAGGCCTGGCTGGTTCTTCCCAGGAGGACAGGGCTCCCAGGAGCCAGCCAGTGAGGGGCCTGCAGCCCCCAGCCGGGTATGCAACAGCAGCCAGAGGGTTCCCTTTCAGCAGAAAGGGGTTCAGTCGACATCTCCCAGCCAGACAATGGGCCCATCACTGACAGCAGCATTGCAACAGCAGAGTATTGTTAAGACCAAGGATTTAGAGCTCTAGGCTAGACTGCCTACAGCTTTGAATTCTGACTTGGACCTCAGCTGTATGACCTCAGGCAGGTTACTTCACCTCTCTGTGTCTGTTTCCTCATCTGTAAAATGGGGGTCATAACACAGGTCCACAATTCCTTGTTTACAATTCCAAAATCCAAAAAGTTCTGCAGAAATTATATATAAACACATGCATACATATATATACTGAGATGCTCTTTGACTTATGTTAGGGTTATATCCCTTTACACCCAAATATCGTAGCTTAGCCTAGCCTACCTTCAATGTGCTCAGAGCACTTACATTAGCTACAGTTGGGCAGAATCATCTGGCAACACGATACACTGTAGAGGATCAGTTACTTACCATTGTGATTGCATGGCTGACTGGAAGCTGTGGCTTGATGCTGATGCCCAGCACCACAGAGTCTCGTACCACATATGGCTGGCATAGGAAAAGATCAAAATTCAAAATTCAAGGTACAATTTCTACTGAATGCATATCACTTTCACACGGTCATAAAGTTGAAAAATTGTAAGTCAAACCATGGTAAGTTGGGAACCACCTGTATTGACAAAAAAAAAAAAATTTTTAAGGGCAAATAGCCAAATGGAAAAAAGTAAGCCAAAGGGAAGCCAAAAGGAAGGCTGCTGTAGCAGCAGAGATTTCTAGCTGCTTATTCCAATTACCATCCCCCTACCCTTAGTCTCTTCGGTAATAGAATACTGATTTTACTCTGATAACCATTTGCCTGACTCAAAGACCAAGTTTCTCAGCCTCCCTTGCAGCTAGGTATAGCCGTGTAAGTTCTGACCCAATATATGCAAGCAGAAGTTTAGGTGTTATGTCCAAGAAGTCTCCTTAAAAGGAATGAGTGTGCCCGCCATTGTGCCTCCCTCTCTCCTGCTGCTTGGAATGAGGGTGTGATGCCTGGCACTCTAGCGACTGTCTTGGAACACGGGGGCTGAAGACCACAGCTATCCCTAGGGACAGCAAAATGCAGCACTGGAAGGCATCTGGGTCACTGACAAGTTTGCAAAGCTATAATACCAATCCTGCACTGCATACCTCCAGAATTCTTTACAGGAGACAGAAATAAACTTCTATCCAATTTAAGCTTCTGTTATTTTTTGGCTTTTCTGCCATATGCAGCTGAACCTAATCAGTTAACACAGCAATTCACAGAGGAGCAAACCCAAATGACAAACATAAAATGGAGCTCAAATTTGTTAGTAATTAGAAAAATGCAAATAAACAACATATCACTTTATATGCATCAAACTGATTAAAAATAAAACGTGTTAATATGTATTGTGGGCAAAGATTCGGGAAAGAGGTTCTCTAATACCTTGTTGCTGAGACATGATTTGTTATGACATCTTTGGAAAGCAACCTGGCAACACCTACTAAAATTACATTACATATACTCTTCAATCCAGCAATCCCATTCTGGGGACTCTAATTCAGAGTAATAAAAGAATTCATGTGTGTATAGGCTATATTTGCATGGATGAAAACTATAGCAATATTTATATTGGAAAACAGAAAATAAAGTGAATGCCACTGGCAGGGAAATGGTTGGGTGAGTTATGGTTCATTCATATCTTGAGTATCTTCTCAGGTTTGATTCCCAGGAAACAGACTCTAAGACTGAGATTGGTGGACAGCAGAGTTATTGGGAAGTGCTTCGGGAATTACCCCTACAAGACAGGTCTCCGAACTTGAGCTGAACAGGCTTTCAGAGTTGACCTGAGCTGAGCACAAGGCCAGGCCTTGGTATGTCCACGTTAGCCAGTCATTGGCTGTGGATGCCCCCAGGATGGGACATAACCTTGAGCGAAGCAGCCCTGTCAGCAGGCAGCGATTCCCAGGAGAGACTCAGCTATGAGCCACAGAGACCAACAGTCCTGGAGCTGAGGGGAATCTAAGCAGGACTCTGTAGTGTCTACTACTGTCCACCCCTTGCACCACTGGGGTCCACTTAATTCGTGTGGTAAGTTCACTTCATCTCGGAACAGCTCCTTTAAGATTCTGGTTGGTCTCTGTTCCCAGGGAGACTCACACAAGGAAGGCTGGTCACACTAACCACAGTCCCCACAGCTCTAGCTGGTCATAAGGCCCCAGAGGATGCACATCGATTTCCTCCTCTGTAGCCCATTCCAGATTCCCCCTCTGCCTCAGCCAACTCCTCCACTGGGCAGATCCCAAAGAGGTCTGAGCCCCTGGTCACCATGCCTCCTCAGGCCATGAATGCTGCACCTGGCAGGGAAGTAGCAAACGATGCCCCTGAGAATCACCTGGAACCAAATGTGTCATTCCATGCCCATGATCTAACAGCACCACGAACCTCCTCCCAAGCAGGTCAGGTAATTGGCCTCGCATGTCCCCAGCTGGGTTAGGCTGAGACTCAACCCTGGCTATTGGTCTGGTGGCCCAAGAAGAAGGAGCTAGATCCCAGGTGTGAGGGAGGCACACGTGGACTCTAAAGGCAGAAGCTTCTCATGCAAGGTGGGGACGCAGCCCTCTGCAGGCCCCAGGCTCAGGGGAAGAGGAGGCTTCAAGATTTCCAAGTGTGCCCACCCAGATCTCCCCAGCCCACAAGGCAGGGCGCTGGCCCTGATGGAGCAAGCTTGCCACGGTTGAGAATTCTACCTGCTCTGCAGCTCTGCTCCACTTATAACCAAGTCTAGGGCCTGAGTCTCAGTTTTTCCTTCTCATAAGCTGCATGTGATAAGAGTCTCTTTCTGTGCTGTCAAAGAGGCCCTCTGGCTTCTGCACTTGGCCTTGTATTGGCACTTCATCACCCTCACCCTTTTATTGTCTCTTTTCAATGCATTAATGGCCCACAGCAACAGCCATTTGATTCTAAAATCCTTATAATTACTACTTTCTCTGTGGCCCCCAAATCATGGAATACTGCACCCACCACTGACTTTCTTTCCACCAATACCCCACCTGATATGAACTGAATGTTTGTGTCCTCTCTGAATTCATATGTTGAAGCCCTAATCCCCAATGTGATATTATTTGAAGGTGGGGCTTTTGGAAGGTGATTTGGTCATGAGGGTGGAGCCCTTGTGATGGGATTAGTGTCCTTTTAAGAAAAGACACAAAAGAGATGATCTCTTTCTCTACCATGTGAGGACACAGCAGGAAGATGGCCATCTGCAAGCCCTCACTAGGGAGCTTGCCCTCACTAGACACCGGGTCAGCTGGTGCCTTGAGCTTAGACTTCAGCCTTCAGCATTGTGAGGAATAAATGTCAGTTGTTTAAGTCACTCAGTCTATGGTGTTTTGTTATAGCAGCCCAAGCTGACCAAGACCTATAAGAGTTGACCAACGCACCACAAGGGCACACCAGTGGTCACTGGTGAACCACCTCTAGGGACTGGCTTTTCATTGCTGGGAAGCAGGGGATCCAGCTCCAAAATCTCCTTTTAGGGTCAGCTTCCTGAGATACCCCCCGGCACCCACTTTCATAGGTCAGATTCCAAGAGACGCACTCGAGATAGAGGCTTTAGGCAGACATTTACAGGGAAGCACTTTTGTGGGTAAGGGAGGCAGGATCTGGCATGTGAGTCAAAGGCCTCAGCCCACAAGGAGGGTCGGAGCTGGAATGACCTGCAGAGGTGTCCCTAATTGAGGCAAAGAAGGCTGTGTCTTTGTGTCCCTGTACCGAGCAGCCATTCAGTGCAGATTGCCACCAGGCAAGGCAGCTCCCTGGACAGAGGGAAATACCCAGGGAGAGGCTGGGGTGTCTTGGTGCTGGGGGAACAAGTCCCTGCACTGAAGGGGGTCTGTGTGGCACACCTCAGCATCCACTACAATTAGGCTGCTATAAAAGGAACAAGACAGAGGAACTGACATACGGTATTGTCGAGTGAGAAAAACAAGACAGAAAACAACAAAACATCCAATGTGTCTGTGGCCCTCTGTGTACGCACATATTTATGCAGACGACCTTCGGTGGCAGCCATCTGACTCTCCGCAAGGCCACCTCCCTGACCCTGCGCCTCCAGGGGCTGGGCAGCCCTTCACGGCCTCGGTCCTTCCTTCCTCCCTCCTCCAGGATATTCTTCCACAAGAAACTCATGTGCCTCACGCCACCAATTCCTATGGGTCTTTGTCCAGATGCCACATTTTCAGTGAGGCCTTCCCAGACGTCTATAGATAAAGCAGGCTTCGTCCCCCCTTACAGCTTTACCTTCCTCCACATCGTGTGTCACTGTTGACATAATGTGTGAACTTGTTCTTATTCCAATCTCACCCGAACAGATCATTCCATCACTTCCCTATTTTAAATAAGAACCGTCCCCTTGAAATCCGCCTCTCCTCTCTCTCCCTATTGTATTTTTCTGACTCATTTATTGCCATCTAAACTGTCTGGCTTATTTAGTTTCTAACCCTGTCTCCTCTACACCAGAATGTCAGCTGCACAAGGGCTGCCCTTTGTGCCTAAGTTAACAGCTGCTGCCTCCCAGAGCCTAGATAAGCCATTTAAAGTGATGAGCAACTTAAAAGACATTATTTTTTTTAGAGACGGGGTCTCACTCTGTCACTCAGACTAGAGTGCAGTGACGTCCTTGTAGCTCACTGCAGCCTTGAGCTCCTGGGCTCAAGCGATCCTCCTGCCTCAGCCTCCTGAGTAGCTGGGGCTACAGGCGCATGCCACCATGCCCGGCTAATTTTTTTTTATTTTTGTACAGACGGGGTCTCACTATGTCGCCCAGGCTGATCTCAAACTCCTGGTCTCAAGTAATCCTCCTGTTTCAGCCTCCCAAAGCATTAAAAGACATTTTTAAAATAAGAAATGAAGCACAGTGTAGGGGTGGAACAATGTGCTCCCTTTCCTCACCCACCATAAGAGTCACGGCCTACACTCCTGTAACAAGACAGGTTACCAAGAGAAAAGCATAACAAATTTATTTAATCAAAGTTTTACATAACACAGGAGGCTTCAGAAATGAAGATCCAAAGACTCAGGGAAAACTGCCAATTTTTACACTTAGGTTCAATGGAGAATGGACAAAGGGGTGTGATGGGATGCTAAGAGACCGAGAGGGAGCCCAGCAGGGCCTGTCAGTTCAGATTCTTCTGGACCTCTCTGCGTAGCACCCTTCCTCCCAGGAATGGGGCAGGGCCCCTCTGGCATGAGGGTCTTCCAGGGAGAAGTAAGAGAGTGATCTTTCTAGGTTTTATGGCTGGCTTTGGGGGTAATGGGTTCTGGTTTCTATGACTCGCTTTGGGGGAGGAGGAGGGGCGGGAGGCAGGAGGGCAGGGGAAGGGCAGAGAGATCTTGCTTCTGAGGCCTTCCAGTGTCCTTCGGTTCAAGGCTCTCAGCACGACTATGTGCCATACTTTATTTTGGGGTATCATTCTGAGTCCCGACCACAGACATACCATTTTGCAAATAAAATAAGAGTCTTTTAAGATCCACAGCAGAATAGGAGAGAGGAAACCCAGTGCTTACAGCTTACTGGGTTTCAGGCTTTACATACTTTGTTTCATGTAAGCCTGGCAACCAGTCTATGAAGTGAGAATTACTTGACATAGAGGAGAAACAGAGAAAACTGAGGCTCAGAGAGGTTCAGCAACTTCCTAAGGCCACACAGGAAATAGGCAGCAGCCAGGAGCCCCAGCCTGTCTCATCCCAAAGCTCATCCTACTACCTCACTCTGTCTCCTGCTTCCCTTATCTGAAAATGAGAAGAAGAAAACTTGTCTGGCTGGCCTCCCCAGGTTATCCTGAAGTTTTGTATCAAATACAAAAATTTCTAAGAAGAGAACCACCCATATGAAAGTGTTGTCCTCTGTCCAGGCAGTCACAGGTATGTGCTTCAACACAGTGCCCACGCGAGGAACTGGGTGCATGAACTCAGAGTGTGCTAGCACGCAGGCTGCCAGGGAGGAGAAGGCAGAGTTCTCTCTGCTCAGCATTAGAAACCTCGATCAAACCCCCCATTGCTGGGTCAGATGTGCCCTGATAGAAACCCACCTCTTCGGTTTCATTCATTCATGACAATGTCACATGTGTAGTTGAATGTTAGAAACCTTTGTGACCTGCAAGAATGAGTGTCCCACAGGGCCGGGGCCTGGACCACATGCCTTCGAAGGCTTCTCCCTGGTGGGCTCTGTCAGGGAGCTCGGCGTTCAGAAGAGTACAGGTCAGTCGGGCATCATTCCTAGTCACTGGGCAGGGAGCACCAGCTCTAAAAGGCGCATCTTTTCCTCCTACCTCCCTGCTATCCTTCCCTTCCTATAATTTTTTTAAATTTCCATCTTTATCAAAGGCATATAAATATAGGCATCTGTTTTAGTGTCAAATAGTTCTATAAAGTTTTTTACAAACAATAACTATCTTCTTCCCTCCAGTTTCCCTCTCCCTCAGGGCAAATCCATTCAACTCTTTCATCCGATTTTTTGGGCACTTGCCTTTCTAAGTAACTGCCTCTGTTGCTACTTTTGATTTCCCGGCATCAAGTATTACCCATGGACTTCTCAGTTTAGGAGACGAGGATTTTGCTCACTCATCCTGTGCGTGAGTTTGCTAGGGTTGCCGTAACAACGTTCCATAGACTGGGTGGCTTAAACAACAGACATTTAGTGTCTCCCGGTTCTGGAGGCTGGAAGTTTGAGATCAAGGTGTCAGTGGGGTTGGTTCCTTCTGAGGCTGTGAGGGAAAGATCTGTTCCAGCCCCTGTCCATGGCTTGTAGATGGCCATCTTCTCCTTATGTCTTCACATCATCTTCCCCGTGGGTATCTGTCTCTGTGTCCACATTTTATCAGGATACCAGCCACACCGGATTAGGGCCCACTGTAGTGATCTCAACGTGGTCACCTCTGTAAAGACCCCGTCTCCAAATAAGGTCACATTCTGTGGTACTCGGGTCAGGATTCCAACTTATCTTTTTTGAGGGGGGGACACAATTTAACCCATAAAATACCATGTCCACTGGCTGCCACATGTGGCAGTGAGGTGCAATGTTACAACGTGGGGTCTTGTGTGCCCCACCATACCATAAATGCCTCTCCTTGCCCACCCTCAAAGACTAGGTTAGATCAGCACACTCTTTACAACTAAGCCATGTAATGTAACACTCTTAATTTTAGATTCTGCACTAGTTTTTCCTGGAGTCAATTGTTAGATATTTAAAGATCTTCTTTAGTTTTCTGTTTTTATCAATAATCCAATTCTAAACTCTCTGTCAATCTCTCTCAAGACATTCAAACGCATTTAACTTGCTTCAGTCTGGACTGGGTGCCCCCACCTCATGCATGCCCTTCACGGGCACCCTTTCTTCTGCGTTGGACTTTGTTTCCTGGATGCCTTTTCATCACTTCTGTTTCACTCCCTGATTTTGGAGGAGCACATCCTTCAGTTGCATCCTAAGAAAAGGTATATAGGAGGTAAATTCAGGGAGGTTGCGCATATCCCTAAATATCCCTAAGTGCCTTTATTCCATCTTCTCATTTCATTGGTAGTTTGGATCCAAAAATTCCAGATTGAAAACCATTTCTCTTCTGAATTTTGAAGGCATTGTTCCAATTGTCTTCTGGCTTCCAGTGCGACCATGAGAAGTCTGAAGCCTTTCTTATTCCCAATTATTTGAATGCAACCTGGTTTTTACATTGCCTTTTGAAGCTTGTGAGATAGTCTCTTTGTCACTAGTATTTGAAAATTTCTCCACGGTGTGCCTGCATGTAGATCTATTTCACCCTTTCAAAATGAATACTCATGGTCTTTATGTGAAAATTTTCTTGAAATTTTTTTTTAATGATTTCTTCTCCTCCATTTTCCCTGTCCTTTCTTTATCATACTCCTAGTATTTTGATACTGAACTTGGACCTGCCCCCTAATTTTCTTATACTTTCTCTCCTATCTTCTATCTCTGATTTTTGCTTTACTTTCTGGAAGATTTTCTCAACTTTATATTCTAAGTTGTTTAGTGTTTATTATTACTACTATCATATTTTTGATTCCCAAGAGCTCTTATTTGTTTGCTTATTTGTTTCTACTTTTTAAATAGCATCCTGTGCTTATTTCATGGATTTGGGTTTGTTTTATCTTTCTTCCTCTCTCTCTGTCTCAAGTTTTATTCTCCACATATCTGCTTCACTCAAGTTGCCTTTCCTCTGTGTGTTCCGATCACTGTCATTCATGTCAGAGGTTTTCTTCAAATGTCTGTTCATCGATGACTGTCTGCTCGTGTTTAAGGGTAAAAGACCAAAAGCCTGCTTGGAGGAGTCAAGCACATGGTGGGCTTGTAGACCTTGAGTTTCACTGTAGGGCAGGTTTCTAGGCCTTGGCACTACTGACACTTTGAACTAGACAATTCTTTGTGGGGTGCAGGTGGGAGTATTCCTGTGCGATGTAGGATGTTTAGCAGCATCCATAGATACTCGTAGCACACAAATACACACACACTCACAGACATCTCCAAATGTCCCTTGGTGAGCAGAATCACCCCAGCTAAGCACCACTGTGTGGGGTGATCTGGCTTGGCCAGTCATTAGGAAATCCCAAATGTCAGTATCTTCAAGTCTTTCCCTTGGAATGTCCCTCCCCCACCTCCTTCCTTCTCTCTTTCCTTCCCTTTTCAGTATAGATTCTCTTTCTTTTAAAACCAGCCAAAGCAAGTTCCCCACTCTCTCCGCTGTCCTAAGAGTCAGTCATCTGAGATGTTGGCCCTCCCCCTGACAGAAAGCGGGCCACTCCCAGGGCACTCGTTAGGACATAATCTGTTCTGGCTCAGGCTCTGATCCTAGAGCAATGACAGCTGCAAGGAAGAAAGCCAGAGATAAACCCTTTGAGCATTTTGGCTGAGAGCAGTCAGATCATACTGCAAACCCACACATGGGCACTTGCACTTAAGGTTGTTCAAGAAATTGGGAAGCGAGTCCTTTATTTCTCGTTTTAAAATGTTAAGGTGCTGAATCTATTGGAGGTTTTCCCTCAGTCATAAGCATTGGAAAGCAAAGAATGAAGGGGGGCTGTTTTTCCCTCCCCCAAATTCCAATGGACACTCCAGCTTTCCAACCCCATAACTGGCTGACAAATGCCAATAAGCCATTCACACCTGGCACAAATAAAAGCTGTGTGTACTCAACACATCAAATCTAAATGAAGCCTAGAAAATACTGGTGTTCCAAATGTTTCCCTTAATGGGACTACGGCCAAAAAATCATTTATCAATGTTCTGTCACTTCCCTCCTGTAGTACAAGATTGGAGTCCACAGGGTGCCGTGGCAACCCAGTCTTGGGCAATGTATTAGTTAGTTTGGGCTGTTGTAACAAAATACCACAGACAGGGTGGCTTAAACAACAGAAATTTATTTTCTTGCAGTTCTGGAGGCTGGAAGTCCAAGATCAAGGTGTCGGCAGGGTTGGTTCTCCTATCCTTGGCTTGCGGGTAGCTGCCTTCTTGCTGAGTCCTCACAGAACCTCTCCCCTGTGTGCACACCCCTTGGACACACCCTCTCTGTGTGTCCAAATGTCCTCTTCTCGTAGGGACACCAGTCAGATTGGATTAGGTCCCCACCCTAAAGGTCTCATTTTAACTTAATCACTTCTTTAAAGACCTTACCTCCAAATATGGCCACATTCTGAGGTATCATGAGGTACTGGGTGTTGAGCCTTCCACATACGAATTTGAGGACACAGTGCAGCCCATAACAGGCAGGCTGTTCAAGTCCTCCAATAGTGGAGCCTTTTCGGGGGTATTGGGACAAGTGGCGATGGCACTGGTGCTGGGCATGCATGCCCTGAACCACTCCTCACTCTCCCGCACATGGCATTGTGTTGTGGTGGGGCTGGCCCTCCTGGGGGCTGGGCCTCCCAGGCTCACAGGTCACTGGCTTCTTGCTGGGCTTGGCCGATGGGAGGCACCTCCATGCCTCACGTGGCAGCTCCCCCAGCATTTGGGTCTCCATGGTTCCAACTCCTACTGACCAGACTCCTTGTGGTCCCTTGGGCTCCTGTGACACCACCTGCTCCCTTTCCCCCCTCTAGTGGGACATGGCCCCACCAGGTGCTGATCTCTAGGTTGCCCCAATGGCCCCTGCTTGGCTTCTTCATCACCTGGGACCCCAACCCCTGCATTTGGGCCCCCCACCCTGCTGTGAATACCCTGATTGGTTTCTTGGTTAAACCCTGACTGCTACAGAGACCCACTGTTCCTGAAAGGATGGGATGCTGGCGACTGTGCTGCAAGAGTAGGGGACACAGCAGCCCTCAGTCAATAGTGGGCTCCACTGGTGCTTGAGGAGCCTCCATTCACTCTTATTTCATTCATTATCCAATACATTCTAATCAATTAAATCAACCTTGTGTCGAGCCCCTTCCGAGTGCTAAGCACTGAGGATAACAAGATGTTTTCAATCTGGTATCGAGCATGCACTATGTGTTTCGGGACACATCAGCTTGACGTCTGTTTGAAGGCAAGAAGAGTCTAGCTCAGGACCTTAGACCTGCTCATGTGTATAATCAATGCTTCTACAACCTCTAATCAATGCAGTTGCATAGGTTTGTGCCCCAACCTGCATTAACACAAAGCTTCAACCAAACAGTCCCTCTAGGCGGCAAACCCTGGAGGTCCCACGGGGCACCCTGGAGCCTTCTCTGCAGGATGCTCATCTGGGGGACGCAGGACTCCCCCTTCACCTACTTTTGCCACTCGTGCCTTTGATCTCCCACACTTCCTCGCCCCTGGCTCCACGCACGGCTTCCAACGACCGCTCTGGGCCCTCAGTCTGCGTGACCCACTCACACGCTGCTCTCTGAAATACCAGTGGGTGCAGCTTCCGCCTGGACTTCCCCTCCCCCGGGACCAGTGCCCCTGACTCCTCAGCTGACTTCCAGGACTCTCCACCTGCCCAACAGCTCTGCTGCTCCCGCACCCCACACCTGTGGGGGGATGGGGGTGCCGAGTGCCAGAGCCTCACTCCGAGGATCCTGGCTGGAGCGTCCGGGAAGGCAGGCCTGGGGAGGCAAAAGGGGTCCCTTTGGCACAACCCCTGTCTCCTTTCAACCCTGTACCAGCTGTCCTGGTCCCCGTCCCTGCCAAGTTGCCAACCTCCTGGCCAAGCATGGGCCTGTTGCAAATGGTCAGGGTATTTGCCTATTACCCAGAGAACAAGGGGCCCACGGCAAAGAACATCTCTGAACAGTGGGATTTCAGGCACCTGCAGGGAGACCCCAGAGCAGCGTTGTCCAGTAGAACTACAATGTGAACTACAGATGTAAGTTTACTGTAACTTAATATATCTAAAATATCAATTTAGCATGTAAATAATATACCAATTATAAATGAGGTATTTTATATTCTTTCCTTAGTACTAAGTCTTTTAAAACCAATGTGCAGTTTGTATACACAGCACACCTCAATTTGACCAGCCATGTTCCAAGGGCTCAATGGCCCGGCATGGCGAGTAGCTACCTTGTTGGGCCATTCACCTCTAGACAGGGGTGGCTCTCCCCACAGCCCTCATATCTTACCATGGGGTCAACATCCTACCTCACTTACTTGTAGGACTTGACTAGAACATGCAGAGCCTTTTAAAAATATGCTTCTATAAACTCTTCTTCCACTCCACCTTTATTAAGATTGTGGTAAAATACATATAAGATATATCATCTTATCATTTTTAAGTGTACAGTTCTGTGGCATTAAACACATTCACGTTGTGTAACCATCACCACCATCCAGCTCCAGAACTTTTTCATCTTCCAAAACTGAGACTCTACCCATTAAACACTAAGACCCCACTCTTCCCTCTCCCAGCCTACTTTGTCTCCATGATTTGGACTACTCCAGGTACCTCATATAAGAGGAATCATATAGTATTTGTCCTTTGTGATGGGCTTATTTCACGTAGCATAATATCTTCAAGGTTCATCCATGTTGTAGCATGTGGCAGAACTTCCTTTTTAAGGCTGAATAATATTTCACTGTATGAATATACCACATTTTGTTTATCCATTCACCTGTTGATGTACACCTGGGTTGCTTCCACCTCTTATCTATTGTGAATAACATTGCTATGAACATGGGTCTGCACATATCTCTTTGAGACCCTACTTTCCATTTTTGGGAGGTATATACCCAGAAATGGGGTTGCTGGATCATACAGTAATTCCATGTTTAATTTTTTGAGGAACCCCACCCCCCATTTTTAACTTAGGCTTATTGAGGTATAATTTACATACAGTAAAATTCACCCTTTTTGAGTATACCATTTGGTGAGTTTTGATCACTACCACAGCTGAGATTAGACCATTCCCATCACTCCAGAAAGTTTCCTGAGCCTCTTTGCAGACAAGCCCCCACTCTCTGTCTGCACCCTGGCCTCAACCTCTGACAACCACTAATCTGATCTGAATTCTGTGCCTATACTCTTGCAAATTCCAGAATGTCATATTAAATGAAGCCATACCATATATAGCTTTTGGTGTCCAGTTTATTTCACTTAGCATGATGCTTCTGAAATTCACTCATGTTGTTGCATTTATCAGTAGTTCCTTTTTACCCCTGAGTAGGATTCTGTTGTGTGAGTGTGCCACAGTTTGCTTATCCACTCACCAGTTCATGTGGGCGATTATGAATAAAGCATCTATAAACATTCTTGTACTGGTCTTTTTGTGAACTTATGTTTTCATTTCTCTTGGATAAATACCCAGGAGAGGAACTGTTGGTAAGCTTGACTTTATTAAAAAAACTCCCACAACTTTTAAATGTCATTTCAATGGAGCTTTGATGTCTTTAGTTCTGAAAACTTGAAAATTTGAACCCCACCCAGATTCCCCAATTTTCAAGTACACTTGTCCCTGGGATACCAGAATCTGCGGATGCTCAAGTCCCTGATACACAATGCCTTAGTATTTGCATATAACCTGTGTACATCTTCCTGTATACTTTAATCATCTCTAGATTACCTACAATACCCAATACAATGCAAATGCTATGGAAATGGTTGTTATAGTGTATTGTTTAGGGAATAAAGACAAGAAAATGTCTGTACAGACACAACCATAGAGGGCCTAACTACATTTTCCATCCACAGTTGGTTGAACCCGTGGATGCAGAACCCACAGATACAGAGGGCTGACTGTAATTGGAAGAATAGCTCTTGTCGCCATCTTGGGGTACTTGAGTCCCTGGAGACCTACCTGTTTATTTCCCTGGGAAAGACTGCAATACCCCACACAATGTGTTTAGTAGATAAATAACAGACACTTTAAGGAGGAAAAGACTTTCTTATTAAGTAGCTTATATAGTCTTAGAGAAGGCCATAGAAATTTGTAGCACAGTGTTAGCAAAATGAAATAAATAGTTTCAACCTAGGAGAAAATGCAGCAATTCTATAAATACTTTCCTACTTACTTTGCCATTGTTAATCACTCTGAATGCTAAAAACATAATTAAAGAGAAAAACAGGGTTATAAAGATACACAGCATACAAAAGCTAGATAACGCAGTTCTAAAAGAGAAGGTAAATCTCTGCTAGTCAAATAAGCTACCACCAAGAAAAGTTCAGGAAAATAAAAGGAACAAGAAAAGCTAGCATGCCAAAGAAATCTTGGGTAAATCTGCCTGGCATCTCCAGCCCCAATAGGTCTAAAATAAAATGTGCTCAAAAGAATAAAAAAAAGGTTCAGAATTTTAGTGTGGAGAAACAAGGAAGAAGAGAAGTACTCTGCAGAGAGGGAAATGCATCACTCTTTATGAGCCCAGGGGTCAGACCTAAAGGTACTTCCACCTGCCTTCCATCTTGGCTAGATAGGGCAGTCCTCTACTGCTACAACAGGCCTCCCTCTCCTGACCACCTGGTGGGAGTCAGGAAGGGCAGGAAGGGCCCCTACCCTGCAGAGCACCAGAGGGGTGTCTTACTTTGCAGCCATACTGCAGAGCCAGCTTGTTGAGGCTGTCCTCCTGGGCCAGCGCCCGCTGCAGCAGCACCACATTCCCTGGTGAAGGTGGGGGGAACAGCTCTTCTGGAATTCCTTGCCCTAGAGTCACAGAACCACACGGTTGGGGGTGTGGCTGGGACACTCGGCAGGGCTCTGCACTTCCCACGGGGAGCCTCACATGGGCTAGGGCCGTGGCCCCAGCTGACATCTACCAATGATAGCTTGCCCAGTTCATCTGGCTCTTGTTTGCAGGCACCTCCCCACATCCTGGCTCTGGGGACAATTGAGTCTGACACAAATAAAGCTGCAGACAATCAGGCTTAAAACTTGCCTGATAAACCTGTTCCCAGATCAAAGCAGATCTGGGCCCCCAAAGAGCCTCACAAACCACCTCCAGCTACTAAAGTCAGGGCAGTGCCTTCATCAGTTCAGGCTGCTGTGGCAAAGCACCACGGGCTGGGCAGCTTATAAACAACAGACCTTTGTTTCCCACAGTTCTGGAGGCTGGAAGTCCCAGATCAGGGTGCCAGCATGGCTTGGTTCTGGTGAGGGCCCGCTTCCCAGATACAGACTGCCAGATGCCTTCTCACTGTGTCCTCACATGGCAGAAACAGGGTGAGATCTCTTTTCCTAAAGACACTAATCCCATCTCAAGGGCTCCACCCTCATGACCTAATCACCTCCCAACAGCCCCACCTTTTAATACCATCACCGTGGGGGGACACAAATGGTCCATTATAGGCAGGAATGTATTTTTTAATGAAAAATCAATTTTCATGCTTTTATTGTTCCCTCTTGATAAATAACAATATCCAACATTCCCAGGATGCTTACTGTATGCTAGGCACCTGCTGAACACTTGACAGGGATGGCCCCATTTAATCCTCACAATAGCAGGGACACAGGGACTATCTCAGATCCCATTTTATAGATGAGACAACTGAGGCTTGCAGAGGACACAGAATTTTCCTGTAGGTACTAAGGAATGGCTCTGGATTCAAAGCTGAAAGCCTGACTTCAGAATCTGTGGTTTTAACCACTGTGTGGTATGCTACCTCCTTATAACAAGAGTAAACATGTGCTGTAGAGACAAGTTTAACAATGCAAATGAACATAAATAAGGCAATAAAAATCAAATAGGAATAATCTTTACGAGCATTCTGCTTTAAACCTTCTACATGTCTATGTGGTGATGCTGTGGGGTTTTTGTCCCTTACTTTGCTTTCTAGAGATTTGTTTTAATTGGAGTATGCCAGAGAGTACTTCATAAACATCTTCCTATGTCAGTAACTATACTTCTACAATATTATTTTAAATGAGCATACTTGATTCCATTTCATAAATGAGCTAAATGTATTCAACCTAATCTCCCATTGTTGGACATTTTGGGTTTTTTCCCCAATTTTTCACCATTAAGAACAGTCTTGTAGCTAAATATTTTTACATATCCTAATTACTTCCTCCATAAACTCCTAAACATGGGAGGTAAGAACCAAAGAATATGCACTTTTAAAAATTACTGCTACTTAACATTACAAATGTCCCAGTTTACACTTCCATGAGCAGGACCTGAGAGTACTCCTTTCCCTATGCACACAACCATGTTCCATGCACAACCATGTTCTACATCATCCTTTTAGGTTTGACTTTTTCCAGGTTTGTAGGCTATAAAGAGTATCTTGTAGCATTTTGAGTTTCCATTTATTTGACTATCTGTAAAGTTAATAGGTTTTTTTTTCCTATATATTATTTCTTAAGTGAATTCTTTGCATTTAGTAATTTTTCCATGGAATGCTTTTCTTCTTATTGAGATCTGAATGCCTTTTACATATTAAGGATATCAATATATCAAAGATGGCAAATATTTTTACCCAATTTGTCATATGTCCTTTAAATTTTTAGTGATTTTTTTGTTGTTGTACCAAATACAATATATTCTCAATTTTTTTCCTACTACTTTCCCATGACCTCCTGAAGATGGCAATATCTTTGGAACTATAGGCTTCAACACTCACAGCAATGTTTCTTCCAAAGGCTTCATTTCTAACAATGACTTGACAACAAGTAGAAGTCAGGAGGTTTTGTTCTTTCCATTTTACAGATGGGAGTCTGCACCCCAATAACCATTGGGTTTTCCTGAGTCACTGTAGAACCCATGACCTAACAAACCAAATCCAGACTACAAGATACCACAGAGTAGGGACTGTAAATCAGTGTCATCTCTTCTGACAACACTGGTTGATTGGTCATGGCTGTCTTGCATACTGACAGCCATCTGGGCCTCTGTGATGAACTGGCAATGTCTGCTAGGGGGTTCATTGGGGAGCATGTGCCAGGCACACAGTCCATGGGCAAACTGCCACAGAGAGGTGCAGGGTGTGCTCAGACACTATGAGAAGGGAAGGGGTGTCACAAATCATTTTGCTGTTACAATAGGCATACACTGGAATTGTTTCAGACAGAAAGGATGTATAACCATCCCAGTCATAGGGGGAAACACAGTAGAAGAGGGGAACCAAGTCAGAGGGGATTCAGTCAAGGTCAAACAGCTGATGAATGTAGCTAGCTTTGGACTCTGGTTCATCATTCAATGTGTCTTATGTCTACCACTAACCTGCTGTCCAATCTCAGGCAAGTTCCCTCATGTCTCTGAGTCTTAAATACCTCTCTAGGCTGGATGTGGTGGCTCACATCTGTAATCCTAGAACTCTCGGAGGCCAAGGCAGGAGGATTGCTTGAGGCCAGGAGTTTGAGACCATCCTAAGCAAGAGCAAGACCCCATCTCTACGAAAAACAGAAAAATTAGCTGGGCGTAGTGGCGCGTGCCTACAGTCCCAGCTACTTGGGAAGCTGAGGCAGGAGGATCACTTGAGCCCAGAAGTTGGAGGTTGCAGTGAGCTATGATGACACCACTGCACTCTAGCCTGGGTGACAGAGTGAGACCCTGTCTCAAAAAAAAAAAAATCTCTATAAAATGAGAAGTCGTGGCTTATGAAATTCTAATGACTTTGGCAACACAATTCTCTGCTCTCTACCCACTGGAGTTTTGAAACATTTTGTGAAAGCCAGCCACACCTCTAGGATCTGCTCCCTGCTGTTGCTAGAGCTCCCAGGGAGAAGGTTGGACACAGGGATGAGATGGCACACCTTTAGCAGGGGTTTGAGGAGATCTGAGTAGGTATGTCTGCTTGTGGAGATTTGGTCATAGCTTTCTTGGGGCCAGAGCAGGGGCATTCTTGGTGGATATGACTCTGGCACACTTCAGTGGACAAGTCGTATTGTCACCTCTCATCTGGCCCCATCCAGTCCCGAGAAACTGCATCTTAACCAGCCTAGCAAAGGGCCTGGGGAGAAAACGAGTTTATGTTTCTAGGGGCAATGTTGACCATATTAGCAAGCTTCCTGGGTTGAGCCGGGCAGCAGGGAAAGCAAAAATGAGCCCTACTCAGAAGTTTTCATAAGACTGAGGGCTACAGAGCCACTGTCTAGGGTTGTATCCTGTCTATTACTTAGTAGCTATGACATCTTGAGCAAGGAACTTAATCTCTGTGCCTAAGTACATAGGCTAGGAATTGTTCAGCTGCTACTTGCAGAGATCTTAACAACAGCTTAAACACAGGGACATCTATTTCTCTTTTACATACCTTCCATCTTCCTGCTCTGCCATCCTTAGGACATGGATTTTACCTCCGATGTCACCGCATGGTCCAAGATGACTGCAGGTGCTCTGGCCATCACATTTTTATTCCAGAAAGGAGGGAGGGTGAAAAAGGGACACACATTTTAAAGAGCTTTTCCAGCAGTCCCACTCCACATTTTCTTATTCACATGGGTACACCCCATTGCAAGGAAGGCTGAGATGTGTAGTCTCAGCTTGGCACGTTGCTGTTCCAATAACATTGGGGTTGCGGGTCTAAAGGAAAAGATGAGAATTGATATTGGGTAGACAACTTGCAACTTCTCCCATAGTCAGTTTTTCCATCTGTAAACTGAGGATTATAATAGTACTGACCTCATAGGCATGTTGTGCTGCCTAGTACTCAGTAAGTACTTAATAAATGTTAGCTACATTACTGTACATCAAGAAAAAATGAAGTGGAAAAGGCAAATAATGTTGACATTACTATGATTATCTTTTGTACTTCACAGACTCTCTAAAAAGGCCTCTGGGATCCCCAAACCACACTTTAAGAACCGCTGCCTTCGACAGTCACTTAATTCTTGGGTGGGCCTGCCAACCAATTTCTGGTAGGACACTGAAAGGACGCAGCCATATTTTTGCCTTTACAAAGTCTGGATAATTTTTTGCTGACAGACATTGCCTGGTTTGTAACTTTCAAAGATCTTGCACCATCTATAATGATCTTTTCTGTGTATGTCTCTGTTTTTGCCCATCTTCCTTCTGGAAATGGAACACCACGAGGGCTTGCCAGCTTTGCTCACCACTGTGCCCCAGAGCTCGGCACACAGAAGAAGCTCCACAAACATAAGGTTGACAATGTGGGACTTTACCCAAGTCCTGCACTCCTGGAGAATGGTGAAGTTTAAGAAATTCCTCCCCGCTTTTTGTTCTGGAAAACACCTACTGCAAGAACACTCCTTCTGCATATGACTAAGATAAGACTCACAGATGCCCCCCTTGTTTACCTATGACAAGGTCAGACACAGACCCTCTAAACTCTCTTTGCCTTATAAATAATGTCAATGGAAGAGAACCCAAACTCTGTAAAACAATTTAAAGAGGTTTATTTTGAGTCAAATATGTGTCACTATGGCCTGGAGAGCCATGCCCAAGAAGTTTTGAGCAAGTGGACTCACCGTGGTTGGGTTACAGTTCGGTTTTATACATTTCAAGGAGACAGGAACTACACATAAAGTCATAAATCCAGTACGTGGAAGGTGTACATTGGTTTGGCCTGGAAAGGTAGGACATCTCGAAGCAGGGAATTACAGGTTATTGGTGGGTTTAAAGATTCTTTGATTTATAACTGGTTAAAGAAATGAAGGTTTGTCTAAAGGCTTAGAATGTTTTAAGTTAATATAAGGAAGTGTGTTAATCAGAGACAAGCCACTGGACACATACCAGACATATACCCAGACTCAAGTGATCTGTTAAGGAAATTGATGGCCTGTGGGTGTGGTTTAAGCTTTGTCTTGCATAGCCTCAGGCCTGTTAATGAGTTACAAAGCATATCTCCAAGAACAGAGGGGCGCATGATAAGCCATGTCTGACCTCCCTTCTCATGGCCAGCAACTCAGCTTTAGGGTATTTTTCGGTCCCCTTGGCCAAGAGGGGGTCCATTCAGTCGGGGGTGAGGGGTTGGGTTAAGATTCTATTTTAGTTCACAATAATAAGCAGAACTGCTTGTCCCCAGCAATCAGGTGGAACTAAATGCTTGTTAGCCAAAATCGGGTTAGCTTCCTTCCTTCCCCCAGGGCTCTGAGTAAATTTTGGCCCACCCTCAGCCTGAGCCAGCACACAGCCCTTCCTGAGAGGTAGAATATTCTCTGGTCTACTATGGGATTCACCACTCTTTCATCCCCCTTCTCACACCGCATTCTTTCTAGCTTTGTTTACTCCTCTCTAGAAAAGAAAACTCTTTCTAACTCTTGAGATGGTCACAGAGCTTACAGTCAATATTCTCCCCATTGCAATAGTCCCTCCTCCCCACCTTGCAATAATCCTTTGGAATAAAGTCTGTCCCCACTAAGTCTGGATTTGCTTTTTATTGGACATGCTGAATGAATGTAACAACCACAACTGATCAGAAAACAATTATAATACTGCAGTTTTACAAATTCTGTTCTGACTTCTCTTGCCATTAATCACACTTTTAAATTCTGACTCTTGAACTTGCCAAATCCACCAGGCCATGGCCGGTTGCTTTGGGCCAGAAGTTCAGCTGGTGCCTGACAGCTGGGCCTCTGGAGTAGATACACCAGGATTTGGATTTTGGTGCCGCTACTTCTCACCTGTGTATCTCAAGGTCAGGTTACAGAACATCTCTCCTATTGAGCCAATATTAAATGAGCACTACCAGGTGCCAGCACTGAGCTGGGCACTGGAAGTTGAATGGTGAATGAAACAGGTGATAACTAGAGGCAGGAGGAGTTTGGCAATAAAACAAGTAAATTAACTGGGAAGGACTATAAAGAAATCACGTTCTGACAGAACACAGAAGGAGTACCTATGTATAAGGGCTCGATGAGAAGGCCTAAGGATCAGAAGGTCCAGCCATGCCAGCAGCTGAGAGAAGGATATTCCTTGGCAAAAGGAGAAGCAAATGTGAAGGGTCAGAGGTGGGAGATCAGGGGATTTCAAGGCCACAAAGAAGTGCAGTGTACATGAAAGGAAAACCTAAGAATTTGACTTTTATTCTAAGTGCAATGGAAAGCCATAGAAAGGGCTTCTGAGATCTTGTTTTAATCTGTTTGTTTTGTTGTTTAATTTGATTTCTAGTGGGCTTTAACTTTTCCCCCCTGTTGACCATTTGAATTCTTCAGTAAATTATCTGCTCATGTTCTCTACCCATTGATCTGCTGGGGTTTTAGCGTCTTTCTTACTCATTTGATGAGGTCTCTCTCAGTTAAGGCTCTTCATCCTTTGTCGTGTTACATTAATTTTCCCCCAAGATTATCTGCTTTTTAATTTTGGTTTCCCTTTTTAAGTAGAAGTTTTAAATGTTTGCACCTTAGTGTGTGGGAATTCTTCCATCACTTTGATTCACTTTTTAAATAACACTTCTTGAATCATTTTAAAATCATTTTGATCATTTTATATCACTTTTTAATAATTTTAAATATCAATTTTATCATTTATCAAATGTCCATCACTGGATACTTGACAAACATTACTTACCTTTTTTTGGTCCGTGTCGTTGGGGTCAGTGTTTTACATTCGTGAATTTTTCTTGCTTATTCTCAGGGGTGACGCAAGGCAAACTCCCGCCCAGGTCTGGCCCTCAAAAGCTCAGGATGCCAGACCCCGCAGAAAGACCCCCTCGCCCACGTGGGCCCAGCCAGAGGGGCCCCTTCTCCGCGGGAGGTCTCGGGGCCACCCACTCTACTGGGAATCCGTCCCGAGCTACAGATCATTACACACAGGCGGGGTCAAAGGCCTGTTCTACTGGTGAGAAAGCTGAGGCTCAGCAGAAAGCTGTGAACTTTGGGAGGGAGGAGTTAAAGTGTTTTTCTGGAGCAGATGCGAAAACCGCAGCCAGGGCCACAGGGCGCAGCCCGGGTAGGCGGGAGGGCGGGGCGGAGAGGGGGCCCCAGTCCGGGAGTGGAGCCCCGCCCCCACCGGGGCCCCGCCCCCAAGCCCCGCCCCGGGCCCCGCCCCGGGCCCCGCTGGTCCCACGCCGAACTTTCAGCACAGCTTGGCTAGTTCCAGTGCCCGCCCAACTCTGATTTCATTGGCTGCCTCGCAGGCCCCGCCCTCCGCAGGGCCAGCTGATTTTCGCAGCCAATCGGCAGGCGCGGCGGCGGCGGGTCGCGGCGGCGCCTGGGTGCTGAGGTACCGGGGCCTGAAGGAGGGAGCCGCGGTCCTGGCTGGGGGCTCATGGCGGCTCGGGGGCCTGGCCTCACTCCTCGGCTCGGGGGTGGGCCGCCACTCCCCGGTCTCCTAAGCGGCCCTCCTGCAGCTGGAGGGGCGGTGACCGCGACTGTCGAGGGCTGGCCCCCGGTTGCAGGGGTCGGAGCTCAGAGGTCGGAGGTCGTGCCTTTGTGGAAGGTTGGGACTCCGGCGGTGTAAGCCCGGCGGGCCTGTCAGCTCCTGTTTAGGCACCCCCTTCTTTCACGGAAGGGGCTCCGAGGGAAACGGGCCTGAGAGCGGCTGGAGCCGCTTGCAGGACCTGAGCTCGGACGCGAAAGCCGGGCCCCGACCTCGGGCTGCCGCCGAGTCCAGCAGGTGACCTTCAGCCACCGCCGGCCGCCTCCCTCGTCCTCCGGGTGGACCCGGCTCAGAGGTGCGGGTGTCGGGGCGCTGGCCCCCGAGGGCCTGGGCGGGGCGGGGTTCGCGCTGGAGCCACGGGCTGTCACGGAATGGGCCGCTCCCCTGTGGTTGTCGATCCTCGTGTTTGAGATTTCACTGGACGGTTTGGAGAGGGGAAAGGGTATAGTGGCTTTGGCACTTGGCGCAAGGTGAAAATAAAAACCAGTCATGGGGATGTAATGACTGCAAAGTGACCTGTGAGGAAACTGGACGAATTTCTCAGTTTGACAGGCATTTCCCCCCTAACTTGCCCCACATGTTATATAGGTCAAACTGTGTCAAAATAAGAGCATTTTAGTCTCATAGTTCTTCTAAGTGTTCTTAGTATTGACCTTCTTAGTGAAGATACTTTGGAACACATAAAAGTATTGAATAAGAATTTCTTGTACAAAGGTTCTGAGTTTAAGTTTCTTGGTGCAAGGAAGCTGGGAACAGTCCTTTCCATTGCAAGGATCCCAACCGCTTCTTTACTACTCTGAGACCAAAAATAGAAATTGTTTCTTTACATAGGTAGAGAATTTGGGGGAGAGACAGGTATGGATAAGGAGTAAGGGAAGAAAGGGAGTTCTTTTGTTTTCTGCACAAACAGTATGCAACTAGGAAAGAAAACAAAGTGTTGTCTATCTCCTTCCATCTTAGCCAGCATGAGCACATTCTTTTTTATACTGATGGTATTTGTTGAGTATTTGCAATGATTAGGGAAAGGAGTAATCTCTAACAAGAAAGACACTTCTCTTTAATGATGCCATAAAGGGATGACTGTGCCTTAGGTGGAATTAAGCCTAGGGTTTGTTTTTCAGTTAAGAAAATGAGGCAGAAGGAAGTGTTAACCAAGACCTTCCAAGGCCCAGCTGTTGCCTGCAGGACTCCGACCAGCCATCTTTACGTGTTTAAGAATGGCAGTGGGGACTCGGAGGACTCCTCTGAGGAAGAGTCACACCATGTGGTTCTGCGACCCCGGGGCAAGGAACTCCGGAAGAGTGGTGCCCACCACCCTCACCAGCCAGGAGCAGGTGACATGGTGCTGCTGCAGCGGGAGCTGGCCCAGGAGGACAGCCTCAACAAGCTGGCTCTGCAGTATGGCTGCAAAGTAAGACACCCCTCTGGTGCTCTGCAGGGTAGGGGCCCTTCTTGACCTTCCTGATTCCTGCCAGGTGGTCAGGAGAGGGAGGCCTGTTGTAGCAGTAGAGGACTCTCCTCTTCAGCCGAGATGGAAGGCAGGTGGAAGTACCTTTAGGTCTGACCCCTGGGCTCATAAAGAGTGATGCATTTCCCTCTCTGCAGAGTACTTCTCCTCTTCCTTGTTTCTCCACACTAAAATTCTGAACCTTTTTATTCTTTTGAGCACATTTTATTTTAGACCTAATGGGGCTGGAGATGCCAGGCAGATTTACCCAAGATTTCTTTGGCATGCTAGCTTTTCTTGTTCCTTTTATTTTCCTGAACTTTTCTTGGTGGTAGCTTGTTTGACTAGCAAAGATTTACCTTCTCTTTTAGAACTGCATGATCTAGCTTTTGTATGCTGTGTATCTTTATAACCCTGTTTTTCTCTTTAATTATGTTTTTAGCATTCAGAGTGATTAACAATGGCAAAGTAAGTAGGAAAGTATTTATAGAATTGCTGCATTTTCTCCTAGATTGAAACTATTTATTTCATTTTGCTAACACTGTGCTACAAATTTCTATGGCCTTCTCTAAGACTATATAAGCTACTTAATAAGGAAGTCTTTTCCTCTTTAAAGTGTCTGTTATTTGTCTAACGAGGTCCAAATAGCTAAACACATTGTTTGAGGTATTGCAGTCTTTCCCAGGGAAATAAACAAGCAGGTCTCCAAGGACTGATAGTGGTCTTTAAATTATATTGACATTTATATTTGTCTCTTAATAATCAGCCTCTTTAGGATACCATATGGTTTATAGAACATTGGCTGAAAAGTGAATCCTTCCCTACAAAGACCTGAATGGATGGAATAGGCTTCATGGAATGGTGATGTCTAATAAATCCATAAAGAATATATAATGCCTCTGATAAGTGATCAGTGTTCCTATTTGAAGTAAATAAATTTGCTTTAAGTTTATTAGGGGCAAAGACAGAAAGATCTCAAGCATCTCATGCATTAGTTTCAGGACACAATAAATTAAAAATGTTTCCTACCCCAATTCAATTAAATGATAAAAGCAGTTGCTAAATAATTAAAATAATGGAAATGATTGATTTGAATGAGGCTCTATTTAAAGGTTTGTTAGCTGTATTTATTTTCTAGCGTAAATGGACTTACAAGTTAAAACTTTAGAGTTCATCTCTGAAGTTTTTGGAAGGTTTTCAAACATGAGCTCGAGAGAGGGTTTACCTTTTGACTTACATTTCCCCCCACTTCTTAAATCTTCATGTTTGATTACGAGAGGAGTTTGTCATCAACTTTCTTACTTGATAAGACTCACAATGGTGTTTGTTTCTCCTGATATTGGAATAGAAGACCTCAGTGCATAGCTTCCAACTTGATTCTTGATTCCCTGCATGTTTCTAATGATAAAAAGTATTGTGAAATCTTCAAAGTGAATTAACTATAGATCACTTTTATTTAAAAAAATAAGTTTGTATATCCCACAGTACTTCTGGGAAAGAAAATCCTGAGGGCACATCTCTCAAAATGTTATTACAGGTAAAGTAGATTCTGAGTGTGTCTGTAGAGCTGGCTGTGGTTTTGCATTTGGCGCATGCTAATGTCTGGACACTACTTAATTTGGTTCTGGTAGGAGAGGGAAGCCGGGCAGACGGGGGCACTATTGCCTCAAAAGTTAAAGGAAGTAGAAAGGGCTACAGCGTTCATTTTAGTGCCGTAATTGTGTCTCACCTAAAAGCATTTTGTTGCAGTCACACTTTCAACAGTTAAAAATAAAGATGTTTTCCAAAACTGATCTTAAATTGTTCAAACCTGTGAATCTATAGGAAAATTTGATTATTAAGCTACATATCAAGGCTGCATGAAAGCCAAAAAACAAAGTTATTTAGCCTAAACTGATTCTGTGTAGGTGCAGTTTTCCAGTCTTCGTCAGATTCTTAAGTGAAGTAGGCTTGGATCATCACCCAGGAAGGTTAAGAGCAACTTTTAGATACTAGTCTTAAGGAGCTTCACATATTATGTTTGTCATCCTGGCTTTCCTAGGTTGCAGATATCAAGAAAGTCAACAACTTCATCAGAGAACAGGACTTGTACGCTTTGAAATCTATTAAGATTCCAGTGAAAAACCACGGGATCCTAACAGAGACCCACAAAGAACTAAAACCCATCCCAAGCCCATCTTTAGAGACCAAAGTGACTATGGAACTGCCTGATCCAGACAGAGCAACTGCAGGCTCTGATGCCCAACCCAGCCAGCTGATGGATTTCTTTAAGGGAATTGACCAGAATATTGAGCGTGTGGTGCAGTCAGAAATCTTTTTGCAAGAAGGTTGCTGCTTAGAGACCTCCAATCAGCCGCTGCTCCCAGCTCCTCCAAAGACACAGACAAATGGTGCAGATTGTGGAATTCAGTGGTGGAATGCTGTTTTTATCATGCTTCTAATTGGGGTTGTTTTGCCAGTCTTTTATTTAATTTATTTTAAAATACAAGCTACTAGTGAGACCCCTAATAGCTTGAACACAACTGTTGTCCCCAATGGCTTGATGGCACTGGGTACAGTTCCAGGGCAAGCCCCCAGATTAGTGATTCCAATGCCAACTGTCACCTCTCCAGACAGCCAGTTTACTCAGACTACCCATGCGGAGAACTAAGCTGCTGTTTTTTAAGAATCAGCCCAGCTTTAGCAGTTGGCTCTTGGTGTTCATCAGCTGTCATCAGCCATACCTTAGGGCTGCTGAATTTCATTTCCTGGGATGGAGGGACACGTTTCAGAAGTCACCAGAGTGTTCTTAATCACACTGGCCCTGGAGAGTGGTTTGGCCTAATCCAAGGCTACAGGATCCAAAACACTAGTGCCCTCAGCCTCCTATGACCAGAGAGGTGCAGCAAGAGAGCCACTTACATGTAACAGATGGCCATTTCTTGAAGACATTTAGTGGACTAGCTGAGAGCATCTTCACAGCAGTACTGTGTGGGCCCCCAAGTTGGATGTGCTTGGAGGGAGGGGAATAGCCAAGGGACCTGCAGTGTGGGAGCCCCTGGGGTGGGCGTGGGCTGCCTGACTGTTACAGTTTCCCACCTGCTGTTGGTGGGGGGCTGGTTCTGGGAAGTGATATGCTGTGTGTCCCTGGTAACGGTGCTGTGGAATAGTCTTGGTGTGTCATCCTGTTTTAGAGAGTGACAAATTACAGTTGTAACAAGCCCTACTTCATATTTGCCTCATCAGCTTTTTTGAGGCAATGCCATTTCTAGAATTGACAAGCCCCAAATCCAAACTGCTATACTGTTAAATAAACAGCATTTCTATTCCTTGTACTTCAGAGCTACAGGTACTTAGTGTGACACACAGCCGTGTCTTAGGCTGAACACCATTGCCCAGTTCCACTTGAGGAGCCTTCTCACACCATGGCTACCTGCATTCTCCAGGTTAGTGTTCTTGGAAGGAGCTCTTGCTGGCCAGCGTCTGGAGAGGAGGGTGAGCACCTGTCACCGAGGTTCCAACATGTGTGCGTCTGAGGCTGAGCAGTCGCCAGGCTGGTGTTGCTGAGAGCAATATTCCCTGTGTGCACCTGAAACTGGGTGTTCTTCCTCCTGCTTCCCTGACTCCATTCTTAGTGACTCTAGAGCTACAGCAAGAGACAGTGGCCCAGTCCCTTTTCTTTGGATGATGCCCTTTGAATAACCCTGTATACAGTGTAGCTCATAATGTTAAAACACCAAGCAATTAGCGGAGGAGCTAGAGGTGACCCCTGTTGTGAAAAGCCATAAAAAGAGGGGGCCTGATACTTGAGGGAAGAAGAGGCCTGAGGTTTGCCATCCTCTCCCCTGACAAAGCAGCAGCCGTGGTGCAGGTGGGGTGAGCCGATGGGATGGGGACAAGAGCCTGCTGCTGCCTGGGAGTCAGTCTGTTGGGTCACAGGGAGGGTTGGGGAGGGGCTGAGGTGGCTGGCAGCTCGGCGTTTGAGGAGAGGTCTGGACGGGGAGGAAAACACGCTGCCTGAATGCTGAGCTTTGGGGTGGTTATGGCATCTGACACGTTAGGCCTAGATGCCATGTGAGAGGAGGGGAGAATGGCTGAAGAGTACTTGAGATGGGCTTCCAGTTCTTTCTCCTCTCAGTTATGTGGGAAAACAATTTGCCCAGGGTGTAAATAGCAAATTTAAATTATCTTCAAAATCAAATGTTTTCTTAGAGACCAAAATGATCTTCAGGATAAAAAGAACTTCTGAACCTTTGCTATAGGAAATGTTTTGATCATGCTTTTCCAGCCAAATGTTTATGCTCGCTATGCCACTGAGGGTCACAGGTTTCTCTAACCTCTGTCACCATAACTTCACCAGACAGGGTACAGGGTCCCATGGGAAAATCACTTTTGCCAGGCAAAGAATGAATGTCTGTATCCTTTACTTTCCTCAAATGGAATAAAATCATTTCTTCTGTGAAGGAAAATTGATTCCCCCTTTTTTGGTTTGGAGATTAATAATTCAGAATTAAAAGATGTGGGATAATGGTGGAGAAGATGGAGGTGACTATGTCGGGAGTGAGGCCTGTGCCTCCCCACTGTGCCTAGACCCAGCAGCCCAGGGCTTGTGCTGTGCCAAAAGGTCACAGAACAGGTAAGACAGAAGTGGTAGCCAGTACACTGAGGCTGATTAATCTGCATAAAAGCTTTAAGATTGTTTTATCAGGGGTACGTAATAAATACCATGAAGCTCATTTTCTACATATTTTATTATATTTTAGGTGCCTTTGGGGAGTTAATGTTTTAAAGAAGCAGATTTGTTACATAGTCTTCAATATTTTTGGTTGCACCATAGTGCTTAATGTTGAAGCCTAAGGAATCTCCATTGTCAGGCAAATGATGTTCTGATTTTACTCTGGAGAGACAAGGCTGCAGAGACTAAGCAGACACCTCTGGGTCACCCAGAGCAGCAACTGCCCAACAGAGGTGAAGAAGGTGTGACCTGGGAGCATGTGGTCTGGGGAGTAGTCAAGGCTCCACCACGCAGGGCCTTCCGGCTGCAGTGGGGTGGAGTGTGGCAGGGAGGGTGGGAGGAGACGTGCCTAAAGTTATGGGATTGAGAGAAGAGCCACTTGGGACAGCAGGGGCAGGAGGCTGAGCTCGGCTGCAGGAAGGTCCCACAGAGTCATGACGTTTTCTCATTGGGAAAGGCTGGGCTGCAGCCCTAGGAGCAAAAACAATCCTATAACCCCTGGCACTCACCGGATGCCACATAGTGCTCCAAAAGCTTTATGTACTAACTCATTTTGTCCTCGCTACCTCCTTATGAGGTAGGTGCTTTTATCTCCATTTTACAGATGGGAAAACTAAGCTGCCTAAGATCACACAGCTGGTAAATGGGGTTGATGGATGTCCAGCCCAGGCTGACAGGCTCGGCAGCCCTTGCTGCCCTGCTCCCTGCCTTGCCTTTGCTATCTCTAAGAATTGGCTAGCCCTGGGAGGGGCAGTCTCTCCCCAGTCAGCAAGGCCAATAATGTCAGAGCCTCCAGAATACAGAAAATAAGAAAAAACAGTTAATATAAGTGGCCCTGTGATGAATGGATGCCAGAAAGTCAAACACAGAATCTAAGAAAACAGAGGATAGTGATGCAGATCAGAATTTGCAATTTGATTATGATGAGCCTTGGTGTGGTTATTTTCTGTTTGGGTCTCATTAAGTTTCTTGGATCTGTAGGTTTATATAGTTTCATCTAACTTGGAAAAATTTCAGCCATTATTTCTTCTTTGAAAAAAATTTTCCTTATTATTTTCCTCCAATTACACATACATTGCACCATTCGAGGTTGTCCCATGGCTCATTTATATTATTCATTTTTTGTTGTCTTCCTGTTTTATTTTGGATAGTTTCTATTGCTGTTTTCCTTTGCAGTGCCTAATCTACTATTAATCCTATTCAGTGCATCTTTCATTACAGGTATTTTTAATCTCTAGAAGTTCTATTTGGGTCTTTATTATATCTTCCATCATTGTGCTTATATATTCTCAAACATATGGAACATATTTATATTGTAATAGCTGTTTTTTTTAAATTTCAGAATATTATAGGGGTACAAACGTTTAGGTTACATATATTGCCCTTGCACTGCCCAAGTCAGAGCTACAACTGTAGCTCAGATAGTGTGCATTGCACCTGTCAGGTGTGCATTTACCTGTCCCCTCCACGCCCCTCCCACCTGCCTGACCCCCAATGAATGTTACTTCCATATGTGCACATAAATGTTGATCAATTAGTACCAATTTGATGGTGAGTATACGTGGTGCTTGTTTTTCCATTCTTGTGATATTTCACTTAGGAGAATGGGCTCCAGCTCCATCCAGGATAATACAGCAGGTGTTAATTCACCATTGTTTTTTGTGGCTGAGTAGTACTCCATGGTGTACATATACCACATTTGATTAATCCACTTACATATTGATGGGCACTTGAGTTGTTTCCACATCTTTGCAATTGTGAATTGTGCTGCTATAAACATTCGCGTGCAGGTGTCTTTATTATAGGATGACTTTTTTTCCTTTGGGTAGATGCCCAGTAGTGGGATTGCTAGATCAAATGGTAGTTCTACTTTTACTTCTTTGAGGTATCTCCATACTACTTTCCATAAAGGTTGTACTAGTTTGCAGTCCCACCAGCAGTGTATTAGTGTTTCTCTCTCTCCACATCCACACCAACATTTCTTGTTTTGGGACTTTTTGATATAAGCCATTCTCACTGGAGTTAAGTGATACCTCGTTGTGGTTTTGATTTGCATTCCCTGATAATTAGGAAAAAATGTTGAGCATTTTTTCATGTTTCTTGGCCATTAGTCTATCTTCTTTTGAAAAGTTTCTGTTCATGTCCTTTGCCCACTTTTTAATGGGGTTGTTTGATTTTTTCTTGCTGATTTTCTTGAGTTCTACATAGATTCTAGTTATCAGCCCTTTATCAGATGGATAACATTCAAATATTTTCTCAAATTCTGTAAGTTGTCTATTCACTCTAGCGGTAGTTTCTTTGGCTGTGCAGAAGCTTTTTAATTTGGTCAGGTCCCATTTATTTATTTTTGTTGTTGCTGTGATTGCTTTGGGGGTCTTCTTCATAAATTCTTTGCCTAGGCCGACGTCTATAAGAGTTTTTCCAACATTTCTTCTAGAATTCTTATGGTTTCATGCCTTAGGTTTAAGTCTGTTATCCATCGTGAGTTGCTTTTTGTGAGAGGTGAGAGGTGTGGATCCTGTTTCAGTCTTCTACGTGTGGCTATCCAATTTTCCCAGCACCAATTATTGAATAGGGATTCTTTTCCCCAGTGTATGTTTTTGTCTGCTTTGTCAAAAATCAGATGGCTATATGAGGATGGCTTTATGTCTGGGTTCTCAGTCCTGTTCCATTGGTCTATGTCTCTATTCTTGTACCAGTACCATGCTGTTTTGGTTACTATAGCCTTGTAGTGTATCTTGAAGTCTGGTAAATTGATGCCTCCCAATATATTCTTTTTGCTTAAGGTTGCACTGGCTATACAAGGTCTTCTCTGGTTCCATTCAAAGCCTAGAATTATTTTTTCTAGATCTAGGAAAAATGATGTTGGTATTTTAATGGGGATTGAATCTGTATATCACTTTGGTAGTATAGACATTTTAACAATGTTGATTCTGCCAATCCATGAGCATGGTATGGTTTTCCATCTGTTTACATCCTGTGCTATTTTCTTCTTCAGTGTTTAATAGTTCTCCCTGTAGAAATCCTTCACCTCTTTAGTTAAATATATTCCTAGGTATTTTATTTTCTTTGTTGCTATTGTGAAAGGTGTTGAGTCTTTGATTTGGTTCTCAGTTTGACTGTTGTTGGCATATATGAATGCTACTGATTTGTGTATGTTGATTTTGCAACCTGAGACTTTGCTGAACTTATTTATCAATTCCAGCAATCTCTTGGCAGAATCTTTGGGGTTTTCTAGATATAAAATCATATCATCTGCAACGAGCGATAGTTTGACCTCTTCTGCTCCCATTTGGATGCCCTTGATTTCCTTCTCTTGTCTGATTGCTCTGGCTAGGACTTCCAGCAATATGTTAATAGAAGTGGTGATGGAGGGCAACCTTGTCTGGTACCAGTTCTAAGCGGGAATGCTTTCAGTTTTTCCCCATTCAGTATGATGTTAGCTGTGGGTTTATCGTATATGGCTTTTATCAATTTGAGGTAAGTTCCATCTATGCCTACTTTGTTAAGCGTTCTTAGCATAAAAGGATGCTGAATTTTGTCGAATGCTTTTTCTGCATCTATTGAGAGGATCGTATGGTCTTTGTTTTTACTTCTGTTTATATGGTGAATTACATTTATAGATTTGTGTATGTTGAACCATCCCTGCATCTCTGGGATAAAGCCCACTTGGTTGTGATGGATTATTTTCTTGATGAGCTGCTGAATTCAATTTGCTAGGATTTTATTGAAAATTTTTTCATCTATATTCATAAGGGATATTGGTCTGTAGTTTTCTTTTTTTGTTGGGTCCTTTCCTGGCTTTGGTATCAGGGTGATGTTGGCTTAGTAAAACCTATTGGGGTGGATTCCTTCTTTCTTGATGTTGTGGAATAATTTCTGCAGGACAGACACCAGTCCTTCTTTGTAGGTCTGGTAGAATTCTGGTGTGAAACCATCTGGTCTGGGACTTTTTTTTTTAGGAAGGTTTTTTATTACTGCCTCAATTTTGGCACTTGATATCGGTCTGTTCAGGAGTACTGTATCTTCCTGATTGAGCCTAGGGGGAGGCTGTGTGTTTCTAAGAATTTGTCCATTTCCCCCATGTTTTCAAGTTTATGTGCATAGAGATTTTTATAGTATTCAGAGATGATATTTTGTATTTCTGTGGTATCAGTTGTAATATCTCCTTTTTCATTCCTAATTGAGCTTATTACATGTCCTTTCTTTTCTGCTTCTGGTTAACCTAGTGAGAGGCATGTCAATTTTGTTATCTTTTCAAAAAAACAACTTTTTGTTTTATTAATCTTCCATATAGTTCTTTTTTTATTGATTTCATTTAGTTCTGCTCTGATCGTGGTTATTTCTTTTCTTCTGCTGGGTTTGGGATTTTTTTGCTCATCATCCTTTTCCAGATCTTTGAGACGATTTGTTGATTGTTGATTTATGATCTTTCCATCTTTGGGATGTAGGTATTTATGGCTACGAATTTTCCTCTTGGGACTGCTTTAGCTGTATCTCACAGATTTTGGTAACTTGTGTCCCCATTATCATTTAGTTCAAAGAATCTTTTGATTTCCATTTTAATTTCCTCCTTGACCTGTCAATCATTCATCAGTAGGTTGTTTAGTTTCCATGACTTTGTGTAGAGATGATTGTTTCTGTTGGAGTTGATTTCTAATTTTATTCCACTGTGATTGGAAAAGATGCATGGTATAATTTCTATTTTTTTAAATTAGTTGAGACATGTTTTGTGGCCTAGGATGTGATGAGTCTTAGAGAATGTCCCATGAGCTGATGAGACGAATGTATATTTGGTGGATTTTGGGTAGAATGTTCTGTAGATGTCTGTTAGGCCCATATGTTCTAGAGTTGTATTTAAGTCCCTTATTTCTTTGCTTATTTTCTGTTTGGAGGATCTGTCCAGTTCTGTCAGCAGAATGTTGAGGTCCCCGGCTATTATGATGCTGTTGTCTATCATTCTGTTTAGATGAAGTAGGGTTTGCTATATGAATCTGGGCACTCTTTTGTTAGGTATGTAAGTATTTAAGATTATTATGTCTTCTTGTTGAATTGTTCCATTTACCGTTATATAGTGACCATCTTTGTCTTTCATTACTTTTGTTGACTTGAAGACTAAGTTACCTGATATGAGAACTGCTACCCCAGTTTTCTTTTGGTTTCCATTGCCATGGAAAATTGTTTTCCATCCCTTCACCTTGAGTGTGGATGAGTCCTTGTGGGTTAGATGTGTTTCCTGAAGACAGCAGATGTTTGGCTTGTGTATATTTATCCATTCAGCCAGTCTATATCTCTTCAGTGGGCAGTTCGAGCCATTCACGTGTATTGAGAGAATTGATAAGTGGGGTGGATTTCTGTTCATCCTGTTGGGTTGAACTTTGTTGTTTTGTTTTATCTCTTAAGCCATTGTGGCATCTGGCCTTTGATTAGTGCTGATCTGTGAATATTGCAGTTCTGAGTACTTCCTGCAGGGCAGGTCTTTTCTTGACAAATTCCCTCAGTGTTTGCTTGTCTGGGAAAGACTTTATTTCCCCCTCATGTATGAAACTTAGTTTTGCAGGATACAGAATTCTAGGTTTGACATTATTCTGTTTGAGGAGACTGAGAATGGGACCCCAGTCCCTTCTGGCTTGGAGGGTCTTGGTTGAGAAATCTGCTGTGAGTCTGATTTGTTTTCCTTTGTAAGTTACCTGCTGCTTTCATCTTACAGCTCGTAAGAGCACCTCTTAGTATTTATTTTGGCCAGTCTGATGACTGTGTGTTATGGTGTATTCCTCTTTGTGTTGAGTCTCCCAGGAGTCCCGTGAGCTTCTTGTACCTGGATATCTAGATTTCTAGCAAGGCCAGGTTTTCCTCAATTATTCCCTTGAATAATTTATCCAACCCTTGTGTATTTTCTTCTTCACCTTCAGGGATGCCTATGATTCTTATGTTAGGCGTCTTCACATAATCCCACATTTCTTGTAGGCATTGCTCATTTCTCTTATTTCTCTGCTCTATCTCTGTGACTGACTTAATTGAAAGGTTTTGTCTTCAAGCTCAGATTCTTTCTTCTGCCTGATCCAACCTGTTCTTGAGGCTTTCCACTGTGTTTTGTAATTCCTTGAATGAATTTTTCATTTCCGGAAGTTCTGTTTGATTTTTCTTTAATAATTCAATTTCTCTAGTGAATTTTTCATTCATATCCTGCATTGTTTTTGTGGTTTGTTTGTGTTAGATTTCTATTTTATCTTGTATTTCATTAAGCTTTCTTATAATCCATGTTTGAAATTCTTCTTCTGTCATTTCTGTATTTTGCTTTTGGTTGGTATCCATTGCTAGGGAGCTGGTGTTCCCTTTTGGGGGTGACCTGTTGCTCTGATTCTTCATATTTCCAGAGTTCTTTAGCTGGTTCCTTCTCATCTGGAACAGATGTTGCTTCTCACTTTTGGATTTTCTTTTGTTTAGATAATGACATGCCCAGTTTAATCTCTGAGTTACTAGGTGGTGCTTGTGGGTGAGAATCAACCACACCCTTTATGATTGAGTCAGTAAATGCTGTAACAAGCGTGCAAATTGACTTCCCTGTCAGCAGTTGGTGTTTGCTGGAGGAAACAAGCTGCGCTGTTGTTTTTGGATCCTGTGACCAGCTCTAGTTCCTCAGGTGAAGCCCTCTAATGCCCCAGGTGGTGGGTGGGGCTGTGGTTCTTCCAGGTGAGTCGGCAGAGGCGGGTGGGGGAGTGAGGCTGGGTGGGGTTAAGTTGGGTGAGCCTGCCTTCCAGCTCCACAAATGCTGGTAAGGGCTATGGAGGGTTTAAAGGTCAGTTCCCTGCCTCTGGACTAAGCTGCCTGGGAGGGGCTGAAGTGGCCCCACCCAACCAGAGAGTCTGCTCTCTATCCCCAGAATACTCTGCCAGGGGGACACTCCTCCCAGGAAAATATTGGCAGTTTAAGGAACTCTTGGATCAAGCTGACCTCCCTATTAAAGTGAGTGGTGGTGGGGTCAGCTGTTCTGATTCAGCCTGAGGCATCAGAGGCATTCAGTTGCCATGGGAACCAGTTCTTATGCAAATTGAGTTTCCCAGGTTTGGTAAAATTTAATATGGTGTTTTCTCCAGGGGAGGGGCTGATTCAGCAAACTCCAATGGCAGTTCTCCAAGGGAGGGGGGAAAGGAGGTGCACTTACAGATCCCTGCTCTCCTGTGCATCCTCCACACCCTCCCGATGGACAAAGGCTCTCACTCGCCACTGGACCCTGAAACCACAACCTCTCCCCCATGCCTCCATGCCCACCATCTGCACCGTCAGCAGGCAGACACGCCAAGCACCTGTGGCCAGAAAGTTCACAAGCTGAGGCTGCCCTGCTGGCTCAGGGCAAAAATGCACTCCCGGCACTGAGAGGGGGCCGCTCAGCACAGAGAACTCCAGCAGCTGTTATGGTGGTGGGGGAAGGGACCATGGTCTCTCTGCACCACTCTCAGCCCGGGGGAGAGCACTGGTCCACCACCCTCCTCTCTGCGGCTGCAGTCCCGTGACCATCCTCCTCTCTGAGCTGCAGCAGCAGCCACTCTGTCCAAGTCTGGCTCAGTCACTTAGCGCACGGTGGTCTGGCAGTTGCTATGGGGTGGGTGCAGCCACAGGGCTATGAGCGGCTTGAGCCAAAACCACTTTCTGGGATGCCAGGAGTGTAGAAGGTGCAGAGGATGGGGCACCCAGAGGCAGGGATGCTGGCTGTCTGGTTCCTCATGGCACTCCCCCATGGGATGAGAGCTCTGTGTCCTGCCGCAAGCCTGAGGCACCTGGGGCACCTGGGGTAGGGGAAAAAACCCCTTACCCTTTCCCTGGTCTCCAGAACTCCCCTGACCTGGTTCGTGCCAACTTCTCTCTTCTATCCTCCTCTCTCTCAGCTGTTCAGTTCCTGCTGGTGGCATCCTGGACTCCACTGGTGTCAGACCCTGTGGTCCACTCCCGATCAGCAATCCTCCTCTGCTCCCCTCAGTCCAACCCCCAACTCCTCCACCAGGAAGGTCCGACAAGCCCTGACTCTAGTCAGCCATCTTGAACACCCCTCCTCTATAACAGCTGTTTTAACATCCTTACCTGCTAAATCTATCATTTGTGTTATTCTGGGTCTATTTGTTGATTTTCCCCCTGGTTATGGGGGTTGTATCTTGTTTTTCTGAATGTCTGGTAATTTTTGGTTGGATGCTATACTTGGTGAATTTTATGTTGTTGCATGTTGGATTTTGTTGTCTTCCTTTAAATATTTTTGTGCTTTGTTCTGGGGCATGGTTACTTGGAATCAGTTTGATCCTTTTGAGGCTCACTTTTAAGCTGTGTTAGGGCAGGTCCAGAGAAGCCTGTAGTGTAGGGCTAATTCAGCCCTGCTATTATGGTAATACCCTTCTGAAGATTCCACCAATGCTGTCTGTGTTAGGAGGTTTCACCACTCTGTCTGGTGGGAACACAGATTTTTCCTGGCCCTTGGTAAGCCCTGGGAACTTTCTACTTTTTTCTGTTGGTTCTTTTCCTGGACTCTCTGATTTCCTCACAAGCAGGTACAGACCAGCATGCAGCCAAAAACGTGGGCATCTCTGTTCAGCTTCCCCCTGTCCAGTACTGTGCTCCCACAAATTCTAGATGCTTTGGCCTTCTTGAACTCCAAACTCCATCTCCTCAACTCAGCAAGACAGCCGGGCTCTGTGCTGGGGTCTGGAAACCCTCCACGCCGTGGGCTGAGGCACACGTCAGTTTCACCTGCTTTCTTTTCTCTCAGAGATCACTGTCCAAGGTCTCATATCTTTTGTCTGCATTCTTTGTTTGAGGTGAAATACTACCTCGGGTCCCTGTTATTCTATTATAGCCAGAAGCAGAAGTTCATCGGTCAGAGTCAGGGGAGGGGCAGCCAAAACAGTGGCATGAGAAGGCAAGACTGGTTCAGAGGCAGAGAGCAGGCCTGTTAGTGGACTCTGAATTTGTGAGCCTGGACTGGATCATGGGATAGGAAGTCAGAAGGGACAGATTTTCTTGGAAGGGCTTGGGAATGAGTCTACTAAGTTCTGTACACTATGAGATAGTTGCTCTGGAGGTGTGTAGTTGACTTAGTTCAATAAACATTATTGCACCCTCCCTGTATCAAGAGCTAGGCACCCTGTTTTTGAGTGTGTCATCTCAGCTGAGTAGTTGGAAAGGAAGGACAGCCCCTGTACCAGTAGTGTAGTCCAGGAAGTGGCAGTGTTATCCTTGTTCCTTATTGCCACTTTGAGATCATTGCTCCTCCCTCCTCCCGAGATCCTCCTGCTCCTTGGAAGCATGAGTTTCAAGTACCTGCTACACTTCCTTGTTGCATCATCTACAGACCTTCTGGTCTCTCCTTCTCTTCCACTGACAACTTTAGTATCTGTCTTTATTCTTGATATCTCTACAGGTCAGTGCTTCCCATCTTTTCAGGTTATATCACATATAGAAAATAATCAAGTATGTACAGCACCCTGAGGTAAAATGGAGGGGATTTGATGGTCTTTATGTGAGCCCTAGTGTCACAGATAGGCAAAGGGGATAGTAGTAGTTTTGTTGTGTTTTGGTTTGTTTTCAAAATGGGTGATAGAGAAGCATGTTTTTATGCTGATGGGAAGGCTCTAGGAAAGAGGGAGAAATTGATGCTGCCAGAGAGCAGGGATAGTTGCAGGAGTGGAGACTTTGAGAAGGAGAGAGATGATGGGATCCAGTATACCACATGGAAGGCTTGGACTTAGATCAAGGCACAGTCTGTCAATAGCACCTGTGGTGAGGAAAGGCAGAGTGTGTGGGTACAGATGCAGGCAGATTACTGGATATCAGGGGAGGAAGGTTAGGCGGGTCTCACCTGATGGCATCGATTTCCTCAGTGGAAAGTGTGAGAGGAAGCAGGCAGCTGAGAAGAAGAGGATGTTGGGAGGTTTGAATAGAGAGGAGACAGAGTGAAATAGTTGTCAGAAGGTGAGGAAGCCTTGGGGGGACTGCAAATTGGTACAGCCCCTGTGGAAAACAGTATGGAGATTTCTCAGAGAACTGAAAGTAGACCTACCATTCAATCCAGCAGTCCCACTACTGGGTATCTACCCAAAGGAAAAGAAGTCATTTTATCAAAAAGACACCTGTACTGGAATGTTTATTGCAGCACAATTCACAATTGTAAAGATGTGGAATTAACCCAAGTGCCCATCAATTCATGGATTAACAAAATGTGGTATATGTATACCATGGAGTACTACTCAGCCATAAAAAAGGATGAATTAATGCCTTTTACAACAATTTGGATGGAACTGGAGACCATTATCCTAAGTGAAGTATCTAAAGAATGGAAAAAGAAGCACCACGTGTACCCATTGTTAAATTGGAACTAACTGATGAGCACACATGTGCACAGAGGGAAGTAAAACTCAGTGGAAATCAAGCAGGGGGGAGGGAGGAGAAGGAGATGGGCAAAAACCTACCTAACAGCTACAGTAAACACTATTTGGGTGATGGGCACACCTATAGCTATGACTCAAGCATTACAAGAGTGATCCATGTAACCAAAAACATTTGTACCCCCTTAATATTTTGAAATTTAAAAAAAGCAAGGAAGCCAACATACTAGGGAATTGTAGTTGCATTTCTGGGTGGTGCTGAGAGCCATTTAAAATTTGTGGCCTTGGGGAATAAAAATAGAAAGTCCAGAATTAGACCCAAATACATACGGAAACTTAGTGTATGATAAAGGTGGCATTTCAAATCAATGGGGTAATGATGGACTTTTTAATAAAGGGTACCGGGACAACTAGAGAGCCTTTTATAAAAACATAAAATCAGATCCATACATAAGAATAAGCTGCAAATGGATCAGTGATCTAAAAGTAAAAGATGAAACCATTAATAGTACAAGAAAACATGGGTGAATTCCTCTCCAACCTTGGTGTAGGGAAAGGATTTCTAAACATAACTCAAAATCCACAGGCAAGAAAAGATTGATAAATTTGACTCAATAAAAATAATAAAATTTTTCATGATAAAAGCACCAAAAAAGTCAAAAGACAACTGACAAACTGGAAGGAGTTATTCATAGCACATATACTTTAGGGCTAATATCCCTAATATAAAGATCACTCGTAAAAGCTGAGGGATGAAGACCAAAAACCCAATAGATAGATAGATAAATGGGAAAAAGATATGAACAGAAATTCACACACATGAAAGAGATTAGAATGGCCCTCAAACATATGAAAAAAACGTTCAGATTTACTCATAATAGAGAAGGGCAAATTAAAACACTGAAATACAACTTCTCACATATCAGACTAATAAAAATAAAAAATACAACAGTACATTCTAGTGGCAAGGATGTGGGAAAGCAAATATTCTCATACACTGCTGGAGCAAACGCAAACTGATACAAGTCCTCTGGACGCAAATTTGGCAACACTTTACAAAACTACACATGAACTTAGTAATCTCACTTTTAGGAACCTACCCTGAAGATAAATCTCTAACAATACTAAAGTACATATGCATAAGGTTATTCATTGATGATTGCAAAATATTGGAAACAATCTAAGTGCCTATTCATGGTTTAGTAAACTATGGTATGTCTACACCATGGAGTACTATGCAGTTATAAAAAAGAATGATGACAGTTTCTATGAATAGATCACTCTACAGAGTGATTTCCAGATAATACTATTAAGTGAAAAAAGCAAAGCTGCTGATTTGTGCAAAAGAAATACAGGAAGGATTAAACCAGCCACTAAAGGGACTGGTTATCTATATGGGGCTGGTGGGAGTGGTGGGGGATGGAAGTGGATAGCAGCGGGGAAGAGAGAGTGACGTTTCTCTGAGAATCTTTTTGTACAGCTCTTAGAAACATAGCAATGCTGCGGATACCATTCATATACCCCTCACCATAAACAATTAAAGCCAACTAGGATGGGGGAAGGGTACCTGAAATGGAATGAAAATATAAACAGATGAACCTAACTGCATTACAAATGAATAAGATAACCATTCTGAAGGGAATCTGGAACTAAAAGTAACTGGAAAACAATGTCTTGACTGGGTAATGTAAGGCCAAAGGCAACAACAAAAAACTACATAAATGCTCTAAGCTAGTCAGTAAATGTGTGTTCCTCACACAGGTATGGGCAAATTCTGAAACTACTCTCTGTGTACACTTTAACTGAACAATTAAGTAAAAAGAATGTAGCTAATGAGAGCTGGGTTTCTTACCACAGGAGAAAAAGTTACAAATAAGGAAAGGCTAGAATGAACCCTGTGGTATTGAATTGGAATTTGAAGCGTTAGTATAAACTTACAGCTTTTTATACATATGTTTAGACAACTAGCCATGGAACAGGGATGTATTCTATGTGTGAGTGAGTATACCTACATACATTTTCTGGCTGTGTTTGCAGAGAGGACCTAAAAGCAGTGACACGCTAGTAGCAATGAGCACATCTAGTACCCAGATCTTAGTTTCAAAATACCATTCCTCCAATTAAAGGAACCAGGAATCTTAAAAAAGTGGTTGACCCAGTACTGGGACAGAGAAAATACAAGATGAGTGTGGAACATCTTGTGGTGCCAGAAAGGACGTGCTAAAAGGGGGTTTGAGGTTGTCCAAGGAACATGGGGGTCTACCTGACAGAGCTCCTAATGGCCAAAGCTGGAACAATTTGAGGAACAAAATGAAGATAGTATTAGATTATAACCCCATAGAAAAAAAGAAACATCCAGGGGTCCACAATGCTATAATTAATTAAATAAATGGGAATGGATAGCTGTTCCTTACAGAATTCCAATAAATGAAGAAAACAGGCAGCTACCACAGTAATAATTGTTGCAGACAAGATGCTAAATTAGACGGTAAAAGTACGGAGAAACCTACATACTGTCATACTTGGGGGGGTATCTCCCCCAAGATATTTATCAATTACAAAGGGAAAGACAGTAACTTTACAGTGGAGAAACCCAGTGGAAACCACTTAAGCAAGAGTTCAATGTCAACATCATCAACTCCATGTTGCACTAAGCAGGGCATCACTTCCGCAGAGCCCCATTTCAATCATGAGAAAATATCAGACAAATCCCCACTGAAGGATATTTGACAAAATAACCCAATGGTCATGAAAGATAAGGAAGGACATAACAAGTAAAAAAGGCAATGTGGGATCTTGGCTTGGATCCTATAATAGACACAGACATGAGTGGAGAAAATGGTGAAATTCAAATAAGGTATTTAGTTAATAGTATCGTATCAATGTTAATTTCTTGGTTCTCTTACTTGTACTATGGTTATGTAAATGTTAACATTAGGGAAAGCCAGGTGAGGGATATATGGAAACTTTTTTTTTCAACTTTTCTGTAAGTCAAAAATTAGTTCAAAATAAAGTATAGTAAGAGTTAAAAAAAAAAAAAAAAAGTGGGGGGATCATATAGTGAAACCAGTCAGCACAGCTGGTTTTTTATTCATCCTCAGCTGTGTTCTGCTTTGGTTAGAAGCGAAGCAGGCAGAGGATTTGTGAGAAAGTGACTAGAGCAAAGCCCTGGCCCAGAAGCTGGCTCGGCTGCCCCGTCAGTCTGGGTCCTCTGGGAAGCAACACTGAGATGCAGTTAGGAGCGTCAACGATTCATACCCCAGCGACATGTAGTCGTTGGCTGGGTTACCTGGGAAGAGCTGGTCCTCAGCTCAAACTGTGACAGCTGGGGGTCAGCATGTCTGCTGGGTGAGGACACCAGTCTGCTCAGCCCGAGAAGCCTCTCCCTCAGCAGTGTTTCAATCCTCTGTTTGAAACCTCCTAGCCCTTGTGGAAGATGGGAAGAAACACTCTTGTTCCCCTCAGTTTTACAGCTAGTGGGCCCCGGGCCCCTTGTGAGCACGGAACAGGCAGAGGGAGCTGGCTGCGGCCATCCAGCTGGCACAGGGCTCTGACCGAAAATCATCTTCTTGGCTGGTGCCAGTCACAGAATCAGCTTAAAAACAGGATAACGCCTAGAGCAAGGCACCCATGGGAGCTAACTAGGAAATTGCAATGAATTGATTTTAAGTAGCTGCAGCTGTGATTAGAGTATTTTTAGCCACAGGACTCAACCAGCTTTCAAAACCTAATAAGAGCCCCACTGTAGCCAGCACAAAAATTTAGTTTTCAATTTGTCACTAAGAATCTGCTTAGCTAGGAGCTAGCTTAGAAGACACATCAGAGGAACAGAACATTTTCCACTGCAAGTTGAAGATTTTTCATTTCCTAGCTGAATTATGATGAAAGGAGATGGACCATTGAAAAGTACCTACCAGCATACTGGGACACACACCCATCATTTTTTAAAGTAAAACTCAATTCCTTCTAGTAAATCTGTCTTCTCCTGCCTGTAGCTCAGTATTATGTACACATTTTGGGCAAAACAAATCATTTCACACCCCAAACTTTAGAGAGAAAGAAAATCTAATAATGGTTAATGATAGTAAGTTCTAACAATACCCACCCCCTCCAACACACTTTGGTGTATTTTCTGCACGAAGCAATTATTGGCGCCTAAATGGATTCTGTTGATCCACACCAATGTGCACAGAGCAGCCAGGCTGGAGGCCGTGTCACTGGCTGCTTCCTGATGGCCCTGGGCTCCGATACGGGTGAGCTTGTGTGGCACTCAGAGGTTTCCTGGACCATAAGGAACATTACGTGAGGAAAGGGCTGTGCAGGTGGAAAAGGTCTTCGTGAAAGTAACGTGAAAGGAGAGGGATGTGAGGGGAGGGCGGCCTGGTGGCAAAGCCAGCGCCTTACTCTCTCCCTAGGCAAACATGACAGAGTCTGGATGCGCAGTAAGAGCCAGGCCATCTTTACTGGAGTGAGTGCAGGAGACAAACAGTTTACAACAACCTCTAGCATTGTCTTAACCATTTGATAAAAAGTTCACTATAATATTTATTGTATAATGAAGAAAAACAACACATTCAGGGAAAAATTGAGATTAACTTATTTTTCTTAAAAGGTTCGTCTCAAGGATGGCAACAAAGTCCAGCTTGTGCCGCCAAACGGTTTTACATGATCAAACCGTGTACAGCTTCTTGTGTGAACTGTTGACTACAAACATTTACCAAATACATAAATCTCTTTTAAAAAAGCCATTTTAAATATAGCAAAGCAGTGTCTTCTTGCACAGCAAAGTGAAGAAAGTTTCTACAGAGAAATAGAAGTTTTACATTTGTAAAATCTTTTTCACATTCTAATCATCTAGCTTCTTATGATCCAATGCCAGGAGTTTTCAGGTTCCTTATTTACTATGTATTTCTTGTGCGCATGATGGTTAATAATACAGAAATCATGTTAATGCATTATTAGTTGTCCTTATATTTAAAGGATATGGTAAAACATGTATTGTTCTTTTAGAACAAACCCCTGATTTAGTCTATAACACAATGGACATAATTAGGGCTCAAAAGATGGAGTTTTGATTGGGACCATCTGTGTACACACAATGGTGACTTTCACTCTCAGTGTAGTACCAGTTAGAGTACTGAAGGAAGAACAGCTGTTGGAAACTGTACTTTAACCAGTGCAATTAACTCTAAGCTTTTTTTGTTTTTGTTTTTAAGTAATAAAATATTTCTGAAGGGATAAAATTTTCTTGCAATGGTGTCTCATACAAAACACATGAGTCTAAAAGGGTAAGAAAAGTCAGTTCTAAAGCAACACCATTAGTGTCTTCCCCACTCTAGGCTGGTTTCCATCCAGAGATGTGGATATGGATGTGTTCACACATGGGTGTCTGGGTGAGGGATGTCTGTCAAGTCCATATGCTCCAAATCACGCTAGGCATATGGCAAAGGTTAACAGTCAAATATTCAGTTCCTGAAAATGGAATACATTGTTACTTGGTCATTGTAATTTAAGTACAAACTCCGAGCCTTGCGTAATATTATTTTAGAAAACAGTAGTTGTACTGATTATAAACCTGCATAGAAAGAAAGACTATTGAGATTACAGTCAGAAAAGCCATCTCATAAGGCACACAAGAAAATAGACAGTAAATGTGAATGTGTTAACTCCTATTCCAATGTACAGCAGAAGTTCATGAACATGCATAAATAATAACAAAAGAGTCACTTAACACTTTCAAAGCTATAAATGGTTTACAAAGTGGTAAGGATCATCTTGGAAATTCAGTGTTGGGAGACTGTCTAGGTGTGACCTCATGAAGAAATGTGCCTATAAAATAGTTCAGTAAAATAAGTACATTTTAAAAGAAAAACTAATCCTTTCTGAATAAGAGCCAATGTCTACAGTGAAGAGAGGAGATGGCATATCCCTCTCCCCTTTTTGGCCTCTATCAAAAGTTACTCCCCAAACTGCCATTAAAACAGAACCTTCATTTTGCAGCCTGGGAATGCCACAGGCTTATCTTGTACCTAATACCTGTGTGTCAGTCAGGATATCTGGCTGATGATTTGTCACAAATAGCATATGAGGAAAATGTCCAAAGGAACATAATTTAGGGGGAGAAACAAAATGTAAAAATTGTAGGCAGCTGCTTAATATTAAGTTTAAAATATAAAATAGCAGCAATTTTTAAACCCTTACTTTGAGTTTCTCAGGAAAAGGAGTATTTAAAAACCTATGATGAAAGATATACAGGACTTTGAATTTTGTTCATGGCACAAGCCCAGTAAACGGATGAACTTGCTATCACCAATTAATTGTCTTCCTGTATGAATAAGGCCTTGTTCAAAATCCAAGCTGAGGGTGGCACTAATTTCTATTAGAATGGCAAGAGTCATGCCAAGGATCTGCACCATAAGAGAATTTCTCCCCCCGCACCAAGGTGTCATGTCAATGCATAGAATAGTCGCTAGCGGTAGTGTTTTATAACCAGCTGCATCGTTCTATTTCAGAGGGTCAAGGAAAAAAGATCCCTTCCCCATGAACATTTTCTCCTAATCATTTACCACTTATAAAACCTTTGTGCTCATCTACTATTTTGCCATTTTCTCTAATATTAATTTAATTAGGTCAGTCTTTTCTACTATATTATTTTCCTCACAAAAGGCAAGTTTTAAATAATGCCTTATAAAATCTGTTACAACACATTTTATATTTATGCAGGATGAACTTAACACCAATTTTTTCTGCCACTTTGCTATTTATGTACACATATAAAATATATAATGATGCTCAACCCATACAGCACAAAGATTACAATGTAACATCACACATTCACCACCAGTGAGGGGAGAAACCCCGTTATACAATCCTCTGAAAAAACTGGGCTAATAATTAAAATCCAAAGTACAGTATATATTTAACAAAATAGTAAATATTAAACAGTGAATACTCTACTTAATAAGGACCTCGCCTTTTCCCCCCAAATTGGCGGCAATCCACAAAAATATACTTTTTAATCTGGTGACCATACAATACATAGGTACTTACATCAAAGGTGATAATATATTTAAGATGCTATATACACAAAGAGTTTGGCTCAACTTTTAATTTACATATAGAATAATAAGTGTTCATGGCTTTTTTTTTCCAAGGTTCTGCTTGCAAGATATTTTTGTTTTTTTCCCCTCTTAAAATAAAACTAAAAAGTTAAACCAAGATAAAGCTATTCTCTAAAAAAAAAAAAAAAAGTTACAACATATAGCTTTGGCTTATATAAATAATTCATAGCAGAATGTGTTCAAAAGTAGTGAATATAATTTTATATATAGTCATCAATTCATAAGGGTGTTTTCTTTCATATAAAATATACATGAGCTAAAATCAGTTTCTTTAATTTTTAAGATATGAATGTAAAAAGAAACTTCTGACATATTCCAATTATAACTTAATATATTAATTTTATTTTGTTAATGCTCTATATTTCTAGGCTAGTATTTTCTGAAAATCTCATGCGTGTTTTCTATTCTCTTTCTCTTTTATTAGCTAAAGATCACTTCTTGACCCAATACATTTTTGCACGTGCAAAACAGTTATGTGTGGGGCTTTTGTTTTGTTTTTTTTGTTTTTTAATATCAACAGCCCTTTCCCATGCACCCCTTTGCAACAGAGACCCATGCCAGGTTGGGTAATTAATATAAATGACATTTTATGTACAGTATTGCTTTCTTGGTTCCTGCTTTTCTACTGCTCTGTTCTACAAAGCATTTTTAAGTAACTACAGTCACCACACAGTTAAATAAAACAAGTAGGGGGCCCTCTAGGTTTCTGCAAGCTAGTGTGGGAGAATTATATATGGGTACACGTTTCTCTGCAAAAACTGGTTATCTTATGAAACAAGTAGTCCAAGGAAGTGCCAGACTGGTCTGTGCCTACAGGGTGCTTTGTCTGCCATGGGACGCACATCTGCAGACCTACAAGTTTGCAGGTAAGTGCCTGATTCTGTGTATGCAACACACACCCACACATACACACACACTCACACCCACATACATATATATGTAAAGGGATATATATATGTATGTATGTACACATAAATATATTTAACTCATGTCCTTATTTACCGATTTAGATATGTAGGGCAGTTCACTGCAGTAACTCAAAGTACAAACATCAGCCTGGAAGCCTTAGGTCACCCATGCGTCCATCCTCATTCGCTTTACAGAAGGGCTTTCTCTGTCCTCGGTGTTTGGGGGTCGGCCAAGCACAATTGGAGAATGGAAGTCACCCCGTGGATCCTCCCGGTCACTGCCATCGTAGGAGCTACTAGAGCTGCTCAGACTGTCCACAGGGGAGCGCCCCATTTCCTGCCGGGGTTGGGGCTGGGGCTGGGGCTGCGGGGGCTGGGGTTGGGGCTGCTGCGGTGGCTGCTGCTGCTGGAAGCCTGATGGGGTCATTCGATCCCGGGGAGGTGAAATTGGTTCTGACTTAATGTTGATGTTTTGGTTGGTATTAATGGATAAATTCGAACCCTGAGATAACTGCCCTCCAGCGCTGAAGGAAAAAAAGAGATGTTAGACGATTTGTGAGTGCATCCACATAACTGGAACGACATCAGAGACACCACCTGACTGAAAAAAGCCCAGGGTCCGAAATCCTGTCAGGATCCCCCCAGACTGGCTGTGTGGCACAAAAAGAAACCCCATCTCCCTGGGAGGAAAAGAAAACAGCAGTTGAGCTCTGAAGTTACTTAGTTCTAGTACCCACAACCTTGGTCCTTTTGCAGCTGAAGTATCCAAAACAGTGTCAGGGTCTAATGCTGTGCATGGACCAGAAAGACAGAGCAACAGTGTGGCAACTTGAATCCCACCCACGGCCCCTGCTCTGCTCTGCTCTGGCCCTGGCACAGGCACAGCTCATCTCCTCTCATAAGGGTATGACTTACTCGCTAAGGAGCAAATCATACCATCCTTATTTTCCAGATGAGGGGACATCTCGGGAAGGCTAAGGAGCTTGCTCAGAGTGGTACAAGAGGACACGCACAGGCTTTCCTCCAGCTCTGAGCCTCGAGCCCTTTCCACTTGCTTTTCCAGGGCTATTTTTAGTGTGTTCACTTAGGATGCTCAGGACAGGCCTGAGGGCTAAACACCTGTGTAGGCAAAGAAATTTCCCTGAGATACTCTGCTCCTTTTCCCATGACATAATTCCTAAAGGGCTACGGATAACAACATACAGTGGAGCAGGAGGGAAAGGGTCTGCTGAGCTCAGGCTCCCTGGGGACTTTCTAGGCAGGAGGCTAGGGTGTCCCTACTGCCCTGAGCGGGAGGAGCAGCTAGCCCTCATGGAGGCCAGCTGGGTCTGTCATGCTGTCCCCTCTTCTGGGACACCCTCCTCCACCTGCTCCACAAGCCTACTGTCGTCCTGGTTCTGCAAAGGCCCTGTCCCTTCTCCCTGCTGTGCAGGGATGTCTGGTCTCATCTGGGCACCACCACAAATCCTCTTCACTTATATCCTCACACCCTGCACATAAGGAATGTTCTCTTTGTGAATGAGCTTCGGTGTGTGCACTGGGCTGAGATCAACCACATGAATCCCATGGAGCCTGATACATACATAAGATGCCCAGCCCCTACTTTCCCTCTACTGTCCCCCAGGGAGAAAGCAAAAGGCACAGCTCATCTGCCTACTCTCCTGGTCTACAGATGTTCACCAAAGCAAAAACAGGGAAAGGTGGTAGGTGGGCCTGAATGCCCACAAGCTGCCTTTCCTTAGGCAGTGGAATCACAGGCAGGTGCTGGGAAGCAGGTGTGGCAGCAGGCACTTAATCATTGTCCGTAGGTAAAAAGGGGGTGCATATGGATGGCATCTGTGCCTGGGGACCCCCTTAGATAGTATAGTTGAGTCTCTCTAACTCACTATGTCCCTGTAGGAGAAGCCTTAATGCCTGAATCCCTTCACAAAACGCCTGTTTGCTCAGTATCCAAGCTATTGCCTAGAGCCATGTAAAGAAAATACTTTCTCCCAACACTTGTGTCTACCAAAAAAAGAATCATTGCAGGATTGTTCACATGAAAGTCAACAGAGCAAAAGACTTAACTGATAGAATGGAGCATGTACAGGCCAGGGCAAGGATTAGGGAGAGTTTCTAGTTACTCACACAAGAGAGCTGAGGGCTGCTTGTCCTAGGTGGTGCTGCTGCCAGGCTGACACCTGTCCCAGAGACAGCATTCCTGGGGAGTTGAAGCCTTGCAGGGCTGACAGGTCAGCGCTGGTCAGTGAGTAGTCTACAAAGGAAGACAAGATTGCTCTGTGTGATAGAAGGACCATACAGAATCTATTTTTCAAATAGCAGCTGCACAAGCTCCTAGGTTGAGAGAAGCCAGGTACTTCACAACAAAACAACACACATATGGGTCTAAAATCCACAAAACTTTTTCTTTTGGGAGGTTTATAGGATCTAGCTATATTTAGTTGCTTGGGATTATTTAAATAATAACAGGCCATCATTAAAGAATGCTCCTATGCAATTGTTATTTTAAACAAATATGCCGGCCACTACCCTCTGGAACAAAAATAAACACTGGAGCTTACCCAGAGTGAGTATGGATCAGCTGGTCTTAATAAAGCACAAGGAACAGGAGTATGGGGTGCCATGCTGAGTGACACAGACACTAAATACATCATCACACAATTAAGTAATTGCATTTGTTTAAAGTACGGGGCTGTCACAGGCTCTTTGACTACATATAAAATAATTTCAAGTTCATGAGAAATCTTTCTGTCACTAGAATAGAACACCGCCCATCTTATATGAATCTTTCAGTCATCACCACTGTGGCCAAGACTTAAGACATTAGGTGTCACTCACACACGGAGTTATTTCAGCTCATCATTAACACTTGGCTTTTCCATTTGCTTCTAATGAGAGGTGGCAAAAACTCTTCTACTTTTCACTTCTTTCTCATGTCTCAGGGAGGTGTTTAAAGAAGCTGGTCTTACTAGTGAATGAACATTTTCAGAAAGGAACTGGCTGAAGCAGCATGGCTGGTCCTCAGGACTCTGTCCTGCCTCTATTTCCTCTCACTCTATGTCTCTAAGGGTGACTCAGCCAGCCCCACGGGACTAGGGCAGGGACCCAGCACACTAACGACATCCCCAGTGTCCCCTCCAGCCCACAACTCTCTTCTGACCTCTAGGTCCCTTCAATGACCTACATGCCATGTCCACTTGCAAGCTCTACAAACACCTCAAATTTGACATGGCCCAAACTGGACTCACCCTTTCCTCCAAACCTGCTCCTCCTTATACACTCCCCCTCTTAGTAAATGGCACCAACATTCACCCAGCAGCCTGTGCAGAAGCCTGTGGGTGTCGTCCTTGCCACTCCTACCAACACCCACCAAGGCGGGTCAGTTTTGTCTGCTCTCTCTCAAGCCTGCCTGAGTCTCACCATCTCTACTGCCACCACCTCGTCTAAGCCACCAGCAAACACTGCATGGACCACTATGGTAGCCTCTTACATGGCTTCCTGTCATTCACGTTTGCCCCTGTGTGCACTGCAGCCAAAGTGATCTCTTTAAGACAACAAATATGACGACACTCTACTTAAAACCGTTTTATGGCTTCCCGATGCTCTCCAGACAATGTCTAACATCCTCGACATGGCCTACAAATCCCTACTTACCTCCTAGTCTCCACTCTAACCACCACGCCCTGCCCCTCCTGTGGACTCTAACCTTTGCACACAGTACTCCCTCCCCGGGAGCACTCCCCCTACTCTGCCTGGCTGAGTCACGCATACTCCTCTGTGTCTCAGCTGCAATGTAGCCCTTGATACAATTGCAAGAGTTTGTCCCTAGGACTGTGTGTCTGTCTCTTTTTCCCTAAGTTCCACTGCTGACTCCTGTATTTCCCAGTGCCTGGCATAGTGCCACACAGTAAGTGCTCAGTAAATATTCGCTGAGTGGATTCGTGACTAAGTTTGTGAAGCTGGGAGTGATCTCACGCACAGGCGTGAGGGAGTGTCTATAGGATTCCTTTGCACAGAACTGTTTTACTTTTTTAAACGTCGCTCGTTTCTTCATCCCGTTGCTAACTGACATGTGACTGACATTGAATGTGTACAGAAAGGTAGGTAACATATTAAAGAAAGATAAAACATGGATAAGTGTTTTTAAAAGACAAATAAAGTTAAAGATAATATGGTAAACTTAAACAGAACAGGTATTCTAAGACAGAGAACAAAGATAAAGTCAGTCAAAAGGTGGAACGAGACTGAAGCTAAGTGACGGATGGTTTCCAGAGAGCTTGCCTCCATTTTTGTATGTTTTGGTAATTCCCTCTAGATTTTTAAAAAATAAATTCTTTCTAATCTAATGGCATTTCTAAAAGTAAATAGAATGGAATTTCTAAGTATACTGAAAAACATATAATGAAATGCCCAGTACTCTGTAATCCAATGCTGACACCCAGTGAAAGCTCCATCTTCTCAGCCAATGCTCCTCTGAATGTTTTAGCTGATAGATCTTTCTCTTTCCCTACCCTCTCAACTCAAGGAGTGTAAACTCGTAACCACAACAACTCAGGACTTTCCTTCCATGGTTACCAACTTAGCTAGGCCCTGTTTCCTTATCTAGAATAAACTTGGGAGAACAGGTATGTCCCTAGCATAGTGTTTCTCATACAGCAGGTGATTAATGCACTGAAATAGAATTTATATGAATAAACAATCCCTGGCTTTACTCTGGAACCTCACTCTGTTCAAGACATAAATAACAGGCTACAATTCACAGACCCTAGGCTAGTTTGTAATTGATGGATTTGGGCATTTTCTTCATATTAATTGTTGGAAAAAGTTAATGAACATTTCCTAAGAGGCTTTCTTTTTCAATAAAACCTTTTAAAGTTGTTTCTGTTTTGAAAGAACTACTTAGAATTAAAGTGGCAATCGAATGTATTAATTGCTCTGCCCCCTCAGGTAGCTCCAGACAGCAGTTTGAGCACAAGTGCCAAAGCATTTACCCTGAAACCTAAAATCAGATGATCTTTACTATGGTCTACTTGTGAGAATCATAAAAAAATAACTTCTCTGCACTGCAGCTTCTGAATAACTGGCAAGGTATAATTTAACCACTGCCTTCTTTCCTTCTCTCTTTGAAGCATCAGGTGCTTGGCTCAGCTGGTGAGAAAGTAAAACCACATGTGTTTTCTGCCCTTCTCAGATGGGCATATTTAAACAAAACCGGCTGCAGACCTGATTTTCCATACAGCCCACTTGGCTAAAAACCCCCCTCCAATCACTGTAGTATTCTTAAACTTTCCTAATATATCCCCAAATTAGGGTATTTTTAGATGAAATGTCTCAATAAATGTAAATGAGCAAAAAGCTCCTCTCAAAGGCAAAGAGTGACTGGCTCTGAGGAGAAACGAGAAAGGTCCTTGTTTTGCCCCTCAGGCACACACACAGACCAAACTAGCAGTTCCAGGGAGAAAACGACAGCACGCCAGACACAGCCAAGCACCCGGCCAAGCTGCAGGTCCACAGGGGTTCACGGTCTTTCCCACAGCGGGTTAACACAGCAGGGAGACAAGCGTCTTATTTCAAAAGCCTGGAAGAGTGAGATACTGTGTGGAGAGAAACTAAACAGAAAATACCCGGGCAACGGGCTTTCACCCTCCTTGGCTCGACACATGCCACAATTTTCATAACAGCTACTTGTTTTTTTGTCAGGGGTTAAGTAAAAACTCACACTGGAGAAACAGAAATAACTTTTCCAATTCATTCTGCTATCAATGTGTTTTCTGTAATTTTTTTCAAGTCTAGCATGTCTTTAATATATCTAAATTTGAATCTAAAAAACTAGAAATAATTTATTTCAATAAATATACTTTAAAAAACCACAAAAGCACATGTTGATCACAAAACAGAAAGCATTAAAATCCATGGAAGGCTCCAGAGCAGGCTCACCAGTGTTGTAGGCAGTCGGCACTGCTGAGTACACAAGTCCCTGTGGAGGCAAGCTTGGGGTCGTCACAGACACGACTGGGGTAGCAAGAGGCTGAGCGGCTTGAGAACTACTTATCCTTTGAGTATTCTGTGAGAAATTAGAAACATGAAAAGTGTTATTAAATGGTATTTATGTTTAGACTTACTATTTTAAAAATAACTTTTAATTTAAAAGTGATATTTTTCACAATTTTATATGAATGTCATTATTTTCTGAAGCAGCAACAATGTGAAAACCTTAAAAACACTAATGGGAATAACTAAAATTTAATTTTAAGGGACATATTTTTACATTAATTATTCATTTCCCCCTTTTAAAATAGAGTTTATTAATGTCAGAGGCACAGCCTTAAAATAGAAACTTACATTATGGGCAATAACACACTTCTACGTGTTAGCATAAATGAGGACTTGATACCACTACAAATACTGTCAGGCTACCATAAATGAAATATGTGTAGGTTTTAAACACCTGATGATAGCAAAGGTCATCTGTGTTTGTACGGATTGTTAAGTCTATGAGTATAGACTTTTCTTTGCGGTATTTATGTGCTAACATGGTTTAAAGTCATGGCTTATTGAGTACAACTTGTATTCTTATTTCTTTCCTTCCGATCCTGTGGTTGACCTATTTTTTAACAGTAGATGTAGATACATATCCCTTCACAGTCTTCTGGCTTTCTGAAAGGAAAGGTTTTGAGCAGAGAGCTTTTGAAAAAGAACTGCTGATAGGGCTGAGGATGGAGCAACATGAAATGCTTACCAACTGAATGCATCTACATAGCATCCTAACTATGCTGGGAATGAATAAAAAAGTCAACTATTACATAATCTAGTTAGTTTAAGATAGTCATTGTTCCCTATGTGTAGAAGTGGGTTAGAACTAGTTTCTCGCCATAGTGGCTTAAGGTAACATTTTTTCAAAATCGAGGCTCAGAAGGACAGAACAGACCCTCTGTCATTAGCACACAAGGAGGCCAAAGCACAACTCCAACTTAGTTTTTTTAATAAATGAAGTTACAGCCTGACGACTAAAATTCAGGGGTCTGAACCAGATCAATAAAAGTATAATTCAGTGCCCTTGAGATTATAGAGTAAGAATGTGATTCAGTTTTCTCTATCACCATTCACATTCACTTAAAAACTAATCATCTGATGAGGATCTAGGCCTTAGTTTATTTCCAGATCTCAGTTTGTATTTTCTACCCTAAGTTAGAGGATGTTAGAAAGACCATGCAGTATGTGGATGTACTGGCTGAGTTTTTATCCTAGACTCATCATTTCCTAAGCATTGGGAAAATCATTTAACCTCTCTGAACCTCTTCACTGTCAAGTAGAGAAGATAGTTATCTCTGCCCTGCCTGCCTTGCAGTGCTACTGTGAGAATCAAATGAGGGAATATGTTGGAAGTGCCTTCATAACTGAAGTACTACACAAATATAAGATAATATTCCTAAATTACTGTCCCAAGAAACCCTCTGTCCCCAAATTTCTACATAACTGGTGAAAAAAATAAATATTTTTATTCCTTCTGATCCATAGCTATTCTACTGGAGCCGTCATAAAGTAAAGCTGTTCTAGAATTGCAAGACTTCTGAAGGAATCTCTGTAGCTGGCCCTCATCAGCACAGTCTGTAGTGCAGGCCTCAGGGCACCTGTCCCTCCTCACTTTGGATCAGAGTCATCTAGGATTACATTTTAGAGCTCAAATCAATGTGAACAACTTTCCAAGTTCTAACAGATTGTGTTTCTGATTATATTTTGGTCTGACACACAAAGCTCTGTGTTTTAAATTAAGTTTTAGAGTGTGGATATAGCTTATTTTTTAAAGAATATGAATGTTCATAGTTCTTAGATGTATTTTTTACAAATATTTACAAATATTTATTTTTTGATTTCTAGATTTTAAGTCTTCAAAGCCTTAGATATTTACCTATAAAATTCTGTAATTATAGATGTACTTTGAGGAATGTGGAAAGTCAATATAAGACAACTGGGAATATATTTTAGTCTCAGCATCAAGTAAATAAATTTAATAACTTTTTGGGATAGGGATCTATTTTGGACCTAATTTGCTCTTTCATATTTGGTCTGGAACTTCAAAAGTCAAATCACTAGGTCAAAGAATACAGTATGAGATGGTTTTGCCCAGACCCTACCCACCCCATGGCTTCATCTCCGTGCCAATCTCCTGGCATGTCCTCAAAGACAGGGAGGAACAATGAGACTCCAACATACTCATCTACTCATCAAAGTCCTGATCTCAACAGCACCGAGTTCTATAAGAGTCAGTGACTTTCCAAACCACTAGAGGGCAACATAGCACTAGATAATTCACAGAAACATTCAAAATACCTTCATAAGGGTAAACAGTAAAGTCTAATCTAATTATTTTAGCTTGAATTATAAACTTCCATTTGCTAATCATTGCAGTATCATTAAGTAAAATTTTTCCCCAGAAGATATTCATAATATGTAATACAACATCACGTTTACAGCTGACTAGTATATTTCAGTTAACCAATAAAAAACAACATCCAAAACTGTGAGAACAATCACAAAGCTAAATAAAGAAAAATCTTGTAAGAAGAGTACAACCTTATTTGAAAAGAAAACAAATTGTGCAAAACACACCAGCATGCATAAACATGTAACAATAAAATGTAAATAAAACCAACAGATGCCTTCCCCCCACCATGCTTTCATGCACTCTTAACCCTTATCCATGCTAAGAATTGAGCACTTTCAAGTTTTTATTCCCCTTAAAGTCCTTTAATTAGCAGCTGACTTTGAATTCATATGATTACTTCTGTGAGGTTTGGGTTTTAGTTCCCAAAGAAGTAACAGCTCAACTGCAAGTTATTTTTAGTCAAGTTTATTTTCTAGAGGAAAAGCCAACAAAAAACATTTGCTTTGGGAAAAAAAGGTAATAGCTGCTTTTAAGAACAGCATATCTTCTGACAGAAAAGTAAATCTGTACATGTTCAATTACAGACATTCCTTTTAGTAAACAGGGAACCCCCTTGTGGTTCAGACTGTCTCATGCAGGATGAAATAATTCCAACTCTGAAAAAGGTGACCTCACCAAAAATGATGTAATCTTTTTGAAAGAAAGAGAAATAACACAAGATCGTGTGTTACAATCTGAGGAACTTCAAGAGTGAAGTCACTCTCTAAAAATATTTTAATAATTTGGAAAGCTATATAAGGTATTTTGTATCTTTCCTTAAAAAAACAAATTTAACAAGTGTCCTATGCTCATGGACAGCTACAGTTTTTAAAGGCTCTATTCCAATGTTCCCTCTGACAAATAAAATGGATCAACATATACAATTATAAATAGAAAAACCAGAGTCTATAGTTCCAGTAGATTGCTTTAGTTATTCTAAGAGTTTGAATAGTGTTTAATAAAAAGAAAACAATTTGTGCAACAAAGGGAACATTGGTTAGATAAAAATGTTTAAAAGAATTAGTACTTTCTACATCTTTTTCAACTTCCTTCAAGCAGAAACCCACACTCACCAACTCCAATTCCTCTTCCTCCGACTGCACTCAGCACATAAGAGGGATAAGAGAGTTACTAAGACTGTTGGTACTCGCATACAAAATATTTCTTTATAAAAACATGTTATTCAGACAGTAGCAGTTGTTTGGCACTCTAAAGAGATTATTTTACACACAACAGATAGAAATATGAATTACTTATTGTCTCTATACTTGTAGTTGATTTTTCAAAAGACTGCAAAGATTCTTTTAAATTCTAGTCTAGGGGCCAGGATTTAAAGACACCCACCTCCTTCAACTCAATCTGCTCTTACGCTGGCCTCTCCTATATGCAGGCATGCCACTGTGACAATATTTAAAAGAGGTTTCTCATCATGATACCAGTCTATATTTGGAACCTTGAGAATACTAGCTCTGTACTTGTATCTTAATCTTCCTATCATTACCCTACCTGGTTACACATATCCATTTATCTCCTGCTAGATTCTGTGCTTCTTGGCAGGCAGAAATTGCTGTATGTTTTATTTCCCACAGTAGCTAGCACAGTGTTATGAAACAACAGGAACTCAAACATTTGTTCATAAATGTAAGAGTTTTAAATAATGGTTTTTATATATGTTTATCATTTGCAAATATAGTTTTCATATGGATAAATAATTTCAATGAAGAAAATAAGACTAGAGGAGAAATGAACTGATGTATAGAAGTCACGTTTAGAAATGAATGAAACGTTTGCCCCTTTTCTCTTAAATATTTAGAAAGTAACATGCTATAAATAATCAAATTAGTTTTGTTTTTTTTTTTACTTGAATAAGCTAAGCTTCTTTGTCAATCTGTGAAAAGTGTCTTTATAAGCACCACTGATACATGAAGCCCCAATCTGGAAGCAGGTTTCTCTGTAAATGAATGGTGTAAAATAGGAAGGTGGCTGATTATTTACTCTGAAAAACAAACACTTGGCCTACAATTGCTATCTCAAATGTGGGTAAAATGCTCAACTGTTTTATTACAGGTATCTTTACATATCTCCAACTATAAGATACACACCAAAAATACTATCAAATACTATGGGGACATATGTGCACGTGCGCGTGTGTATAAAATACATAGTTTGCACTTTAACCTACAGGGATGAGGATGTAGAGAGTTGATATGGCAAATTTTCAGTTTCCCACAGAGATGCTTCATGATCTCTTAAAAAAGACATAATTTTATTAAGCAGTTGCTAAATGCCTAAATATAGTGTATCTTTCAAACTTTGCAGTTTACTAACAGTTCTTATGAACATATTTCTGTGGTTTAAGTGAAACTTTTTGTAGTTTTTTATTTCTGGAAGATAGTAGCAGGTATTACATACCCAGCTACTAAAAGGTGAGCCAAGTGACCACCCTAAATGCCATTTTTTCTTGGCTCCTTTTTGGGGTATATTTCTTTGTTATGTATGTATGTATCTATTTTAAACTTTCATTCTGAAGTAATTTTAGGCTTAGCATTTGTGAAGAGTGCTTCCTCACACACCTCCCCAGCTTCCCCCAATGTTAATATCCCAAAGAAACATAATACGATCATCAAAACTAATAAAAATAACACAGCACTAATTAAAGCTTCGGACTTTCCTTGGATTTCACCAGTCTTTCCACTGATAGCCTTTTTCTAACCCAGGATCAGATCCTGGATCCCACGTGCCTATAGCTGGCATGTCTCCTTAATCTTCTCTGGTATCTGACAGCTCCGCACTCTTCTCTTGTTTTTCATGACCTTTGGAGAGTTCTGATCAGGTATGTTGTAGAATGTCCCTTAATTTGGCTTTATCTATTCATAGTTAGATGGAGGGTATGGATTTTTGAAAGAATACTACAGAGGTGATGTGACTTTCTTAGCGTATCATATCAGAAGGCACAAGTCATCTTTACGTCCCATTAACGGTGATGTTAACCATAATCCTCCAGTTAGTATTTTCCAGAATTCTCTACCATAAAATCTCTCTTTTTCCCTTTCTAAATAACAAATATTTGGGAAGAGACACTTTAAGGCTACATAAATATTGTGTCTTTCCTTAAACTTTCGTCCACTAATTTTAGCACTGACCTTGCCTGCAACAATTACTACTGGACTGTGCTGTTGTAATGGTGATTTACTATTTCTCTCATTCCTTCTATATTTATTGGAATTCTTCTCTCAGGAAGAGTTTTCCCTTTTCCCCTTATTTATTCAGTAACTTATTTATATCAGTACTGGACTCAGTATTTATTCCTTGGGTTATAATCCAATACTACTATTATTTATTTTGTTACCCAAATTGTTCTAGTTTTGGCCAGTGGGACCTCTTTTGAAAGGCTGGCTCCTGTGACCTTTGATATGCACTTCCTTATCCTCTGACACCTCTGGATCATCTTGTATTTCCCTGCCCCAGCTCTACAACAAACCATTTCTCCAAGCAGCCCTGGTTCCTTATATTAGAAAATGGCATTTAGAAACTAAGATCTGAGCAACTTAGGTATGCTCAGTTACTGGGTGTCATTGCTTCAAGGCCCTCTCAGCAAACAGAGCTAGGAAATATATGATGTATACTAATTCATGTGTACACACTTCTATATTTCTGTATTTATCTACCTGTATATATATGTTAAAAAAAAAAAAAGCTCATACTGAATCTTCCAACTACAACCCAGAAACACAGGGTTCATTCTAGGCCCACCACCCCATCCCCTTGCTTACTGGTAATTTTTTCTCCAACCATAATAAACCCGGCTCTCTTCATCTACAATGTGTTCACTTCATTGTTCAACCCTTGTTTGTTTGTGTGTGAGGAACAAATTTACTAGCTAGAGTATAGTGATTTGGTCTCTAACCTTACAGTATCCGACAAAATGGTTTGCAAAGTTACTTAGACCAGTTCCTTTCTTCCTTAACCCTTCTGTAGCACCATGTCACATTATTTGTAGTACACTTACATTCATGTGTGACAGTCTGCATTCTATCTTGGACTCCCCTGAATTCTTGGCTTTTTTTTTTTAATTGCATCTGGTAAAAATCACTCTTTGTAGTACACAGTTCTATGGGTTTTAAGCAATGCAGACTCAGGTATCTCACAATACAGTATGACACAGAATAGTTCTATCACCTCAAAAATTCCCTCACACTATCCCTTTGTAGTCAAACCCCTCTAACCACTTCCAACCTGCGGCAACCAGTGAGCTTGTTTGCAACTTCCAGAATGAAATAAAAATGGAATCATATACTATGTAGCCTTTTAGATCTGGCTTCTTTCACTTAGCAAAATTCATTTAAGATTTATCTATATTATTGTGTGAATAAATTGTTCATCCCTTTTCATCACTGAGTAGCATTTATGTAGATATATCACAGTGTGTATACCCATTCATCTGTTGAAGGACATCTATGTTTATATTTTCCATTTTTCACGATTATGAAAGATATAGGTTAGTGTGTAAGCATAGTTTTCAATTCATGTGGGTAAATACTCTAGGAGACTGTTGGCCTGTATGGCAAGTGTATATTTAACTTCATAAGAAGTTAAAACTCTTTTTCCAAAGTGGCTGTACCATTTGCATTCCAAGCAGGAATAGATTAGGGTTCTTTTTGCTCTGTATCCTCAACAGCATTTCCATTTTTAGCTGGGGTTTTGTTTTTATTTTGGCCATTCTACTAGGTTTGTAGTTGTATCTTACTGTGGTTTTAATTTTCATTTCCCTAATGCCTAATGAAATTGAGCATATTTTCATATCTTTGTTTGCCATCCATGTATCTCCTTTTTGAGGTACTGGTTTAGATCTTGTGTCCGGTTTTAAAACTGGGTTGTATGTTTTCTTATTGTTGGGTTTTCAGAGTTCTTAATGTATTCTGGATACAGATCCTTTATTATGTATGTGATTTGCAAATATTTTCTCCTAATTCAGAGGCTGTTCTTTTGTTCTCTGAACAGTGCCTTTTATACAGCAAACAAATTTTGACAAATTCCAATATATCATCCAATATATCCAATATATTTCTTTACGGATCATGCTTTTGGTGTTTATAGTTTTCTCCTCTAAATTTACAGTTTCATGTTTTAAATTTGCATCTATGATCCATTTTGAGTTAATTTTTGTATAAGGTCTGAGTTATGTATCAAGTGGGTTTCTGTTTGTTTGTTTTGCGGATAGATGTTGAATCGTTCCAAAAACATTAGCTGTAACAACTCACTGAATTGCCTTACTACCTTTGCCAAAATCCAGCTGAATATATGTGTATGGGTCTATTTTCTGGGTTGCATCTATTGATCTATGTGCCCATCCTTTTGCCAATACCACACATTCCTGATTACTATAGCTTTATAGTAGGTCTTAAAACCAGGTACTGTGAATCTTCTTATTTTCTTCTTTCTTAAAATCATTTTGGCTATTGTAGTTCCTTTGTCTTTATATATACACATTTTAGAATCAGCTTATTAATATCTACAAAAAAGCTTGCTGTGATTTTGATGGGAACTGTGTTTAATCTACACAGTTAGCAACTGACACAAATTGACACAAATGTCAATCTGGTAAGAAGTGACACTTTTGTTTTTGTTTTTGGAGACACAGCCTCACTCACTGCAACCTCAAACTACTGGGTTCAAGCGATCTTCCTGCCTCAGCCTCCTGAATAGCTGGGACTACAGGCACATACCACAACACCCAGCTAATTTTACTATTTTTAGAGATGGAACCTTGCTATGTTGCCCAGGCTGGTCTCAAACTCCTGCCTCTAGTGATCCTCTCACCTTGGCCTCCCAAAGTGCTATGATTACAGGCGTGAGCCACCACACAAGGCCAGAAGTGACATCTTCACAATACTGAGTCTTCAAATCCATTAACATGATGTATCTCTCTATTCATCCAGGTCTTCTTTGGTTTCTTTCATCAGTGTTTTGTAGTTTTCAGCATACAGATCGTGCACATATTTTGTACATTTGTACCTAGGTGTTTCTTCTTTGTCCTTTTTTTGGGGTGCCATTATGGTTTTTGTGTCTTTTTTTTTTTTAATTTCAAATTCCAGTTGTTCATTGCTGGCATAATACAATCAACATCTACATATTGACTTTGCACCCTATGACCTTGCTAAACTCATTGATTAGTCCCAGGATTTCTTTTTGTAGCTTCTTTATGCTTTTCAAAATAGAAAATTATATCTTCTGTGAATATAGACAGTTTAATTTCTCCCTTCCCAATATGTATGCATTTTATTTATTTTTCTTGTCTAACTACTTGCTAGGACTTACAGTACAATGCTGAATATAAGTGTTGAGAAAAAACATCTTTGTCTAGTTCCTAATATTAGTAGAAGACTGAACACATCCCCTTATTGTGTTAGCTGTACCATTTTTGTAGATGTTCTTTATTTGGTTAAGTTCCCTTCTATTCCTAGTTTGAAGAGAATTTTTTTTTTTTTTAAATCATAAATAAATGTCAAATTCTGTTAACATGGTGAATTATATTGATGAATTTTCAAATGTAGACTCAGTCTTGCATTCCTGGGATGAAACCCACTTGGTTTGGAAATATTATCTTTTTTATATATTGCTGAATTTACTAACATTTTACTGAGGATTTTTGTGTCTAGAGTTCACGAGAGATATTGGTTTGTAGTTTTTTCTCTTGTAATGACTTGTTTTAGTTTTGCGTAACAGTAATGTTGGTCTAAAAAATGAGTTGGGAAGTGTTCTCTCCTTTTTTTTCCGAAAGAGATAGTATAGAATTTATATCATTTCTTCCTTAAATGTTTGGTAGAATTTGCCAGTGAAACCATCAGGGTCTGGAGCTTTCTTTTGTAGGTTTTTAAAATAGGAATTCAATTTTTTTAATAGCTAGTTACTATTCAGGTTAACTATTTCTTCTTCAGTGAATTTAATAATTCTTTGGTAGTTTGTATCTTTCAAATAATTTATCCATCTCATCTAAGCTATCAGATCTATTGGAATAGTTGTTTGTAATATTCTCTATCTTTTAGTATCTTCTGGGTGATGTACTTTTTTACATTCTTGACATTGATAACTTGGCTCTTCTCTTTTTCTTTGGTCAGCTTGGCTAGAGGTTTACCAATTTTATTGATCTTTTAAAAAAGCCAGTTTTGGGTTTTTCCTCTGTTTTTGTGTTTTAAATTTTATTAATTTCTGCTCTTTACATTTTCCTTTCTTCTGCTTGCTCTGGGTTAAATTTGCTCTTTTCTTGAGTTTCTTAAGGTAAAAGCTTAGATTTCTGAATTGGGACCTTTCTTCTTTTCTAATATAGATAGGCATTTATTGCTATAAATTTCCTCTCTCAGCACTACTCTAACCTGGCCCCAAAATTCTGATGATGCATTTTCATTTTCATTCAGCTATATGTATTTTTAAATTTCCCTTGAGGTTTCCTCTTTGGCCTACAGGTTATTTAAAAGTTTGTTGTTTAATTTCTAAATATATGGAGATTTTCCTGTTGTCTTTGTGTTACTGATTTCTAGTTTGATTTCATCATGGTCTGAATATATAACATGTATGACTGCAATTCTTTGAAATTTGCTGAGGTTTGTTTTATGGCACAGGATATGGTCTATCTTGATGAATGTTCCATGTGCACTTAAGGAAAATGTGTGTTCTGCCCTTGTTGAGTGAGGTGTTCTATAAACATCTCTTAGGATAGGTTGGTTAAATATCAGATCATCTAGATACGGACTTTTCTGTCTACTTTTTCTATCAATTACTGAGAGAGGGGTGTTAAAGTCCCAATTACAACTGTGGATTTTTTGACTTCACCTTTTAGTTCTATCAGTTTTTGCTTTATGTATTTTGCTGTTAGGTGCATATATACTAGTTATTTCTTGGAAGATGGACTGTGCCATGTCCCTCTTTATCCCTGATTATATTCCTTGTTGTGAAGTCTATATTGTCTGAAATGAGTATGTCTGCTTTAGCTTTCTTTTGGTTATTCTTTACATAGTATATTTTTCTCCATCCTTTTATCTATGTCTTTATATTTAAAGTGGGGTTCTTGTAGACAGCATATTGTTTGGTCTTGCTTTAAAAAAAAAATCTGACAATCTTGTCTTTTAACTGATGTGTTCTAACCACATTCAATGTGATTACTTATATAGCTGGATTAAAATATAACATCTTGCTATTTTTTATTTGTTTTATCTGTTGTTTTTCTCTTTTCTTCCATTTCTTGGGCTATTAGAGTGTTTTTTATAATACCATTTTATCTCCTCTATTGACTTATGCATACCTCTTTCAAAATTTATTCTGTAGTTGCACCAGGTTTATAACACACATCTTTAGTTACCCACAGTTCACCTTCCAATATCATGTCATGTATAAAATAAGGACCTACCAACAGTATACTTCCAATTCCTCCCTCCCTTCCTTCCTTTGTTGTTATATATTTTATTTTTACATGTGCTATAGACACAAAATACATTGCTACTATTTTTGCTTTATATAGGCAGCTATCTTTTGGAGCAATTAAAAAGAGGAAAACATCCAGATCTTGGTTTCTAATACCATTCTCCAATAAAAGGAATCAAAGTTCCTCAGAGAAATGCCTGCTTCTAGGACTGAGGCAGGAAATACACAAGGTGAACCTGGAACATACTGTAGAGCCAGAAAATAAAAAACCAATACCCTCCACACACACACAAACCCCTCCCCCAAAGACAAGGGTATGTCAAAGGGACACAGAAACCAAGCAAACAGCCCTCAAAAGCCAAAGCTGGAACAATATTAGCAACAGAAAAAAGTGGTAGTGCATTATAACCCAAAGTATTAAAATCAATGCCCATGAGTTCTATTTATATAAATAAATGATTTGATAAATGAGAGAGAATAAATATCCTTGTGCAGAATAACTTCCAATAATTTATGTAAGTATTTTTCCCTTAAGGAGGTGGAGCCTTAACTCCCCACTCCTTAGGTGTGGGCTGCATGTAGTGATTTCCTTCCAAAGATTAAGGAGAAAAAGAGTAACTTTACAGAGAAGAAACCCGTGAAACACTATGTCAGCCAGGTGACCAAGTTAACATCAGCAGTAGTCATGCTGATACAGGTTGAGCAACCCCAATCCAAAATGCTCCAAAATCCAAAACCTTTTGAGTGCCAATGCAAATATCTCCAAATCCAAAAAAATCAGAAATCTGAAACACTTCTGGTCCCAAGCATTTTGAATAAGGGATACTCAACCTGTAATATGTACCCTTGATATGATATGATGAAAATGGCACCTTAATTCAATGGTCTTCCTCCCTCAAACAAACAATTCCAGTCTAACCAAGAGAAAAACATCAGACAAATCCCAGCTAAGGAACATTTTACAAAATATCTGACCAGTACTCCTCAAAACTGACAAGGTCATTAAAGCAAGGAAAGTCTTAGAAACTCTCACAGCCAAGAGGAGTCTAAGGAGACATGATTACTAAATGTAAAGTGGTATCCTGGATTGGATCCCGAAACAAAAAAAGATGTGAGGTTAAAAACTAAATAAATCTGAATAAAGTATGAACTTTAGTTAATAATAATGCATCAAGATTGGTTCATTAGTTATAACAAATGTACCATACTAACATAAGATTTTAACAATAGAAAAATTGTGTTGGGGGTATATGGGAATTTTCTGTACTATCTTTGCAATCTTTCTAAAAATCTAAAACTGTTTTAAAATAAAAGTTTTATAAAATGTAGGGAAAATGGATTTTATCTTCATTTACTCCACTGTTCTTCATTTCTTTGTGTAGACTCAAGCTTTTGCTGCAATCATATTCCTTTTGCTGAAGAGCTTTGTTTAACGTTTCTTGTAGAGTAGGTCTGCTGGCAATAAATTTCCATGATTTTGGTTTGAGAAAGTCTTTATTTCTCCTTCATTTCTGAAAGATATTTTTGCTGGGTATAGAATTCTAGGTTGAGAATTTTTTATTTTAAATTTCTGCATGTTAAATGTGTCACTCCATTATATTCTTGCTTGCATAGTTTCTGAAGAAAATTATGGTATTAATTCTTATCTTTGTTCTTCTGTATGTAATGTGTATCTTTTCTCTGTCTTTAAGATTTTTTCTTTGTCTTTTGCTTTTAGCAATCTGAGAGTGTGTGTGTGTATTGGTGGTAGTATTTAATTTGGTGTTGGTTATCATTTCTTAAAATATTACTCCTGCTCCATTCTCTCTTTTCTCTTTTTGGAATTCCAATTACAAACATGTTACACCATTTGATAAAGGCCCACAGCTCTTGGATGCTTTGTACTGTTTTTTCTTTTGTCTGTCTTGTTTTTACTCTTCTTTCTCTTTATATTTCAGTTTGGGTAATTCCTACTGACTTACAGATCTATAGGCCTTTCCTCCAGCTAGGCCTTTAGTGCAGGGTTGAGCCTTATTGTCGTCCTGGTTACCCTCAGTGTAGCTACCACAGGCTTCAAATCCCTCTGGTGGTGGGGAGTGGTGTGTCAGATTTTCTCTCCCAGTGACTGCTCCGCTCTGTGCTACGCCTCAGAGGCTGTAGCCTTCTCAGTGATTCCTGCCACTCTCCTGGCATTGCTCAATACCCAGCATGTCTTTCTGCTCCTCCACCATGGGTTGAGATATTTTTCCTTTTCCATTTCCCCAAATAAAATGAGATTTCACCAGTACCCTAAGAGTGACAATGTTCATGTTCATCTCCTCACACGTTAAGGCTTTTGTTCCACAGAAGAGAAAGGAGACAAAGATCCAAGCAAAACTTCTCGCCCCTATTGCAGTGGCTACTCTTCCCCTCTTTGATCTTTTCTGTGAGCACCCAGTGGGGTTCATGGAGAAATAGCCTACAAGAGAATACAGACTCACTCTGTGTTATACCGTGACCCCCCCGGAAGTTTCACACAGTCCTTCTAGTGCACACTTGGCCTCCAGCAATTCACCAATCACCCTAGCTTAACTCTAACTACCTGTATCTTGCCCAGCGCTCAAATGTTGTCTCTTCCTACAGTATCTTTCTCTTCCTAGCATCCAGGCCAATTGGTTGCCCTGAAATCTCAGCACTGCAATGGGGTGAAGGAAAACTTACTGCAGGTCCAAGTTTTTCTCACTGTAAGGTTGGGAATGACATAGTTTCTAGTTTTCTGCATCTCCAAATGAAAAAAGTACTTTTTTGTTTTTTGACTCAGAGTATAAGACTTAAGAGATTTGGTTCTAGCTTTATTATGTAATATCTTGGACAAATAATAGCCTTTAGCTCAGTTTCCTCATCTCTATCGTGCCACAATCACAGTCTAATTAAGAAACGAATGAGACAATGCACATATGACGATGTTTGGAAATCTATAAAGCATTATACAAATGTGGAATTATTATCCAAGCCTGACAACATCACTTTCACTTAGCAAAAAGTCAAATGGTGAGTTTTGCAGCTGCATAGTAGAAAGAACACTTGGTATATCATTTAGTAGTAGCCAAACAGTTGCTAAACTAAAAATGGTTTTAAAATTTGATTATATATCCCAATTTTTTTCTACAAGAGGCTAAGGGAAATAAACATATTCTTCTGGTCTTCATAAGCACAGACGTAGGACTCAAAAGCAAACGAAGCTAGAACACTAAAGACATTGTCAAGGGGCAGCGTGGAGGATATCTTCATTCTTTATAGAGTTAAATAGAAAGGTTATTTGAGAAGGAATAAGGAAAGAAAATTATTTGGAGAATAACTAATTCAAGTTTGTGTGCATTCTTCCCTATTCTACAGTAGTTCTCTGTGGTATATAGAATTTTCTAACAAATAATTTAGTGCTTGTCTCACTGAAAAGCATGTATAATAGATTATTGAAAGTATAAAAAGTACAGAGAATACGTAAGTCATATTTAATTTATAAATTTGGGAATGAGTCTCTAAGCAAAGATTCTAAGCTGGTAAAATTAAAATTAAACACAATAACTTCACAGCTTTAATTTTAAATAACCATTAAGCAGATTTCCTATTTTTCCATAATCTGATTTTTTGTGTATTTAAAATAGACTTGTCTCTTCAAATGCTCATTTTGAATACAAATATTCATTAGGAAAAGATGTGGATTCTATGGAGGTACAGAAAATTCCAAAGTAAGATATAGACTACATATAAAATATGTGTTTTAAAGAATGAGGATGAAGAAAGGTTTGACTTACCAGTGGAGGCATCATGCCCTTACTTGAAGGGGGGATGACAACTCGAAGATCTGGTTTTCGACTGTTCATTCCGAGATTACCACCACCTGGTGGAGGGGGAGACTTTGTAGGCATAACTTTGCCTAAACTATTTGCACCAGTAGTTCCAATCAAATTTGGAGAAGCTCTTGAGTTTACAAATCCATTCCCTGAAAAAAAGAAATATCATTCATTAACATGAAAAAAGTCATTAGAATACTTTGGCACAAATACAAAGTAAGTTTTCCTCAGATCTAGTTGCAAATGAATTTTATAACAAAGCTCATCTGAAATGCTTGTAACCAGAAGTCTTTCCTATTTCGAATTTTTTTAGATTTTAGAATATCTGCATTGTATACTTACCAGTTGAGCATCCCAAATCCAAAAATCTGAAATCCAAAATGCTCCAATGAACAGTTCCTTTAAGTGTCATGTCAGTGCTCAGAGAGTTTCAGATTTTGAAGCATTTTGGATTTGGGATTTGGGATGCTAAATCTGCAGTAACTAACCTGTATCTTTGGACATTTTAAAAATAAGCAAAGACAGTCAACCAAAGTTTGAAATACGTATAAAGCTTAAAACTAATGCCACTTGTTTCCTAGCATTACTGCTTGGACCTGCTGAGAGATACTCAAAACACAACACACACATTTCCAATGGGGCATCTCATACTAGGGACCAAGATAATGGAGGTATTATAAGAAAATGCCTGAGACCAGTCTATCCAATTCATTTTTGTGACAGTAAAGGCACTGTTACTACTAGGTTCTGAGTACTGAACTAGTTATCAGGGCAACTCTTTAACTGCAGCTTTTTTAGCACTCAGCTCTAATGCCTCATTTTCACCAAGTACTTCTTCCTTATGGCTCTACTTCTACCTGCTTGCTCTGTTTCTTCAGCTTCCATTAAGGTCCTTATTAAATATTTGTGGTTTACCTGACTTTAATTATCTTATTCCTACTTTTTAACTTTCCCTAATAGAACCATCCATCTCTCTTAGATGAAATAAGGCAACAGGCACATAGGATTTATGTTCTGTGGACACAGTACTTTTGAGCGGCAGTTGAGATATAAAATAAATATGAGATCATCCCTGTTTTCATGAATATAGTAGTCACTCTAGTCCTTCCTGTGTGTAGCAGCCATGTGGACTGGGTGGGGCTGATACCACTTCAAGCCCCACCCCTTGCCAAAGATTGGCTTAGTGATAGGCATGTGACTCAGGTCCAAGCAATGAGTGTAAAGCATTTTCCCTCCCCACAGTGTTTAGGTGCAAGAATTACCAATCAGAACCTAGGTTAAAAAAAAAAAAGATTGTTCAATGGTTGCAAGGGAGGCTTCCATATTCCCCCAATGTGACTGAGGAAGCATTTTATTCTTAAGTCATTTTGAGACGTGGGAGAAAGCCAGAATGAGGAAAAAGCTGATATAGAAAGAACAGCCAAGGAAATCAAGTAAAAACCCTGATTAAACCATGCTTGTAGTTTCTACCACTTTTGGATCCTTTTAGTTATGCGTAAGTTAATAAACCCCCTAGACTATTTAGGCCTGAAGTAGTTTTGTTAGTTCCAACTGATAGCATCCTTACAAACAGCTACTATTCACCAGCTCACAGTTCAACGATGCAGATAACGACACAAATAAAAAACACGTAACAAGTATACAGGAACATATTAATATAATGTTCATTTATCAAATAGAGACTACATATGATACTTCAATTTCTAAGTAAATTGCAAATAAAGCAGAGAAGAATAGAAAAATATTAACTATATGATATTTATAAAAATATTTTGAGAAAATTTCATTACTAAATCTAAGTGTTAACTACCCATTAAAAATGTATTCTACTATTCCATATTTTTTAAAAAAGACACCAATTTTATAATCAAAAGATAAGAAACTTTAGGGTTACCATGTGTAAAATTTGCTTTTAGTAACAAAAGGAGACTTAATGCCATAAATATTGTACTACCATTCTACTTTGAATAGTCCCTAGTATCTAAGTCTATTATAGTAAGTACACAGATGGCAATTTAAGAACATCTTAAACCTGTTGGCTTAAGAATTCCATTCCTAGTGTTTATTACAAAACTGATGAAGAACAAAATATTCAGAATAGTGAACCAGAAGTTACTGAAAAGCTGAACAGGCCTCTTGAATTTTCTGGGTGCAACTCAGCATTCACATGTCATTAATAGTAACAACTACCTAAAATCAGACAACAACAAAAAACTACCTTTACTGTTTGGAAATGAAAAAATTTAAACATCTATTATGTACACAGTACTGTGGTGCAGTAGGGAGAGAACAGGAAGGGAGACCAAAAAACCCCTACACGGTCTTCAAGTAGCTTTTCATCTAGTCAGCAAGAGCAGGAACACACCACACAGGCATGAATATGCCAAAAATTATACTTAAATACGGGCAAAAACAACACAACTAAGGGTAACCACACAAAACTTATAATGAAAGAGAAAGCACTGACCATAGGCATGTGGGCTTAATTAGGGAGGCCTCTGTGGGATTAACTACTGAGCAGTTTGAAAGGACAGAACAACAGAAGAAAACAGAAGGCAGGCATGATGGATAAATGTGAGAAAAATGACAGGCTAAAGCATGAATGAATAAGGTGTGTAAGGAAAGGCAGGGTAGATAAGCCTGGAGAATCCACTCCAGAGACCATCAGAAAGAAAAGGTAGCTGTATTCTTCCTGCTCTTTTCCTTCCATTATAAACCAAAAAAGAACTTGAGAATCCACCAAAAATCAGTAGACACTAGATCGGATATTATATGTGTATACACACACCCCTATATATTTGATTGATTGATTGACTGATTGCTTGAGACAGGGTCTCACTCTGTCACCCAGTCTGGAGTACAGTGGCATGATCATAGAACACTACAACCTCCAACTCCTGGGCTCAAGTGATCCTTCTGCCTCAGCCTCCCAAGTAGCTGGGACGACAGGCATGTGCCACCACACCTAGCTAATTTTTTTATTTTTTGTAGCAGCAGGGTCTGCCTATCTTACCCAGGCTGGTCTCGAACTCCTGGCCTCAAGCATTCCTCCTGCATTGGCCTCCCAGAGTGCTAGGATTACAGGTGAGAGCCACCGCACCTAGCCCACACCCCTATACTAATATACACGCAAGGACTAACCAAAACTGAATGTCTGTTGTGTGCTTAACACTGGCCTAAAATTTGCCCTAATAATCTGAACTCTGAGAAGATTGTACTCTGAGAAGTGAAATGATTTGCCCCAAAGAACTGCAATGAATGAATGACAAAAATACAATGATGTACTGCACATATATTCACTTTAAGAGATTTTGTATTGGTTTATCAGATCATTTTAATTCTATAAACATTTCTTGAATGGAACAGAACGATTATTTAAAATCACTTAAAATCCATATAATACTTGGAAGTTTATAAGGCACTTTTGGGAACACTATATAATGAATAAGGTCAACTAATATATGAATTCTAAAATTTAAAAAATATGACTAGGAGGAGATGGATTAAGAGTTCATAAAGAAAACCTGCTGAAGAAAATGGATGCTTCCATATGTCTATCTATAATACTTATAATATATTTAGAGTTTGAAAAAGATATGTTACTTAGGTGAGCTTTTTATATAAGAAGGTAAAAATTAATGTTCTGTCCATGTGACATAATCAACTGTTGGAACCTAACCACTACATGCTCCAGTTTGGTATGTGAATACCAAGAGACCAAGAAAAAAGAGGCGAGGTACTTGGGAATGGGCCTGTATCTCTCCAGCAGTTGTTACTCACAATTTCAGGGTTCCAGAGGATCCCTCCTTATTCCTACCCAATTCCTCTTGTTTTCTCTGAAACTTTTACCATGTGACCTACCAGCTTTCAATCATTTGTGTGATTTAATCTTGCTGTGGGGACTGGTACTTCAGTTACCCTTATGAGGCTACTTCCTGCATTCTGCTTCCATTATCTTGAAGGGGTATGTATTAAATCTGGGCTGCATCTCCTTTCCACACCCCATCGAGTAATTTCCTGCATCCTGTTAAGTAAGCTTCAGGAGGCAGTGCTGTATAAAAAACAACCACTTCACTAGGCTATCCCCTGTGGACAGAGGTAACTGCTAAGCCAGACATCTGGAAGATACAAAATGTTTATCAAATAATCTTATTCAAAAATAGGGAGGTTTAATAGAAACTTCATATTGCATAGCAATATGAAAATGTTAATTAACAATGTTTCTCTTAATATATAATGGCATGAATGTGTGTGCTGAATCTCTCTGATATTATTTAGAAGATTCCTATTTACTTGATTTACACTCCAATCAGAAGGATAAAGCAGTATTTCCTCTCAAAGACATTATAAGATGATGCAAATAATATAGTTTGGAGGAACACATCATCAAGAAGCACAAATACTATCTCCCATGTGGAGTCTATGATGCTTTTTAGCTAGATATGGTACCACACTCTGAGAATCAAGTTACAAGAGTAAAAGGGGATCTAAAAGCACAGTATATCCTAGTGTAAAGTCAGGAGTCAATAGCAGATAATGATGACAGTATGATGTAAGTGTTTGGTAATTTGCCAGGATGAAGCTAAGATAATCTCGCATGAATGACTCATTTTGTAGACTGCAGTGATGTACTATCTAATATATACTTTCTTACCTCCAATTCAATTTTTATGACAAAAATGAAGATATTGAGATAGATTTTCAAGGCAAATACTCTCAGTATACAACTCATTTTGCCACAATTTACAAATTTGGGAACTGGAGTATCTACTCTAAATGAATAAACCCAATTTAATATGATTGTTGTTAAAATGTGTTTTCAGTTTTCATGGTAATTTACTATCCTAACACAAATGTGAAAAAAATGCTCTTGAGCAAACTGCATATCAATTGCCTCCAGAAACTTAACAGAGCTAATCCTACTGCTATAAGGCAAGTCATTCAATTATATCAGTCTGTCTCATATTTCAGAATATAAATCACATCTGCTGAAATAATGCATTCAAGTGGCTGGCAAGTACTCCACGTCCTTAATACTACTCTTCTAGGGTTGAACTGCAGACAATGATGCCATTAATGTTTTACTATGAATTCATTTCAGAAGTTCAAGTGACACACAAACTTCAAAGGATTCTGAAAAACTCATCCAAAGCAAGGTTCAAGAACTGATTTTTTCATATTTGACAAAATTTTCAAAAAATTTGACATTCAGCTGATTCTTCAACAAAAATACATTTTAAGTTATAAAATAATGTCATTTACATAAAGGACTGCTTGAGGTTTCTGAAACTAAAAAAGATCATGGGTTTTGAAATAATTAATGACATGTATTTGATTCAGTGAAAATTCATATAAGATAGAGAACATGGATCCTACCCATTAGAAATTTATAATCAAAAACAGACAATGTTCGTGTTATCCTGCTGCTTCTCTTTCTGAATACCATATGGATTCCCCCTCTCTCTCTCTCCTGTGTGGGCAGCCCTGAAGACGCAACATTTCTCCTTCTCTTATGAAGCATGATGGCTGAAGCACGCATGGCTTCAACCATTGCCTCCATGTGAATGACTCTGAAATCTGTATTTCTGCTTTGTCTCTCCTAATTTCTAATCCACATTCATTCATTTGGTGACCACTTTCCCTCAGACATGCTGCTGTCATCTCAACTCAACCTGTTGTAAATACCTGCACTACTGCCATCCTCCAACCATCCCATCCCCATCTTCACAGAGCGATCAAGCTTTGTACATTCTTTCTTTACCAAGTCTTCCAACTCTTCTACCTCCCTGCTCTTTTTAACTGTCAATGCTCCTGCTGCAATTCAAACCCTTATTTTACCTTCATTCAACCCAAAACAATTCCAAGAGCTTCTTGAGCCCTTCTATTTCTAATCCAGTATATTTTTTTTCTCTTTCTCAACATGTTTTAAAAAAGTAAATTTGCTGGACATCTAAGATTTTACTTTATGCTTGATATTTAAATGCAGGCCTGAAGGTACAGTCCCCAAAGTCATCTGAACTACAGTATAAACTGAGTGTTAAGTGTAAACTCTCAGTAGAGAAATATATCTAATAAATCATAATCAAATAAGCAGATTGCCACTATGAAAGATCTATCCAATTCACAATACCATACAAAGCTGCCAGATTTTACTTACACAGATGACATAGATGAAAAACAAATGATCAAATTATAAGTAAAAAAAATGAAATGTTCTAATTTACTACAATAAAAATGTTATGACTGTAGGGATACTGTATCAATATAGCATTACTGAAACTAGAAAAAGAGAGGGAAAAACACGTATTCCCACCATAATAACATAACTATTATAGTCACCTCGGATTTTCCCTCCTTTTTATTTTCCACATGCATATTTTTGGCATAGTTTAAAATCACAATTAAAAAGAAATTCAGTTGAAATTTTACTCAATTCTCATATTGTTGAATGTGTTGATTTCTTCCTATTTTTCACTACTATAAATAAAGTTGCAATGAAGTTTTGCTTATTCTAATTTACTTCTTTAGGAGAGGTTCCGAGAAATGGTATTAGTGGGCTTGGAGATACAAACATTTTTATGAAGACTGAAACATCTTGCCAAAACCTTTCCAGAAAGATTGTAACTAATTTACAATGCCATAAAAGCACATATGAGATCATCAGTTTCACCATACCTTCATCGGCACGGCAGTCACAACAAAAAGTGGTAATAGTTGGGTATTAATAAGTAGTATTGTTTTGCCATTTTTATTTGAATTTCATGATTACTACCAACAATGGACATTCTTTTCAACTTTTAAAGTACAAGTTGGGTTTCTTTTTTGAATTGTGTATTTTGGCACAATTAAACATCCATTCACTTATTAAACATTCTCCTATCTGTTGCTTGGATTTTATCTTACCTTTTCTCTTAAGAATGAGGAAAATATATTCTCTCACATAAGAAGACTAGGGGAAGAGTGGTTTCAGGCTCAGTTGCTTCAGCGGCTCAACATTGAGGATCAAGGTCTTTCCAGGTTTCCGCTTTGCCATCCTCAGCATGTTGGCTTGTCATCTCAAACTGACTCCCTTCATGATCTCAAGATGGGTGCTGCCACATGTAGACAACAATGTCCAGAGACTCAAAGGCTACCAAGAGTCTTTCTGTGAGCAAGTGTGTGTCTGTCAATTTTGTTTCTCTCTAGATTCTGGGATTAATAGTATAAATACTACAGAATGTACCTTACATTCTCTTAAAATTTGAAAGTGCCTTCATATTTGTGGTTATAGTTTTTTATATCTAGTATATTATATTTATTTTTAAAATTTTTATTGTTAATAGAACACATACATACAGGAAATGCACAAAACAAAAACTTACAGGTTAAGGATTTACCATAAAACAAAGATCCATGTAACCGCCATTTAGATCAGGAAAATGAATATTGCCAGAACCCCATAACTGGGCCCCCTAAAACACCACCACAGTTCCACCTACCCAAAGTAACCACTATCATGACTTCTATAGTAATTTCTTGTTTTTCTTTATAGTCTTACCATCTATCTACACAAGTATCCCTAACACCATAGTTTTATCTGCATAGTTTTCAAACTTTATGTAGATACAATCACTTCATCATAAGTATTTATATCTATCTCCTCTTATCCATATTAGTTTGGTGAAATTCATCCATTATTGAGTACTGCTACAGTTTCTTCATTTTCACTGTGGTACAGTATTCTTTCACATGAACATGCTATCATTTATTTATTTGTTTTTTTGTAGAGACAGGGTCTTGCTATTTTGCTCAGGCTGGCCTCAAACTCCCAGCCTCAAGTGATACTCCTGCCTTGGCCTCCCAAAGTGCTGGGATTACAGGCGTGAGCCACCATATCTCTTGGTACTCATGGTGCACAAATGCATTTCTCTACAATACATAAGGATGAGCAAAAACGCTGGACCACAGAATAGACATATCTGCAACTTTTGTAGATAAAGCCAAAATGGTTGCAACAATTGGTACTCCCATCATCAGCATATGGGAGTTTGTGTTTTTCCACAGCCTTGTCAATACTTGGTATGCCCTATTTCATTTCAGCCATTCTGGTAGGTGTGTGGTGCTCTCTCCTTGTGGTTTTAATTCTGCATTTCCTTGACTATTGAGATTGAGCCTCTTCTCATGTTTCTTAGGTACCTGAAGAGCTTCTCCTGTGAAGTACCTGTGTTCTCATGCACATTTTCAAAAATTGGGTTTTCTTTTTCTTGATGATTTGTAGGTATTCTTCATATTAAAAAGTCCTCTATTGATTATATACATACCATCTGCCTTTTTACTCTTTATGGTGTTTTTCATGAACAAAAGTTCCTAATTTTAACATAGGCAAACTGATCAATCTTTCCTTTATGATTAGGCTTTCTTTGGTTTCTTATTTGAGAAGTCTTTCCCCAGCCTGAGTTTGTTCATTGTTTTGAAAGCTCAAGGATGCCTCTGCTTTCAATAGTACATAAGCCTGAAGCATCTTAGCTTTGGGGCATCAGGCAGAAGACTGAACAAAAATTAAAATTGGAATAAGGCAAACAGAAGACTCATCTGTAAACATATTATTTGAAATTCGAAATTGACAATTTCAAATTTGAAATTGACAATGTTAGTAAATTTGAAATTGAAAAGCATTGAAATTTAAAAAGCATTTGAAATTGACAATGTTAGTAAAAATGATACGGTTTAAAGGTAAGGTGAAACTATCTGGAACTAGCCTATCATAAGTTTCTAAACATGAGCTGACACAGTAAGTTATTATACATATTATGCATAAAAAACTTGTTTAAAATAAGCAGAATTTGTAATCCATGTTTATACTACAGAACAAACATTCTTTTCTAGTACACAAAGAACACATACAAAAACTGATTACATGCTAAGCCACAAAAAAGCATCAACAAAGTTTAGAGAATTTAGTCATATGGAGGTAAGTTCTCTGGTAACAAAATCATTTGGCTAGAAAACAAAATCCAAAAGATTCATGTATTTGGAATTAAGAAATATACTTCTAAATAACTTACAGGTTAAAGAAGTTATAACGGATATTATAAAATATTTTAGATTGAATATTAATGAAAATATAACATTAACTTTTATTAGTCTTTTTAAAGAACCAATAATTGCTTTGTTAATTCAATTTATACCATGTCTGTTTTTCTGCTTCAATAATTTCTGAAAACATTTCATGTTATTGTAAGATATAGCAGTTTGCTAACAGTCCAACCTTGCTAAGGACAGAAGAAACAGAAAGCTTCTCCTGAAGAAATTGTCTTGATATAAATGTGGCATTAAGGTAATTTAGTCCTCAGAAAAGAACAATGTCTAGTAAGGAGGAGGCACTCAATAAAGACTTATTGAATGAATGAGTAACTGAACTTAAGGCCAAAACAGGATGTTGTAAAAAATGTTAAGTATTAGTGAAAGTACCCCTCAGAAGAATATTTCATACAAGGTTTTTTTTCAGGGACAATATTCCTTTTATCTCAGATAGGATAGATGTCTACAAAACGAAACAGTAAAAATTCACTCACCCACTGGGCTGCTTCCAGCTCCATTTGGCACTGTGAGGTCTGTAGTACTCAACATCCCACCTAACAATATTATAAGAGGAAAGAAACAGAGGGCAGGGAATGAATATGAACTATCCCTCCTCATCTGACTGAATATAAACTGAACAGAGGAAACTCTCACTCCACTCCTAAAAAAACACAAAAATAAAAACTAGCCCAGTCTGAAGTTGGCATTAATTGTAATTTGATATCTCATACATATGTATTAATACCTATCAAACTTAGGATGTGTCTGCCTTCATATGCGTCAATACCAAATAGTACATACTGATAAGAATGGGAACAGTGCATATGGAGTACCATTAAGTATAGGGCGTAAGGGAGAGGAGACATGGCATTACACAGACAAATGCAGTAAATGCACTGCAAATTTCTGCTGAATTAATGAACTAAGTCAGGAGGAGATGCAAAACACACTCTAACTCCAAATACAAGGTCTGTTCCCACTATTTCTAATATAAATGGCTCACACTCAACTTTAAATCTTTGCTCATGACATCTAACTAAATTTTCTGCCTGTCCAAGTATGGCTTTCCCATAATAAGGAAAGGTTATAGATGGAGGTTCTCCATATTGTTCTACTTTGCTTGACACAATGCTAGACCCACAGATTTTCAGAAAAAAAATGCTTTAAAAACGGAGCCAGTAGCAGTGACTCTCCTCATCAAAGCAATAAAATTAAGATTAGCACAATCAGAAAATGATTACATTAGCAATTAGTTTTCTCACTGTCTTTACTAAAGAACCAGCAGAATACATATCACTACACACCTGCATTGCCAGTACTTGGTGGTCTCTGAGGAGCTCCAGGGGATACGTTTCTATGTAATGTGGTTTGAGGTGGAGAGAGCATGCTTGAATCTGCTAACGTTGAGCTGGCTGCCAAAGATGGGGACACAAGTGAACTCCCTGGGTTAGTGTAGGACAAAGCATTAGGGCTGGTCACAGGGACTGTGACAGACATTGAAAAGTTCTGAGGTGGCAAACCAGGCTGTAAATAAAGAAAAAAAGGGGGAAAATTGTTAGTTTCATTTTCATCTACATTAACTAACTTATGAACTTTAATGTGATAAGGTAACTCAAGTTATTAAAAGTAGAGGATAGGGAGAGGTTCTTAACTAAATCAATTTGCAGTTTTAAGCTATTTCCTTAGAATTATATTTGAACATGAGTATGTTTGACATGATCTTTTTCAATTTTTAATGTTAATACATATATACTAGTATATATATTCTATATTTCAAATATTCAGAGATGAAAATGAGAGATTAAAAGCTGATATTAAAATAGTGTTGTCAAATTTAGACACTACAAAATCTATCATTGTTATCAAGTAAGCATAAATTGGCACTTCAATGCAAACCAGTTTAGTAACATTACATTTCTATTGGGAGATCCCAAACATAACAAAGGGGAAGAGTGTGTACACATATTATTACCTTAATATGTCAAATCTGGGACATTATAAATAAGCCCTAGTCTGGTTTAACTAATTGACTACTTAATGGGCAAAGCTAAAGAAAAATAATTATACATAACACAATACAATCTGAGTATAATGAAAACACAAAGAAACTTTAAACAGCAAAATTAACTACTAACAACCTAGTAATCAATTTTTTGTATCTTCCTTAAATTATATGAAGATTAAATTACAATTATAAATACTAACCTTCCTTCCATCTAAAATATTCCATACCCCCTTTAAAAGGATATTGTCTATTTTCCTATTGCATTTCCTCCATAGATTGTTTATAATATGCTTGTTAACCATGATAAATAATAATCCTCTTTATAATTTAAAGTAAAAGAAAATAAAACAACTTTCCTCTGCCCTCATTTTAAAACAGTGATTGAAAAAGTAAGGTAACATTGCAATCAAAGTTCAAAGAATATAGTCTATGTATTCAATTCAACAGTAGTTTATTTCAGGTAGAAAAATTATAATAATTCACCAACAAATATAAACAATGGATATATGATAAATTTTTTTTCAAAAGTAAAACAATTTTATTTGTGCAGTATCTTTGCAGCTTAACTTTAACTTCAAGGTCAGCAACATCCCTGTGAGATCAGAAAGGATTTTATTTTGTTTGCTACTGTTTTGTTTTTAAGAACAGTAATAGTATTAGCCCCAAAACACCTCCTTAAAGCTATTTTTCATGAGCTGCTTCTTATAAAGGTTGAGCATCCCTAATCTGAAAATCCAAAATCCCCCCAAATTCAAAACATTTTGAATGCCAACATGATACCACGGTGAAAAATTCTATACCTGACCTCATGTGATGGGTTGCAGTCAAAACGTAGGCTCGTAACACACAGTCTATTCAGCATCCCCAAGGGAAAAAAGACCCCCCAATCCTCCTTCAGCTTCAATATACCATTTCTGTTTATGCCCAGATTTCCCCACGCAAGCACCCTCACAATAATAAAATGGCACATATGCAGGCTGGGATCACCAACTGCAGGCTCCCCACAATGCCCCATAACGCCCCACATAGGGCCAAGACCTATAACATGTGTGGCTGAGATACTGACACCTTTGCTTTCTGATGGTTCCGTGTACACAAACTTTGTTTCATGCACAAAATTATCCAAAATATTCTATAAAATTACCTCCAGGCTATGTGCATAAGGTGTTTATGAAACAAATGAATTTTGCGTTTAGACTTGGGTCCTATCCCCAAGATATCTCATTATGTATATGCAAATAATCTAAAATCTAAAATAAATCTGAAATCCAAAACACATCTGGTCCCAAGCATTTCAGATAAGGGACACTCAACCTGTAGTATAGAACTACTTTGAAGAAATAATCCTTGATGCATACTTTAGTGCATAGTTTTAAAAGAATTAACTCTGACAATTAAATACCAGCACTGGAACCAATTTGTTCCATGGAAGCTACACTACATACACAGAATTAGAACATTTCATCTAGAATAACGGTCTTAAGTAGCTCTTGTCAATAAAGCTTCCAGTGAGAAGAACTCTTTGAAGAACTATCAAACTCTCTGAAGAACTACCAAACAAGATAGTAGTACCAGGAGCATGAGCTCAAACAAGTAGTACTCTTTCACTATGGTTGGATGTATGAGCGTAGAAAAATTTTAAAGTCCCTATTTGGTTTGCAACCAGTTTTAGAACCTTGCTTCCTTAAATTAAAATTACACCAGGCTGCTCTTCCTCAACATCTACCGCATAAGAAAAGGAGTCTGGTGGTATCATTATCAAGTGATTTTGGGACATTTACAAAGAGCCAAACAATAAGCTTAGCTCTACTACTATTACACCAACTACGCAAGATAATTAAACATAATTCAGAAACACCAAATTCTGTAACAAGTCCAACTACTTTACATTTTGCATTCTCAAGATCTACTTAAGAATATATAATATATATATCTTTAAGTCATGGGAGAGAGAGGAAAGTCTCATATATACTCTATATTAAAAATCATGGAATTTTAGAGCTAGAAAGGACCTTAAAAATCACGTGAGCCAACTCACTCATTTATAGACGAAGAAAGTGGAACTCAGGATGTTTAGGTGCCCTACCCAAAGGTATAGGGGATAATAAGTACCAGAGTCTGGATTATAATGTTTTCTCTTCACTTCTACATTTAAGATACTGAACATGTACTATTATAAGATTTCTGCAATTTTAAAGTTCTATAAAGCCAAAAAAAATTATAAAATGCCTTTTTTTCCTCCTACCTATTGCTGTGATCACCCACTGTAAAAATAAGCAACAAGAGGTATGGTCAATCTCTTCATGCAAAATAAAAGCACAAACCATACTTTAGTACTCACTGCGATTTTATGATTCCGCATCATATTATCAAATTCCTCATTAATTTTTTTATATTTTTCTTCTGTATGTGGAGTTAGCACATATGAAGTATCAGGGTCTGGGCTGTCGCACCCTCTGTGCTCCTTCTTGTTCAGAGCCTAAATAATGAAGTTAACAAAAAGGATCAACAAATAAAAAGTAAAGGTAAAGTAAAAGTACTTACAGGGCCTCGTTTGAAAATAAAATCACTATCTTCATTTAGTTTGCTGAATCTGTCCTCCGAGAGTGGACTGTGCTCAAAGTAATCGTCAGCATCAGGGCTCTCACAACCATTAAGGCCTTTCTTTCTTAAAGTCTGAAATACAATTGGAAAATTCACACACAAATAATGCTAACTTGCCATGAGTTTTTTTGTAAAATTTATTAAGAGAGCACAGACTGAATAAATCAAATTATACAAGAGCCACTGAAAAGGTTTCTAAATGATAACAAATGTACTCTAATTCTTCAAAGAAAGTAAACTTTACATATTTGCAAAATTAATTCTCCCTTGTATATTAAGAAAAGTAATATTTGCTTGCTTGGATTCTTCCTTTCCAAGCTTCTTAGAAAATAGTAAATTACTCGCTGCTCTGACAGTTAAAACTCAAATCGGATTACAGACTGATCAACTTATTTGGTAGGGCCAATGTTTGTAAGAAATGAAATAGAAATCTATCAAAATGATACTTTGAGAAATTACAGTACCTTTATAAAACTGAATATTTCAGTAACTTCATCTACTGACATTCCTTCCTCCCTATGACAGCTTATCCCAATAAACAGAGTTAGCACAATATCTGAATAATTTATTCCTAATTTGTTCTTGAATATTATTATTTTCCTACGTAATTTCAAAATATAACAGCTCAAATTTAGTATTTATATATGTCAGTAATGACTCCTATGTAGAATGTACATATTATTAGTGACTTTACATATTTTTGAAATTTGCACTCAAAAGTTACTGAGAATATACTTGTATTCCATGCCCCTTTGCTGGTTCTTTCTATAGAGGTCCTTCATGGTTTGATTTAATCCACTGATCTGACTTTCTGGAGAATTTTCTTGAGTGTCATTAAAGTATCCCCTAGCACCATACTGACTTTTCTTCCCTTACTTTGGGGTGAACAGTTGGTTTTCTGCTTTTTAATTTTTTTAAAGTTATCATGAAATAACTTGCCTAGTATTTAAAAGAATAAATTAAAAACCAAGGGCTTGAAGATCTATGGAATATTCATTTACTTTCAAAATGTCAAAAAAATTTTTTAATCCTGATGTGTCTTATTTTAAGGCAGAGTTACTGAGTTCAACAACTGAAATAGCATTGAGACTTGTTGATTTTCCAGCTGATCCCAGAGAAGTATTAGGAAGTTAAAATTTTATAAGTAAGCCTATCTAAAAGAGCTTAATTAGGAAACAAAGCTTGATCAATAAACTAGTCCTAGATAAGTTCATCAATAAATTATTATTTAAATTAGATTTAAGGTATATTTTTAATTAATTTATAACAGAGCTCAATATCCTTTAAAACATGATTTGCAATAATAATGGGTTTATTTTACTCCTTTTCTCTTGAAGGAAGTAGAATGCAAACATAGTACATGAAGATTTGAGAATTTTTTTCTCAGTTTCTCGGAAGTCAAATTTAAAGTTTCACTTTATTCAATTTGATTTTTTAAAAATTTTGCATACTTAAAGAATCATAAACAATCCATTAGCATAGATATTAGCTTCTCAAATTACCTGGCATGTGCTAGGCATCCCATACACAATGCCTGAAACTTCTGTCACAATGCAATCACTAACTGTGAGCAAACAGCAAACACTATACCTATCTCCCCAACACGTGCCCCATGGCACTAAGCTCTATGGGTCTAACTAATCACATGGACATTTATGTACTTCACCATAAAAGGTCCTGTTGTTCAGAACACTAAAGGATGGAGACATTTATCCTCCCCCATTCATGGTAGCAAGTTCTACTTGCCAAATCTCTCCAAGTTGCTATCAGCAGTGAAAATGTTAACACTTAGAATACTGGAACACATTGTACTCTTATAACCTATATAGCCCCAGAAACAGAATAAATATGGGAGATGCCTACACACAGATCTTATCATGAAGTTGGTTTATTCCAGCCCTATATCTCTGGTTATTTCCCCCTAATGTTCATATATCTTAAGACTAGTTAAGTCACAGTCTTGCTCTTCTTGGTGTGCTGAAATGCTTATTACTAAAATTTCCACAAACAGCAATCACCAAGTATGTATCTCTTCAAACATTTTTTAATCTACAGAGAAAAAAAAATACGGCCTTTGTTCAATAATTACATGAAATTTTTATTCTACAAGAGTAGGGTTAACCCTACTTGTACTTATGAGGAAGGAAAGTACTCTGATATCTCCAGCTCTGCAAGCCTTCACTTCAGATGGGGTTCCTGTCACTGTGAGAGAATTTAAGAGGCTCTATCAGCTTTGTAGATAACAAGCTAATATACCTCTGTTTGATAGCCAACTTGTGTCTCCTTATCACCAAAACATGAAGGTTGTTTTGAAGACCCAACTACCATAAAAAGACTTTTTCTGTCTTCTTTATCATTCCCAAATAGCATAATAGTAAAAGTTTCTCCTGTGTCACTGGTACTAACAAGTGGAATGCTGTAATCTATTAACAAGGCCAGGCGAGGCATATAAGACACAGGTCAGCTTCAGTTTTCTCATGCAATTCAAGTTAGCCACAATAAAAACACTTGTTCATCAAAGAAAACACAATCTGAAAGGGGTCACCACTATAAAGAATCTGCTTATAAATGGGGAAAAAATGCATCAAGAGTACTAGCACCATGCATGATCCATGGCTATTACTGATAATCACATTCCATTCTAAAGTAAACAGAACTTCAAAATACTTTATTTCTTGTAAATAATATGTTTAAAAATTTTCAGTGTTATCCTGACAAACTTAAGGGGAAAGCTCAACTGTGCCAAAATAATTTCAAATTTCAGCAGTATATACCATTTAAGTTGACTTATCCTAATTGCTTTTCTTAAATAATTATATTCTGAAACATACATTATAAACTGCTAAAGAGATCATTTGAGTGATTAAGTTATTAATCAATTTAAGCTGACTTTAGATGTTCTAACTAAACCCTTTATATCAGTGTTCCAAACATGTTTTAAGGTTCTAACTGGCAAGATTCCTTAAATGAAATCCTAACATTTTCATCAGTCCATTTTTATAAAAGGCAGAAATTTTATTTTTAGAGGATCAGTTAAGCATTTTTAAAAAACAAGTCTTTTTCTACTTGTCACAATAAAGTTAAATTCTATTAAGATTTCAATGACTTTTCTTTTTGTGAATTGGGTCAATTCTGCACACTGTCATTTATGATACAGAATGTAGGATTTAAATAATCAATGTCTTTAGCTAACATTTACTTTTCAACATAAAGTATGTACAGACAAATCATATTTTTAAATGAACCCAAATAAACTACCTTTAATGGAAAACTATGCATTCTTTTAGGGTACATCTTTCCAAGTCCCAATCTGATTCTGTGGGGCTCATGCCTTTGTCCTTGACCTATTTTATAAGTCTGTGGAACTGAAGTGAATTTGTAGAAAACTGACAGTAATGCAAATAGCTTGTGTGTACAGATGTACAAACAGACTCTGCTCGGTAGAGATTCAGCTGACTTTTCCCCCACTGTGGAAGAGCCAGTTTGGGCATCTATGGAGTAAATTCGTTTGGCCTTCTTGATGGGCTTATAAATTTGTCTGATCTTTGGATTTACCTGTTAACCAGTTGTGACATTTTTTTTCAGGTTCCTTCAGTAATTAATGTGTTAAAATCTTTGACTTATGTTCATTTTATATCTTTTGGAGAGTCATGGTTTTACCTTTTTTGATAATTATCTGTTATCAGTTACAAGTATAAAACTGCCCTTGACTCATCATTGATTTCAGCTCTAAACTCAGGGAAAAAGAGATTCCTAGTAACCCTTGACAGGACTTACTACTGGATTGAGCATTGGTCTTTAAAAGTAGTATGTTACTTAAAATTTTTAAAAATATTTGATTATCTAATTAATAATCTGTATTAATTTATTACAATATCAAATATTAAGAAAACATTATCAGAGAAGCTTGTGACCATTCAGTACACACTTCAAAAAATTAAAGTAATCCTTAATTCTTGTGACAATTCATAAATTAAATGTTATTTATATTACAGCGTTAAGAATAACTGTCAACAACAGCAAACCCCACAATCTCCCGAAGCAGAGTTCCTTTCCATCCGAAGCTATTGAGAGCTAACATGAAATTCAAGCTGGTGGGGGAAGAGCGGAGAGTGTTCTGCCTTTATAGGGAAAAGGGATCCCTATATCACATCCACACTCTTTCTGTGCTGGAAATGCACAAAAGAGAAGTTTTTGGTTTTTAGTTTTGGCACTAATTAAGCCAGTTTTATCTAAATCAAGAGGAACTTAAAGCCTTCTATACATATATTGGTCAAAGACCTCAACAGTAGGAAGGCTGCTGAGTTTTAAATTTCTATATCAATTTAAGGAAAAACAGTGAAAAACTGAAATTTAGTGGGATGGCCTGGCTAGAACCTCCATTTAGGTTAGTTATATCCACCTCTGTTTCTTTGACTAGGTTGCTTTACAACTCTACAGAGTTGGTCTTTAGTTAACTTGGAGAAAACTAACAGTAGCTGCAAATAGTTCTTGTTTGTAGAAATTGTTTCCTGTTGAATACCATTGATTATTACCCTGTGGATAATGACTAGTTTTGTTTCTATCTATAAATCCACTTCAGCATTCTTTAACTATAAAGGTTGTATTTTGAGTTCTCCTCTGAACTTCTTATATTTCACTGGTTCCCTCATTCATTTAAGAATTAAGTAAAATCTTTAACGTGTTTATTTTATAATTTTATGCGAGTAATAATTATGTCTCCTTCCAAAACTAATCTGCAACTTGGAAGATTTATAGGTCCAACTATCTGCTGCACATTTTTATTTGGCTATTTTGCTAACATCTCTATTTCAACTTAACTAAGGTAGAATTCATTATTTTTTATTAAACAGATCTGCTTTTTGGACTTACCTTTTCTAGTCAACACAGCTAGAAACCTTGCTCTTCCCTCTTCATTCTCTCCCCACATTCACATGGAATACCAAATTCTGTACATTGTTATTTCCATTTTTGCTGCCACCACACTCACCCAAGCCCACACTGCCTCATGTCTGGACTCTTACATGTATTATATCTTCTTTCACATTTCTCTCTCCCTTCTACCTGATAAATTGTTATGAATTCAGTTCCTCTCAATTTTACTTTGAATTTATCACCTGTTTTAATCTTTGATGGCTCTCCATGATCTAAAGCACCTGACTCTAATACTGTTTAAATTACCTACCCCATCTGTAAACATATTTCATGCATAGCCCCCAATATATGCATATATTTTTATAAATGATATACATGACTGTCAATTTTTTGAGTATCAGTAAGCATATTTTAAGATAAAGTAGAATTTCTATTATTTTCTTCCTGAACTCCAATAGATGATTTTGTACATCTTTCGTCCCTCTTTTGAAATAACAGATGTAGAGCACAAAACCAAAATTCCTTAGCCTGACTGCAAGTTACCTACACCCTAGCTCTTATTTATTTTTCCTTTTCCACCCTCCCTGAAACCTATGATCCAGCCAGAGTGGTCAAAATTATTGTCCTCCTTCTCCAAGACTGATCATATCTTAGGCCACAAAGCAGGGCTCAACAAATTCAAAAAAATCGAAATCATACCATGTATGTTCTCAAATGACAGCAGAATAAAACAAGACATCAATCACAAAAGAAACACTCAAACCTACACACACTCATGGAAATTAAACAACCTGCTGCTGAACAGTTACTGGGTCAAGAATGAAATTAAGATGGAAATCAAAAAATTCTTTGAACAGACTGACAAAGGGGACACAAGCTATCAAAATCTTTGAAACACAACAAAAGCATTCCTCAGGGGAAAATTCATAGCCTTAAATGCCTACATCAAAAAGACAGAAAGATCACAAATTAACAACCTATTATCACACCTCAAGGAACTAGAAAAGGAAGAACAAACCAAACCCAAAGCTAGAAGAAGAAAAGAAATAACAAAGGTCAGAGGAGAACTAAATGAATTGGAAAATTAAAAAATAAAAATACAAAGAATTACCAAAACTAAAAGTTAGTTCCTTGAGAAGATAAAATTGACAGACCTATTGTTAGACTAACCAAGAACAGAAGAGAAAGGACCCAAATAAGCTCAATCAGAAATTAAAATGGTGACATTACAACTGATACCACAGAAATACAAAACATCATCCATAAGTACTATGTAAATCTCTACATGCATAAACTAGAGAACGTAGAGGAAATGGACAAGTTCTTGGAGACACACAACCTCCCAAGACTCAACCAGGAAGAAACAGAACTCCTGAACAGACCAATAATGAACAGTGAGATCGAATCACTAATAAAAAACCTCCCAACAAAAAAAAGCCCTGGACCAGATGGATTCACCCCTCAATTCTATCAGACCTATGAAGAAGACCTGGTACCCATAACACAGAAATTATTCCATAATATTGAGAAGAATGGAATCCTCCCCAGCTCATTCTATAAAGCCAGTATCACCCTGATACCAAAGCCAGGAAAAGACACAACAAAAAAAGAAAACTACAGATCAATATGCCTTATGAATACAGATGCAAAAATCCTCAATAAAATACTAGCAAACTGAATTCAACAGCACATCAAAAAAATAATCCACCATGACCAAATGGGCTTCATCCCAGGGATGCAAAGATGGTTCAATATATGTAAATCAATAAATGTGATTCACTACATAAACAGAAGCAAAAACAAAGACCATATAATCACCTCAATAGACGCAGAAAAAGCATTCGACAAAATCCAGCACCCTTTCATAATAAAAACCTTCAACAAACTAGGCATAGAAGGAACATATCTCAGAATAATAAAAACCATATATGACAAACCCACAGCCAACATCATACTGAATGGGGAAAAGTTGAAAGCATTCCCCCTAAGAATTGGAACAAGACAAGGATGCCCACTGTCACCACTTCTATTCAACATAGTGCTGACGTCCTAGCCAGAGCATCAGACAAGAGAAGAATATTAAGGGTATCCAAAAAGGGAAAGAAGAGGTCAAACTATTGCTCTTCACTGATGATATGATCTTGTATCTAGAAAACCCTAAAGATTCCACCAAGAATCTCCCAGAATTGATAAATAAATTCAGCAAAGTCTCAGGTTACAAAATCAGTGTAGCATTTCTCTATACAATATTAGTAACAGTCAAGCCAATAGTCAAATCACAGACTCAATACCATTCACAACAGCTACAAAGAAAATAAAATACCTAGGAATATATTTAACCAAGGAGGTGAAAGATCTCTACAAGGAGAACTACAAAACTCTGAAGAAAGAAATCACAGAGGATACAAACAAATGGAAAAACATAGCATACTCATGGACAGGTAGAATAGACATTGTTAAAGTGTCATACTACCCAAAGTGATTTACAAATTCAATGTAATCCCCATCAAATAATTGTGAAGTCATACTTCACAGATCTAGAAAAAATAATTCTATGCTTTGGAACCAGAAAAGAGCCCGAATAGCAAACGCAATCTTAAGCAAAAAGAACAAATCTGGAGGCAACACGTTACCAGACTTCAAACTATACTACAAGGATATAGTAATGGAACAGAACAGAGAATCCAGATATAAAACCATCTACTTACAACAAACTGATCTTTGACAAAGCAGACAACAACGTACACTGGGGAAAAGAAGCCCTATTTAATAAATGGTGCTGGGAAAATTGCATAGCCACATGCAGAAGAATGAAACAGGACCCCTAACTCTCACCACTCACAAAAATTAATTCAAGATGGATAAAAGACTTGGATCTAAGGCATGAAACCATAAGAATTCTAGAGGAAAATGTAGGTAAAACTCTTCTAGATATTGGCCTAGGCAAAGAATTTATGAAAAAGACCCCAATAGCAATCATGGCAATGACAAAAATGAATAAATGGGATTTGATTAAACTAAAAAGCTTCTGCACAGCTAAGGAAACAATCAACAGAGCAAATAGACAACCTACAGAATGGGAGAAGATATTTGCAAGCTACACATCCAATAAAGGGCTAATAACCAGAATTTACAAAGAACTGAAGCAAATCTGCAAGAAAACAAACAACCCTATTTAAAAAGTGGGCAAAAGACATAAACAGAAGCTTCTCAAAAGAAGACAAGGGACCAACAAACATATGAAAAAATACTCAACGTCACTAATTATCAGGGAAATGCAAATTAAAACCACAATGAGATAACAACACCTTACCCCACTTAGAATGGCATTTATCAAAAAGTCCAAAAACAACAGATGCTGGCATGAAAGCAGACAGAAAGCAACACTCATACAGTGTTGGTGGGACTGCAAATTAGTACAACCTCTATGAAAAACAGTGCGGAGATTCCTCAAAGGACTAAAAGTAGACCTACCATTCGATCCAGCAACCCCACTATTGGATAGTTCCCCAAAGGAAAAGATGACTTTTCACCAAAAAGACATTTGCACTCGAATGTTTACTGCAGCACAATTCACAATTGCAAAGATGTGTAATCAACCCAAGTGCCCATCAATTCATGAGTGGATTAATAAAGTGTGGTATATGTGTACCATAAAAAAAGATGAATTTAATACCATTTGCAACAATCTGGATGGAACTGGAGACCATTCTCCTAAGTGAAGTGTCTCAAGAATGGGCAAACATCACATGTACTCACTATTAAATTGGAACTAACCGATGAGCACACATGTGCACAGAGGGAAAACTCAGTGGAAATCAACCAGGGGGGAGGGGAGAGAAGGGGAGGGGCAAAAAACCTACCTAATGGGTCCTATGAACACTATTTGGGTGACAGGCACACCTTTAGCAGGGACTCAAGCATTACAAAAGTGATCCATGTAACCTAAAACATTTGTACCCCGTTAATATTTTGAAATTTAAAAAAATTATTGTACTCCTAATAGTCACAAAAATTCCTTCACTGATGGATGCCATCGCACCTGTGTGAAACCATGCTCTCTATTTTTTTTTTTTTTTTGAGACAGAGTGTCACTCTGTCGCCCTGGCTAGAGTGCAGTGGCGTGATCATAGCTCACTGCAACCTCAAACTTCTGGGCTCAAGTGATCCTCCTACCTCAGCCCAGTAGCTGGGATTAGAGTAGCTGGAAGTACAGGCATGTGCCACCACACCCGGCTAACTTTCTCTATTTTTAGTAGAGACAGGGTTTCACTCTTGCTCAGGCTTATCTCAAACTCCTGAGCTCAAGCAACCCTCCCACCTCAGCCTCCCAGCATGTTAGGATCACAGGTGTGAGCCACTGTGCCTGGCCTCTCTTTCTTTTCTGTATGACTGTTTCATAGGTCTCTATGGCCTAGTTTTAATCCCATGAAAGCTTTTCCCCCACTGTTTCCTATCCTAAAATTTTAAGAGCACTTATTCTACAGAACATTCATGTAATATATGCTTTGTATTTACCTATCTTCTGTGTATTTCCTGTAATATCAACGTACCTTTAAACTTTCAATAGTAAAGTCTTGACTGCTTTACATCTTCAGAGTCTACACAAACAAGGTTCTACACACACATGAAATATGTGTTTATTAATACTTACAAAATAAAACACAGTAAAGGAGAGAGAGATCAGGATGCTGTGACAAGTTACTCAAGAACTCTTCTAAAACACAAAGTTAGGAATTTCTAAAATATAATTAAATGTAAGGTAACGCAGAGATTTCACTTTGTGTAAGGATTAGCCACAGAAATTGTTGATAGTTGACTGTTTTTGAACTGTAAAAACGCAATTTCATAAGGTTCAACCTCAGAGTTTATCTTAGAATGGCTGATATCCTCAAAGCTGCTAGATTTTCCAGGGGCTTTTTGATAGGGAAGACTAGAATTGGTAGTACTAGGAGCCTTCTTTCTTTATGCCAAATGTAGAGTTAGTTATAATCAATTAACAGCCAAATGTTCTAATTCTAGAAGCATGTGCATTTATTTTAAACCCAGTGTGTGGGAGCATTAACCTGGAAATTCAAAAAACAAAAGCCATACTTTTCTAGAATAAGGGAAACACCATGCCATCTACAGAGGATGAACTCAATTTTTTAAAAAATCTATCTTAGCATTATGAGATATCATGAGATAAAGGTCACATAGCTCAGCAAATCTTTTCTCCCCCTGGGACATAAAAGACAGTATCATAATTAGACCTTTTTTTTCAAACTTGGTAATCATGCTTTGATTACAAAAAGGGTTAACTGGATAATGATCCAGGACATAAATTCATTTTTACATGAATTCCATCAATTGTGCTTTCAGGAGAGTCATCCTGCAAACCAGCCTCAGTGGCAGAAATGAGAGATCATGAAGCCCTTGAGACAAAGTTCCTGGTGTCAGGCCTTCAGAAAAGCCAGGTACTCTTTCCTGCCTTTGTGTGCCTTCATCTGCGTCCTTTCAATACACTCCTCCTTTAGCTGGAGCTACTTTAAATGGCTTTCTATCCCTTATAATCAAAGATCCTTGATGAAGAAAACTGTCAACGATCCTTTAGGTTACAAATTAATGGTCTCATTATTCAAGTCACATATTTCTCGAATTAGTCTGGCTAGTGCCTCCACAACCTAGAATCCAGAAAAGGTCTCAAACCTGGAGGTGTGACAATTATTTACTGTTGTTGGCCAAAAATAATTTCTTCAAATAATGGTACATATCACAACAAAGATCTTTAAAGTCATGTGTTCTATTATTCTACTTATTATAGCATACTAGCAACCTTATCTTTCAACTTCAAGGAAACAATGACAGAATTCTAGGTTTATATTACTGCTTGGCAGACATTGTACATTTGCTTCTCATTTTCTAGTCTATATACTAACTCTCTTGGTGAAACTAGAGGTGGAAAGAGTAAGGGAAGAGTTGAGAGAAGACAGAAAAATGAGACGAGACGAGAACAATGCTCTTTAGTCTTTTTTATAAGTATATCTAGGTTTTCTTTTATATAATAAACTAAAAAAACATATTTCAAAATGGATTATTAATTAGACAGGTGCAGCATTTGAAACGGGTTGCTTTTAGCTTATATTCTCTCATGTTTAAAATTCAGCAAAAAATACTGTATTTAAAATTTTAGACACAGTTATTTTCCATGTAAGTTATATATATTATATATATGCACATATACCTACACACACATACATATTACTATAATCTTTGGTGTTTGTTTTTTTATTTCAGAATATTATGGGGAATCTTTGGTATTTGTTTACGGAGTAAATAAATCAGGCTATCTTTCATTCTAAATATATTTAAGTAAATATTTAAAACCAGTCTTAAATAAGAACTGATAAACATCCCAAAGGGCTGGCATTTTCTGGAATCTTGACATGTGCTACTAAATTTTGGATTCAGGAGTCTTTACTGCTTGAATATTTGCCAGAGCCCTTGTCTGTTAAGACTGCAGTTTTAACTACTGCCTACAGAGAACTGAAAATTTTTAATATACACTCAACTTTGTAACGATAATTATCAAATTCCAGTCCAAACTAATAGAATCACAGAATTTACGAGTGAAAATATGGAATTAAAAGTACTCAAAAGGTATGTATATACATGGTTTTTAAATGCACATGGAGCTGGTCAATTACATCAATTTGTAATTTTACCATTCACCTTAAATCTCATTTCTGTAAAGCAAATGAGCAGTAAATGCTCCATAAATAATGACTAAATAGATAATTAGTCAGTAGATCTAGCACAAGACATAAGTGAGTATTTGTAAAATAAAGGATTACTATGTCTTAAGTTCCAAGGAAATGAACTAGACTATCAGAATATTTTAAAAATGAGAAAAGTTCTCCTTTTTTCCATTTTAAATAATTATTTCCAATTCTGAGATATTGGTTCTTCCTAGCTGCTTTGACAACACATAAAAATACTTAATTTTTAAAAATCGCAAAACATAAAGATATATAAAATTCAACAAACAATTGTAAACATCAGTAATTTCAATCAGGTCAAAAAACAGACCAAAGCCAGAACCCTCTGTTTCTCCCTTAACCACACAACTTCCTTCTCCCTCCTTTACAGGTAATGCTGTTCTAACTCTGTGATGATAATTTTCCTTATAGGTTTACCACACATACACATACCCCTAAAAATATAATTTAGCTATGTCTATTTCTGAATATGTGCATGGAACCACACAAAATATATTATTCTGTCTTGCCTCTTCCATTAACATTATGTTTATGAGATTCACCCACAGGGTTATAGAATTATAGCATGTTCATTTTTACTAAATATCATACTACACTGTTTGAAAAAAAAACCCTTATATCCATTCTACTTCAGAAAGACATTGGAGTTGCTTCAATCTTTTGGATCTTATGAAAATGTTGCTGTGCACATTTGGTAGGCAGACTACTGCATATCTACACACATGTCTCTTGAGTATACATTCTTAGAAATGTAATTGTTAATTCATAAAACATGTAGATCTTCAGTTATACTAGATGATGTCAAACTGTTATTTTAAAGTAGTTATATCAATATACATTCCTACCTGCAATGCATATTTAACTTGCATTCCTCTGATTACTAATGAAATTAAGCACATTTCATACTATCCATTTGGATTTTCTCTTTTGTGAAGCGGCTGTTTAAGTACTTTGCTAAGTTTTTTATTGAGTTGTCTTTTTCTTATTAATTTATAGTAGTTCTTTTATATCTACTCAACTTAAGTCCTTGGCTAATTTTGTGCATTGTAAATATCTTTTCCCATTCTGTGGCATGTTTTGTTTTAACTTCTGTCTTTGGATAAAGAGGGGTTCTTAATTTTAATAGAGTCAAATTTATCGTTTTTTTCCTTTAGAGTTATCCTTATGATAGCGATTTTTATGTCTTTTATAAGAAATCCTTCCCTACCTCAAAATCCTGCAGATATTCTCCTATATTGTCCTCTAAATAGACTGTAATTTTGCCTTTCACATTTAGGTCTATAATCGTTCTGGAGGTGATTTTGTGTAAAATATGAGGTAGGTTCAATTTCATGGGTTTTCCATATGGACATCCAATCATGCCAATATCACTGCTTAAAGAGTTTGTTCTTCATTCTTTGATCTGTGATGGCACCTCTGTCATATGTTAATTATCTATATATGCATGGTTCTCTTTCTGACCTATTATTCTATTGGTAAGTTCTAGCATTTCATATTTGTGCCAATGCCACAGTATCTTAATCACTATAGCTTTAAAATTAGTCTCAATATATTATAATACAAACTCTCACACCATGGTGGTGTTCTTCAGTGTCTTTTCCTATTTTCCCTTTGAAATTCAGAATCAGTACTTGAGTTCTTTAAAAAATAATTTCTTGGAATTGTGACTGGCATTTCATCAACTCTATACAGATTATTTTACGTAGCACAGATATATACAATATTGAGACTTCCACTCCATGAATATGGTATAACCCTACATTCCTAGGATAAATTCAACTTTGTCATAATTCATTATCCCTTCTACATATTGCTGGATTTATTTTATGCATTAGTTAGCAAAAGCAATGCTAGATGCTTTAACAAACCCATTAAGTCTCAGTGGCTTAACAAAATGAAAGTTTATTTCTTATTCACACAAAGCCCAATGAAGTATTTTGTTTAAGAGTTTTACGTTTATGTTCAGTGACACTGACTTCTGATTATTCTCTTTGGAACTCTCCTTGTTGGTTCTGCTATCAAGGTTAGGCTAGCTTAGATAATTAGGAAAGGAGAGTTCCTCCTTTTGCTATTCTCTGGAAGAGTTTTTGACACATTGGCATTATTTTCTCTTTAAAAGTCTGCTAGAAATTGCTTATGGAGCCATCTGCTTAGCAGTTTTGTGGTAAACGTGACAATAAGTCTATTCTATTTTTCTATTTCTTCATGATTGTGTTTTGTTAAATTCTGCTTTTCTGGAAATCTGTCCAATGAGTCAAAGTTTTGAGGCACAATAGGATCCTGAGATTATACGTGCTCAAAAAAGTATGTCAAAATATCTGTTTCCATTTGACCCAGCAATCCCACTACTGGGTATTTATCCAAAAGAAAAAAAGACATTTTATAATAAAGACATCTGCTCTCGAATGTTCATAGCAGCACAATTCACAATTGCAAAGTTGTGGAAACAACCCAGGTGCCCATCAATACACGAGTGGATCAATAAAATGTGGTATATGTATACCATGGAGTATTTCTCAGCAATAAGGAACAACAGTGAATTAACACATCTGGTATTATCCTGGTTGGAGCTAGAACCCATTCTTCGAAGCGAAGTGTCACAGGATTGGAAAAACAAGCATCACTGGTACTCACCATCAAACTGGTACTAACTGATGAACACTTACATCACACAGGGCAATAACATTCATCAGAGGGCAGGTGGGCAGGAGGGGGGTGGAAGGGATGGGAAAAACTCTCACTGAATGGATGTGGGGAGCACAGTTTGGGAGACAACCACGATTGTGGCTCTGACACGGGCAGAACAGGGGCAATGTGAATGGCCAAAGTGTTGTACCCCCATGATATTCTGAAATTAAAAAAATAAATTAAAAAAAATATATATCTGTTGAACAGAAAACTAAATGGCACCTTTGTGATCCTCTAGTTTGCCTCCTACCTTTATAGAGGAGAATATTAAAGTCAGAAGAGATCCAAGTACTCATCCGCCACCTTACCTCAATCACATAGCTATTAAGTGGCAAAACAGACTACAATAGAAGACATCTAGTTTTCTTTCCACTATCCTACATTAGTTCAGTTGCTTAAATGGACTGCATCAATCAGTCAACAAACCAAAGGGAGAATAGCCATAGGGTTGTGATCAGAAACCACTTCAAACACTGAGAAGAGATATCATTTATTTTGTGTGTGGTTGTAGGCACTGTCTTCATATTCCTGCCCTGCTTCTTCCACAATCTTATCCCTATCTTCCTAACTGAGAAGTGTGTGGTGTTCAGGCTATGGCTTCTCTGAATTTTAAGGTCTTACCCAGTTCTGATATTCCTAAGTTTAATTGCAAAGATCCCAACAAATGGTAATAATACCTCTTCCCTGACATCACCACCCCAAATCCCAACAGTTCTGAGGCTCTTGTCTCCCAGAAGCTGGATACTGGGCAGGCAGGTAGTCTCAGCTTGTCACCAGGGAGAATTAACTCTGTTGTAGATCTCCACATGTAAATGAATACTTTGACAGAGTTTATGCTCAGTACACTGTGAAGTAAGGAAAGTATAGCTTCAAAACTCCTAGCTCTCAGTTCTTCACTACCCTTCTCTTTTTATTTATTGAATAAATACCTTAATTTGCTTTTTTTTTCTTTCATCCAACAAAATCTATTGAGAGCACCCTACTAGGTTCTGACATTTACTGATAAACAAACTAGACATAGGTCATTGTCCACATGACGCTTGTAGAGGTTATTTGATAATTCCATGAAGACTTTTTCTTACTATAGCAGCCTGACTTGTCTTGGCCCCTCCTTCCAAAGCATGAGGTAGTTTGATTATAAAGTTGATATACAGGTGTTCTGCCTTCCTTCTTGAAGAAATTTTATCTGGGTACAGAGTTCTAGGTTGGATTCCTACTCCCTTCCTCCCAGCATACTTAGGATATCATTTCACTGACTCCAGATTTCATCTGTCATGTTCAATATTAGCACTCTTTTGAGGATAACCAAAGTTTTTCTTGTCCTTGCTTTCTGCAGTTTCACTATGTCTGTGTATAGATTTTTTTTTATTTTTTAGATTTACTCTGCAAGGGATTTGTTGGGCTTCTTAAATCTAAGGATGGTGGATTTTCATCAATCCTAGAAAATTCTTTCATTATCTCTTCAAATATTGCCTCTGCCCAATTCATTCATTCATTCTCATTCATTCATTCTCTCTCTCCCCCCATCCCCCACCTCCCTGGAATGCCAATTAGACATAGGCTAGAACTCCTAACACGATCTTCCTTGTCTCTAAACCTCTCTTGGTATTTTCTACCTTTTTATCTCCGTATTGAATTCTAGATAATTTCTTCTATCTTTTAGTTCACAAATTCTCTCCGCTGCTATGGCAAATTTACTTCCACCATGTCTACTATGTTTTTAACTAATTTTGGTTATTGTATTTTTTCATATCTAGAAGTATTTAATTTTTTTCAACTCTGTTATGTCTCTTTTATAATTTCCTGTTTCCTGAAGATATTTTCAAGTTTATTTCTTAAAACAGAGAAAGTGAAATTGTTTTATAATCTATCTATAATAACAGCATCTAAAATATTTGGGAGTTACTTTCTGCTATTTTCTGTTGCATTTTGCTTATTGTGCCTTGTTTTCTTATATGCTTGGTCATCTTTGTATGATGCTTGATGGTTATGAAAGGTTATCTGAAGGAGATTTTTGATGCACAGAATAAGGTGTCTTTCTTCAAAAAGAATATAAATTTGCTTCTTCCAGGTACACTAAAACACTAGTTTTCTTGAGCTCCTTATATGACTTTGGCTTATGATTCAACACAATGCTGGTACTCGGTTTACAACCTCTCAGACAGAAGTTGTCTGTCTTTCTTTTCTTGTTCTCCCCTTTGCCCCATCTGCTTAGCACTGAAGAACACTCCCTGCAATCCTCTGGGAGGAGAAGGCAGTGGGTTTTCCTCTTTTCCTAAGGCCCCAGCCTGATGGGAAGGCAGGCAGCAATGTATTAGATTCACATCTAGAAGTGATAATTTTCTCCTTGCTTTTGAATCCATCAGAACCTGAAGCTCAGATTTTCAAATGTTTTATCCAGATAGGCAAATTATTCAAGGTAGTCAGAGATTTAAATACCTCTTTACCTTTATGTTCTTACCTTCTCTTAAAATTTTGGGATGACATATTCCCTGAGAGCTCTTTGATAACGTAAAAATGTTTACTGTTTATCTAGCATTTTTAGTTGTCTTCAGCAGAAGAGTTGGTCCAGACAACTTGGCCCAACAATACCAAAACCAAAAAAATCAATATTTTTAGGACAAAATGAATCAAGCATTTTCTAATGATATCCACAAAGTTGTTTTTGCTTTGTTTTTTTTTTCCCAAAGTTTAGATATAGAAAAGAGTTTAGTAGTTCCTCAAAAGTTAAACACAGAGCTTACCATACAATCTAGGAAAAGCCACTTCTAGTTAGACACTCAAAGAAAATGAAAGCATATGCCCATACATAACCTTGTTCATAAACTTCATAGTAGCAAATGGAATATTATTAAACCACAGAATGAAGTACTGACACATGCTAAAATACGGATGAACCTTGAGAACATTATGCTAAGTGAAAAAAGCCAGACAAAAGACTATATATTGTACGATTCCACTTATATCTAATGCGCATAACAGCAAATCCACAGACACAGAAGGTAGATTAGGGGTTGCCAGGATATGAGAGAAAAAGAGTTGGCAAGTGACTGCTAACGGGTGCTGGGGTTTCTTTTTGGGTTGATGAAAATGTTCTGGAATTAGATAGTGCTCATGGTTGCAAAAACTTATGAATATACTAAAAACCACTAAACTGTATAATTTACAATGGTGAATTCTATGGTATGTACATTATATCTCATTAAAAAGAACAGAAAAAAGTTAATCTCAGGTATGTCTAGCATATTTCAATAAATAATTAAAATACGATTCTATTTCACATGACAGCGAAGGATACCTGGAGCAATGATTTATAAAGATAACAGGTAGTGTGAAAGTACTTCACGTAGGTTATGGAAAGCTTTGGAAATGTTTTTTATGACCATGAATAATTACAGCACTGGAATTCATACTTATTGAATACTATTAAATATGTCCAGGTATATTACGATTGTCGGTGAACAGAACCATGTAAAACGAAATCCAATAGAACCTATGAAAACAACTTTCTTTATACCCAAAAGAAACTCAGAAAAACACAACTGTCCCTCTCTAATTTTATTTTATATAGCACCCATTTATTCAGATGAACATAAACTGATGAACGTTATTTTTTTAAAGAAAGAAAAATAAATCGCATATAATTAAACAATAATCTGCTCTACTACAATGTATTTTGGAATGCAAATAGCTCATATGCAACTGGTAATAGGGAATGATGTCGGTATAATGAAGAAGTCACTGTGGTTCAGGTGGTGATTTCTTCTAGGCAACGGGAGCCAAAAAAGTGGGACTAGTATTATGACCTTTAGCACGAAAGGAAAAGCCCTCAGCTTGGCTGCTGCACTGACAGCAGGAACATTTATCTGTATTACAAGAAAATTTAAAAGGAGGGCTTCAGAGGGGTACTCCTAGTCTTGTCACAGGTTGTACTATTTATTTCCCATAACCAGCTGAATGGCAACCCCTACTGGCTCACTGGTACACTGCCATCTGTATTGTCCTAAGACCCACTAGTCCCATGCTAATTAAAGTGTTGCCAGCATTTCTATTCAAGTAATTTTGTGCATTGATAGTACCCACTGTGGTAGTCATGAGCTATACTAAGTTGCCTCACTGACCAGTTCAAGTTATCTCCCCAGTTATCTCCTCAAGCTATCTCCCCATTTATTGTTAGTGTTCAGAACACAAAGCCGCATAGGTTTTGCAATTTGTGAGATTTTTCAGGAATGCATAAATTGCAATACATCAGAAGCCTCCGTACTTAACCGTTTTTAGTATGTTTACTTCTCTAAATGTTGGAAATAATATATATTGGGAGTAGAGGTAGAGGATGGGGAGATAAGGAAATAAGGTCATAATTTCCAGTGTTCCAGAGTAAAAAGAATCCGCTCTCCTTCATTCTTGGGTTTTCCATCCACTTAAACATACTTCATATTTTTGTCCCTACCAGCTTTCAAAACACTTGATGAAGTTTTAATTGAGAGTATCATAAATGAGTTAAAAATGAAGTAAGCAACACTGCCTTTAGCTCAACTTTACAGGTCAGTTTTAAGCTGTGTGCTGGATCTTTATTGAGCACTGTGAAAAATACTAATGTTCCTTAGCAAAGTCTCTGCCTCGAAGGACCTACAGTCTTTCTGAGAAAAGACCCACAGTCTTCAAGAGAGTACCATGTAAGCCTTGGTTTTGTCATTGTATACTAATATAACCCTGGACAAGTCCTTTCCTTTCTTTGGACCCAGCTACTTTATCAATTAAATGAAGTAAAGAACTAGATCACACAAACTTCTTTTCACAATAGTTTTGATCATTTAGCCAATTTTGCATAGTAAATAACAATGAAGTGATTTTAAGTAAAAATATTTTAATTTAAATTGTTGCATTACTGGAGATCATATTAACAAAGATTATTTATAAAATAATATTTGATAATATTAACACTATGGTCAATTCTAAATATTTCCTTTCTAACAAATGATATACTCTTAAAATTTTCTATAGATCAATTAAGAAAAGTATGATGTGTCAATACATTATATTCTTTAGAACACAGCCTAACTCCCCACTTTAATCTCCCTTCCCCATTCAAAGCAAATGGAACAGCATTACTCTTTATACAGATCTCAACATTACTAAAAACCTATCATAATTAAGAGATGAGATAATTACGTTTATTTTTGAAAGTTATAAACTTCTTCTAAAATTTTAGCTAATTATCTACTTACAGATTAGTATTCCTGTAACAATGATTTGTTTACCTAAACTTTTAATCACCTGTCCAAAGGTTGTCCAATGCCTATAAGACAAATGTTAAATGCCACAGCTGGGTATTCAAGGCACTCTTATCAACTCTACCCAATTTGTCTCTTCTTTACCTTATATTTCTCCCCTATACAAACCCTCTATTCCACAAAAATTTTGTGAAGTAAATATTGAGGTTTACTTTTTTCTTCCCTATGTGACTATCCAGTTTTTCCAGAACCATTTATTGAAAAGACTTTCCTTTTCTCAGGGATTTACCTTGGTACTTTTGTCAAAAATCAATTAACCATTTATGTATGGGTCATCTCTGAGCTCTCTATTCTGTTCTATTGGGCTACATGCCTATCCTTATGCACATACCACACTATCTGGATTATTGTAGCTTTACAGTAAGTCCCAGAAGTGGAACATCTGGTTAGAATAAGCCAATCAGGACATTCCATCCTCCCTCCACCACTGTGATTACTGTTTTGGGTAGTAGGAGATGGTGAGGCAAGTGATCTAAACCAGCATAATGAGAATTAATTTTAGAACATTTGCTGGAAATTCTAGGACACAACTGATCTCTGATACTTTTGATATTTGCTTAACAATACAGTAGCCACTAGCCACATGTGGTTACTTAAATTAAAAGTAAGAAAGATTAAAAACTCAGTTTCTCAGTTGTATTAGCCATATTTCAAGTGCTCAACAGCTACACGTGGCTAATGGCAACCACACTAGACAGCACAGACACGGAACTTTTTCATCATCACAAAAAGTTCTATTAGATAGCACTGCTTAGATGATGCTATGCGCAGATGTAAGGTCTGGAGCTCCCACTGCCATTTTATCAACATGAAAAGGCCAGCATGAGGACAAAGCTAATGCATGGGGGAAGACAGAGACCTGGAACCCCCTTCAACAGAGCCTAATCTCTACCACACTGCTGGACTTTTTGTTATGTGACATAACAAATACTCCTATTTTTAAGACCAGTTTCAGTCAGGTCTTCTGTTGTTTGCAATCAGAAGCAACCTAACTAATATGGTACAGTTATCAAAATGCTTTCACATCTATTACTTTAATTGATTGTGAAAACACACATGATTTAGAACTTTAACCCTGCTCTCTCTGCCCTACTAAACATTGAGCTCAGTAACCTGGCACAGTCAGCATTCAATGAATAAATGATTAATAAAGCCAATATATGCTAGTTAGAATACTAAATACAGAAGTTTACTTTCAATTACTAATAAGTGAAATACCAAATAGTATTTGAGAGTCTAACATCAAACACCTTTCACAAAATGCCTAAATGCCCACCTAAAATGTTATTTTCTACTGTCCTACAGAACATAACTGGTAGGTTTTTACATCCCAAAGTAACAAAACGATTTTTAAAAACTTAATTCAACTATACAAATGTAGAAAATAGCAATAAAAATATTTTGATTGTATAATATGTGATAATCCTATATGAACACTGGTGGCATTAAAAAAGCAAGCTAATTGTTTTTAAATTGCTAACATTTTTATACAATATGAAAAGTTTACCTTCTGATGTTTTACTGCTAATTAATTAAAATGAGAACTATAAAAAAAATTCTTTGAGTAAAGAAATAATCACTTATCAATTCCCTAAACATATAATAATATTCCTCATAGAATACCCTTAAGATAACACACTTATCAAAGCACGTTAGAAGCTGTAAATCAACTGACTAAACAAAAACATGGAAAATTACAAGGTATGTCTAATTTTCTAAAATATAAATCATACTACCATTTGGAATTTTTTACAGATACAGTACTGATTGCATAATTGTAAATTAAAAAGGAGAGTTATGACTAATCTATGCAAAGAAGATACTTTTCTTTCTGTAGAATCTAGATCCCTAAATAGTCTCTTCTCAGTATTGAGCCACAAAAATAACTACAAAATACATATGAAAACTATATAGCTGTCTCTTCCATTTTAAATATATTTTGAAGTGCCAGGTTTAAAAAAACTGCATGTCTGCATTAGCCACCTTTATATAAGAAAACTGAAATATCATTTAGAGTATATATGTATCTCACTTTACAAGCATACACAGGACACTGATAAACATGGTAAGTACCCAGCATCTTTTGTTCTAAATGATCTTCTAGCTCAAATAACAGTATAATATTTATATGCTGAATGATTAATATTTGGAGAGAAATATCTAAATCTTGGCATTCTAAGGGTTTTTATTGATGCAAAACATTTGTACATATTTATGGGGTACATGTGATGTTTTGTTACATGTACTGAATGTAATGCTCAAGTCAGAGTATTTGGGGTATCCATCACCTCAAGTATTTATCATTTCTATGTGTTAAGACTGTCATTCTAAGGGTCTTGAATCCATATTTGAAGTGTATCCAACAAAGAGACTTCTGCAGTAAGATAGGAAAATAGCCAACACATCATCTTGTTTAAAAGGCAGCAATATGGCCAGTTACCACTATATTCCCATAACACCTAGTATACAGTATGATAAATATCAGTGCACTAAATAAAAACGTAGGAATAATGTATTACATTCAATATTTTTACCCCATTTCTCTTCCTTTCTCTTCCATTTCTTTCAAAAATTATCATGTAGTTCTAACACAATTTATTGCTTGGGAAAGGCAAGACAGTGAAACCTATGCAGCTATTCTATTAAGCTCTGTCAGTGGCTATCCAAACCTTCAGGATAAAGTCAAAGGCCTTATACAGCTCATGAGGATCTGGTTTACTTCTCAGGCCTTAACTATTTCCACTCTTTACACTATATTACAGCTATACTTAGCTGATTCCAACTTCACAAGTGAACTGTGAGGTTTCTCAGTTGTTAATTTCCACATAAGCTGCCCTCCTGACCTAGAATACCTTTCTTCTGCCTCATCTACCATATCCTTTAAAGGACTCTGGTGATGGTGTCACCCAGAGGAAGTTTTCTCTGACTACTCTCCCAGTCCCTTTTATCTTCCCTTCTCATTGGTCAAAAATTTGACCAATGCATCAAACATCTTCCAGAGAAAAAAGAATACTTTCTCTGATGGTAAGTGCTAAAATACTCAATCCCTGACACATACAGACATAAAAAGGACACATACATATTTATCAATAATCACAAGAAATGTATTCCATAAATGTCAGTTATATATACAAAGTGATATATCACCTTTTTCCCCCACGAACTCTCATTTATATATCAATGACATCAATCTCTAATGGAGAAACATATGACCTCAAGACAAGAAAACTACACTTAGAGATGCACAGTTCCTTATAAAAAGCACATAAATGAAAACCAATAATTGTATGATAAATAATACTCAAATACATACCAAAATGAAAATAGTAAAACTGAAATTGCAAGAGCTCCAGTGATTGCTGCGTGAGGTGATGATGGTGCAGGACGTGGGAAGAGGAGGAGGGCCACAAGGATTGTGTGCCTCACCCTGTGAATCATCATCCTGCTGCTCCAGGCTCTGTTAGGAATAAAAGAGCAGGGCAGGGGACTGGAGGTAAAGGGAAGCTTTGTCTTGTCTTCAGATGCCTCATTATATTTTCCCTTTCCCTGCTGCTCCACTGAAGCCCTGTAAAATTTTAGGCAAGCCTCTTAAACACTCCCTATCTGTTCCATTCCTCATCTACAACGGGGAGAAAAAAATGATTGGCTCAAAAAGCCTCTTGAGGAAATTATAATACTGTCAGGAAATCTAAACACAATCATGTCTACAATTCTATAAGGTCAGCACTAGATGATCTCAGGAGACAAAAATCATTTAGCTTTCTTTTTTGCTCACCTGGGGAATCAGATTCCATTTCTCACCCATCCTCACCACACCTCTCAAAGAAGCACCCCTCAAAGAAGCTATACCTCAAAGCTCTTATAACCAGGTAGAATACAAATTGAAATGTAACCCATCAGAAACATGTTCCCTAGTTCCCTAGTTGCAATTCACATCAATACTGGCATACTATTTTGAATTGCTTTTTAGGTTTAAAAAATTATAATTTATGATTGCTGACTGCTTGAAATTATTTCAGGAGATATTCTTGGGGATAAAAATATTTTAAAAGCTGGATAACCACTCCTAAGAGATTGTCTGTCAACTCAAAGCTTTTAGTCTACAACTGTACATAGGACAAGTTAATTCAATTGCTTAGGCCTCATCTCAAAAGCTGCAGATTCAGTAAGTCTGGGGTGGAGCCCAAGAACTTGCATTAAATAATGTACTCCTGGCATGATCACTTTTTACTACCATCTGTTTTTATTTTATAATCGACAGGTGAATCTTATATTAATGATTTCCTATCTTCCTTTAACACATTATTTCCAAATTCCTGTGTAATTTGAAAATACACAGGCTTGATTAAGACTTTGAAAAGCAGTTTTTCTCTTCCTTCAGAATCCAAATTATCTTATTTCATGTATCACTGTGCCTCAATTCTGATATGAAACGGGGACCAAAACAGTGATTCAATAAGGTAATACAAACAAAGTCATTAGAAGAGTACCAGGCCATATTAAGTGCTTAATAAGTGTTATCTATTATTCTTATTGCAATTATTGTCACTAATTTTCTGTTCATTATTGAGGAAAACTTATTCATGGTTGCTACATGTTATACATTATTGTTATATGTATAAAATCTTATCTATTTATACTGAAATGTTCCAGAGTTCCACTGGATTCAGTAAATTGGACAGCAAAGGGAGAGGAAAAAGTCAGAGACTTTGGTTCTAATCCTACTTTTGCCACTAAATTGCTACATAACTCTGGATAAGTCATTTAACGTGAGTCGCAATTTCTATTTCTCAAAAAGCTTACCTTGGATATGAAGATCAAATGAAATACTACAAGTGGATTCTTTTGTTTAAGTACTGTAGTATTCCTGTGGTGAAAATAATCTCTCTCTTTGTAAACAGTTCACAAGATATTAACAAGAGAGAAAAATGGCCACAGCCCCTGTATTTACATCCTTAAATGACAGCACAATGATCTGAATTGCCACATAAGGGATTTACTGAATGTTTTCCAATGCTACCAAGTCACAGCTATTTTTAAATTATAACCAGGAATATTTAGTATTTCAAATATTCCTATAAAATCAGGGGGAAAAAACATTGATACAAAAGTAATCTCAGGTGTTTCTTACATAGCAGCTATTAAAATCTTCAATTCCTGCTTTTTAGCATTGTTTTTATTTTTGATGTAGATCCCCAAAGCCTCTATTGATTCTAGGCTTTTATTTAGTATAAATTCAATTTACACATATATGCAGGTGTGTAAATAATGGCAACTACTTGTACTGGTGATTTTCATCTCCAGTTTCCTACACGCTAGGACATATCTAGTGTTCTTATAAAATTATGTAACACACTTCATAATTTTTTAATCTTAATTTACTGAAAAGATGTTGTGCTTAGGAGTTGTAATAGTTTCTTTGTACGTGTAAACTAAATTACCACTTTTTGTAGGATCAAACAAAATTTGACACCTATTTTTGTATCAGTGCTTAATAACATGAAAAGATACAATGTATGTCTTCAATGACATTCTTTGTAGAATGTCACCTAATGAAATATGGGAAATAAAATAGTAAGACTCATTTTTTAAAGAAACATATTCCTAAAAAGCAGTGTGTAAACATTTTCAAATAAGATGTCACTTTCAACACAGCAGTGAAACTCTTCATTTCAAAGAAATCAAATTATGAAGTTGCTTATAAAGCTTACTCTAATGGCAAGACCCTAATTACTAATGTGTAAGTTTTCATTTTCATAAATTCAGCTTTCTTTATGTAGGCAGTATCTACATCTTAAAGACACTGCAGACCTTAATTTAAAATACCTAAATGCAATTTAAAATATGTATATGCTGTTAATTTTTTTAAAAACAAAGCTATATAGAAACAATTTTTAAAATTTTATCAACTTTCATCAAAATTTTAAAAATTGATTAAAATTTTAAGAAACTAGTTTTAAAACACAGATAATATAAAATAAGGATGAACAAAGATAGATGGGTTTCTAATATGTGGTTAAATAAATTTGAAATGTAGATAAATATGAGCACCATGTCTACCTCTGTTTATAATCACAATATTCAAACACCAATCACTTTTAATATACTATACATTAACTTTATAGTGCTCCCAGAAAACATACTAGCTCTAAGTCCGCAGACATCATACACGTGCACCCTTGTGCTGCAGACGACGCAGGTGTGGCTAACAGCATAATGTGCCCATTCTTCTCTTTACAGTACATCCCAAAAAAGGCTTGTATACAGGATACAAAAGAACAGAAATACATCTACAGAAGACTCTGTACTAATATACTCAAGACTCCGTCAAAGGATATTTTAGCAATATAGGGAAAGTAAAATCCTGCTGATTTTCAGGAAATAGGCCAAGGTAGGTTAAAGGCCTCATGAAAGTTGTTCACAGAGTTTTCACAGTTAGTATCTGTCACTACTGGTCATATTACATAAGGAAACACTCTAAAGTAGATCACTTGCAGCTGTTTATGCCTCTGTTTACTCCTTATGTTCTCAGCCACATGAGATGGCTAAGGAGTCCAGAACCTCATCACCAACTTGTTAGAAGTTTATATACACATAAAATCTTCAGCTGGTAAACGTGTATCTCAGTGGTTTCCAAAACTATGAGTAGGAAGAATATTCTTGTTGTTTGAATTAGAAATCTCTAAATAGTATCACCTTGCAAAGCCCACGGCACACAAAAGCCCCTCAAATATTTTTGTCAAATGAGTAAAATTGACATCAAAAAGTTTGCTTCCTGTTACTACAACTGCTTGAAAGGAAACTATATGAAAAAGGAAAAAATACTTATAATGGTACTCTAAAAATATCCTTAAATAAGAGATTTGCAAAGCACTTAGAGAGTGTCTGGACGATAGGAAGCCCTATGTAAGTATTTGTCATTACCGCTACCCTGTAAACTTAGTTATGGAATAACTGTTAAGGAACAATTCTTGTAGAAGCGTAAGTATAAGCCATTACCGTCACTGATAAAAAGAACTTAGATATGTGTGTGCACTACTAGTGAGAATGTGGTTGCGTCATCTTCGTATGTGAAAGAAAGCCTGTCTTACAAGTTTAACCACCACTGTATTATAATGAAGGTTATAAGCCTTCAAGAAACATGAATTAATAAGCCTTATGACTTACCCTATCACAACAAATTAATCCCTTGTAATCCAATGTGTCTTCTGTCCACTGTATTTATATAATTCAGAACTTCATAAAGAACTATTAGTAAGATTCATGTTAGCTTATATCTAAGAAATGCAATTAAGAAGGAAACATCAAAATCCCAATTGATAACTGAGCTGCAAAAGTTTTCCTCTGTATTGAAGCAGACTTTAATACAGGAGACTGCTAAAAAATGTTTGGGATTTACTCTTACACTTTGACTGCTGACCACAACAGAGATGAAGACTGAGGTACTTTGAAAATTCTGTGAGGATTAAATCAGACTATATTCTTCATATTGTCTAAGGAAGTAAGCCTTAGGCTGTGCAAAGTACCCTCAACTTCCAGGGGCCAAGAACAACAACTACTGCAATGAAAGATCAGAGTAGTTAGGGTTAAGAAGGTACTTGCCTTCTATAATGAAACTTGCTAGAATACTTATTTGTTGACATTATCAAAGTCAATTCTATTTCTTTGTTTGACTTAAGGCAGTGGAGCTTTTGAGAAGGCATACAGATTTTTACAATAAGAAGCCACTTTAAACACAGGAGGGAGACTCTCCATCTCAAGGAAATCCACTTATTAAGTCTCTTACAAAGCTTACTGGAATGATCCCCCAATTTACAAAATTATAACACAAAATGCATTCATTATATATAACAGGGAAAAAGGTATGCTATATAGTTTGTGTCACATAGAAGTGATAAGATATACCATAAATGCTAAATAATGTGATCAAATAATTTACAAATGACATAATCATAAGTGCATTAAGGGGTCTGGCAAAAGATGTAACCATATAGTTTAAACAAAGTGATCAACAAAAGCAAAATCAATAGCTTCATACACAACTCAGGAGAGGCTTACAGCAGTGAGCCCCTTAAAACTGTGGATAAGTCAAGCAGCAGAGATGAGTCCCAGCTATAATTATGCTATATTTTTACTTCTCACTTGAAATAATTGATTAATGGCTAAAAAGTAATAAAAGTTTTTTTTAAATATAAGTAGCAGTTTTTATTTTGTAGTAACAAACTAAATCAATCACTGTCCAAAAAGGAATAGCCAAGGCACAGAAATATAAGGGAAATTTAAAATGCATTTTCTGAACTATTACATAATCTGTGGAGGCAAATAAATTAGATTCCTATACAATAAAATAGTTAAAGTATCTTTATCTTAATTTCAATTATTAAAAATAAAATCTAGACTGGGACTTCATTTATTCTTTTATAGTTAGTTCAGCATCATCTTCCCATGGTTTCAGCACTTTCACCAAAGAAATGCCTAACTTAATGAAATACTTTTTTAATATTATAAAACTAAGCCAAAGTATATATTTTGTAAGTAATTTTTAAAAATTCTTCTTTAGAATAAAAATGAAACAAAATCTCTAAACAAACAAAAGAGGCAAAAGTAACTATGAAGCTAATTTAAAATGCTATCAGAAATATACATGGAAAAGTTACTTTTATAGGATTTTTGAAGCAGAAAAGAATGAAAGGGTGAAGCATATTGGTTTTCCTTTTTAAAACATTATTTACAAGTAGAAGAAAATCATCCTAAAAAATTCCTTTTCTTTTTCACTTAATTAGGTTGGAAGAACTATGAAAGATACAAAATAGTCAGCAGATAAACAAAGAAAACGAGGACCTTCTCCTCTCCCCCAAGTAAAGCACTATTAACAAAACAGAAATATTATTTATGTAATTTTCTTCCCTTTCATTAGTGTTCAAAGTTGTAAGTTGTCACTGACATAATGAAATGATTAAGACATATTAAAATTGTAACTCCATCTGTCTAAAAATGATATAGTTTCTTACAATATTAACTTAAAAACTCATTCAAAATAAGTAATCATAGATGAAATGTTAGATTATCCTGGTGCCTACGGTAAAACAGTCTAGTTTATTTTGTTTGAATAGGACATGCTTCTAACACAAGTGGATCATATATGGCAATACAAAACCCTTCTAAGAAACGATTGAGAGAAAAAGTATATATACCTGATTTATGTTTTAGATGTAAAAATCAATCTGACAGTTACAGTTACAGTTATTAAGTGAAAGATTTAGGCATTATTTGCAATTCACGCACTGCTAGATATATGTGTTACCTCAACAATATCCGAGTTGGTTCTGCTTTCATGAGGTTCATTATATTCTGTATACTTGAGGAGAACTTTGTCCATGTCAGTGCTGGCATACTGAAACAGCTTGTTAGAGCTGTTGAAAATGATGAGTGCTATTTCACAGTCACAGAGCACACTAAGTTCATAGGCTTTCTTCATTAATCCAAACTTTCTCTTTGTAAAAGTGACCTAAACAATTAAAAAAAAAAGTATATTTTTATTGAAAGTATTAGTAGTACTTGAATATAGGCTATCTGAAGATGGGGCTTCTTTTCATATTGAGCTAGATTTCAAAGGTGGAAAAGGTTCCTACCCTCATATTCCACATGAGCCTCCCTTTCCCCCATTTTGCTGCAGTCCTAAATTTATCTCACATATCCAAGGGCTCTGAAAGAGTGGTCTCCTGGGGAGGTATGCCCTTATCCTTGGTTGCCACTCCACTACAGAAAGCAAAGAACCAGAGAAGGAAGCAGCTGACCGGTTTTCCCTTCTTATTCAGCTTAAAATCATTACCATAGAAACCCTAAATCCCACCCCAGGCAATCCAGTATCACCCAGACTTTAATCTCTCAACAACTAAGTACATCCACTAACCTAACTCATATTTCTTCTCCCTCTCATGCCCTTCTATTGCACCCACTGAAATTCACAGTCTAGGATCAGCAAATTCCCCAAAGTCCTCAAATTCTTCTTTAACTATTGCTTTCTCTAACAGCAACCTGTTACCTGAAGTCCTCTCAAATAGAGACCAAAATTATCTTGGCTTGTTTTAAATATTTACATACTTTATACTCAAGACCCTAAAAGATAAGTCCCTTCTGTTCCCTATTCTCTCTTATAAACTATTTTTCCTTCCTTCCCCTTTAAAAACCTCAGATATTTCAAAGCTCATGCCAAGAAATTATACCACCCAATAACCCACGTTGAGGTGAGCAAGGGTTATCCTTGTTCTCTCCTATTCTAATAAGGGATGGGGTAGGAGGGTACATAGGAACTCTCTGTTGAATGTTGCTGTGAACGTAAAACTACTCTAAAAAATAAAGTCTATTAAAAATGGTTTTTAAAAAGAGTGTACTTTTGAATAACTTTTGGAATTATGAAGCAACATAAATAAAGTTCAGCAATTTCTTTCCCCACCAATATCTACCATATGCTTTTCTTCCTATGAGTTTTTGTCTAACGAATAGGCCTAGACTTAGAATCAATAACTGCAGCAGCTACCGAAGAAGGAAAGCATCTCCAGTATGATGGAAAGCAATTGTTTCACCACAGATTTTTTTCATAGGCATAAAATTAATTTAATATCATCTTACATTAAAGGTATAATACGTACATGTAGAAGAGAAGCAACAACAAAGAAAATGCATTTCACATGTACAATTCAAAGATGTTTATGTATTTTTTCAATCTGTTTCATTTCCTGGGCAACACGATAAAATCAAAAGGTAGTAGAGTAATTCAATAGTTTACACTAATTTAGGCAAGGTATCTGTTTTCTTCCTTCTGGTAATACCAGATGCATTTAATATCTACACATCTTAGCATTTAATATTCTTAAAGCCTTGTATTTCCTTTATATTTCTCTTGTACACAAAGTACAATACTCCACCTATTGTAATGACCACTCAAACATTGTTAGCCACTAAACAGTGAAAATAGGGTTGAGAGGTTTTTTATTTCAACTTTCATTTAACAAGAAAATTTAACTAGCCAATGCAATCTAGTCTGTTTATGGCATGCATATATATATATACATAAACACACACACACACACATACATATGTAAATTGTGCCAAACATCCAAATCACCTTTTATGAATTATTTTTGAATACTGGCCTATATTTGATACTTCAAAATTCTCGATGTGAAACAAACTACAAGTAAAAGATTTCAACATCTGTTGAAGTATTTGTTTTTACACAAATAGATTTTAGGAACAAACAAAAAGAAAATGGAATACAAGGGGAGAAAGCAACAGGGGAAGGAATGAGAGGATACTGTTCTATACTTAATTTAAGAGTATTCTGCCTAGAAGATTAAATAACAAAATATAACCATAGGGTCTCTAAATAAGCCATAGGGGCTCTACATTTTGCCTTGATTTTAGTGTTTTCAATTCAAAAGAAGTTTTCAGCTGTCATACAGACATTTTCCTTCAAGACATTAGCTTTATAAGACATTTAAAAGTGAAAGTCAGTAAGAGCCACCTAATTAGTAAAACATTAATTAGTAATATTGTAACACAGCCACATTTCAGTTCACAAATTTCATGTGACACAGGTAACATAACCTAAAATGAAGCTAGAGAATACTAACTACATAATTACAATTCAATATTCAATTTTACTATTCCAAGACAATTACTATTTTTAAACTGAAGATTTAAATTACATTCAAATGATGTAAATTCTTTATATTAAGTTCAAAAGAAATCATGAAATTTAGTTTTTAATTCAAAATGGAAGTATAAAGTCATGTTTGCTCCTCTCTACCCCCTCTAAAAACACCGGCACGTATGTATATACGTAAGAATCAAAAAGAGATTGGGTTTTCTTCTAGGAAAAAGAACCCCAAGCCATGAATTTTCATTTGCCAAATCTGATGTAATTTTGGTAAAAGTGAAGGTGGATTCAGAAAATTTACAGGGAGTTCACAAAAGTGGCAATGTAAGAGTCCTGGGAAGGTCCAGCCAAAGATTCTCTGATTAGTGCTATAAGATTTAGAGGTGTGGGAAGTCCATGAAATAAGTAGGGAATTAATTGGTACAGACCCTGTTTTAAATGTAGAATGCCAGGGGATGTACAAACAAATAAGAATTTCAAAGCTATTTTTGTTAGTTCGTACCTATATCATTGTCAAAAATGTGAGAGAGAACAGAAAGACCTAAAAAGCAGTAGAGGGAAAAAAAAAAAAATCAAATCCTAACAGAGATTAAAGCCATAATAAGGAAATTCAAAGAATCAAAACAGAAAAAAAATGAATAGAGAAAAGTTGTTGGGTATGGTTGACAAGTAATGAAGATACTAAAAATTAAATATTTTCCAAGGAAAAATATTTTTTTAAAAATAAAACAAAACATTGAAAGGCCACACCCTTCTCTTAAAAATAATAAGGAATAATCAAATGCATGGGGTATTCTAGTTAAGTTATTGAATGTCAAGGTCAAAGACAGAATACTATGTGCACTAAGGCAGGAAAAGTAAGTTACACCAGATTTAATCTAGGGGCAACTAAAGGTATTATGAATCCTAAGGAATAATGGAGAAAAGTAAGAGAAACCCCAGATGTTATGCTGAAATATGTACAGGGGCAGGGGTACAGAGGCTTGTAGCCTGGAGAAGAAAACAGCCAGTGGGACTGTTTGGGTTCACCTTGTGCTTCTCACCTCCGTTTCCTGGGACATTCAATGCCTGCCACTTCACAACAGGAACTGGCAGCCATGCTTGTGCAGACAGATATCCTCCAGAAAGAAACCAAGGCAGCACAGAAGCTCTGCTGGGGACAGGAGTCGAAGCAAACAGGTAGGGATTGACTAACCTCTGGCAGTGAATTCCCAACCACTCTTACTCAAAACCTCCAAGGTTGGTGGATTACCATCCTCCAGTGTTTTTCTCCCTGAAGGGCTCAGTGTGAAGCTGCAATCTGAGGAGTTCTTTGAGGAAATGAGGAGTGATATGATTAACTATGACTTTTTGGATGCCTGGGCCCTCCACAAATTGAAATGTTCAACTAAGATGGTATAAACTAGTCCAAATACATAAAAGATCACAAGGAATAAAAATCAACTAAACTGGTGAGTTAAGAGACATATCAGACTGGATTTAAAAAAACAAAATCCAGTCAAATGCTACCTATAAAAGACATACTTAAAGCATAAGGACATAGTAAGGTTGAAAGTAAATGTAGAGAACGAGACCTATCAAGAAAATACTAACCAAAAGAAATGTGTAGCTATATAAAGGCGAGGTAAAGTAGATTTAAAACAAGCATGCCTTACTTAGAATAGAGAAAGTTAATGTGTATTATAAAATTCACCAAGAAGGTATAACAACTCTAGGTATGTATGAATCTAATGAAATAGTCCCAAAATACATAAAACAGTATGTATTAAACTAATAAAATACATGAAGAAATTGATAAATCCACTACTGTGGTAAGTGCAATTATTGAATGTCTCAATGAACCAAAAAACAAAAAAATCACAAAGAATACAGAAGATTTGAACACACAATGAAACTGGTTTAAAAGATATATGGAGAATCATGTAGCCAACAATCAAAGAATATACATTTATTAATATTTAAGTCTACTTAGAACATTTAAAAAACCAATCATGATTTAGAAAATAAAGCAAGCCTTAAGACATTTTTTTTTTAAGAGACAGAGTCTCACTGTGTTGCCCAGGCCAGAGTGCAGTGGCATAATCGTAGCTCACTGCAACCTCAAACTCCTGGGCTCAAGCAATCCTCCTGCCTCAGCCTCCCAAGTAGCTAGGACTACAGATGCACACCACCACGCTCAGCTAATTCTTATTTTTTTGTAGAGATGGGGTCTCACTATGTTACCCAGGCTGGTCTCAAACTATTAGCCTCAAGGGATCCTCCTGCCTTGGCTTCCCAAAGTGTTGGGATTACAGATGTGAGCCACCATGACTGGCCCCTTTAACACGTTTTAAAGTGCTCACGATCTACTGGTAAAGGCAATATAAACCCCTATAAAACACTGTGAGAAAGTCCTGTCATCAAAGTGTTTACAAAGTGTTTGGGCAAAAACTGAAAAATACTATCTGAAACAGAGACAACACATACAGAATTAATATCCAAAATATATAAAGAGCTTCTAAGAAAAAAAAAAAAAAAGAACAAGCCAGGTACAGTGAGGCCTGTAGTCTCAGCTATTCAGGAGGCTGAAGCAATAGGATCACTTGAGCCCAGGAGTTCAAGACCAGTCTGGGTAATATATGAAATCCTGTCTCTAAAAAAATAAAACAAAATATCAACAATCCAGCAGAAAATGGGCAAACCACAAAAATAATTTACATTCACTTTCATAAGGCCAGAAAACATATAAAATAAAATGGAAAAAGGGAGAAAGAAAAAAAAAAGAAGAGAGACAGAAACAAAAGGCAGACAAGACAGAAAGGAAGGAAGGACGGCAGGCAGGCAGGCAGGCAAAGTATACGGGAAAACAGGAATTCCCACACGCTACTATAGTGTATCTGGTATAACCACTTTGGAAAGCAACTTAAAAACACAGTAAAGCTGATGATGGACATATCCAACTCAGCAACTTCTTCTGAAAATATTTATCACAGAGAAACTTTCACCCATGTTGTAAGGAGACATGTCCACACATGTATACTGCAGTACCACTTATAACAGTAAAACACTGGAAATAACATAAATGTTGATAGAAGTATTAATGAATGAACTGAAGAATATTCATCCTACAACCAGTTGTACTGAATGAGAGCTAGACAGATCTCAAAAACATTGACACCGAGTGAAAAAGCAAGTGTAAACGATAATACCATTATGTAAAATTTTAAAACCATTTTGAAACAATATTAAATATCTGCTGAAATAATAAATATAAAGAAAATACAAAGTAAATTCATGATAGCAATTACCTTTGAGAGGGAAAAAGAAGAATGAGACAAGGAAAAATTAGTAAATAAAGTCAGTAAATTTCTTTTTTTTCTTTTGAAAATAAAAGTATCTGTAGCAAATACGTAAGAACTGACACATGTTACTTCTGGATAATGAATATAACAATCTTTGAAATATTGTTCTCTGTATTCTACCTTTGGGAAAAAAATTTTTTGACTACTTGCATTTTTTTTTAAGTATATGAGGATGTCTGCTTCTAGGTTAGAGTGAACTAGTTGTTGGAAGACCAAAGGACCCACTGAAATCAACTAGAAAAGCAGGATGAAATACAACAAATATCTGTTTAAAGACATAAGAAAGCTGCTGAAACAAGAAGAACTGGAGATACCATGATTCTAGAGGGTGAGAACCTTAAAGAGGTGAAATAGTGTGCTGCAGCTGCTTTTCCCTTGCAGGTATTTGGTGATCGTGGGTATAAAGAGACTAAGAATCTAGCCTTTGGGCAGTGGGTTGCTGCTGATAGATAGACAGCTTTTGTCCTGGGAGTTGAAGACACAAAATTGAATACTCCAGGGACCAACATACCACTGAGAATGGAGGGGCAGAAACTGACTTGGTCATCCTGTCAGTTTTCTCCTCAAAACATGTGCCAAATTCTGAGGCTGCGAGAGGTAGGAGAGGAAGGGAAAGAAGGAAGGAGGGAAAGAAGGAGGAAAAGACAAGCAGAAAGCCTCAAAAAAGCATAGTAGAGTTTTCTATAATCTTCCTACCCAGAGAAGACAAGATTTTAAATTCAAGAAATGCCCAAACACAGCCCAGTGAACAGCCTTGGAGGGCTGCTCATGAAGAACAGAGTGAACCAAAGGAGATGGAGCCTCATCAAAACTGCAATCTAGCCTGCACTCAAGCCAATCCCTAATTGGCTTAAGAATTTAGTACCTAATTTCAATGGTTAAGTAAGATGAAAAGGGTAAAACTATCTCTGATGGAAGGTAACATAATATGAAATATCTACAATATCTGTCATATATAATGTCTGACAGCTAATAAACCACTAGATACATCAAAAGACAGGATCATATTAAATATAATCAAAACAAAGAGAAAAAAAAGGATCAGATATGGACCCACAAGTAATCCAGACATAAGAGTTTAGCAGACCATGAACTTAGAGATAACTATGGTTAATATTTCCAAAAAACAGTGAAAAATATGGAGAAAATGCATGAAAAGAAAGGCCATTTCACCAAAGAACTGAAACCTATAAAACAGAAAAATCAAAAAGAAATTCTAGAATTGAAAACATAATACCAGAAATTAAGAACTTATTAGGTTGTTTTAACAGCTAATTTTAAAAAGCAGGAGAAAAGATTACTAGCAATTGAAAACAAATCATTACAAAAGAGGTCACTAGAAAATATCCAAACTGAAGCACAGAGAAAAAAAGAATAAAAAATATAGGGGGAAAATAATTGTAACAAATATATAGGACACAGTTAAAAGGCTTAAGTTACATGTAATTGGAATCCCAGGAGAGAAAAAAATGGGTACAAGTAATACTAGGTCATTAAATATGAAATGTCCAATTCTGATCAAAAGTGTAGTTTATTATATCTCAAACAAGAAGCAGTACAATCAATCAAAGTATGCACTTAAACTATCAACACAATTTTACCATCTAGACGGTAGCTTGCTTATGCCAGCAGCGAAGCCTGGAGAGCAAGTAGCGATGAAATCGTGAAAGGCCTTTTCCACAGCTTGTTGAGAATTGAATATTTTTCTTTGCAAGAAGTGGTCCAAAGCCTGGGAGAAGTGGTACTCAGTTGGTGCAAGGTCTGGTGAATACGGTGGATGACAGAGAGTTTCCAAGTCCAGCTTCTGTAGTTTGAACAGCATTGTTTGTGCGACATGTGGTCAAGTGTTGTCTTGCAAGAGGATTGGCCTGTCTCCATTGACTAGTCTCGGGTGCTCAATCGCAAGCATCCTCATCAATTCGTCCAATTGGTTGCAGTAGACATCCGTTGTAACTGATTGACCAGGTTTCATAAAGCTGTAGTGGCCACCAGACACCATTAGCTTTTTAGGATGAATCTTCAGTTTTGGACTGTGTTTCGGCACTTCATCTTTATCCAACCACTGTGCCTAATGCTTGTGATTGTCAAAAAGAATCCATTTTTCATCACACAACAATACAGTGTAGAAATGGTTTGCCTTTATGTCATGACAGCAAAGAAAGGCAAACTTTGAGACAATTTCTCTCCTGACGTTCGTTTAATTCATATGGAACCGATCTATCCAGCTTTACCTTGCCCATTTGTCTCAAATGGTCCAATATTGTTGGAATAGTAACAAGAAAGCTTACTGCTAATTCACACACAGGTTGAGATAGATTCGCTTCCACTACAGCTTTCAGCTCATCATTATCCACCTTGATCTCAGGTCGCCCATGTGGCTCATTTTCGAGATTAAAATCACGAGAATGGAACTTCTTAAATCATCGACATACTATACATTCATTAGCCACATCCTTCCCAAAAACTTCGTTGATATTTCGAGCTGTCTACGTTGCATTGGTTCCATGATGGAACTCACATTTGAAAATAACACGAATTTTTGACTTATCTATGCTTTCACAAAAATCACTTTAAAAAAAAAATCTGACAGATAATCACGAGCCAAAAAGTGCGTTTGCAAGACTGAGGATGTACCTTCACAATAAAATAAAACAACAAGTGTCAAAGTGAAATGTCAGAGATATCAACTGTCAACCTTAGTACTTAAGGAAATTGGACATTTCATACTTAACCTAGTATTTGAAGACACACCCTCCTAGTAAGTCCATTACAGTAAAAATGCTTACTAACAAAGAAAAAGCAACAAAAGAAAAAGATACATTATCTTTATTAAAAAAAAAAAAAGACCAAAAGAAATGAATGGCAATTGGATGACAACTGCTTCAAAGTACTAAGAGAACGTAAATGCCAATCTAGAATTCTATAACCAATACAAATAGCTTTCAAAATGAAGATGATATAAGTAAACTATTAATTAAAAATTGTGCAAAGGATTTGAATGGACATTTCTCCAAAGAATATATACAAATGTCCAATGGGCACATGAAAAGATGTTCAACATCATTAGCCATCAGAGAAACACAAACCAAAACCACAAGATACTAGTTCACACTCACTAGTATAACCATAATGAAAAAGGCAAACAATAACAAGTATTAGCTAGGATATGGAAAAACTGAAATACTCATACATTGCTGGTAGAATGTAAAATGGTACAGCTACTTTGGCAGTCCGGTATTTCTCAAAATGTTAAACTCGGAGTCACCATATGATCCAGCAATTCCAAACTATATTTTTATACACTTAGTAACAAACATGTAGGAAATAAAATCTGGGGGGGAAATGTAATATAGCCAAAAAAAAAAAAAATCAAGCACTTAGGGATAAATATAACAAAACATGTGTAAGACTTGTACATTGAAAACTATCGAACATTATGAAAAGAATTAATGAAAATCAAATAGAAGGTAAACATATTTATGGTTTACAAGACTTAATATTGTAAAGATTTCAATTCTTCCTAAATAGATCCACACATCCAGTGGAAAAAAAATCCAAATCCTGGTGAAGTTTCTTTGTTTGCCTGCTTTCTTAGGTACACATTGACAGCTGGTCTCATTTGGAAATTTAGAAGGGTAAGAATAGCCAGCCAGTTCTGCAGAAATACAATGGTAGAGAACCATACTACCAGATATCAAATCATAGTAATTACAATAGTACACAAGTAAGCAAGAATACACAAATAATCAAATGGAACAAAATAGTCCAGAAACGGTCCCACATATATAATGTGTGTATACATGACTCACGACAAAAGCAACACCGTCATACAGTGGGGAAAGGATAGTTTTTGTAATAAATTGTACTGAATCAACTGAATATTCATCTGGAAAATAATAAACCCTGACCCCTACATCTCAAACCATACACAAAAATAAATTCCAAATGGATAACAGATCTAAAACATGAACAGTAAAACAAAAACACTTCTAGAAGAAAGCACAGAAGAGTATCTTCATGGCTTTGTGGTAAGTAAAGATTTCTTAAATAAGATACAAAAAGCATTACCCCTAAAGGAAAGGGGAAAAAGGTAACCTGGACCCCATTAAAATAATGCTATTGTTTAAAAAAAAGATTAAGAAAGTGAAAAGGCAAGCCAAAGTGTGACAGACATTTATAATGCACATAATAGACAAAACACTCATCTAATGATACACAGAATGTATATTAATTAATAAGAAAAAGGCAGGCAACCCATTAGAAAAGAAGTGAATAGGCAATTCACAAAAGAAGATATCTAAACAGCCAAAAAAATTATAAAAAGGTGAACATCTCCATTAAACATCATGGAAACTCAAGATTAAAATAAGTTAATATTGTTCACCTACCAGAATGGCTAGAATGAGAAGGACAATACCTAGTATTGGTGATTTGGAGCAACTAGAACCAGCACAACCACTTTAAAAAACTTTCGTCAATTTCTTCTGATGCTGATCACATGTACACCCCAACTCATCAATTGAACTCTTAGATATACCCAAGTGTTCATGTGTATCATACAAGAATATTCAAAACAGCATTCTTCTTAATAGCACTAAAGTAGAAAATAATCCAAATGTCCATTTACTATAGAAAAAAGTAAATACATAGTGTTCTATTCACACAACAGAATATCAGACATCAATGAAAATGTACAAAATATATTTACATATATCTACATGCAACAATAACACTGGTGAATTTCAAAAACATAATATTGTGCAAAAGAACAATCACCATTCATGTAAGTTCAACAAGTGTAATTAATCTATGGTGTTAGAAGTCAGGTTAATAACTTTCCTTGAGGCAAGGAGATAGTAACTGGGAGACAGGACAAAGAATGCCTCGGGGGCGGTACACTAAGGTAGGCTGCACACACAGCCACATTCTTTTTGCAAAAATTCACTGAACCACACGCTTAGGATTTCTGAACTTTTCTTTATGTTATACTTTAATACAAAGTTTGCTTTTAAAAGAGAAGTATATTAGGCAAGGAAGGGCAAACACAAGGTTTCACGAGAAGCTTCCAAGCAGAAGTGAAATAAAATAAAGCAGCTCTCTTTAAGTGCATGACACTGTCACCCTCAAGATTTTTTGTGCACTGTTCCAATGACTTGAAGTGTCATTTTTATCTGGCTAGCTCATACCTGTAATTCAAAAGCCTGTTTGCTATTACCTCCTTCAGTAACTATTCCCTAAACTATCCCACCAGAAGTTGGTGGCTTCTTCCAAAAACTCTCCCAGTATCTGAGCTTACTTCTATTTGCCATATATTGAAATTTCCTATGTATTTCTAATGAGCTCCCAAGACCTAACACAGTCCCTTGGATATAGTACATACTTGAATTTGGATAAATAAATGACATCTCATTTCTTCTGCAAAGATACAATTTTCCCCTCCTTGCAAGAATAATGAAACCTTTAACTCAGAATCTACAAATTCAAAAATCAGTAAAATTAAGATACCCTTTTAGTTTGTGACAAATTGTGTCTTTGCCTAACCTAATCTGAAAAGTAAATTGCCCAACTTCTTCTTCTATGTCTTTTATCCAATCTTTGCTGAAATTATCTGAAAGAGAAATTCAGATAGTCCTTGCCCCATCTGGCAGCTAGGCAAGAACCTGACTCAGCAGGTAAATCCAATGTAAGAACAGGCTAATTCTAGTTCCTGAGCTACAGTGGCAGGATCCATCTTTTTAACAAGTTCATTTCCTCAACTTAAAAAGTTCCATTACACAGTCACCTACCTATTCCTAGCTCCTCTTTCCCTCTAAACGTGTAGAATCCCTTCCACAGGTAGGTACAGTTTAGCTATGCCCAATTTAAACATGACTAACTCTGGAATAATGAGAGCTCATTATGTGCTCTGCTACTTCTCTATTTTTATGTTATTCCCTAATAAACCCTATTTTATATTTACAATGCATGTGTTAATGAAGCAAGCCCCCATACCTCCTTTTACATGTCACAATCTTCAAGATTTGTGAAGGGAAGACAACTTGTAGCCTTGCTTGGAATCATTCCTTTGGAATGATGGAATAGTTATTTAATCAATCTTCCCTATTTTATCAATTTTCATAATGAATCATACTGTGTGGGCATTACACCTTTGCTAAGCAATCTTCATGAGTTAAAACAAGAGCCCCCTCTTCAGTTTAGTCTATGGGCAACTCTAATCACTCCCACTAACTTCCCTATCAGCTGTTCCATTGAGTTTTGTTTCCAGTTATATCTACATTCAGGTGAATTACTACTCAGACTTTGCAGAACAAATCTTCAGCATTGTTCTGTCCCTGGTAAGCTTTCAGAAACAAACCAGCTGTTCTTGAAACTTCTGATATTCAACCTTCCCAGAGATAGCATCTCTCCCTCCTATACATTCTTTTAAAAGTAGTTCATTTATAATATTCTATGAGATTATTTTTCTTTCTTTCCTCTAAACCAGTTGGCATACTTTTTCTAAAAGGGCCAGAGAGGAAAGATTTTAAGCCTATGTGCCATATAGTCTCTGTGGCAACTACTCAACTCTGTTGTTGTAACGTGAAAGCAGCCACAGACAATGTGTAAATGAACAAGCATGGCGGTGTTCTAATAAAGCTTTATTTACAAAAGCAGGCAGCCAGCCCATGGGCCATAGTTTGCCAACCCAGCTCTAAACACAACTTCTGGTCTCTTCATATATCAGCATCATTATAATTAATCCGAATTTGTAACAGTCTACTGACACTGGAACTGTACATTAAGTTCAATATATTTTATCAATTAAAGCTAAGATATATATGTAAATGTCTTAGAAATACTTGCGATAATAAGAGGTATAAAAAATTTTCTCATTATTTATTGAGTAACCAGAAAATTTAACTGACTAGAATATATTCACTGATAACTGCAGTTAACTTAGGTATTATCTAATTATGAAAACAGATGTGATAATTTAAAAGTAATCAATATATACACAAACATCAAATCTATAGAAGACTAAATATGAAAAATCTACACAATGGATGGTAATGGTGGGATTGCAGTGATTTTACTTTTTTTGCATATCTGTGTTTCCTATGATATCTGTAATAAGAAAAAAGTTTCTTTAAAGCATATGATTAAAAGACACAATTTTATGATAAAATTTTTCATTTAGTATGGAACTAAAAATATTTAGAATTGAAATTAAATTTAAGAAAAATCCAACCATTCTATCCTGTTCTTTTTTTAAAAAATGTATCAATTAAACAGACAAATTAAAATTTTCATTTACCTGTCGGTTCCTTTCATCCATTATGCGTGTGATTTGTATTTTCTTCCGCCCCATTTTCAGTCACCTTTCCTTCCTTATTTCCTTATATTCCAAATATTTAATTCAAAAGTTAATTTTCTTCAATACCCTAATGCATCGTACACAGCTTCTATTATTTCTGCTTCTAGTCCAAGGCCTACAGCTGAAATTTTCTATAAGATCTAAAAGAAAACACAAATTAGAAAATTTAAGTTCTATAAGTTTGCATATCATAAAAACGTTATACAAATTTCAAATCTGCTTTTATGCTGCACACAGACAGCACTATTAAATTTCTGGTTATATAAAATTAATAAATAAGTTAAAGTCTTATTAATTTTACCTTAAATTATCTCTTGAATCTCTTTGTGCCTCTAGTTCTGGCTATACTAATACAATTATAACATTTGAGGTTTGAACTAATGCAATTATAACATTTGAGGTTTTCTCAATGTATATGCAATAGCAACAAGAGTCAACACTGAGATTTTTCTATGCACTAGGCATTTTCCTAAGTACAGACATGTCTTAACTCATTCAATCCTAACTGCAATCTATAATTATCATCTCCATTTTATAAATAGGGATACTAAGACACAGAAAAAGTAAGTAATATGTCCAAGGTCACACAGTTAGTAGAGGGCAGAGCTGGGATATAAACTCAGAAAGTCTGGCTCCAGAACTTCTCCTCTTAAACATTACAGAATATCTTTAAAAGCTTCTGAAGATCACCATGCCAAAGGATGAACTATCTCCATTGCCCCAATTTGCCTTTACAAATTCTTCTTGCAAATTGCCCTAGCCTCTAGCCAAATTACTATTTGTCAATTCACAAAGACACTATATACTACTTTCATAATAATATGCATTTAAATGAAATACTATTCCTCCTTTAGCTATTTAATGAATACCTCCCTATCAGTTAAGATTCAGTTCAAGTATCACCTCCCTGATGAAGCCAAGACCAATTTTCCTCGGTAGAATAAACCACAGCACCTTTGTGTGAGTGTGCGTGAGAGTGTATGTGTAAATTCCAAGTCTGCTTTCCTTTGAGACTGAATCCTTCAAGATTTAAAAAATCCTTCAAGGGTTTTTTAATTCCACTTATCTCTCTAGTAGAATGCCTGGAAATGATATAGTTTGTCATGCTCTGAATGATGGTTGCGTCATTTAAAAGCCTAGTGCTTTCAAAACTTACATAATAAAAATAACTATTTACAGGGGAACAGGGAACAAATGCTAAAACACTCACAATAATAAATTCCCAAAGGAATTTTATTGAAGCCTTTTTAATACTGTACTTGTATAGCTATAAAACTTCAATCATACTGTGCAAATCCAGTGTTTGATTAAATCTGGCTTTTGCTTAAAAGCAATGAACCTTTCATTTCTTATATTACCAGCACCGTCATCAGCCCAGCATTTATCTGTCTTCCCTCATAACCTGTTAATTGATCACCTACTTATAATTAATGTTCTTCCAAACACTGAACTATACATAGAGGGTAAAATGATCAAGACAAAAAAAGACATGATTCCTAAGCTAGCTGAGCTCAGAGCCTAGTAGAGGAAAAAGACATTTCATTTATCTGGCCTATATCTGACCTATACTTGTGAGTCAGGAAAGGCTTCCCTGAGAATGTGCCTCATACTCAAACCTGAGTACGAGGTTGTACATACTAGGCAGAGAATAGCATGTACAAAAGCCCCATGATAAAAGGGAACAGGAAACATCAGAGGAACTGAATGATGGCTAGTCACCAATGGGACCCAATCAAACAAGCAGGTGAATTTTCTCAACATACTACGTTATAAACAATAGAGATTGGCTTACTCCAAATCAAGTTCCGTAACAGATCACACTGTATTCCCAATACAAAAACTTGCACTATAGTAGGCAATATATTCATACATTTCACTGCAGAGGTATTAGTGCTAAGATATGCAAGATCTGCTAACACCTGTAAGATTTATACACTGTACTGCTTTATATAATCTGAAAAATACTGAATTCTAGAACATATCTGGACATTTTGCTTTTAACAATGGTGGAATAGGTTGCTTCAAACCAACCTTCTTCTGAGAACAACTAGCAAAGCAAAACAAAAGGTAATCTGTTTTAAACCACTGGAAAATTTTCAAGACAGTGAGAATCTGCAGGGCTGAGATGTGGAAGAAACAGGCGAGAACAGTGTTTGGACTCATTTTCTGCCTGTAGATTCCAAAACTGTTGGCTGAGAGACTGAGAAAGTGAACAGAGCTTTTAAGTGATCTGTGAGTGGGCACACACAAATCAGACTCAGGACCTGCAAAGAAGGAACACCCCTAGTAAACATATCAGGCATGTGGAGAGACTCCAGAGGATTACCCTAGGCATAAAGGTAAACTATAAATAGACTAGCCTGCACAGGGAGAGAAGCATAGCTTCAAACCACCTCAATCTCTGATTAGATGAAGACAATCTGAGGTAGTTAGCTAGTGTCATCATTATCCCAGCTGCATGCCAGTAGCAAAAGTAATTCCCAGAAGAAAGATAACATCATCTAGAAGTTCAAATTATTTTATCATTTTCATACAAAATGTCTAGAAACAAAAAAAAATAGTTAAAATCTGACTGCAAACCAAGATTTAAAAATGGCAATTGAAACAGACCCACAGTAGATTCAGATAATGGTATTATCAGAAAAAGACTTTAAAGTAAGTTAATTAACGTGTTCAAGGAATTAAAAACAAAATAAAGAATTTTAGCAAACAATAAAAAGTGGAAAACACAGAATCAAAAAATACAATTCTGAATATAGAAATTAATTGACAGATGGGTATAATATGTTAGACACAGCTGGCAAAACAATCAACAGCCCAGAAGACAGGAAAGAAGGAAACACCTAGGCTGAAGCACAAGAAGACAAGAGAATGGGAAATACAGAAAAGAGTGTGAAAAATTATGGAACGTGGAGAAAGGATCCAAAATACATGTAACTGGAGTCCAGGAAGGGAAGAAGAAAATATATGGGGGAGAAGAAATATTTAAAGACATAATAGCTAAGAACTTTCAAAACTGACCAATGAGACATCAAGCCACAGATTCAAGAAGCTCCACAAATCCTCAAGCAAAATAAAAACAAAGAAAACCACACTTAGGCACATTAGAAGTGAGGGAGGGAGAGAGTGAGAAAAGGGGAAAGGCCCTCTCCCCCATAGAGAGATCTTAAAAACAGTCAGAAAAATTTAAAAAAGATTAACTGCAAAAAGCAACAGTAAGATTCATAGCTAGCTGACTTCGCCTAATAATGAAAGCCAGAAGACAATGAAATGATATCTTCAAAGTGGTAGAAGGGAAATGCCAAACTAGAATTCTGTATCTGACAAAAAATATCCTTCAGAAATAAAGGCAAAATGGAGGCATTTTAAGGCAAACAGAATTTGTCACCAGGAAACACTGAAATGACTTCTTCAAGTAGAAGGAAAAAAGAATCTCAGGTACAGCTTGGATATGCACATAAAATGAAGTATAATGAACAGGGTCAAGTAAATGAGTAATGCTAAAGAAATATTGACTAAACAAAATAACAAAATACTTTATGGGATTTAAAACATTACAATACACAACAATAACACTGCATAATTGGGGAGGGTAGCAAATAAGTTAAAGTGTTCTAAAATCCTTTCACTGACTAGGAAATGGAAAAAGTACTCATTTACTTTACACTTCAGTAAGTCATGGATGCATATGGTAGTCTCTTGGGTAACCATAGCAAGAACAGTAAAAGTACATATAACTAAACAACTAAAAAAAGGAGGAAAAAATGGATTAATAATCCAAAAGAAGGAGGAAAGGATAGACAAACAGGAAACAGCGAGATGACAGATTTAATCCAAATGTATCAGTAATTTAAGCTAAACCTCCAAATTTTTAAAAAAGATAATAGGAATAGATTTTTAAAAACCTAATTATATGATTGTAACAGAGGATATATCTTAAATACGTTGGATACAGAGAGAATGAAAGTACAAGCATGGAGAAAGATATACCATGTAAAACATAAACCAAAAGAAAGTGTGTAGCTATACTTTATCATAGTAAACTTTAACGCAGGAGACAGATACACAGGCATGGATAGAGATATAGGAGGACACTTCAAAACAACAAAAGTTCAATTCACCAGGAAGATAAAACAATTCTATATCTGAGTGTACCTAATAACACAGTCAGGAATCTGTTCCTGAAAATTAGATATTCTGCGCAAAAACCATAACTCGGAGCTTATTTTCCATTATTTTAAGTCAGAAAAACTGTAATATGTTACATATCAACTCATGATCCCCAGTTATTTGTCTTTTAAACTTTAATACATAAAAAATACCCACTTATAGTAGTAAATTATCATGGTTAGCATGTAAAGTGCTTACTACATGACTTCACATGCAATAACTTTCTCACTGGCTTTTTTCCCCTCTCCATAATTTACTTTCTCAACTTTTTTGTGAATTCTACAAATCTAAGCAAAAGTAGGGGCTAAATATGAAAGGCAATTAGAAACATGTTCAGGACAAACAAGCATGGTAAACAATGAATGGCTCAAAGGCTTCTAATATTGTGACGTCTTGCTTATTGCTAGCAACATCAGAGCTGCACATGCCCTTTGTCGACACTCAATACACACTCCAAATGTCTACACGTGATTCTAATATTCTACAAATTGTATTTGGAATGTAATTGGTGACTTTTCCCATACAACAGTTTGTTAAAATACTGTACCAAGTTTTGCCAATACAAAAATACACTTTTCCTAAATCAAGCTAAAAATCAAGAGTATGCCTGTATATAAAGCCAACACCCAAAAGAAGTCAGTCAAGTCCACAATTACAGCAAGCTGATTTTAACAGAGCTTTCTCAGTAAGACGGAACAAGCAGATCAGAACAAGAGAACAAGCAAACCAAAAAGAAAAAACAAACAAACAACAAAAAACAGAAAAAGATCTGAACATTATAATTGATGACCTAACTAATATATGAACACTAGACCTAACAACTGCAGAAAATACTTTCTTTATCACTGTATACAAAACATTTACCAAAAGTGACTGCATGCTGGACCATAAACTAAGTCTTAACAAATTTCAAAGGACAGATATGTTGTCTGACCCCAGACAAATTAAGCTAGAAATTATACTAATAACAAAAATGTAACCTGGAAACCCTTATGTGAAAATTAAGCAATAAATTTCTTAGTAATCTGTAGGTCAAAGAAGAAACCACAATGAAAATTAGAAAATATTTTGAATGGAATGCTATTAAGAATACTTTATATCAAATGTATGGGGCATAGCTAAAGCCATGCTTAAGAGGGAAATTTATAGTTTTAAAATACATACATTGGGGAGGAAGAGGAAGGCCAAAAACCAATTTCTAAACAATCATCTCAAAGAGTTACCAAAAGAACAAATTAAACCCAAAACAGATGAAATAAAGAAATAAAAGTAAGAGCAAAGAGTAATAAAACAAAAAACAAACACACAATAGAGATCAGAAAAACAAAGAGTTAGTGCTTTGGAAGGACTAATAAAATTGGTAAGTCCCAGGCAAGAACAATAAAGAAAAAGATCAAAACATCTCTCTCCCCAAAGGTCTTAGATAAGGGAATATGGATTTTTTCATATTTGTCCTGCACACATTACTTGTCACATGAAGACTAATATAAATGACCAACAAAAATCTGCCAGTAAATTATTTACAGTAAAACTAAATTGTTATGTATAATCTCTAACCATCACTTCCTATATTTCCAGTTTACACACTCTAATAACTTCCTTGCAACAATCATTTGATCCCACTAGGTCTTACAATTTATTAATTTTCCAATTTTCCACCTTTTCACTGTCTCCCTGACCCACTGTGTGTTCCTTGCTTCCCTCCTTATCCAGTTTAACTTTCATATACTCTCACCTCTCTTGGCCCTGCCCCCTTGCTCCCATTTTATGGCAAAACCCAACCCCTGGGAACCTGCTCCCAGGTAGCTAAATATGGCTGGAGAAAAAAACAATCATGCTAATTAATCTGACTTTAAGTTCATGAAGGTCATGAATCTCAAAGCTCAAATATTCCCTTCACATTATAATCTTCCATTTCCCAATTCCTGGTTGATTATTTTATGCCATAAAGCTACAAGATACACATACCATCATTTATCAGACTTATTATAAAGCTATACTATTTAAGATGCTGTGATTTTGCCCCAAGGGAAAACTCAAAGCTAGCAGAAGGAAAGAAATAATAAATTTTAGAGGATGGATAAATACAGAACAGAAAAACAATAGGAAAAAAAAAAAATCAACAAAACCAAAAGGTGGTTCCTCAAAAGGATTAACAAAATTGACAAACCTAGCCAGGTGTGGTGGCTCACACGTGTAATCCCAGAACTTTGGGAGGCTGAGGCAGGAGGATCAGGTGAGGCCAGGAGTTCAAGATCAGCCTGGGAATGAAGCAAGACCCTGTCTCTACAAGAAAAAAGAAAGAAAGAGAGAAAGAGAAAGCAAGAAATTGACAAATCTTTAGCTAGACTAAGAAGAAAGAGAGAAGACTCAAATTACTAAAATCAGAAATGAAAGTAGGGACATTACTACCTATTCCATAGAAATAAATAGGATTGTTTAAGAAGGCACTATAAACAACTATATGCCAACAAATACAATAACCTAGATAAAATGGACAAATTTCTAGAAACACAAAACTGAACAGACCCACAACTAGTAAGGAGATTGAATTCAAAATCAAAATTCAAAATTCAAAATCTACTGACAAAGAAAAGCCTGGACCTGATTGCTTTACTAGTGAATTCCATCAGACATTTAAAGAACTAACACCAATCCTTCTCAAAGTCTTCCAAAAAAATTGAAGAGAAACAATTTCTAACTAATTCTGTAAGGGCAGCACTTCCCTGATACCAAAGCCAAAGACACTACAAAAAAAGAAAACTACAGACTAATATTCTCCAAGAACACTGACACAAAAATCCTCAACAAAATACTAGCAAACTGAATTCACCAGAATATTAAAAGGATATTGATGACCAAGTGAGATCTATTCCTGGAATGCAAGGATGGTTCAACATACTAAAATCAATCAAAGTGATAAACCACATTAACAGAATAAAGGAAAAAAATCCCACATGATTATCGCAATGCTGATAAAGGATTTGACAAAATATAATACCCTTTTATGATAAAAACACTCAAGCAACTCGGAACAGAAGGAAACTTTGTCACCATAATAAACACCATGTATAAATCCCACAGCTAACACCATATTCAATGATAAAAGACTGAAAGCTTTTTCTCTAAGATCAAGGACTAGATAAAGATGACCACATTCACCACTTCTATTCAACACTGTAGTGGAAATTCTAGCCAGAGCAATTAATCAAGAAAAAGAAATAAATGGCATCCAAATTAGAAAAAAGAAGTTATCTGTTTGAAGATGATATGATCTGATATGCAGCAAATCCTAAAGATTCCACAAAAGAAATGTTAGAACTAATAAATAAATTCAGTAAAGTAGCAGCATGCAAAATGAACACACAAAAGTCAGTTGCAAATCTATAAACTAAGGATGAACAATGTGAAATAAGAAAACAATTCCATTTACAATAGCATCAGATGCTCCTCAATTTATAATGAGGTTATGTCCCAATAAACCCACTGTCAACTGAAAATATCCTAAATCAAAAATGCATTCAATATACCTAACCTACCAAACATCATAGCTTAGTCTATGCTACCTTAAACATGCTCAGAACACCTACATTAGCCTACAGCTGGTCAAAATCATCTAACACAAAGCCTGTTTTACTATAAAGTGTTGAATAGTTCATGTAATTTATTGAATATTATACTGAAGCACAGTTTCTATATTGTAACGCCAAAAAATTGTTAAGTTGAACCATCATTAAGTTGGGAACTGTCTATACTTAACAAGGAGGTGAAAGATTTGTACACTAAAAACTAAAAACATTGATGAAAACAATTAAAGAAGACAAATAAATGGAAAGACATCTTGTATTCATGAACTGCAAGATTTATTGTTAGTAAGATGTCAATACTACCCAAAGTGATCTACAAATTCAATGCAATCCCTATTAAAATCCCAATGATATTTTTGTAGAACAGAAAATGCCACCCTAAAATTCATATGAAATCTCAAGAGATTCATATGAAATCTCAAATAGCCAAAATAATCTTGAAAAAGAAAAACAAAGTTGAAGGACTCACACTTCCTGATTTCAAAATTTACTACAATGCTACAGTAATCAAAAAACAGTATAGTATTGGCATAAAGACAGACATAAAGACCAATGGAATAGAATAAAGAGCTCAGAAATAAACCCATACATATATGGTCAAATGATTTTTGATAAGGGTGCCAAGACCACTCAATGGGAAAGGACATTCTTTTCAACAAATGATGTTGGGAAAACTGGATATCCACATGGAAAAGAATGAAGTTGAATCCTTACCTAACACCATAAACAGAAATTAACTCAAAAATTGATCAAAGATCTAAACCCAATTGCTTAAACTATAAAACTCTTAGAAGAAAACAGACAAAAGGCTTCAAGACCCTGGATTTGGAAATGATTTCTTAGTCATGACATCAAAAGCACAATCAAAAAAAGAAAAAATACACAAACTGGGCTTCATCAAAATTAAAAACTTTTGTGCACCAATGGACACTATCGACAGAGTAAAACTGCGACCCAGAATGAAAGAAAATAATTGCAAATCACATATCCGATACAGGATTAATACCCAGAATATTTTTATAAAGAATTCCAAAAACTCACCAAGAACAAAACTACAACCCAATTTAAAAATGGGCAAAGGACCTGAATTGACATTTCTCCAGAGAAGACACACAAATGGTCGACAAGCACATGAAAAGATGTTCAACATCATTAATCATTAGGCAAATGCAAATCAAAGTCCCAATGAGAACCATTTAACCTCCATTAGGATGACTATTATGAGAGAGAAAGAACCAAAAAAACCCCAGAAAACAGCAAGCATTAGCATGGCTGTGTGGAAAAACTACAACCCCTGTGCACTGTTCTTGGAGAAGTAAAACAGTGCAGCTGCTATGGAAAACAGTATGCTAGTTGCTCAAAAAATTAAACACAGAATCATCATTTGATCCAATAATTCCAATTCTAGGTATATAAACAAAAGAATTGAAAGCAGGGACTCAGATGTTCGTACAACAATGTTCATAGAAGCATTACTCACAATAGTCAAAAGGTGGAAACAACCCAAATGTCCATGGGTGGGTGAACAGATAAACAAAATATGGTATTTACATACAATAGAACATTATTCAGCCTTTAAAAAAAAAGAGAAAATCCTGTCACATGCTACAACATAGATGAACCTTGACTACATGCTAAGAGAAATAAGCCAGTCACAAAAGGACAAATACTGTTATGAGTCCACTTACACAAAGTACCTAGGGTAGCCAAAATCATAGAGACAGAAGGTAGAACCGTAGTTAGTTGCCAGGAGCTGGAGGGAGGAAGGAATCGGGAATTATTGTTTAATGGGCACAGAGTTTTAGCATGGGAAAATGAGAAAGTTCTGAAGATGGATAGTCGTAACGGTTGCACAGCAATGAATTTACTTAATGCCACTGAACTATACACTTTAAAAGGGTTAGAACAGTAAATTCTATATCAGGTATATTTTAACACAATTTCAAAAATTCAAGTACTCAAAAATAGTATGTACACACCTTTAAAATAATTGCAGGAGTCATATTTTATTAATTCAACCTAACCACTAACGTTTTAGATCAAACGAGTACTGATTTTTCCATACAGTAAAGCTAAAGGAGTTTTACTCAAAATGGCAACATCTAAAACCTACCTTTAGAAAACACAGATGGGCATTTTTCACATAAAGAAAGTAATATATCTTTTCCTGGGGGGAAAAAAGAATCTCTCTAATTAAATCCCAAGGTCTATATCTGTATTCAGGCAACATTAACACAGGAAAGAATTACTTAAAAGTGAATTCTCAGATAACTGAAATATTTTTTTAGTATGTCCTTTTTTTTTAAATCAGGAACTAGATTTTTAAAAGGATTCCCAGTATGGGCTCTGCTCTCTTAATTTAAAAGATACAGAATCTAGCACTCAGATTCAGACCAATTCAGTACTAATACTGGTCACAGATGTTCAGTTTTGTTTTTAATTTATTTACTGTTTTAAAGAACCTGTTGCTTAAGTAAATAAATATTTTAAGAGCGTGGACTTTAAACAGAAGGTAAACTTTACTTTTTAAACTTGGCCCATATTAACACCAATCATTGAGTTCCTCAGAACACCCCATTTTGATGATTCTGGTGAATCAATTACACATTAAATTTTTTTAAGAACTACTAAAATGAACTTTGGCATAGAAATGCTATGTAAAATTAACAACTGAACCCTTTAAAAAAATAAACGGTATCCATCAAGAGAAAATCTTTAATGATCCATTACTTCTTTAAAGGAGAGGAACGTAAGAGTTCAATTTTGGACATATTAAACTTAAGATGGTCATGGACAAGTGAAAATGTCAAACAGGAAGCTAGATATAAGACTCATACTTCAAGGACAGAAATATGCATTCGGGAATCGTGGGCATATAAACAATATTAATGGGACAAAATGTATTAAATAACATGAAAAGAGAGTAAAGTCAACCCCAAGAAACAAAAACATTTATTATTGTTGCAAATGAATGGCCTCAAATCATCCTGTAGACATAAGGTTTTTCAAACAACTGGGCCAATATTTAAAAACTAAACATTTCAAAAAGAAATCTAACTTTTGGCTTCCCTTGAAAAATCCATTCTGTAACACTTTCGAGAATTTATTCTAAGGAAATGACAAGACAATGATAAAGGATATATGTATATGGACGTTCATCCCAACACAACTAAAATAGTGAATATGTGGAGGGGAAATAATACGGATGCATACAGGGGTGGCCTGTCCATATAATAAAATACTGTATCCATTAAAAAGGCTGAACATTGTACAACAAATGTTCACAATATATTGCTGTGGGTAGAAAAAATTCTAGTTTTGCTTTTAAAAATTCTATAAACATTATGTGCACAGATAAAAGACTAGCAGCATATACTCATGTTATTGAAAGTAATAACTTATGGTCGGTTTTCAAAATTATTTTCATTTTTTCTAAAATACCTCATCATTGCTGTGGTAAGGAAAAAAAACTCTTAAAAACAAAAATTGACAGCTGCTTTTAAAATTAAGAAGAAAAAAAAATCCTGAGCACCAGAAAACATTCAAGAATGAACTTTAAACATTATTGAAATGTTCCTTCTACTTCAGCATCTTGTGCAATTTCCAGTTACTCTTTCTTCACAACTTGCTTGAAATTTCAAAGCATTATCTGACTGAGAAGTCTACTGCACATTGAGTGAGAAAACCTGGATTCTAGACCCAAACATGTCACTAAACTAGTTACATCATGTTTGATATCTGACAATTTCTAAGTAAAAGTAACTTTTTATAACAGTAAAATTGAAATTATATCTATTATATGTACCACACGAGGCTAGAATAAAATACTATACATTTGCAAATATTTGGGAGAAAAGTAGTCCAAAAACACAGTATTACCACTAGCAAGTGGTATATGGTATATGTTATTAATATTTATGGTCTGAAAACAAAATAAGTATTTACTGTGTGCCTGCTATTTCACATACTTACTTCCTTTCAAACATATTATTACCTTTTTGCATACACTATGAAAATAAGGAGAAGAAAATCAAATGAAAAACATTATCTTATTAATTAATTCCAGTAACTGAATGTCAAGTTGATCTCTAAGGTTAAAGGCAAACTAAATATGAAATAGATAAAATCAGTAATATTATTTTAAAAATTTTTCCTTAAGCGTAGTAGATACTCTGACTTTTTTCCTTTTAGTGTAAAATAATCTATCAAATGAAAAGAAGGAGAAAAAACAGAGTGCTGCTGAGTCAATACTTTTCCAGGACCCATTATGTTTAGAAACCAAGCTATGGATGGTTCTAGGTATGCCCACTACTAATGTGGTGCCATTGCTGCTAAGCCATTTCTAGGAAATACACAAATATAATATGAATACATGTTCATACTGATAAGTCCAATTCCCACAAAGTTCTACTCTGCCTTCCTAATTCCACATTTGAATTTCCCTTCTTCCACAGTAAGAAATCTACCTTGTAACAACAGCAATGCATTTATTCATTTCCTTAATCCAGAGTTACTCTATGGTAGCACTACTGACATTTTGGACCAGATAATAATTTGGCGGGTGGGGGGGGGGGGCAGTGGGGGTGTGTGATGGTGGTGGGAGGTCCTGTGTATTGTAGAATGTTTAGTAGCACAACCTGATCTCTAACCACCAGATGCCAGTGGCATCTCCCTCTAGTCATGACAATCAAAAATATCTCCAGAAGCCAAATGTCCCCTAGGGATGAAAACTGCCCCTGAGTTGAGAAGCACTAACTACAATACACATAAAATAGTTTCAGAATCACTTCATTTACCCCATTACAAAAGTAAAATCACTAAAAAGCTCATATTTGCTTGCAGGGTTTTTTTTCCGTAGACTAAGGGGATATAATCAAAGATCTATGTTCAAGAGTTACTTGGATCAGTTCCTTTCCTCCCCCCACTTTCCCTCTTCAGAGTGGTGGTTGTTACTCAATTGCAATACAGTTGAGTTCATTTCTGTTTGCACTGTTTTAGGATTTTTTCCCCTCACCCTTTTTCTTATTTTTTTTAATATGTAGAACATTAACATGCTTCTCCAAGTCAAAACTCTACTAAAACATATAGCCAGAGAATGTCCACTTTGCCTTACCCTCCCCGCCTCCTGTGGTAACCAATTTCAATGCTTATTGATTTATCCTTCCTATGTTTCTTTTCTGCAAAAGTTAAGATATATGTTTTATTTATTCTCCCTCTTACCCAAAAGTAACATACTATATTTACTTTTCCACAACTTTGCCCTTTTCACTTATTATCAGTTCACAGAAATTGTCCTCATTTTCTTTCACTGAATTTTACTTTTGTAAAGTCTACTATTTATTAACATAGTATTATGAAAGCTGTCTTATAACCTAAAGCTTGATATGGTTTTCTTTTATAAACTCAATATAATTAGTCATAAATATTGATTTTAAAAGGGAGAAGAACAGATTCTAGTCTAAATTTCACATTTTAGACAAAAAAGAAATTGACAAAAGAAATTGAAGTTCAGTTTTTCAAAGCCATAAAGTTCAGTTCAATATACACATAAGTAGCAAATATTAAGTATTAGATACTATGCTAAATACTAAAGAAACAAAGATGAATTTTTTAAAAATCTTTCTACCTTCAAGAGAGCCAAGTGAATAAATGTCAATATAGTGTTACATTCAGTGACAGACACAAACATAATTTACAAATGTAATGAAGGAGGGAGCAAGTTTGTGTTTTGTTTTTTTATTTCAGGTTTAGTATGTTTATCGGGATAAAGTACATAGTATGAAAGAACAGGACAGGGAATTTCCATAAAACCATAAGGAGCTGGAAAAGCTGGAGCACAGGACATTTGTAGGAAAATGAGAAAAAATAATACTGGAGAGGTAAGCAGGGGTCAGATTCCAAGAGACATGGGGTTTATTTTAAATGTGACAGGAAGCCATCGTTAGTTTTATTCTGGCTTTGCTATTGTGTGACCTTGGAAATGTCACTTGACTTCTCTATGTCCAACTGTAGGATAATAACAACATATATATCATATGGGTATACTGAAGAATAAATACACTGATGTGTATAAAACTGAGTGTCAAGCACATGTAAAGTGCTCTATAAATGTCAGACAGTATTTCAGCTCTAACATTCCATGATTCTAGTATTAATATTTATAAAGCACTTCTAAAAATGAAATATATAGTATCATTTGAAGATTATAATCTCTGCTGAACAGACATTAGTATGTTTTACAACTCAAGGGACAGCACAATAAGTGGAATGAATTTATTGACAGGGTTCTTTACTGTCTGAGGGGCTTCTGACTACAGAGAGAAACACTCATTAAGCTTTTCTAAGTGTTAGTTTCATTAAATGTATGTATACAATCTAAAAACAAACCTTTTTAGATACTTAGACAACAATTCATATTCCTTTGGTTCCGACTACAAAAATAAAAGATGAAACAGAAAACAAGCTAGAATCTTTAGAAGTAATCCAGAGCAAGGAAGCCTACACTAATTACTGCTTTTTTTCCCCCACAGGTATAAACACAGTCTAGGTCAACCACACATTGCTTAGGGACTATGCTAGTAGTGAAGAGTAACTAAACAAAGAAATTTAGAATGAAACAGTAGAACAACATGAAAATAACAAAGAAAAGATGGAAGAGGTACCCAAATTAACCAACCCTGAAACTACCCCTACTATATTTATCACTATATGAGATGATAAAATCTTTCCTGTTTTAATTAGCCTCTCTTGTCATTTGCAGTAGAAAGCACCCTAACTGATACATACATGCAGATAATTTAAGAGCTGATGATTATAATCTGTTCTGAATAGAACAAGGAAATTACAGATCATTCAAAAAGGTTTAGGTAGGTCATTTTCGTATCAAATTATAAATATTCTTTCTTGATCTGTCATTTTATTTTATAATTTTTTTTCTAGCCATAAAAAAGATGTACTAATAATATATCTAAAGTGCTGATAAGACTAAAATCATCTGAGTCAAAATGCCAGATGATATAGAAGGCTAGATAGAAATAGAAAGCAAAGATGCCTCATAAATATAGACCATAAAACAAAACATATATACAGCCTTAAAAATGAAACTTCTCATGCAGTTCTAAAGAAAGTTGACAGTTTCTGATATCCCATAGGTACTCAGTATAACACTGTCTTTATAAAAAAAAGATGTGTGAATTAAGTACTCAATTAAAAACTGCTAAACAACAGCAGTATAGAATATGGCATTTAAAGAAGAGCAATCAATTCTTGTAATATACACAGGTCATAATCATATGCAAAAAAGACAAATTAATAAATGACTAACAAAGACAAGACAGGAGATAGTGGGACAGCAACCTTGTTGATTAGCTTCCTAAAATCAAAAGTACCTTAACAAGACTGCTTGAAAATTCTCTCACATCAGCCAACTAATCAAAATCGAGTATCTGTTTCAGAAAGGTTCTGCCGGCATAGTGAGACAGGCTTTTTCTTACTGTAATAAGAAGACCCATGGCCACAGCTCTCAATGGCATACCCATCAACAAAAAGAAAAACAAATACAGCATTACTTTACAGGCATCCGGTATCCAAATGACATTCCCCATCATCAACTGACGGCATAAAAGTGAACGCAGACGATAGGTGATTTTTTTTTTTTATGTGTGCCTCAGACTAAGTCTCTCTGCAAAGGGCTTACAGAAAAAGAGCATTTATTCCAAAGCCAGATCCTGAAAGAGGAGGCTAGACTGTTAATAATACTAAGTATAATCACCTCTCACTGATTTTTAGTATAGGCAGTAGCAAATACTGTTAAGACAAAGGTTTTGAACTCTGGTGCTAGTAGAAACCAGTATTTAATTAGCATTATATTACCTTAATTTTCATTTGTCCTCTCAAAACTAAGGAAAAAGCAGAAAGAAGAAATTGTAAAGGACAGACTGAATTGAGTAAGATCAAGATGCAGTCCTATACCAATACTAATAATTAACTAGTAACTACAAAAAACTGGTCAAGACATCAACATTGTAATTTTGTGTAATTTATTCACAGATGTAAATGGACATGAATTTACTAGAAAATATTTTCCAATTTTATCTCTTCTAAAATAATTTTTAATAAAAAAGTCTACTTTGCATACATGTAAAAGCTACCTATTATTTATTTTAAAGTATGTTACTTTTCTTAGCTGTTTATGCTCTCAATTCAACCTATAATTTTAAACATTAAGATCTAGAATTTATTTTTAAGAACTAGACTGTATTTTAGTATATGGGAACCACTAAACTTAATCATGTCCCCCAAGGGAAAATTTCTTATTTTGAAGTCAACACAGTTTTTATTTTTAAGCAGTATAATAGAAAATATACTAGCTTTGGAGTCCAAAGAGCCAATTTTAAATCCTAGCTCAACTAACTAGCTACTAGGGATCTTGACCAAGTCACTTAATCTCTCAGCCACAGTTTCTTCATTTCTAAAATGGAGTAAATACCACATACCTCACAGGCCATGTAAATGTTAACGTACACGGGAATGTATACTAAAGCATCTATAGCACAATGCGTAGTATACACAGGTCTTCCATAAAAGTTCAATAATAAATGGTTTCTCAGTCATGCTCAGTTTTGTCTGTTTGGTTGGTTCAAATATCAGAGAAGTGACATAGGGCAGTGGTTAAGAGGACGGGTTCTGCAGCAAGCCCACCTGGATTCACACCTCAGCTCCACCACTTTCTGTGTGTATAGACTTGAGGAAGTCATACAACTTCTCTAAGCTTCGGATGTCAAATATTCAAAAATTGGAATAATAATATTATTCACGGACTTTTAAAGATTAAAAGAGATAATACATATAAAGTGTTTAGCTTACTATCCTGCACAAGTACTCAATAAATGTTGGCTATTATTACTATTACTTAATATAAAAACTATAAAAACACTCATTACATTTTTTAAAGTACTCTTGATAGCCTGTGTGACTGTAAAATAAGTTTACAAATGCTATGAAAGTCACAACACATGTACTCAAATTGTCATGAAATGTGCATAAAAGACAAACACCAGGAACTTGGGTGATCAGCCTACTGTAAAGACCTCAGCCACCACCTGTACACTGTGAGAACATCAGAGTTACAATACTAGCCTAATTGGCCCTCTATTTCCAACCACACTTTCTACCCAACCTAGGTATCCCACAGGTATCTCAAAACCCAACATTTTCTGTCCAGGCTCAGTGGCTCATGCCTGTAATCTCAGCACTTTGGGAGGCTGAGGTGGGAGGATCACTTGAAGCTAGGCGTTCAAGACCAGCCTGGGCAACATAACAAGACCCCGTCTCTACAAAAAATAAAAAAAAATTAGGCATAGTGATGCATGCCTGTAGTCCTAGCTACTTGGGAGGCTGAGGATGAGGCGGGAGGACTGCTTAAGCCAGGACTTCAAGGCTACAGTGAGCTAAGATCACACCACTGCACTCCAGCCTGGGCCACACAGTGAGACCCTGTCTCTTTAAAAAAAAAAAAAAAAATTATATTCTTAAATCAAACACATCAAGCCTATTTCTTTTCCGTAACAGTCATTGCCACCTTTAGCCTAGGCTTTGCAACAACCCCGTAACTGGTCTCAGCAGGCATTTTTATTTCCCTCCAATCCAATTTCTTCATTTTCATTAGAGTTATCTTTAACATGCCAATATAATTGTGTCATTTATCAGTGTTCTTAAAGTCCGAGACTTTAACATGGCCTGGAAGGCCTTGCCTAATCCTGTTCTTCCTCTATCCACCATCCTCATTCCGTGCCACTCTTCCTCTTGCCCAGTCAGCTTCCGGACACAGGCCTTTCTGTACTTAGAAACCTCCTAACTCCTTTCTGCTTCAGGACCTTCACACATACTACCATCAGCACAGCTATCTCTTACTAGGACTCATCCCAAGCATTTCCCCTTATTAAGAGTCCCATTCATCCTTTATATCTCAGTATTACCACTATTTCCTCAAGGAAATGTTTCGTAACATCCAAACTATGTTAGGACTTCCTCTGATACACTTTCTGAACAGACTGTACTTCTCTCGTATGGCATTTACAACTTTAATTACTTACTTATACAATTAAATATTTAATTTTTCTTCCCCCTCCCCAACTGTAAGCTAAGCAAGGGAGAGGATCAAGTCTATCGTATTTGCCCCTATAAACCCATAAGTTACCACAGTGCCTAGCGCAAAACAGATGCTCAATACATAGTTATTAATAAAAGAAAGCAAAAGTCAGAGTATAAGAAAGATTTCACATGTTCAGGCTGTGAAAACTCCCTAAGAATCAATCTTTTCAAGGTAGAAGTTATTCTTCATTGAACTGCAGAAGGGAAGACATTTATCAAATACCTGTATGTACCAGTAACTGTGTTAAACCTTAATATAATATATATGTTATCTCCAGTAATAGTCACAACAACCCTGTGAGGTAGATAGCATTTGCTCCATTTCAAGAATGAAGCAACTGAGAGCCAAAATGATCAGTACTCATTCAAAGTCACACAAGGAGGCAGAGTTAAAATTGTGGCTATAAAATCATGTCTTTTTCCATAACAGTACAGTAACACCACTGGAATTACTTAAAGAGTGGCTGAACAAAGGCTATCAGTAAAAAAATGTCATTGGGGTGATCCATCACTAGGTAGGCAGAACTATAAAGTCTTTAAAGGAATCATCTAACTCCAATTTCATGAGTTTACACTACTTTTCAGTAGCAGAGTATTACGATAATTTCTACTAAATTGTGTATGCCTGCACAAGAGAAACTAGAGCATGTAGAAAGACCACTGCATTGCACTATATTCTCCCCCAGTTCCAACATCAGAAGGCAATTTATCTGATGCTACAATGGGCTGTCAAAATACAAAAGCCACAGCAGTAATCAGCTAACTTAGAGTTCTGACTCCTTAAAGGTCCCCGCCTCCCAATCCCTCCTACTCTGAACATCAACACCGATACCTTTCCCTGAACTCCAAGCATTTGCAAAGGAACTTGAGCTTCTACTTACTTCCCACTACTACTTCTACTTCTACTTCACGATAACCTCAAAATGGAAAGAAAAAGAAGAGAAAAGATTCCTCTCAATCTCAATTCTTGGACAATTAGGAGAATCACAATTGCTGGACTACGAAAAGGGCTAGCCCTGGGGGACTGCTAGGTGGGTATAGTTTAGATTGAGGTTCTTTCAGTTCCTACTGTCATTTACTATTTTTACACAAAAACAATATTAACTATATAGGTCAATAAATGGCTCAAGAAAACTAACTGATTTAATGCAGTTCTCTCTCAATTTAAAAGGATACCAGATTCAACCGAGGAACTAAAACATATACTCTGCATGCATGAACTCACCCTAGCCCCGCAATAAAACTATCATGATAATTGAGAGTAATGCCTAAACAAGAGTAATTTATAAAAGCTCCACAGATCATGATGATGTGCATCCTTAGTCCAGAGCTACTGCTTTACTGTGTTATAATATTAAATTCCTTATTCATTCAAACACTGATTGGCTATATGTAAGAGTGAAGTGGCAAAATCATACAAATGAGTGAAGTCTTGACTGTATTATATCTGCACTTTATACACACATTTATATTCTCCACTTCCTCTCTCCATGTCCTTCAATCAGATAGCTTTCCTGGTCTTTTCATTTTTTCCCACTTGATAAAGAAAGACACAAGAAGAATTTTATCTCTCTCATATTTCTACCATGAGGGAAAAATAGCTTCAACATACCAGGAAGCAGAGAGATCATTCTGGTTAACCAGGGACAGGTAAATCCTAGTTAATGTCTATTGTGCAGGTATAATTACTGTGAGACCCCTCACTCTGAGAGGTATCCTTGTTTGATAATAAATTAGATCAGAAGTATGTCACTGTTTTCATTTCTATATGATTTTTTAAATTGAGTCATAATTCACATACCATAAAACTCACCTTTTTAAAGTGTACAATTCAGTGTTGTTTTTTTTTACTACAGTCACAAAATAGTGCAACCATCACCACTACCTAGTTACAGAACATTTTTATCACCCCAAAGAGAAACTCAATACCCATTAGCAATCAGTCCCCAATCCCTGACAAATACTAATCTACTTTCTGTCTCTATGAAATTTGCCTATTCTTGACACTTCACATAAATGGAATTATACAATCTGTAGTCTTATTTCTGGCTTCTTTTACTTAACAGGATGTTTTCAAGGTTTATCTGTGTTGTAACATGAATCACTACCTTCATCCTTTTTGGGCTGAATAACATTGTATTGTATGGATATACCACATTTTATCTACCCATTCATCAACTGATGGACATTTGGCCTGTTTCCACTTTTTAACTATTATGAATAATGCTACTATGAACAATGGTGTACAAGTTGTTGTGTGGATATACTGTTTTCAATTCTGTTGGATATAAACTAGGAGCAGAACTGCTGGGTCATGTGGTAACTATGTTTAACTTTTTGAGGAACTGCCAGACTATTCTTCAAGGCATCTGAACCATTTCACATTCCCACCAGCAATGTATGAAGGTACCAATTTCTCCACACTCCCTCCAACACTTGTTGTTTTCTGTCTTTTTTTATTATAGCCATCATGGTGGGTGTGAAGTAGTATCTCACTGCAGTTTTGGTCTGCATTTCCCTAATGACTAGTCCTTTCATGTGCCTATTGGTGGAGAAACATCTATTTAAACCCTTTCTGAAACTGGGTTACTGTCTTTTCATTGTTGAGTTTTAAGAGTTCTTTATATATTCTGGATACTAAATTCTTATCAGATATATGATTTGCAAATATTTTCGCCCATTCATTGAATTGCTTTTTCATTTTCTTGATAGTGTCACTAGAAGCATAAAAGTTTTTAATTTTACTTAAGTCCAACTTACCTAATTCTTCTTCGGTTGCTTATGCTTTTGGTGTCATATTTAAGAAACCATTGCCAAATTCAAGATCATGAAGACTTAGCCTACATAGTTCTGGCTCTTACATTTAAGTCTTTGGTCTACTTTGAGCCAATTTTTGTATACAGTGTGAGGTAAGTATCCAAATTCTTTTGCATACGGGTATTTAGGTGTCCCAACACCATTTGTTTAAAAGTCTATTATTCCCCCATTGAACTGTCTTGATACCCTTGTCAAAAAAAAAAAAAAAAAAAAAAAAACAATGACCATAAATGTACTGGTTTATTTAGGGACTCTTAATTCTATCCCACTGATCTATGTTTATCTTTATGCCAGTCCCATACTGTCTTGGTTACTCTAGCTTTGTAGTAAGTTCTCAGATTGGGAAGTGGGAGTCCTCCAACTTTATTCTTTTTAAAGACTGTTTTGGCCATTTGGGATATCTTAAACTTTCGTATGGATTTTAGGATCAGTTTGTTAATTTCTGAAGACAAAAAAAGCCAACTGAGATTTTGATATGGACTGTGTTGAAAATGTTGATCAATTTGGGAGTACTGCAATCTTAATATTAACTCTGCCAACCCATAAACGGTATGTCTCTGCATTTATTTAGGTTTTCTTTAATTTCTTTCAATGATGTTTTATAGTTTTCAGGGTAAAAGTGTTCCATTTCTTTTGTTAAATTTTTTCCTAAGTGCTTCATTATTTTGATACCATTGTAAATGGAATCTTCATAAATTTTTTGATTGCTCACTGCTAGCATTCTATGTTTCTTGATTTTAAAAACTTTCAGTGATATAAAAGAAGAGTAATTAAAAATTTTTACTGTATTTAAGTATGATACCCTGGGTCTTCCACATGGGTCCTCCACATATTAATATTATTTACTAGAACCAGAAAAAAACTGATCTAAACAAGTAAGGAACCCCAGTGGCTGTTCACTTTGTTAAAAGATCTCCTTGAAAATCAGAATCAAGAAATAACCAAATAATTTTAATCCCAATTTCAATACAGAACAATGCAACTACATGCCACACACAAAAATGACGCCATATACTCTCTTATAAAATAAACAAACCAAAAAAAACACTCATACTGTAGACTTTCTCAGACAAACCCAAGGAAAATTATCATACTATAATTTATAACACAACCAGAGGTTATTTACCCTTATAGAACTATCTTCCAGTTACTTTTAATATAAGAACATTTTTATTTGTTCCCTCTAAACTAGGATGTTTTCATTACTGTTTACAATTAAATCCAGGCAAAAATTCAAATTCTAAATTAATTTAAGACTACCATAAGCTATTATTTTACAGAAAATTACTAAAGCATTCCATTTTAGCCTGAACTGTATATGCTGTATAATTACATATTTTTAAAATATAATGATATGTTACATGAGCACGAAGACAGCTATCAGTCAGTATATAAAGAAATGTCTGAACAATGAAAACATAAACTGTACTTTGAATATAAAGCTCATACTCTTATGGTCATTAATTGAAAATGCAGTTTGGTTATGTATAACTTTCATAAAGGCAGCACATGCCCTACAAATATTCACACATAATTTTATGAAGTTCTGACTTAATTTAGGTTAGTATAAATTTCAGGTAAAACTCAAAAATACTAACATCTGATTCAAGACATAAGATCAATAAAAGTACAACAATACAGACAGCATTGAGAACAATATTCCCTTACTAACTAGAAAAGGGGCTGCTTTTCTACTTAGTAGTGATTCTAATGGATCTCATGACAGATATTCTGGCCTGCAAAACAATTCAAATGCTATAAATCTATTAAAAAAAAGGCAAGAAATCATTTATGATTCAAGGCCACTATGAACAACGGTGGAGGCACTCTGCACATGGATGTGGGGCCAAGTGGTGCCAAGCAGGGACTGAAATCCAACTTGTCCTCTACTCTCAAATTCCTGAATCCTAAAAGAGGGCAGCATTTACCTAAAATTAGGAGAAAAACCTTTTTCTAATTTTTGCAAAAACTAGCTGTGGCCTGGCTATGACACCTCCAAACTAGCTACTTGTTAAAAAAGTTTGGACAAATGAAATTGTGAAAACTGGCGCCTCTGCCTAAAATCAAACCACCAAAATATGACTTCATATAATGTGTTTATTTCTTATGTTTTAGATAAAAGAGTCAATATACCCAAATAAAAATAGGTTGGGGAGAGGGGAGAAATCACCTAAAAAGTAACTTAAAACATGGTATCTATTTTAATTTGGATTTCTGATTAATAACAGGTATATTTTTGTATGCTTCTACTGTGTGTTTTTAGGTTAGAGACATTTATAGCCGAATGCTGAAAAACTAGAGAAGCTTAAGGGTAAAATGTTAATAGCCTATTCCTATTAAGACTCTACTCCTATTAGAGAAATATATATACCATGTTTTACATAACAGATAATAGATACAGCACAAAAAATTATGTGTTGATCACACATACTGGTCAGTAAAGCATCTTTAACTCATTAACAAATTAACTAAATCTGACTGAAGCTGCAAGTAATCTTTTGTAATGTCAATAATCACTCCCTTCATTTAACCGTACAGGGAGTTCTAAGTTTTTTTTAATTGGGCTTCCTTAAACAAGACATACAATTATTTTAAAACTACATAAATTATTAGTTAATCATGGTAAATCAGCCAAACTACTGACTAAAAAGATACAACTTCAAAATTCTTATCAGGATGACCAATCTATAAAATTTATATTTCTAGATATACCAGTGAATTGTCTGTCATGTGATTTTCAGTGACACGTCTTTTACTACCTCAATTCACTTCTACAAAGTGAAGCAAAAATATAGCTCAAAACTCCTACACAAAATTATGATAATTGAGGATATCACTAAGGGCACCTTCATCTCCTTAGAGATAAGCACAATATTATTAAAATTATTAGAAAGGAGACTTTGAGAACTGCCCCTGTGAAGACTAAGTTCATTCATACATGGTCTTTCATTCCCAAATTACACCTACATAAAGAACAATGTCCTGTCTTCACATGGGACATACAAGAGAAATAAAGGACACAGCAAGGCAAGGTCTAGAAATGAAAATAAGATTCTAGTCCTCTACCACCACCAATTCACTCTCAAAATAACACTCCCTCATTTATAAAATGCAGATACTTATGCCTGTCTCAAATACTTTTCAGGATATCATAACAATTTCTAGAAAACAATGTTTTGCAAATAATTAAATCTTCCATAAAGATGAATTATCATTACTAGAAACAATCTCAGTTCTCTATATTATGATTTGAATATTAAATATAGCAAAACTTTTTAACCTATCATCTAAATCAAACCTGTATTTAAATGTTGCTCCAGGTCTAACCTTATCTATATTATTCAGACACACACAATTTGGGATATAATTATACTCACAATCAGAAGACTTCTAAATGAATGTGGAAAAGAGTATAGGAATATAGGAAAGCATGTGATAGAATCTGGAACTGGCATGTTTGGTATTTAACATATTATGTATATAAACACAGATTTAAGTATATGGTATATTTCAATAATTTTATTGTGAACTATAACAGAGACATAAAGATATATTTAAAAATTTACAATTAAAGAATTTATTACATACTCAAGTTACCCAGTATCCCTCATAATCATTAATCCCTCCACCACCCCACCCAAGAGCCAACTATTTCCTGACTCTGGTAGCAACCCTCTTGTGGTTTTGCTGATTTTCTGCTTCACGACATAAGCACAGATCCCTAAACATTATAGCTCATCTTGCCTGTTTTATTTTTGTGTGTGTTGTTTTTACTTTACATTAATGGAATTACACATTATAAACTCTTTTGTTTCTGGCTTATTTTAAGAAATATTTTATTTGTGATATTCATCCGTGTTGTGTATAGGTGTAGTTCCTCCATTTTTATAGCTGTAAAGTATTGCATTATATGAATATATCATGATTTTATTTATGCAGTCAACTGCTGATGAACACTGTATTGCGTCTGAGGCTATTACAAATAGTGCTGTTACCAATGTTACTTAACACATCTCTCAGTATACATGCAGTACTCAGGGCTATACCTATGAAAAAAAAATTACTGGGTCTTAGGGTATACAAATGTTAAACTATTTCCTAAAGTGGTTGTAATAACACACATTTCAGCAGTGTTTACTGAGTCCCCACAACTTACCGTCCTCTCCAAAACTTGTACTGTCAATCTCTTTTCAAAATTTTAGCCACTCTAGTGGGCTTATGACAGAGCCTCTTCACAGTTTCAATTTGTATTTCCCAGATTATTTATAAAGCTAGTACTTTTTTTCACGTTTCTTAAATATTTGAATTTCTTTTATGAAGTGCCTTTTCATGTCTTTTGCCCATGTTTCTATTGACTTGTTTTTGTCTCTGTCACATTAATTTGTAGAAGTGCTTTGAATATTCTAACACATATCTTTTATCCATTAAAGGTATTGCAAATATCTTCTCCACAGTGGACTGCCTCTCTACTCTTAACGGTGACTTTGCAAGAACAAAATTTCTTAATTTTCAGAAAGTCAAAATTATCAATTTTTTTATATTAGTGGGTTTGATTTCTTTTTAAGAAATCTTTGCCTGTCCAAATGCCATGAACATGTTCTCCTATATTGGCTTCTAAAAGTTTTATAGTTTTGCCTTTCATGTTGAAATGTACAAATCAATCTTAAATTGATTTTTGCATATGGTATTGAACATAAGTCATTTCTTGCCATATGGATTTTCACTTGTTCAAGTATCACTTATTGAATAATTCTTTCCCTACCACTTTAAAGTGTGAGGTTTTGACACAAAGCAAGTATCCATGTATGTGTGGACCCTTTTCCAGGCTTTTTATTCTTTTGTTTATCCTTGTGGCATTATTTCATGGAATTAATTATTGCAGATATACGTAAGTTTTGAATAGAGAAAGTCCTTCCACTTTGATCTTCTTTTTCAAGACTACTTAAACTATTCTTGGGCCATAAAATTTCCTTTAAAATACAACATAAAAACAGACAAACTAACAAAATGTTTGGAATATTGACTGGGATTATTTTTGAATTAAGAATAATCCTCAGAAGGACATGGAGTATAACCCTCAAAAAGATATAATCTTAACGGGCAACTAAATTAACCCCACAATAAAGGCTGCTCTGAACCAACAATGACAAGCTTAAACAAAAAAGTTATGAAAAGGATTCAGCTGATACTATGTATATATACAAAAACAAAGTCCAACACTATATCAAAAATACAAAATTAAAAAAAAAAATCCTTCACCCAACCTTGTCAAACCACAACATCCAGCATCCAAACAAAAACTGCAGGCAATGAAAAGCAGCAGGAAAATGTAGTCCACAATAAGGAGAAAAGTCAGTCAACATAAAGAGATGCAGAAATGATAAAGTTAATAGAATTAACAGACAAAGGCATTAAAAAATGATGTAAATAAAATTAATATGTTAGAGAAGATAAAGAAAAATAAGAACATGAGAAAAATGGAAGAAATAAAACTTCCAGAGATGGAAAATAATTATCAGAAATTAAAAATATCCTGGATGAGATTAAGAACAGATTATATATTGCAGAAGAAAAGTTCAGTGAATTTGGAGACATGGTACTATTAACCATCCAAATAAGGCAGAGAGAGAAAAAAGAACAGAAAAAAAAAAGAAGAAAGAGAAGACTATAAGTACCAAGACAGACAGTATCAAAGAACAAAAACCTGGGGTAAGTGGGCTATTTGAAGAAACAGCAGCCAAAACGTTTCTAAATTTGGTTTAAAAAAAGAACTCAAAAAGATCTAGGCAGGATTATCTCAAAGAAAACCATATAAGGCACATCATAATCAAATGACTAAAACCTAATAATAGGAAAAAACTGTAAGAACAGCCAAAGAAAATAGAAAACCTACACACCCAGGGAACAAAAGTAAGACAGCAGACTGTCTGTCAGTAACTATGCAGGCTGCTTCTCGGCCTGTTGGCTAAGATCAAGTGTAGAAACTATGCAGGCTATTTCAGAAAGTATTTTACAACATATTATAGAGATAAAGAGGGACATTTCATGATAAAGGACCCAATTTATCAAGAAGACATAAAAACCCTAATTATATTTGCACCTAATAACAGAGCTTCAAAATACATGAATCAAGTAGCAAAAGGAAAAACAAACAAATCCACAGTTAAAGTAAGATTTCAACACTCCTCTCTCGACACTTACTGTAACAAACAGAAAATCAAAAGGGATATAGAAATCTTAAAGAACACTATCAACCAATTTGACCTAATTAACATTTTTAGAAAACACCACTCAAGATATTCTTATTAAGTCCACACAAAACATTCACTAACCTAACACAGACTATATTCAGTGCCTTGTAATAGATCTCAGTAAGTTGAAAAGAATTTACATCACACAAAGTATCACCAAAGAATTAAATTAGAAACCTATAAGGGAAAGATACCTAGAAAATTAACCAAATATTTGAAAATTAAATGGGTCAAAGAAAAAAAATAACAATGGAAACTTAAAAGTCTTTGAAATCTACGTAAACAAACACACAACATAAACTTTGTAGGAGGCAGACAGAGGAAAATTAAAAGATTAAGTATTTCTGTAGAAAAAGAAGGAAGGTCCCAAATATCAGGAACAAAAGAAGGCATAACACTACAGATCTGACAAACTTAAAAGAATAGGGATTATAATATACAACTGTATGCCAATAAATCTGACACCTTACATAAAATGGACAAATTCCTTGAAAGATAAACAACTAAAGCTTATTCAAGAAGAATTAATATAAATCCGAACAGACTTATACCAATTAAAGAAACTGAATTCATAAAACCTCCTCACAAAGAAACTCCAGGTCCAGAGGTCTTCATTGGTGAATTCTACCAAACACCTAAAAAAGAAATAATACCAATTCTATGCAAACTTTTCCAGAACAAGAAATCCTTCCAACTCACAGCATTATCCTGACACAAAAACCAGACAAAACATTACAAAAAAACTACAAACCAATGCCTTCTATAAACACAGATGAAAAAAAAAAGTTAACAAAATTTTAGCCAGTGAATCCAGCTATATATAAAAAGTGTAACACATCATGACCAAGTGGAGATTACACTAAAAATGCATGAATGGTAAGTTCAATATTCAAAAATCAATCAATGTAACTGACCACATGAACTGACAAAAAAGGAAGAAAACATGATCACATCAATAGACGCATAAAAAACATGATGCAAGAGCTGGTAAAAGACTGAATGTTTTCCACCTGAGATCAGGAGTAAGGCAAGGATGTCAGCACTCTCCACTTCTATCCACCACTGCACTGGGGCTACTAGCCAATGCAATAAAGCAAGTAAAAGGAATAAAAGGCATATAAATTAAAAAGAAGGAAATAAAAGTCTTTATTCACACACATAATGATGGCCTACACCATTAGACTATTTGAAGGAATCTACAAAAACGCCACTACCACCAATAATGAATTTAGCAGAAGCACAAATTACAAAGCTTTAGACAAAAATCAATTATATTTCTGTATACTGGCAACAATTAGAAACTGATATTCTTTAAAATTACCATTTATAACAACATAAAATATAAAATAATTAGAGATGAATTTAACAAAATATGTATAAGACCTTTACACTGAAAACTGCAAGACACTGCTGGGAAAAATAAATATGACTTAAATGTAAAGAGATACCAAGTTCATGCATTGGAAGACTCAATATCCTTAAGAGGTCAATTCTCCCCAAATTGATCTCTAGGGTAAAAGCATTCATAATCAAAATCCCATTAGGCTTTTCGGTAGAAATTGACAAGCTAATTCTAAACTACCTAAAGAGAAATGGAAAGGACCTAGAATAGACAAAGCAAGTTTGAAATATAAAAACAAAGTTGGAGGATTTACACTGCCTGATTTTAAGACTTACTATAAAGCTTCAGTAATCAAGACAGTGAAGAATTGCCATAAGGATAGATATATAGATCAATAGAACAGAACAGAGAGTCCAGAAATAGACCCACACATAATGAATGGTCAAGTGACTTTCAACAAAGGTGCCATAATAATTCAACAGGTGAAAAGATAATCTTTTCAAAAAAGCTGCTGGAACAATTTGATATTAATATTCAAAGAAATAAACCTCAACCTTTACCTCGCACCACACAAAAAAATTAACTCAAAATGGATCACAGACCTAAATATAATAGTACAAAGCAATTCCAAGACATGAAGGAAAAAACTAGGAGAAATTTTTCCCAGTCTCTACGACAAATCTCCAATTTCTACTCCAGTATAATTACAGGGAAAATCCCTAATCTGAGGCTCTCCAGTCAACATATCAATCTATTCAAAAGGAAAGAACATTTCCAATCTAAGAAGTACTCAGAGCAACTTCTAAGCAAGCAGTTATTAACTCAAGCACAATCCACAGAGTTACACGAAGAATAAGAAAACCTGCCATGAAGAATAAGACATTGTCTACATCCTTAGAGCCTAGTAGATGAAGCAGTATAAATTTTAGGATTCCCTAAAATTTAAACATGACCCAAAATATAACATCTGAAGTTATGCCCACAGCCATCACTGAGGTTCACAGTAGGTGCAGAGTTCTGAGCTATGGGCATGAGAGAGAAATTCTATAATGTTTTAACACAAACCATTCAGTTTTGAGCAGTTAACGAATACATGAGAAATGTAAATTCAGTCCTCCCACAGTGTCTGTGGGCAGGGGATTGGTTCCAGGACTCCCCCATGGATGCCAAAATCCTCTGATGCTCAAGTTCCTTATCTAAAATGGTGTAGTATTTGCATATAACCTGCACATATCCTCCCATATACTTTACATCATCTCTAGATTACTTATAATACCTAATACAATGTAAATGCTATGTAATAGTTGTTATACTGTATTTTTAAATGTGCACTATATTTTATTGTTGTACTATTATTTTTTATTGTTTTGGGCTTTTTTTAAAGAATATTTTCCATCCACAGTTGGTTGAATCCACAGATGTGGAATCTATGGATATAGAGGGCTGACAGTAATGATGAGAAAAGAAAAAAAACAAATATTCAAAGATTTATGAAAGACTAATCAAAGCTTATATTTTAAAATGAGAATTAAACTTCATTATTCCCATTCCACCTGTACATATACAAAGTTTCAAACTGAAGGATACTTTGCTTCCACTGGAAAAAATAGTCCCTTTTCACCTAGTTCCCTAAACTAAAGGATATCATTAAATGGGCTGTTCTTCAGTCAAGTTGTAACAAGAAAAATACATAGCCACGTAAGTACCACGCACTAACCAACTGCACCACTAGAGCGCCATAAAAATATACAGCCACATAAAACTAATATCAGGATATAATATTTTAACAAAGAACTCCTAAAAAGTAATTTCTTTCTACCACTAAATTAGTCAAGAAAAAACTTAGAACTTAGGTTAAATAGTGAAAGTATTCTTGAAACAAGAGCAAAAAAAATTTTTTTAAGATACTTTCCTCAAATTTTTTGATGTAATCACCAGGCTCAATACCTAATATTTTAAAATGTAAATGTTAATTTGTTATAAAACATCAAAGAATATCCCCTAACATTTTTCAAAATTACTTATTTAAAAATATTCCAGTATTAATATTAATATAATTCATTTCTTTTTCATTTTGAATAGAAAGTGAAATTCAGATGAGGTTTCACTCAAGAAAACTTTTGAGGACTACACATCTTACCAACATACTGTGAATGTTAACCTAAGCCAATGTAATTTTCTTAATCAAAATAACCTACTCCAGAGCTTTGCAAATACAGGCCCAAATTTAAGGCAAATAAATTCAAAGTCACAAAAAAGTCCACATTTTTAAAAGATCACCTAAAATTTTGCTTTATTTTTCTCTTTGACTCTTTCCTCCTTTCAGAAGATACGGCTAGATTTGACCACTTCATCTTTCACTTGAAAAATCTTTCCTCAGCTTATGTGATTCCTGTCCTCCAACTCTCTCTTCCTCTTACCTACTGTCACAGTAAATATGAACTATCTATATTTTTTCCTTCTTTTTTCAAAGGTTAATTAATATATTAGAATATGGAAGTATGAACTATGAAAAAGTCTGGGATTATCTTAGCAGTGTCAGACAAAAATATAAAACAAACTGCCACTATACAATATTATGCATTTCAACTGAATTTTACAAATTTCCTTAATTGGTCTAGAATAATCCCCCCAAAAAACTCTAAAATGACTGCCATTCAAGCTCACTAGAACAGCCCGATTTTTAAAAACCATTTCATTGTATTTACTTCTTAACATAGAAAAAGGAAGAATGGCTTACTAGAAATGAAGTATTAGCAAAAAGTGCACTTAGATATGTTCCTTGCAGAAAATTCTTCTTTGTTCCTTTTTCACAAAACGCAATTCCTTAAGAAAGAAAAAAGTATGAGATAGGTTACTGTTCTTGACGAGAATTCAATATACATTTTATTATTATAAAATTCTAGCACTCAGCACCATGGCTGCCAGCACCACAAATACTTGCTAATTGATAGAAAAATAAAGTTTTAAAAGTCATTTGTTTTATTTGGCTAATGAAACAATATCTTAACCAACTGAGTATTTCAAATGTCACTAATCCATTTTTTTCGGGAACTATTATTCAAATGTTCAGTAATATTCTTTGCACTGCAATATTAAAAAATTAGTTTCCTAGGTTCCATTTTCCTATCTTCTGTATCATATCATATGCTTTATATTTATCTGTACTATGTGTACAGCCAATTGAACTTACCAGTTTTGATAAACTAAACTAGTTTAAAATAGTTTAAAATATTCACTGTATTATGTTTTCATTAAGAAAATTGTCAGTGGGTCAGTGACTTGTTATCACCATAAAATTTTTGTATTTAATACGATGTGTATACTTGTACTTTTCACTAGCTATATTTTGAAGGGAACAATGAAATTAAAATAATGAACATAAAATGACAAAAATGAACAGAAAACTGATCACTGTCTGTAGTTCACATTAATAAAGGAACACTAGCAAATATTACCCAATGTATTAGGAGCATAAAGAATAATCCAGTCCTGCTACATTGTTGCTTGGAGATAGTAGCAGGGCATTTAGGTAGAAAAGGGTAAGATGGTAAAAGATACCTTCTCCTCATCCCAATTGCCAAGATCAATTATGATGCTAACACAACAATTCAGAAGTGCATGACTGGCTAATTCAAGTAATCCCAAAGTAAAACTACTACATCAAATAAAAATAATAACTTCTCCACAGAAACACAAGTCTTTTGAATCTGATGCAGCAGTATTAATTATTGTGATACTATGATTTTTTTCCCATTTGAAAATAAATGCCTCCTCTAGAGGGGGAAAAAAACCCACAAACTGCCAAATATTATTTTCATATTAACAAATTAAGTATTAAAAGCTCAAACTTTAAAGGACACACAAACACACCTTCTTTTTTGCAAGGGTAAAAGGAGCTTGCTTTAAAAAGACAATTTCAGTTTTTACTCTAATTGCACTAAAACACAGAAAAAAGTTCCCCAAATTTAATTTCATTACCAACTTCTAAAATACAGTAATTCAAAGTGAAATTATTTTTCATGATTCCTTGTTCTAAATAAAACTAATAATTTTAAATTCTATTTTAACACCAGTTTTGTGTCAGTATCACGGTAGGAATTACAGTTTAGCAATTTGACCCATGGTAACATAACTGATTAAATGCAAATTTGATAGTTACACATCATGATACATATTCTTGTATCAAAATTCATTCCTCAATTCTATAAATGTTCTGTTATTGATGACTTGTGTTTTATACGTAGTTCTCAGTTTCTAAAAGACAATATTGTAAAAATCAAGTTTTTATAGTTCTTTTATAATCTATAATGAGACACTCTCACTTTCAAAATATAAAACCAAAACCAAAATGTTAGTGCTGCAGCCAGTTACCCCTATACCACAAATACCTCTAAATCCCACTCTTTCTGTCCATCCAAGAGCAAGACCACCTGGACTTCTACCTACCATCCCTACCTCCCCCCATTAACATACATTGTTGTTAACCTGGACTACAACCCATTGTCAAAACTGCCAAGCTCTGTAACTTTGTTCAAGTTTTTACCTGTTCAAGTTTTTTTACCTCTGCCTGGAAACAACCCTCCCCTTTGTCTCTTGTATAGATCAAATGTCCAGGTCAATGACACCTTCTGTGAGTCTGTCCCCAAGATACCTTTACCATCACCAACACTTTAAGGGGACAAAATTATTGTCATCATTTTTGTAAGCATGAGTCTCCTCTGTTATACCACAATTTTTTTTTAAAAGAAGGAATATCGTGCTTTGTTCATTTTTTTTCTTCTTTCCCTACTTCCAAAGGCTTAAACCCTTTTTTTTCCCCCCTGAGACAGGGTCTCCCTCTGTTGCCTGGGCTAGAGCGCAGTGGTGTCATCACAGCTCACCGCAATCTGGAACTCCTGGGCTAAAGCAATCCTTCTGTCTCAGCCTCCCAAGTAGCTGGGACTACAGGCATGTACCACCACACCCAGCTTTTTTTTTTTTTTGCCCCCCTGTAGTGATGGGGTCTCCATATTGCCCAGGCTAGTCTCAAGCAATCCTCCAGCCTCAGCCTCCCAAAGTGCTAGGATTACAGGCGTTGAGCCACCATGCCTGGCTCTTTGTTCATTTTTATATATCCAATATCTAGCACATGCTTCAATATAATTCTTTGGGAAAATACTGAGCATCCAAAATATTCCAGGTACTTTTCTAGGTGCTAGGAATAAATCCCTATCCCTATTCCTGACTTCATGGAGCTTAAGAGCTTACATTCTAGTGGGGAGACCTACAATACAAAGTGAATAAGGAATACATAGCATATATGGTAGGTTAGTGGAAAAGTCCTTATTGAGAAAAAAAATTAAGCAGGGAAGGAAGAACTGTCAGAGGAAGAGGATTAAAATTATAGAAAAGGGAAGGCCTAATGCAATAACAACAACTGCAATAACAGTAATATTTGAGTACTGAATCATATGCTAATCAGTATACTAATTGCTTTCATACATTACCTGATGTAAGGCCAATAACAACCTCATTATTATCCCACTAGTATCATCAAGACAGACTGAAATACTAAAGAAGCAACTTCCCAAGGTTATACAGCTAGTGAAGTTGTGAAGCCAGGATTAGAATCCAGGCATGCTTTCACTGCTATGCATAACCACAATTCAGTTAATGCTTTTGTTGAAGGAACAAGTGAGAAAAATGAATGCCTGCTATAGTAACGGATTCAAAAGATAGTAAAATAAATTTCAGTCTCAGAGGACCAATACATTTGAGCAGCTTCAGATATACATTGCACATCAATAACTATACATAACAGATGCCATGACAAATAACAGGTGAGTGCCTCCTGTGAACAAAAATATTTACAAATACTGATAATTTCTCAATACCTTTTAAAATATACCTTAAGTTTCTATATGACAATTACCAGGACTAAAAATTATATAAGATAATATCTCACAAATCACATGGATAGGAGTGATACTGTGCTATAATAAGAAATATATATTTGGTCTCTGCCCCTGGTTCCTGGTAAACAGCTCCTAAAACCCCTAGGAACCTCCAGAGTGATAAGAGTGTCTTTTGTATGCTAATGAGATGACTAGTGACTAGAGGCCCCTAGGTAGCTTCAGGACCTGTGCTGGTAATCAGAAAAACCTAGGCCTGATTACAGGGTCAGATCTTTCAGCCTTATGCCCCAAACTCTGGGAAGGAGAGAGGGGCTGGAGGTTGAGTTGATCACCAATGGCCAATGATGTAATCGTAATAAGGCCTCCACAAAAACGCAAAAAGACAGGGTTTGGACAGCTTCCAGATTGCTGAACACGTGGAGGTTCCTGGAGGGTGGCACAACTGGAAAAAGCATGGAAGCTCTGCACCCCATTCCATATGCCTTGCCTTATGCATCTCTTCCATCTGGCTGTTCATCTGTACCCATCATAATATCCTTTATAATCAATGGGTAAACATAAGTAATATGTTTCCCTGAGTCCTGTGAGCTGCTCTAGCAAATTAATCAAATTGGAGGAAAGGGTCTTGGGAACCCTACTCATAGCCAGTGTTCAGAAGTATAGGTCACAACCAGGGACTTGCAACTGGCAGTGAAGTGGGGCAGTCTCATGGGACTGAGCCTTCAACCTGTGGGATCTGATGCTATCTCCAGGCAGACAGTGACAGAATTCAACTGAATTGTACCCAGCTGGTGTCAGAGCTGCAGTCCCCAATCCCTGGTCCATGGCCTGTTAGGGAGCAGCCACAGAGCTCTGCTGCCCCCACCCTCCCACCATCCGTGGAAAAATCGTCTTCCATGAAACTTGCCCCCACCCCCACCCCACACAGCAGGAAAGCAGCAGGTGAGCCAGCAAAGCTTCATGTGTATTTACAGCCCCTCCCCATTGCTGGCATCAGCGCCTGAGCTCCGCCTACCACCCCCCCACCCCCACCCCCCCACCCCGCAACCCTGTCCATGGTAAAACTGTCTTCCATGAAACTAGTCCCTGGTGCCAAAAAGGTTGGGGACTGCTACACTAGAGAAATGCTTGGTGTGGGGGGGGGAAATTGGCACACACATTTTGGTGACCAGAGGTAAAGGATTCTGCGGTGAGTGCTGAGTAGTGTATGTGACAGTAAGAAAAACACAATTTGGTTTTTTCCTATCTCAAACAATAGGTGATTAAAAGGGTTTCTTTAATAGAAGGTACTCTGAAGGCAATGAAACCTCTGAAGGCATTATCATTTCAAACACAGTTCAAAGAATCATGACAAAGAATGTTGAATATCATGTTTTATACCATGGTACAAGTTACTCAGCTTCCAATTTTCCATACTAATAAGAACGGTTAAATGAAACGACCACTTCAACCACGGTTCAAACTCCCTGTATTACCTTAAATTTGGAAATTATCAAAATTTCATTGTATACCTCTGTCTTGAGCATAATACAATGCAAAAGAAAACAGGTTTCTGTATGAAAACAGTTTTAAAGTCAATCCAAAATAAGACAAAAATGAAAATGGCAAAATAAATAAATAAAAGACACACAAAGGATAGCCTATACATACAACTTTACACACAACAAAAGGTGCATATTTACTCAATTATGAATTTCATTTGTAATCAAAACTGAGATTTAGCTGCAATGGTGTTTTTAATTCAAATGAGGGTCAGCTCATATAAGCATCCAACTACTCATTCCTTAAAAAGATTTTTGCTACCAGCCATGATATAGCAACTGGTACCAGACATGTTCTCCCACTGAAATCAATCAGAAAACTGATAAAACATATAAAACTACAATTTGAAAACACTGGACAATAAGCAGTAGCTCAGCACTGTGATACGTGACAAAAGAGAAAGTGTCCCCTACAAATGCTTGGATGCACAGTCCGCATGACACTGTAGGGAAGGCCAGCCAAGCAGAATATGGAGGATTCACTGAGTAGAAGAGACAGAGACTGAAATTCAGAGAGGCTGAGACAGTGAGCATATGTGGGGCAGAGCAGCAAAGAGGATGGCACTCGGCAGAGAGAGTGCTCCTGAAATCTGCAGAGGGGTTTTTAGAACAGCACAGCCCAAATAAAACATAACATGAGCCTAAAATGTAATTTTTAATTTTCTAGTAACCACATTTTAAAAGTAAAGCTAAGCAGGTGAAATTAATTTTAATATAATGTATGCAACCCAATATGCTCACAATAAAAAAGCGTAACTGATATAAAAAAGTGATTTATTTTATATTCTTTTTTCCCATACTAAGTCCCTAAAATTCAGTATGTTTTTTACACTCACAGCACAATTAAATTCAGACTAACCATAATTGAAGCACTCAACAGCCACATGTGGCTAATGGCTACCATACCTGACAACACAACTCTGTAGTTTCTTGTTGAATGTGAAGCTGTGCACAAGTAAAGTGAAACTCCACAAGGCCAAGCAAAGAACAATGACCAGGGATTAGCAGGATCAAAAATTCTCAGAGATTACATAAGACTGAGGACATTCAAGTTCCAACCAGGGGGGAAAAAGACCTCAATGAAACCTTGGGCAATCAGTAGAAAACGAAGCAGAATCACCTCTCAGTGAGTGCTAAACTAGTCCTAAGGTAAAGGCTACACTAGATCAGCCAGAACAAAGTTCAAAAACAAGCCTCAAAAGGTTCAAACAGATCTGCAAGAAATTTAACAGTCTGCCAAAACAAAATTAAAATCTCTTGAGAGGAAATCAACAAAACCCAGACAATAGTGTGATAAATATCTAAGAATCAATCAAAACTAACTAAACATAAGAAAATGAAGAAATGTGTGACCCACACCAGGGGAAAAATGTGACAGAAGAAAATGACCTAGAAACAAGAGAGATGATGTCTTTAAAGATATAAATTTTAAAATTATAAATATATTAAAGGATTTTTTTAAAAAGGGATGAAGAAAATGATTTTGAAAAGAATCAAATGGATTTTCTAAAGATGAAAAATGCAATATCTCAAATAAAAAATTAACTAGATGGAATTAACAGCAGATTAAACAGTGCAGAGGGAAAAAAATCACTAAAGATGTAAAAATAGAAAGCAAAAAAAGCAAAAACAAAACAAAAACCCAGAGCATGAAGGACCTGTGAGAATATCAAGGGCAGTCTAAAAATGATGTAATTGAAATCCCAGAAGGGAGACAGAAAAAATATCTGAAGAAATAAGGGCCCAAGAATTTCCAAATTTGAAGAAAACTGAACACACATATTCAAGAAACTCAATGCACATAAAGGAGGTTAACCACTAAGAAACCACACCAAGGCACATAATAATCAAATTGCCAAAATCCAGTCACATAGAGAAAATCTTAAAAGCAGCCAACGGGTGGGGGGACATTACACATATAGGAACAAAGAATTACCAGACTCCTTGTCAAAAGTAATGCAAACAAGTTTAAAACAAAGAAATAACACCTGTAAGTGCTAGATAGAAAAAAAAAAAAAACTGTAAGCTAAAATCTACATAAAGCAAAAATATCCTCCGCAGATAAAGGGGAAATAAAGACATTTCAGACAAACAAAAGGTGAAACAATCTGTCACCACACTGAAAGAAGTTCTTTAGGAAGTAGAAAAAATGATAGCAGAACTACACAACAGAGTCAGCCCTAATGTAAACTATGGATTTAGTTAATAATAATGTATCAATATGGGCTCATCAAATGTAACAAAGGTACCACATCAATACAAGAGGTTAAAATAGAGGACACTGGTGAAGGTGGGGTGGTATATTCAAACTGTACTTTCTGTTCAATTTTTCTATAAACCTAAAACTGCTCTAAGAAATAAAGTCTACTCACTTCTTTTAAAATAGCAGATAGAAACCTAGTTCTACACAAAGAAAAACAGAAATCGTAAACACGACTAATTACAAGATATTTATTTTCTTACTTCTAACTTTTAAAAAGGTATTTGATTCTCTAAGGCCAAAGTAGTAATAATGTATAGTAATAACATATGCAGACTAAAATGAATGACAATAGCACAAAGAACGAAGGGAAGAAAATTGGAAGTACACTGTAGTAAGAATCTTACATTATTTCTAAAGTGATGAAAGTATCAATAGATTGTTGTAAGTTCAAGATGTAAAACCCTACAGCCACTACTAAAAACTAAAGAAAATAAAACTAATAAGCCAAGTAAGCCGATAAAGTAGGATGTATATTCCTTTAAATACACAAGCCAAAAAAGGTATGAGAAGAGGAAAAGGAAACACAAAATAGGTGGGACAAATAAAAAACAAACAGCAAGATGGTAGACTTAAATCTAAGTATATCAAATAATTATAGTAAATACGTATGGTCTAAATATACCAATTAAAAGGTAGGGTGTGTCAGACTAGATTAAAAGTAGAGATTGTCAGATTGGATAAAAAAGCAAGACCCAACTACATGCTGTCTGTAAGATACTCACTTCAAATATTAATATAACAACACAGATGGGAAACATAAAATAGAAAAGGATATACCATACAAACATTAATCTTAAGAGAGCTGGAGTGCCTATATTAATGTCAGACAAAATAGATTTCAGGAGAAGGAATATTACCAGGAATAAAGAGATGTTTCATAATACTTACAGTGTCAAATTATCAAAAATACAAAATAATTCTAAATATTTATGCAGCCAATAATAGTTTCAAAATACATGAAGCAAACACTGACAGAACTAAAAGGAGAAATAGATAAATCTACAATTATAGCTGGAGGTTTCAACACTCCCTCACACTAACTGGTAAAATGAGTAGATGGAAAATCAGTAAAAATATAACAACACTATAATCCAGCTTGTTTTAACTGAACACTACAACAAACCACACAAGAACAAACATGAAAGTATATCTGTCTCTTTATACAGTCAACAAGAAAGAACATATGCTGGACCATAAAACTAGACGTATAAATTTATAAGAATTGAAATCACACAGAAAATGTTTTCTAACCACAAAAGAATGAAATTAAAGATCAATAACAAAACAACATTGGGAGATTTTCCAAACATTTGGAAATTAATACATTTCTAAATATAATAACTCATGGGTCAAATAAATCATAAAGAAAATTTTAAAATACAATGAACTGAATGATAAAACATCAGATTATGTGGAGTAGAGCCAAAGATACCGTACTTGGAAACTTACAGCTTTTAACTGCTTATGTTAGAAAAGAATAAAGGTTTAATACTAGTGTTCTAAACTTCCACCTGAAGAAACTGGGAAAAAGGAACATATTAAGCTAAAAGTAGAGGTAAGGAAATAATACAAGTAGAAAGTAAACTAGTGAAATAGATGAGGGACAAACAACAGACAAAATCAATGAAAGCAAAGCTGGTTCATTGAAAATCAACTCCTAGCTAGACTGGTCAAGAAAAGAACAGAAAAGACATAAACTGCCAGCACCGGAAATAAAAGAAAAGACATCATTACAAATACTTCAAACATTAAAAGTATGCTAAGTACAACTTTATGCCAATAAATTTATCAACTTAAAGAGACAAAATTCCTTGAAACATGCAGATTATCAAAACTGACACAAAAAGAAAAGCCTAAATAACCCTGTATCAATAAAGAAACTAAATAAGTAATTAAAAAGCTTCCCATAAAGAAAACTCCAGACCCAGATGGCTTCATGAGTGAATTCTTCAAAGATTTAATACCAGTCTTACGCAATCTCTTTTAGGATATAGAGGAAGAGGAAACACTTCCTAACATATTTAAGGAGGCCAGCACAAATAACCCCAATATCAAACAAAGCATGGCAACCACAAGTAAAAGAAACTACATTCCAATGTCTCTCGTATATAAACATTCTTAACAAAATAATAGCAGGTCAATCCAGCAATATATAAAAAGGAAAATACGAGTACAAATGGGGTTTGTCTCAGGAATACAAGGATGGTTCAGTATTGAAAATTCAATCAATGTAATTCACTACATTAATATACTTTAAAAAACCATATGATTAATTTCAGTAGAGAAATAATAAAACACCATTCATGAGGAAGTTTAAAAAAAAACTCTGCAAACTAGGAATGAAGAGAACTTTCTCAATCTATAAAGGACATCTACAGAAAACTTACAGCTAACATCATACTTAATAGTAAAAGACTGATTTTTTTCCCTCCTAAGACTGGACACAAAACAAGGATTCCCACTCTCATCACTTCTATTCACCATTTTACTGGAGGTCCTAACCAGTGCAATAATGCAAGAAAAACAAAGAAAATGTATCCAGATTGAAAAAGAGGAAGAATTAAAACAAGCTTCTATTCCCATATGACATGACAACAGATCAGAAAATCCCCCAAAAAATCTACAATAAAGTGACTGGAACTAAGAAGTGGGGTTTGCAAGGATGTAGTATACAAGATCAATATTAAAAATCAACTTTATTTCTATATACTAGTCATGACAAAGCAAAATTAAATGTTTTTGAAATACCATTTACATTAGCATCAAAAGCATGAAATATTCTGAGACAAATTTAACAATATATGTGCAAGACTAACACCCTGAACACTAGAATACACAGCTGAGAGAAATTAAGGTAGGCCTAAATAACAGATGTATCATCATGTTCATGGATCTGAACACTCAACCAATTTTGCTACGACATCGACTCTCAACTTGACGTACAGCTTCAACACCATCCCAATCAAAATCCCAGCAAGCATTCTTGTAGAAATTGACAAAGTAATTAAAACTTTATAATACATCCAAAACAATTTTGAAAAGAAACAAAGGTTGGAGGATTTACACTACCTGACAGTGTGCTCTTGTAATAACAAAAAGCAAAAACAAAAAACATATAAATCAACAAAACATAACAGAGAATCCAGAAATAAATTCACACACATATGGTCATTTGATCTTCAACAAAGGTGGCAAGGTAATTCAAGGGGAAAAGGAAAGCCTTATCAAAAAATGATACTTGAACAAATAGATAAACCTTGACATTACCTCATACCATTCACAAAAATTAACTCAAAATGAATTATAGACCTATACGTAAAAGCTAAATCATAAAACTTCCAAAAGTTCCACTGCCACAGATAAGGCAAAGGTTTATCAGATAGGACCCAAAAAGCAGGTACCATAAAGGAAAAAATTAACAAACTGCATTTCATCAAAATTGAAATCTGCTCTTTGAAAGACACCATTAAGGGATAAAAATATTCACAATACAATGGAAAGAATGAAAAAAGATTTCTATCCAGAATATATAAACATCTTTTACAGCTCAGTAATAAGAAGGCAAACAACCCAATTAAAAGGGGGGAAAAGATTTGAACAGACATTTCGCCAAAGACATATGAATAAACCAATAGGTAAATGAAAAATGTTTAATATCATGAGTCATCAGAGAAATGCAAATTAAAACTATAATGAGATACAAGTATATATCCGCTAAAATGGCTAAACATAAACAATACAAAGGATGGGTGAAGATATGGAGAAACTGGAATTCTCATGCACTGGTGGTGGGACTGTAAAATCACACAACTACTCTGGAAAAAAGCTTCACAATTTCCTGTAAAGTAAAATACACACTTACCATGTGACCCAGAAATCCCACTCTTTGGTATTTACCCCAGAAAAATGGAAGCATATGTCTTCACAAAGGCTTGTACTCAAATGTTCACAGCAGCTTTATTCACAATAGCTTCAAACTGGAAACCACCAAAATGTCCATGGAAGGTGAATGGAGAAATTGCAGTATGAACACAAAAGGAACACTAGTCAACAGTAAAATGGAACAAACTACTCATAGACACAAACATGAATGAATTGCAAAAACATTTTGCTGAGGGAAAAGAGCCAGACACATATTGCACTCTTTACAAATGACTCCATTTAGAAATACATTTGCAAATTTTTGAGCCACCACCAAAGAATACAAGAAGATCTACAATTCATACATTATGAAAGCCACTCCTCAACACTGGAAAGCTCTATATAAAAGATTTTTTCTGATTTCACAAAGTTAAAACCAAGAACAATCAGCATTACCTTTTTTGAGTCTCAGTTTCATCATCTGTAAAACAGTATGGTTTCTATACCTCATAAGCTTAGTTGTGAGAATTAAGTAAGTATGTAACGTGCTTAGCATAGTGACTGGCATACAGTAAAAACTCTGTAAGTGCCAGGTAATTACTGTGGCTGTTTCTTTAATCATCATAATCATTAGGGACAGATAATATACCCATAAAGAAATAACTCGGAAAATGGGCAAATAGAACAGATGGAGAATGCCACGGAAAGCCAACTTCTAAACAACATTCCTATTAAAATGTCGTCACTTTGTTCAAGGCATTAGAAAGGCAAATATTACAGCAAAAGCCAAGTTAAAAGTTTTAGAATATATTTAGAATCATTAAATATCTCATACTAGAACTGAAAAAAAATACTACTAAGGTCTTAAAAGAACAGATTTATAAACATATAAATAGATACTAATTCACAAGAAGCAGTATTTTTAAGTCAGTAAAATGTCACAGAAACAAGCATTTAAGGAAGAAAATGGTTGTACACACATATGAAACTAAGGATCGTTCCAATTAGAGGAGGTAAAAAAGAAAAATACAAACTATTTGAATAAATGTGAACAAAAAGAGCAAAGCAGGGTATAGGATAGATAGATTGGGAGAACAAAGTTGTGCACAACCTTGAAAATAGGAAAGCATTTTAATTTAATATGAAAAAAACCAAAGATAAAATAATGGCCTTATTAATCCTGTTGACCAGAACAATGCACAATTCCAGGTGCTAGGTGAGGTTAAAAAGATGGGTTCTTATACAATCTCCATGAAAACACAACCTATTACATTCTTAGCCAGTGGATGGAGAAGGTAGCATTTATGTCATAGCATGATAATATACTAATGCCAAGAAATGTCCATTTTACCCCATGTTCTTCCACCTCCACCTGCATTCCCCAAACTCCCCAAAGGCCCAAAACATCTCTTCACATAGCTTATGTTCTTTTTTCAAAAAAAAAAAAAAAAAAAACAGCTTTATTGAGACATAATTTACATACCATACAATTCACCCATTTAAGGCATACACTTGAATTTTTTTATATTCTCAGGCATGTGTAACCCTCACCACTATCTAATTCCAGAACATTTTCATCACCCCTAAAAAGAAACCCCAGTACCAATTCACACTCACTCCTCATTCCCTACGCTTACCCCTGAGCCCCGACTCCTCAGCCCCAAGCAGTGGGACACCTACTTTCTGCCTCTACAGATTTGCCCATTCCACATATTTCATATAAATGGAATTATCCAATATGTGGTCTTTTGTGACTGGCTTCTTTCACTTAACTTGTTTTCAAGATTCATCCATGTGGTAGCATGTATCCATATTCCATTCCTTTTTATTGCCAAATAATATTCCACATTTTATTTATTCATTCACCAATTGATGGACATTTGGGTGGTTTCCACTTTTCGCCTATTATGAACAATGCTCATAGGAGCATAATATACAAATTTTCATGTGGATGTATGTGTTCATTTCTAGCTTCTGTTCTTATAATCAAAAGCCTAGACTGTTTTCAGATTTTCTGTTCTATATCACTTCCTTATGGTATCTAATACTGTCCCCAAGTGATACACATATATATTGTTATTCCACAGGATAATGAAGCATTTGAGGTACATTACTAGTACACTCACATGCTGCATAAAACGATGTTTAGTCATTGATGTATGGCATAAACTACAGTGGTCCCACAAGATTATAATGGAACTGCCCTACACAAGTGTACCATCTTTTTATCTTTCATACCATATTTTTACTATACTGTTTCTACATCTAAATATGTTTAGATACACTTACCATTGTGTTACAATTGCCTACAGTATTCAGTATAGTAACATGCTGTACAGTTTTGTAGCCTAGAAGCAATAGGCCATACCATATACATATAGCCTAGGTAGATAGTAGGCTATAACATATAGGTTTGTGTAAATACTGTACAGTCTATGATGTTCACACAATGAAAAAATTGACTAATGATGCTTTTCGCAGAACATATCCCCATTAAGTGACATGACCACACCTATTATATTATCCCAAATAATTTATCATTCCCACCCCAAATCTATAATCAGCAAGCATATTGAAAGTTTTCACACTTAAGCTTAATATTTATTATATGTTCTAATGAATGTGTAATTCTTCAAGCAGAGGATGTGACCTCCCAAATGCTAAAGTTCCATTTGCTCTATCCCTCAACCTGACCTCACAGACTAAAACTCCCAGTATTCCTTCTCAGGCATACAGTCACTGGAATCCATCATCTTTACAGTCCTCAACAAGAAGCATATTTTGTCCACACACACACCAAGTTTTAAAATAAGCACCCTTTGAAATGTAACATTATGCACTTTACATAATGGCCAAATACACATTGCGTTGGTTAAACAATCTGCTCAACTGTCAAGGTGTGTCAGACAGATTTCCATATTAAGGCTTTCAGTTAGAATCTAGAAAAAGTTTGGACACTCTATTCACGATATTCACCAACTTGCTTAAGTTCTGAACTGGCAGAAGGCTCAGACAACTTTTTAGGAATGCAAATTCCAAAGCTATAAAAATGAAATGAAATTCAGGAGTAAAATCCAGACCACTAATCTAATACATATTAAAATAGGGTTGTACCTATTTAAAACAAACAAACAAACAAACACCAGAACTAATGAGAAATAAGAATTCCAAAAGGTCTTAAAGCTATCTTGAAAGACAGACAGACATAACAACTTGGGAGTTCTCACACATGTAATTTGATAGTACTGAAGTATTGGTTTGAACCTTAAAAGAAAATAAAGTGGCTTCAAATTATCCTCACAGTATCTCCTTTGCTTACATTATGATATGCCTTCTGTGGAAAAGAATTAACGAGATTTATAGCTACTGCCCTAAGAATTGCACATTACCTACTACCCGTTATATCTACAATATATCCCAGGATAGTTGTAGCAATTATAAAGTACTGTAATACTTTACCTCTCTGCTATAGAAGTCAATGGGAGTGTATCTTGTATCTTGAAATTTCACCTACTTTATCTCACAGCAGAAAAAAAGGTTAAGAACTACTACTGATCTAAACCAGCAGAGCTGCAGAGATGACTTAAAAGGTCTTTATTTCAGAACCTTAACTCAATCCAAATCCTAAATCAATAACAACTTTGCAAAGTGTAAAATAGTGGGTCATTTGCAAGACAACAATTTAATACATTCACTTACTATATATTTACTTAGAAGCTACATGAAGAGAATGCAAGAAGAAATAAGACACAAGCATAAAACCTTCAATGCGGGGTGTTTATGTCTATTACCTTAACATGAGGTCAAACATCAAAACTACAATAAGACAGATAACAAAATAAGAATTTCAAAAGAGAAAAACTACTAATTGGAAGGAAACCGTTCTTCATGGACAGCACAGTGTTTAGTCTGGCCTGGGAAAGGAGATCAAGAAGAAAGTGGGATATAAGGAAGAATGAGAAAGGACAATCTATCTTTACCCATTTCTTCCACATGAAAGGCATGTATTCTACCAATTTCCTTCTAATAATCAAGTTAAAGAATGAGCCTAGCACTATGCTTTCTAAAAAGTGGTCTTGAGCATTATTCTTTAAGGAACCAAGCTTAATTAACATTAATAAGAAAGTACATACACATTATCTTCATTATTTTATATGGGCACATTTAAAAAGGCTCCAGTCAACTTCCAAGCTTAAAAACGTCCAACGGCTCTTCTTTACCTGAAGAACAAAGTCCAAACTGTTCAACATTCAAGGAGCTCTACAATCTGGCCTCAAGCTTTTTCCCACCTTACCATCTTCTGCTTCTGAAAATCCCTCCAATCTGATCAAACTGTGTTCAATACAAAACTCTCATTTTCCTGTTTTGACCCTTTCTCAAACTGTTCTACGTGGAGTACCTTTTCCATATCTCTGACAATAAAACTTGATATCCAGCTGAATATCAATTCTTCGATGAAGCATCCCCTGATCACCTCTGAACTCTTCCTTTCCTGAATTCCCTAATCCATCATTATTATATGTCACTTAGTAATTAATAGGATTTACCCTCCCTAAGCCACCACCTCCTAGAAGCAAAGAGGTCTATCTTCCACGTGTTTTTATTTCAGAATCAACAATATAGAAACAATAGTTAAAGCAGTGAGAAACAGATAAGGGACAGAGTCCAAAAGAGGAAGCAGGGGAGCAGAGCCAAGGCCATAGTTTTCAGGCTATCTGTATTTACCAGCTGAAAAAAAAAGGGGGAGGGAGTCAACAAAAAGAAACAATTTTGTCAAATGATCATTCAAATGAGGAAATGAAGGTATAAAGAGGCTGTCAAGTCATTTTTTAAGACTTGTGGAAGCTATGAAAAAGAAATGAAAGCTCATAAATGAGGTTCCAGTGACAAATGGGCACAGATACTGATTGCCTTTAACCACCATTTGAAAGCCATGTGGATAACTCCAAAGCTGTGTCATTAATAGCAAAAGGTTTTAATTTATATTATGAAAGAATTTTAACGTTTAAAGTCAGTATGCCCTTTAATTCTGGTTATTCTTACAAAAAGAAATGTATAATGACTAATGAAACTAGTCAATTTCTACTCCAACATAAAACACTGACCAAAAACTTAATTCTAGGGAAAGAAATGTTCAAAGGTAATAAATACTTTAAGCAACTAAATTCTAAAACCGAAGCATAAAGAAAGGACTTATACACAATTCCAACTTTACGTTAAATTTCTCATGTTAAGAAAACACAGAAACCATAATAAACAGAGAACCAATTAACTTTAGCTACAAAACAAATTTAGCGTTGTCTTATTAAACACAATAATGAGTGCAGAGTCAAGGAATAACATCACACCTACCATTTATTGAAAGAGAGGAACAATTGTCAAGACCATAAAATAAAACTGAGAAAACCAAAAAAGAGTAGAAAAAAGAATAAAAAGAGGTAATGTACTTTAATTTTCAAAGAAGTTAACGTCTATTAGACCAATTTACAAGTTTACTTTTCCAGAAAACTTCATATGTTAGATGGGCCTTAGAATAAAAAAGTACCAAAGGAAGCCCTTGGCTAAATATAGGCTTACATAACTTGCTTATATAATAATAAAACCAAGGCATTTCCAATTTACATTATAGACACAAACCTTTGAATTAATAACCTTGCCTTTCAGAAAAAAGGCATTAGGACTCTTCCAATAACCCAGAACTAGCATTTGCATGCTATCAGAATGAAGTAAGAGCATTTAAATTTAATTATGAATAGTTTATTTCTCCTCCTCCAAGACACCTTCTGGAGTCTCTAGCTCACCAGTGGAAGTTGACTGCCTATGTCTTTTCCTAACTAAAAGCTTTACAGCACTGACAGTGTAAGTCAATGGATTTTCCCAAACCCCCCACCAAAGGAGAGACTTCAGAAAGTGAGGACAATAGTGGTAGCATATCTAAGTAATTCTAAAAATATTCTCCCTAAACCGTATGAAAAAACAAGAAAGGAAAAGGAAATTCTACACAAAACCACAATTTTAGCATAGCCTGAAGACAAGAATGCTGACACTGCCAAACAACTGTGAGTGAAAACAGAAAAATCACCAAACCCTAGCACTTGATCCCTCAAGTTGTCACCCACCCCCACTCTGACACAAGGCTCTGTGGCAAGGAGGCTAGCGAAGGGGCCTAAGGGTCATTTGGAAAGACCATGAAAAATATTAAACCCACCTAAATCTAAAAATAGTGGGAAAGTATCTGGGCAGATCAGAATACAGACTATAGGGAAGGAATTTCAAAATTCTGGTGATTTAAAGGGCTAGGTGCCATTTAAGAGACTAGACACCACGTAAAGGGGCACTTTTTGAAACACACAGTTTCTGGAGAAATAAAAAGGGCAAAAGGGAGGGAAAAGTGTCCTTTGGCATGGTATGGTAAAGGGAAAAACAAAAAGGGGAAAATTGAAGGTCCTACAAGACAAAAGGGAATCATAAAATTGGAAGTCTCACAACCCTGTTCCAACCATTGAAACAAAAATCACTAAAGTAACAGGACTGTTCTATACTGACAGAAATGGGAACCACTAAACTAAAAAAATACCATAAAATACCCCAATACCATAAAAATGAACAAAAGAAAAATGAAGTCCAGAAAATCAGGAAACAGAATTTGATATATATCAAGTGGGGAATCTCTCCCAAAAAAACAACTTAAAGCAGGAAAAAAAAAAACAAACTATAAGCCAATACTCCATACATAATTAAATATATTCAAACAAGCATTTGAGGATATGAAAACCATGCTGAATCAGAAATCTAAAAACTAAAAACATAAGTGGACAAAATACAAAGAGAAATTAAAAGAGCTGACTGAATTCAGACAAGAAATGGAAAAAAGTACAAAACTATTATAAAAATAAAGAATAGGCCAGGCACGGTGGCTCACACCTGTAACCCTAGCACTTTGGGAGGCTGAGGCGGGAGGATTGCTTGAGGCCAGGAGTTCGACATTAGCCTCAGAGAAAGTGAGACCTCATCTTTACAAAAAAACGGAAAGAAAAAAAAATTAGCTGGAGTTGGTGGCACAAACCTGTAGTCCCACCTACTCAGGAGGCTGAAGACAGGAGGATCACTTGAGCCCAGGAGTTTGAGGTTGCAGTGAGCTATGACAACACCACTGCACTCTAGCCGGGGCCACAGAGCAAGACCCCGCCTCAAAAAAAGGAAAAAAAGAAGAAGAAGAAATTGCAAGGCACCCAAGGGAGAACTGACTCAAGTGAAAATGAATTACCACAGTCCATCACATGTGTTATGAGCACTGTCCATCCACATCTGGTAGTGCTTCCTCTGATAACTCTCCTTCTACCATTTCATAGTAAGTCACAAGCCACAACTCTTAGGACACTCACATAAGCAAACTTCACATCTTTTTCATGGTAAAGTGACATATTTATTATGTACTTATGTATTACTTAACAATTTAACATGTCTAAAACCATGCCACTAATTGGTTTAATTGGGTTTATTAGGTTCCTATCCTTTCTTGTAATGTGTCACTGACAAAAGTTTTTGAGTGTTGTCTCTGTAACTTCATTGATTCCATGAACTCTGTTTTCACTGCGTGATTATGCAAAGCATAGTGATTTTTAGGAATACATATGCTGCGTTATAGTAGAACTGACTATAGGTGTGTGTATATGTGTGGGTGAGTATACACACGTATATTTCTTAGCTCTGTCTGCTGAGACAGCCTAGAAAAAAGTGACTCCCTAGTAGCAACAAGCAGTTTAACACCCAGACCTTGGTTTCTAAATGCCATCCTCCAAAAAAAAAAGGAGCCATGGCTCTTTGGAAAAGAGGATGAGTCCAGGGTTGGAGGAGGTAAAATATGAGATGAGTCTGGAGTTTCTTGTAGTACCAGAAAGTAAAGAGTACTTTAAAAAAGATGGGGGCACGTCAAAAGGACATAGAAGCCAACCAGCAGACGCTCCCAAAGCCAAACTCAGGACAATCTGAGCAATAAAACAAATGATAGCATCAGATTACAGCCTACAAAATAAAATAAATATCTTTCAGGGTGGGGGAAGAAAAACTACCTATCAGGTGCAATGTACACTATTCAGGTGACAGGTACATTAAAAACCCAGACATCACTACTCTACAATTCATCCACGTAACCAAAAAACACCTGCACCCCTAAATCTATCAAAATATAAATTAAAAAATAAAAAAATAAATATCTTTGAATCTATACTGATATAAATAAATGAATAAGTGAGGAAGAAGGAATATCTCTTCATTACAGAAAAATTTCAATTAATAAATGAGAAGGGAACATGGAAACTATAAAAATCACCATTAGGTAAATACTACAGTAGTAACTATTGCAGATAAATTCCACTGATGGATGCTAAAATGAATGGGTGAAAGTTTGAAAACAAAAATTAGCATAGTCTCAAAGTAGCTCCCTGAGAATATTTATCAATTACAAAGCAAAAATTGACTTTATAGGGAGACACCAGCAAACACTACTTTAAGTAAGCGAACAAGATTAACATCACCAGTAATCAAACACTGACATCATGCACCCCCTGACATAAAACATACCTCCCAATGATACTATTACATCAGTGTATTGTCAAAATGCATAATCCCAAATTAATCATAAGAAAGCATCAGAGTAACCCAAATTGAAAGACATTCGACAAAATAATGACCAATACTCCTCAAAAGCATCAAGGACATAAAGAAAAGAAAAGAATGAGTTAATATCATGGATTTGAGGAGATTAAAGATACATAACAAATAAATGCAATGTGAGATCCTAGATTGAAACTTAGAACAGAAAAGGGTCATTAGGAGAAAAATTGATCAAATTCAAATAAAGTCTTTAAGTTTAGTTAACAATGTCATACTAATATTACCTTCCCGGTTGATAATTACACGATGGTTACATAAGCCGTCCAACATTAGAGGAAGCTGGGTGAAGAGTACGAGTATGCAAACACTATATTATTTTTGCAACTTTTCTCTAACATTAATCCACAAAAAAAATTTTTTTAATGTTGTCTTTTACTGACGGGAATATTTTTTTAAAAAAGGCATACTCATGATATCAGTTTAGTTTATACAAAAACTTACCAAGTAAACTATGACAATTCCTATTATTCAAAATAATCAATGACATAGTATCTCATCATTTTGTTCCAATGTTAATAACCAATTCATTATACTGAAAAGAACAAATAAATGTTTACACCATGATTACTGGCTGAGACATAAATTACAGAAGGTACTGCAGAGTTCAATACCATTTTATAAAAAGCATTAAAATATGCAAAACACTACATACGGTTCAGCAATATATATGACATTTAAAAAATAAATGAATGAGAAAGGTGAATCCAAATTTAAGATAATAATTACTTCTAAAGGAGGAAGAAGGACAAGGAAACCGAGAGATACCCATTGCGTTCATCCTGCTAGTGTTCATTACATCATTCACTCTAAGTTCTTGTATGCCTGATATGTTTCGTAATTTTCAGCCACTATGAAGTGTACTTTTAATATCTGGGGCAATTAGTCTCCTGCTTTGTTTAGGAAGAAAGTTTTTATTTTTGTGAGGGTTTTTTGCTTTATTTTTTTTGTTTTAGCTTAAGACAATGTATTGATCATACAGTATTTAAAATTTTTCATTTCTATTTTCTAAGACCAAACACAGAAAACCTTGCAGTCATCTAAAATAGGATCCCCTGACTTAGGGCAGACGTGTCCTTAGGCTTCTTTATAAATGAATCCTCTCAGTTCCCTGACCTCCTCACACCTTCACTCCCACGCCTCTTCAAACACCAATCCACAGGCAAAGCCCTAGGCCTTGTCATGACGGGAACTGTTTCATTTCTCATTTCTAAGAGTAAATTCGTACACCCCACTCTCTCTACACCTCCTTATTCTTCCAGGGCACTCTCTCACAAATAAACTCATCATTGTTTTTCAAATCTGTTCCTCCTTCAAGTGCTTCCTATTTCAATAAACAGCACATTCATCCCTCCCCCCACTGCCCAAGCCATAACCTAATCATTACTCTCTAATCATTACTCCTCTTTCCCTTTCACCTTCAACATGCCCTCCATCACTGTGTCCTTTAATTCTACCTCCTATATATCTCTCAAATCCACCTATTTCTCCATCCTTCCACTACCACAGTCCAAGCCACTTTACCCTTTTCAAATCATTTGTTGTAACACTCTCCTAATCATTCTCCCTGCCTACCAGTCTTAACTCTCTCCAAGTAATCCTCCACAGTGCAAACAGCACTATCTTTTTAACTACTTTCCTCCAGGTTTAAAACACTTCAATCTTCAGTAGGATAAAGTCCAAATTCCTTAACGTAGCTTAAGGGCTCTTTGTAATCTAGCCCTCATTTACCCCTTCAGTCTCATCTTTCACTACTCCTTTGGTGTCTGCCTCTCTTGCACTTCCTGATTTAGCCATACTATACTCTTTTGAGTTTCTCCAGAACCAAACCAAACCATATTTCTTGTCCTTAACACGTGTCTGGTAAATTCTATCCTCCCTCTTCTCAAGGCTAAGTCCTATTCACTCTTCAGGCTTCAACCTAGGTGTCACTTCCTCTGGGCTAAATTTTCCTGGCTTCCCTAAAACTGGGTCAATTACTCCTTCTACGTGCTCCTATAGCACTCTACACTGCACAATCAAGCACACATCAAAATCAAGCACAAATCATAGTGAATTACAAACACATATATGTCCATACTCCCATCTTGACTGTGAAAGCCAAGTCTTGTTCACTGGTATTCCCCAGCACCTAGCCCAGTGGACTGAATAAATAAGGTAATAAGACCAAACTGTGAAGTAAATTACCACAGTAACGCAATGGTTACAAAGGATTTTAACCCAATGACTCCTGGCTTAGGAGCACAACATTCTTTCCGCTATACTTTGTAGCACTTAATTTTACTTTCATAAACAATTTAATGTTAATTAAGTATACAGCATGTAATACAAAGTTAAAAGGATCCGGATATCATCTCATTTTATAATTAAAGTATTGCCCAGAAAGGTTATTACTTGCTAAAGAACAAAACACTATAAAACAGCAATGCTACGATTAGGTATTTTGATGTTCTTTAATTATATACTTTAATATCGGGAATTAGGTTTTTAAAATTTTAAAGTTGAAAAACTTTCAAGTTCTTCATTTCTTCTAAGATTGCAAAGTTATTAAAAACAAAACATATGTTTAACACTTCTGCCTGTTGAGAGAAAAAAACATATGAATCAATAATTCACTTAAAAGAAATGTTTCCACCACATTAGCTAAAATGTTATAACAAACAAGAATATTTAATTATAGTATAAGAATAATAAAGATAATATTGAGTCATTATAATCATATATTATAAACAACATGGGTATAGCAACCATGTTCAAGGCACCAAGGAACATAAATCACTGAGTAAGAGGTATAAAACAGAATTCCTACTCCCAAGAAGCTTAAAATATGTTTTGGAAAACAAGACCCAATCACTGCAGAATTAAGTAGAAGAAGAATTAGGTAAAAGTAGTTTCCTAAATTGTTAACACTTTCAAAGGAAAAGACTTCCTTCTAAGGAATTTTGGGCATATAAAGAGAAATTACACTACTGCCTGAGGAATCAGCATAAACTCAAAATTTCTAAGCTTGATAAGCTGACAGGGATCTAAAACAATGATACTCCATTACCAGCAGCACACCTACTGCCTGGTTCTTAGTTTCTAAATACTCTTACCCAATAAAAAGAAAAACCTCAACATAATGGCTTATCCTAGAACAAGCAGAAAAAGCTTAAGATGAGCCTGGACTATCTTATTGTTCCAGAAAGTAAGGAAGTGCTCCAAAAATGATGGGGACATGTCAAAACAACCAAAGAGTTAATGTGCAGGATTTCCCACTGACCAAATCCGGGTTAATTTGAAACATCAAAACAAATACTGACAAGTTATAGAGAATAACCTACTTAATAAAAGATATGAATTCATATTGAGATCAAATAAGCAAATGAAAAGGAAAAGCTCTTTCCTTACAACAGAATAGAATGTCAATAAATGCAGCAAAAATGACAGGAAAAAACACCATTTTGTAATCACTGTGTAATAACTGATTCAGACAAGAATCATCAGTGAATGCTAAAATCATTATGTGAATGTTTTTTGGGATGACAGATATTTACACAGTTTCAAAGTGTCTCCAACAGATTATTCAGTAATAACAAAGGGAACAATAATACCTTTTATAATGGAGAAAACTTGAGGGTAAAACTGTAACTAAGTGGTCCAAGTAAACATCACTAATATGGTCAAACTGACATCATATTGCTTCCTCATGTGAAGCACTGAGGATATATCATCACTCACATAGGATTCCTGCTAAAAATGCATAATCTGAATCTAATTACAAAGAAGCTACAGGACAAATCCAAACTGATGGACATCCTACAAAACGCCTGTATACTTCAAAACTATTAATGTCAGGGAAGACCAAAAAGGGCTGAAAAACTGTTTCAGATTAAAGGGTACAAGAGATATGACAACTAGAAAGCACTGTATAATACTGGAATGGAAAAAAATGCTGTTAAAGGATATTCCTGACACAACTGGAGAAATTTCAACATGAACGATAAATAATTGGATCAATATTAAATATTTTGAATCCACCATACACTGGTGGATTCTTATGTAATAATATGTCTTTATTCTTAGTAGATATCACCCGAAGCATTTAGGGGGAAAGGATCATGATGTGTGCACTCTACACTCAAATGGTTCAATAATAAAAATTAACATAGGAAGAGGAAGAAAAAGGAGATCTAGATAGTGGACTCCTGATATTACATGACAACACATGAAATGTTCACTAGCATTATACGTCTAAATGTGGTTTCCTTGTTAGCAAAGTACACAGCGTATTAATACAGCATTTCCATCTACTCCTGTACATGCATCTGTGATGTTTTGCCACTGACTTTAACTGAATAAACTTGCATCTTTGGCATGCTCCAAAGATGTAACCAAAGAGCTTTGAACTATAAATAAAATAAAATAATAATAATATATGTTTCCAGACTTTGTGGCCACTCTGCAAATATAAAAAGAATAAAGCAAATGTGGCAAATGTTAACAATTGGTGAATTTGGTGACAAGTACATGGGAGGTCATTGCGCTATTCTTGTAACATTTCTCTAAGTTTGAATTTTTTCTAAAATAAGAAGTTAAAAAAAAAAATTCTGCCAATACTAAAACTTTACTTTGGGGAAACTAAGCTAGTTCTGAAAAACACAAAAACAAAAACAAAATCATAACTCCTAGATTCTCTCCTTCTCCCTTCACAATCCATATCATCAAATTAGATTTAACGCCCTTAAGAAAAAGGTTTTCAGTATCAGAATAAACATTTTGCTAAAGTAGTCCCTAACTTGCAAATGTGATATGTTCCAAAATCCCACTTGTAAGTTACCTATTTAGAATGTGGAATGATTTTCACTATTACAAATGGTAGTTGGGTTCCTATTGTTGGCTACAAAAGCTCTTTAATAAATCTTCCTTAGCAATACAGCTGAATTAGTAATGTATTTCCTGTATACTGTGTTAAATTGTACAAGGTCTCTCCTACCCCCCCCAACTTGGAGCCTTTCTGAAATAACATGTGAAATTAGCTGGGTACACTGTAGGGAGAGAATGGGGGTGGGAGGATGTTGGTTAGTAAGGAACAACAGGGGTACGCATCTAAGACTGGAAATACAGACCTCAGACAACATGGCTACTCACTGCCCAGCAAAAAAAGGCAAAATGGAATCTCAGGAAATGCCACTTGTGCTCAACAGCTCTCAGATTCCTGCCATATTCCTATGTTAATATGCATGGAAAATGCATAAGGTAGGATTTATAATCTGGAAAGTATCTTTATAATTTCTAAAGTCTCATCTGGGAAAACTGGTCTGTGGTTGGCTATTTCAGTTGATTAGGACAACTTCCACTCAAGTCAACATTTACTGAGGATTCACTATGTACCAAGATAGCTGGTCCTTGACATAGGAACTCAGCCTAGCAGGAGAGAGTGACAGCAATTATAATACCCTAAAATGGGATTTACTCTACAAATAGTACATGTATCAAGGGCTTTGGAGGTACACAAGAACAAGAGAGAAAAACTTTATCTACAGAGATTAAAACTGGTATCACAGATGAAATGACATTTCCGTTAAGACTTGAAGGATAAATAGTTCAATAACTATATGAGCAAGGGAGCATTCCAATCAGTGGCAAAAACATGAACACAGATACAGAAGCATCAAGTATTTACTGTCTTCCAAGTGCCAGGCAGCATGCTAATACCTGGGGATACAGCTGTGAACAAGACAAACAAGGCCTCTGCCTTCATGGAGTTTACATTCATGTGATAGAAAAATACCACAATAAGCAATAACTAAACAAACCAGATTTGTACAAATTATAACAAGTGTCTTATAACAAGGAAGTAATCTGTGTGAAAGAGTAAGTTGATGGAATGCAACATTAAATAGGATGGTCAGAGAATGCCTCTGAGTAAGGAAGTGAGATCTGGGTCAAGTTCCAAAGGGTTTGGCCAACCCAGCCATTTAAAGAGCATCCCAAGCAGGTAGTACAAAAAGTGCAAAAGGCCCTAAGAGAGGAAAGGGTGTAGAGGACTTAAGAAGTACTGAGAGGCCTTTGTGGCTGGCATCCAATGAATGAGAAAAATGATGAGAAGGAGAAAGATCATTCAGGGCCATTTAGGCCATGGACTGGAGTACAGACTTTATTTCAAGAGGAATGGTAAGCCATTGGAAGATTTTAAGCAGATAAATGATATGATCTAATTTAAGCTCTTAAAATGATCCCTAGGGCTGTTGTGTGAAAAAAGAATTTGTGTGGAGCAAGAAAAGAAACAAGAAGCCCACTTAGGAGACTACTGCAGTACTTCATACAAGAGATAATGATGGCTTAGAATAAAGAGGTGGAGATGAAGACTAACAGCAGTGGATCAGCTGAAGATAAACTGTGAAGGTACAACAGGACTTGTGGCCAGATTGGATTTGAGAAAAAAGTAAAGAATCAAGAATGATATCTCGAGTTTTTGGCTTGAGTACTGCCATTTACTAAGAGAGGGAAGGCCAGCAGAGACACCAAGGTTTGGAGGTAGGAAGAAGGAAGAAGGCTGGGGAAGTAGGAAAATAGCTATATTTTAGCCATATAGCAAATACTATGTTTGAGATTCCAACTAGATTTTGGAGTAGATATGAAGCCCAAGAGAATTCTGGGCTAGAGAAATAAAAGTGGGAGTCATCAGCATGAAAACACATGGCCTACGCAGGGAAGAGCAAACAGCTGGCCTTGACTAGGGCACAGAAACTGAAAGGGTAGCGACTGACAGTGAGCCTGCAAAGATAGGATGGAATCATATCATGAAGTGAGCTGTGACTAATAATAGCAATAGCAGTAGAAGTAATGACAGTAATAGCAGGGGAGGAAATTAATGCATAGTATGTACCAGGCACTGCACTTTATAACACACATATCATTTAATCCTCTCAACAACTGTATGGAATAGATAATGTTATAATTACTATTTTATATACTGAACCTCAAAAAGACTGAGAACTTGCCAAAGAACACAAAGTGTAAGTAAGTAAATAAGAACAGAGTAAGTAGTGTGGGTATTCCAACTTAGGCAATCTGATTTCAGAGGCCAATCTCTGATCCCTTACAATACTGTTTCTCTACTGAGCTTACATGCCTTCAAAGTTGGGGTTTTTCCCCCCCCCAAGAAGAAATGACATGTAGATCTGAATTTTAGAAATATAATTCCAACCTCTATGTAGAAGATGGACTGTTCAGGGTGAAGATGAGATGTGAAACAGGCAGATATAGCATTACTCAATGCAAGAGCATCTTGTTTTAATAAGCCCAAAAGTTACAAGTTACCTTACCAAGTTAAACGGGAAGCAACCCTTTGTTCCAGTGGTCACAAATTATACTGCAAATGAATCCAAATCAACTTGCATATGCATGATGCTGGCCACAAAAGTAACCATGCAAAAAGGTCCAGCTCATGCAATATAAATTTACCGCCTGCTAACGAAAACATTTCTCAAAGCATTTAACTATATTGATGGTGAAGTTTTTTTTTCAATGCATAAAGTTTATATGTTTGTATAAGGAAATAAAATTAGTATTAATTCAAGACAACCATAAAAAGATGCGTCTGGGTTGATATTTATTAGAAGTTTGATTAATTAATGTCTGTTTTTCACCCATGTTAACAATTACTCTGGCTTTCAGCATCAGTTGCTAAACTGATGAAGAAATAAATTATCTGCCATCATACACACCAATGTTCAAATATGGAATTCCACGTCACAAAGGAGCTTACATCTTCATCTCAAGTGACTACTAAGACAATTAATATTAAATAAAATATTAAAGTCAGTAATTATCAATTAAATTCAGTAAATACAAATATTAGTTATTAAAATCTATAAGCAACAAAATCTATATAAAAATACAGTACTTATTAAATAAATGCCAACATATATCCTATGCTATGAATAAGACTTACTAATTTACAAATAGATTTATACTCTTAATTATAATAGACTGGACACAAGGTCCATTTATTATAGGCTACACAGATCAATTATGCACAGATAAAATAATTTCATTTCACAGACCAGATAATATAAAGTATAAAAAAATTATAGATTACCTACTAAAGGAAAGTTATTTTTAAATATACCTATTCCAGGTAGGTTATAAAAATATTTTTCTAATTTGAAATTATAAATACCGTATCTTGAAGACAACTCCCACAGATAATCCCTAAAAGACATACTTAATTGAAGAGCAGGGAAGCTACTTATACTTACTTTAATTTAAAAATATATATATATTTGGAAAGATTATGAGATCAGAAGCAAACTATGCTTGCAGATCAAAAATCTAATGTAGAACAGCCAAAAATTAAGCATCCCATGTATAATCTGACAATGAATTTAAGACACTGGGATATTTTATCATCCCATATTGATACATTATATAAAGTCCTTTTGGTCACAAACACTAAAGGTACGGATACAGGCAAGATATCTACATAATCTTCATAGGAAAGTAGAGATGAAAGCAGGAAGGGATGCAGGGAGATCAAGCAATATCCATTTTTGTTGACTAAGCCTCAGGCAGTGTATTAGGAACTTTCACATTCATTATTTCACTTAATTATAACAACTCCACGGGCAGGTGGTATAATTCCTTCCCATTTTACAGAAGATATCTCATAACTTTGTCAGCAGTAGAGCTGGGATCTGAATCAAGATCAGACTACAAAGCCAAGTAGCCTTCCCCTATTAGGGCTTGCAAATCAGCACGTTATAGCATTCTCTTGTATGACGTTATCTAGCTGAAAGGTTAACTTGATTTCCATATTTACACTTTTCTTATTGCTTAAACATTAACAGAGAAGGCACTCACTTCTCAATTTACTAAGAATGTTCACAGATTTTCTTTGTAATCTAGCAAAAAGCAACAGTGATCATTTTCAATCCACAAAACAGTGTTCTCACTGCCCCATCACTGATAAAAGAAAATCTGAGTTGGACTTTGTAACATTCATATGTACCTCGAGTATATTTTTGAAAACAAAAAATGGGGGCCTGATTTGATTACAAGACAGAATATTTCAAATCAGAAATGCCCCCAGAAAATCCATGACCATCATCACTGTAAATTCCTCTTGCCAGACTAAAAGCAGCAAAGGGAGGGAAAAACATGGCTTTCCAAAACTGATTGACAAGCATGCTATTTTCCAATAATGCATTTGCTTATGGCTTCCTCCTTCTAAATCAGGATACAAATCTACTGAAAAGATTAATTGGACTATGTCAAACTTCAAAATCATATTCTAATAAACATTTTCATAATTATTTAACCACTCTGAGAATACAGTTTAATATTTCTCTCTTTGGTAGCCAAACAATTAATGGGTAACATTGCTATTGGCTGAATATTAACAAAATTAATATTAATCTGCACTACATTCTAAATAGAAAATACAAAGTTGTAATGAAATTGCTTTAAAAATATAACATCACAATTTGAAACAACTCAACATTTTTAACAAATTATTTCTAACTGCACTTACAAAAAAAACAATCTTTGCCACACATACCCATTACAGAAACAAAAAAACTCTAAGAATACAGAAGGAAATAGTTCTGAAACCATAATTCAACATAGTGACATTGTAAGTATTATTTTTGAGGCTTGATGAGTTTTTTTCCTTCCACTAGATAACCCACAATAATTTAATTTCAAAAAAAACTTTTGATGGCAAGTAAAGAGTTAAGTATAATTTTAACACCTTTGTTCCAATATGAATAAAGCCATAATTTTATATATAACTATAGCATGAATTAAATGAAATGGATAAGCAAATAATTGTGTTTGGAAAAGTCACCATTACTTCACAATCATTGACTGCTTTAGTAAATAAGTGTCTATTGGAAGCACTCTTCCAACAGAATTGTTCATCTAGAGTCTACAAACATTTAAATCACCAGTTTTAGCTCTTCGGAATACTTTCATTATTATAACACCATATAACTAGTTTTTGCAACAATAGTGAAAATTAAAATAAAGGTGACTCCATTGTCAATTCATGCATCATCATATATAACAAATACTAATCTTAATGTTTTATATGACATATAGACATGCGTTTATTACATCTAAAATAACCTAACTTAAATTGGCATCTACTTTAGTGAAAACACTTTGACTCCCTAAAACAAAAGTTGCCATTTACAGGAAAAGAAATAAGAATAAAGACGCTCCAAAATATATACAAAAGCATGCAAAAACAAAACAAAAAAAGTACATACAAAAGCCATAATGGCACAACAGTTATTTTTATCCTCATTTCCTAAATGCATATTAAAAGAAATGTCATTTTTGTATGTTTAAAAAAAAAACTATTTTGTTTACCTTTTCCACAGACTGTTCAAGTACTGCCAAGGTAACATAGATTTTAAAACTGACAACTAGAGTACTTAACAGTTGCCAAAACAACACAGCTGGATTCTTAAAGGGAAAGTACTCTTGTGTAATGTACACCTAATTACAGCTTTAGTGAACGTTCTCTCCGTATAGTAATAGACGATACAAGACACAAGGGAAACATGCTGTACTAAAAACTTGAAAAATGCTAGACAATATTTGTTTAAAATTACATATACTATTGTTAACACATCACAGCAGGCCTTTCTAACAGCGCATTTATTGGAATCCCGATCTCACTGTAAACTGAAATCCAAATTAACACTATGTTGTATTCAATCTACACACTTTTCCCTACTGGGTCATACCAGGAGGCTCGTTTCATAGCTCAGGAATCTATTTCAGATCTGAGCAACAATTTTATAGTTATACTTTTACAGAAAAAAAATGCTAATTCAGAAATGCTCTCCTTCTCCAAACTTGTTTACACTATCTCACTTACTTTAACCCTCACTGTTCAGAGACATGAAATCAAACCAAAAGGCAAAGTTTCTAGCACCCAAAACCTTCCCTGCGCGCTGGGATCTACTTGGATGGCAGGGGGCAGCGAACGGTTCCGTCTGCAGCCCCTCTGTCCCCGCGACGTCCCTCTGCACGGTCCGGCGTCCGCAACCGCAGGTGCCCCCGGCCCGCCCCAAAGACCCACCCCGCCACTGACATCTACACACACACGGAGAGTTCAGACCTAAATGTTCCGCCGGGTTAGCCCCTTCTCCCAAAGCATAACTGGCGGAACTTCTTGAAGTCCAACAGGGCAAAACGCCCCCCGCACCGGGGGCCAATCCCTTTGGGGAGACCCCTGATCTCAGAGAGCAACGGGAAGGAAAGGGCCCTCGGGCGTACAGCCTCGGAGAAGCTCCGGGTCCCCAGGGAACTCCAACTTTCAAGGAGGCGACGTCCACCACCGCCCCCCAGCCCCAAGCGCGCTGCGCGCACCGGGAGGCTGCTCGCGCCGAGCCCGCGCGACCAAGCCTCCCCCTGCCCGCCCTGCGGCGCCCCCACCAGACCCCCGGGCCCGCCCTCCGGGCACCCCGCCCCCACCTCCCCGGGCGCCTCGACCCTGGGCGCCTCGACCCTGGGCGCCGACCCCGACGCGACCACCCCTCGCCGCCTCCCGGCACCCTACCCGCCCTGCCGCCGCGTGCCCGCGACCCTGGCCCCCCCCCCCGGCCTCGCCTGGGGTCCCCCCCTGAGGGCGCCCCTCCGGTCCCCGCCCCCCGCCCCCGCACCCCCCACCTCTGTCCCTACCTGGCCCACTCGCCGAGACACCGCCCCCTCCAGCACTGGCGATCCCGCGGACCGAACCCCGCCGCTTGCGGCCCTTACCGTGTCTCTAGTGCAGCTGCCGGGCGCACACACGCCGCAGCCCGGGCCCGCCACCAGCGCTCCGCGCCGCCCGGAGCCGCCTCCTTCAGCCCGGGACTCGCCGGGACATCCGCGCACGGATCCCCACACCGGGGCTATTTTTAGGAGCCAGGCCCCGGCCAGACCGGAACTTGTTCCTCCCGGCGCGCGTGCGCACTAGGCTGGTCGCCTCGGTGTCCCTCCGCCAGCCTTGTCTTTCCTTCCTTTCCCGTCGGCTCCCTTTCTCGCTTCTCCCATAAGGTTTCTTTTCAGGGCTGCTTTATCCTTTTGGTGGGTCCTAGAGTACTTGGAATGGGAAAGACAAAAGTGCGGGCAAAGACAGTCACACTGTTTGGAAGCGAGAGCTACTCCACAAGGACGTGGGGGCGGACTATGTTTTTCCGGGTGGGTGAGGAGACGATCACCCGGCACAGGAAGGAGATGACGGCGGTTTGGCGCCGGTGCTGCAGGCTGCAGCTCGCTTCCCTCAGACGGACCGAGTTCTCCTGGAAGGGACACCGGTCACTTGATGAGGGCCTGGGCGCCTCCCTGGGCGGGGCGGCCCGGCGGCGTCGCGCCCTGCCACCCCCGCCTCCCCCGCGGCCGCCGCCCGGACCAGCCCGCGGGAGCCGAAGCCGGGAGCGGCCCTAGTGACGCGGCACGTGGCCAATCGCCGCGCGTGGCCCGCGGCACCAGCCAACCCGGGGTGCCGGGGGCGGGGCTCCCGGGGGCGGGCCCGGGCGTGAGTCCGGCAGTCGCCTGGAGTCCGGTGCCGGGCGGAGTCCCACGGGGCGGCCCGGAAACCTTCCCTGCAGCGCTTCTGGGGTCGCGGCCAGCCCCCTCCCTGGAAGCGCACTTGGCCTCCCCAGATGTCTGCTGGCCTCGCCCGCGCCCACGCCCTCATTGTGGTCAGGGCCGCACCTGTGCTCGCGCCGGGGCGGCAGCCAGGTCACCCTCACTGCGAGCACAATGGGATCCCGGCCCCTGGGGCGCCGCGGCGGGTAGGGCCCGGCCGGGAAAGAACAGCACCGAAGGGGCCTGGAAGGCGGGGAGACCCTTTCTGGCCGGCCAGCGTAGCTCTGCACGTCCCAGAAGAGAAGCAACCTCCTTATCTTGCCTATAAATAATAGTAGCTAGTATACCTTGAGAGCTAAACACTATGTGATGAACATTTTGCACGTGATAGCTTGGGTGATCCTTACAACATGCCCATGAAGCAGATTCAGTTTCTGTTCCCATTTTACAGATGAGGAAAGGGAAGCTGAGAACTAAAGTGACATGTAAGGGTCATGGGGCTTAAGAGGAGGGCACTGAGGACTTGAACTCCTAACCACTGTGCGTATTACCTTTTCTGAGAGAGGTGCAAAGGAGATGTGCTTGGGACAACTGTTGTGTTTTATGAGGTTATTGATTTTGTTGAGAGAGGTCATCAGGAGGTGAGCCATTGTTGGTCCTCTCATCCTGAAAGCTGCTCACCTCTGAAGAGTTTCTCAGGACCACACTGCCTGCGTGTGCGCCCTGAGGTGCCTATGCAATGGACACAAAGCCAATGGTTTCTTTCATTTGAAGATAAGAATTTCACTCCCACAGCACTTTAAAACAAGGTGATTGGGGTGGGTGAGCAGAGGAACTGGGAAGTTACAAAGGAAGCCAAAGGCTGGCTGGCTTCCTTCCTCAAGGACAACGAGGCCAAAGTGCTGGGGAGAGCCCAATACGAAGGCGGCACATAGACACCAGACACTGGAAAATAAACCTGGAGCTCTGCTCAGAGCCCCACATCATCAGTGTTCAGGGGAGCCAGCAAAAGACACTACAGGAAGGTTTCTAAAACATGTCAAAATTTGGTGTAAATCAGCAATCATGTGGCAATGCATGCTTTTTAACCTGCCAGAAGCTGCAAAGCCAGCTGGATTTGGCTTTTCTGTTCCAGGAAAATAGGAAGAATTTGATACTTTTTTTTTTTTTTTTTTTTTTTAAGCTTAGGGTCTAGAGTCAGGGAACAGTGGCCAATGGCACCCTCCTTCCCACCTGGTTTCTCCCTGGAAGGACAAGATGGGCAATGAGAACAGACTGTTCCAAAAGAAGTTTTCACCCTCTCATTGCTTCCCCCCCAGCTCCTGTCCTTCCAGAAACTGAGCCCCCTGGGGTGCAAAAGACTCAGCCCAGACTGCCCACCCCCTGCCCATTCCAATGCTATTGGTCACCCCAGAAAGTCAGGTAGAGAACTTTGGCTAGGAGCCAAAGCAGAATTGAAAAGAGCATTTGCATTACCTTAGAGAGCACCTCTCTCCCCACCATCCCATGCATGTCAAAGCCCTTGTCTAAGAATTGCAGGGTGTGGCAAGAAGGAAGGAAGGAAAGAAGGGAGAGATGATGGAGAGAAGGTAGGAAGGAAGGATGGGAGGGAGGAGGGTAAGTTTAAGAATTCTGAAGCACAGCTATTGTAGAACACATTAGCAGAGCACAATTACTGTTCCTTGTAGTTAAAGTAACCAATTCTAGGAAATCATCACAACTTCTGTTCAGATTTCAAAAACCTGTACCCGAAGTCCAGTGTCTCCGGCAACTTCCAGTGCTTAGCTCAGCATAGAGCATGGGCTGAGCACTTACATGTGCCACTGGCTTGGAGGGAACTTCTGAGGAGCAGCATCTGTCAGTCTTTCCACTCTGTCTGGTCTCCTTAAAAGCACTCAGGTGTCCAGGTGTGTCTGAACTGCAGGAACTCAGCATTGTACTAGGCTCTGGGATACAGAAGTGAGGAGGAGCACCCTTCCTTCAAAGGGGCTGGCGTGCCATGGGGGAAGATACACCTTAAAACAGTCCAGCTTAATAACCCCCGTGAGAGGGTTTTCCTCAGGGTGCCAGGAGAGCACAAATGATGAGGACCTAAGGAGAGCTGAGAATCAGGGAAGGCTTCCTAGAGGAGGTCATGCCCACAGTGAATCTAGAAAGCCTCTTAGTAGGATGAAAAAGGGGCCCTCTCACTATGTCTTGATGTGAAAAATAAACCCCAAGCTCCCTGGGAGGCAGGGATCCCTGACCACCTACCTGGCCAGCCTCTCCCTCACCTCTTGCTGCCTGACACTTCACTATCCCCATTCAGAAATCTGAGAAGCTTCTCTGTACACACCAGCCTGTTTTCTCCTGTCTGCAGGGGAAACCCCTCTAACCATCAAGTGTCCACTTAGGCATCATTTTCTCTAAGGGCCCTTCTCTAATATAATGCTTTAGTTGAAGAACAGAAGTATTTCTTTATATGTGCCTGTCTCCTCCCTTTAGGGAGTGAGCTTCTTGAAGTTGAGAACTGTGATTTACCCCTTGTTGTCTTCACAGTGTCTAGCACAGTGCCTGGGATGTAGTAGACAATCAAATAAATGTTTGTTAAATATTAATGAGCAGCCTGTAGGCACAGAGGGACTGCCATGTGCAGGGACCTCTTGAGTGTGGCTCAAGAGAGCACCCACAGCTGGCATGGTGTGCCTGGCATCTTCATCGAGTGCTGGGAAGGGGTGGGAAACAAGGCTAGAAGAGTGGTTGGGAGTGAGATGGTGCAGATCCTAGCATGGATTTTATTCTGAAAGCAATGGGAGCCATCAACAGTTTTTAAGCAGGTGAAGGGCTTGAGCTATTTGGCATTTTAGAAAGGTCACTTAGGGAGCCACAGATGCAAATGGGGGCAAGACTGGCGGCAGGACAACCAGTTAGGAGGCAGTGACAGTGTAGCCGCTGCTGCTAGAATCCTCCCATCCCCAGAGGTCACCACAGAGAGTTCCCACACATGTTGCTGGCTTCCTGCATGTCTCTGCCTGAGGGCATGCCCTGGCCAAGAGAGGGCTTGACTTGGTACATAAATACCCCAGCTTCCTTGCACCTCAGGAAGACCATTCTGAGGCATGTTCCCGAAGTCCCTTGTGGAGGGAGGGCAGTGTCCCAGTGGATCAAGCCCCAGCTGCCAGCCGTGGGCGACCTACCATCAGCACACTTCTGTTACCTCTCCTCCCTTCTTCTGTCTCGCTTCCCCACTCCCTCACAGCACTTCCTGGGATCACCTCCCAAACGAACTACCAGGACCAAAATCCTTGTTCAGAGGTCTACTTTTCAGGGGACCCATTTAAGGCAGATGGTACCTGAGATAAAGAAGAAAGAGGACCTGAATGAAGACAGTTGCCTGATGGAAAAAAGAAAGCAAGGGCAAAACAGAGAGCTGTTTGGAAGTCACAACTCACTGGCTTGCCATTAAACCTGGGGTTAGGGAAGGTTGAGGAGTCCCAGTTGCCCCCCAGGTTTCTGGTTTGGGGTACGAAGAGGACAGTAGCAGCATTGTTTAAGTGGGGAACACTGGAGGAAGATGAGATGGAGGTCCTCGACGGGGAGGAGTAGGACGAGTTCCATTGTGCTCATGTTGAATGTGAGATGCCTGTGGGACAATATATCCTTAGCCTTGGGGGTTGGAGAATGATACAACTAGATGAGACTGGACACTTCATGGAGGGCTTCTTGGAGGAGGAGAAATTTAAGCAGAATGTTGATGTTGCAGTACATGGGCTGGAGAAAAAGGGAAATGACTTACAGAGCAGAAGAGTGACGAAAAGGGGGATTGACAGGAAAGAAAAACGGATTCATAGAGGAAAAACTAAGTTTACCTGAACCAGGAAAAACTAGAGCAAATAAATGATTGGGGTAAAAAGAACCTCGAAGGAGTTTTAATTTGTGAGCTGTTTGAAGAAAGGAACTGTGCCGTGTTCAATCTTGGGTCCCCAACACTTACACTAAGTTGATATTTATTAAATATGGTGTGAACCAAGTGAAGTGTCTCAATAAATATTTTTCATGATGTCTCAATCTTGTAAGAGTATAATTAAAAATTGAAGGCTTTAAATGTGTTGCCCAAAATTATTATAGTAAATTTTCCCTCCAAATTTAACTTTGTATAAAGACTTGTGTCTTTTTGAGAAAAGCCACATATAAGAGAACCACATCTTACTTGTAAAGTTAAATTTGATATAGGATCTAATGACCTGTAAGTATTTCAGGAAATCTAAACCTCACACTTTAAACCTAAAGATAAAAACATAATCCGCTTTGTACCATACATTGCAGGTTCTTTAGAGTTACAATCACTAATGTCTGTGTGCAAGAGACAGAACATTGTACATTTCTTTTCTATTGCAAGTTCTATGATAAACACCCAGATCTAAATGCCATTTTACAATAGAAAGAATAACAGCTCCTTGGAGAAATGGTTTATTCCAGGACTGGGGCAGGAAAAAAGCAAGATGAACCTGTGGTGCCATAAAAAGGAAGTGCTCAAAAAATGATGGGGGCATGTCAATAGGACACAGGAGCCAAGCTGAAAGAGCTGCCAATGGTAAAGCTATTTATTTTGAGCCACAAAATAAATAATGTGAGTATTGGATTATAATCCATAGAATAAAATAAATATCTATGAGCCCATACTGATATAAATAAATAACTGAATGAATAAATAAATGGGGGAGAAGGTACAGATCTTCCTTATAGGAGAATTCCAATTTAAAAATGTAGAAGGAATGAGGACAAAACAAAGCCACCATTAGACAAACACCACTGTTAATAATTGTCGCCGTGGGTGAAAGAATGATGAGACACAGGACATTTGCATAGTCTCAAAGTAGCTCCCTACAAGATATTTATTAATCACAAAGAGAAAAATTGTAACTTTACAGTGGAGAAGCCAGCAGACACCACCTTAACCAAGTGAACAAGGTGAGCATCATCAGTAATAAAATATATCAACGTCATGTACCCCGTGATATGATGCAATGAGAAGAGCCCATCTCTTCTTTGGTATTCTTGCTAAAAATGTATAACTTGAATCCAATCATGAGAAAACATCAGCCAAACTACAATTAACAGGGCATTTTACAAAATAACTGACCAGTACTTATTAAGTGTCCAGACCATGAAAGACAAGGGAAGACTGAGGAACTGTCACAGATTGAACGAAACCAAGGAGACCTTACAACTAAATGCAAAATGGGATACTGGATTGGATCTTGGTACAGAAAAGAGACATTAAGTGGGAAAACTGGTAAAATTTATGTGGAGTTCATAACTATATATTAATAATATTATAGTGTTATATCAATGTTAGTTTCCTGGTTTTGATAATCATACTATCCTTATGTAAGATGATAACATTCAAGGAAGAATTCAATTAGTTCTCTGTACCATTTTTGAAACTTTTGGTAAGTCTAAAATTATTTCAAGATTAAAAAATGTTTAAGTGATAAGATAAAATATTTTAGTATTCTATAATTTACTCAACCCCCAATTTTAACCCTCATATGGAGTTAATGTAACTATTATTTTCATAATACCTTTCAATAATAAATTCAACTTCAGTTTGGGCAATATTAAAACCATTGGTAAAATGTTTATGAGTATGAATGTTTTAAGGTGACCAATGTTCTGAGGTGAGAGGGAAAAAACACAGAAAATAACAAAATGTTTCCAATTATTACACAAAGGATTAGGGTTCTATGTCTGCCACGTGGTATTCCTAAACATCAGAAACTGCCATATATACATGTATAACTTCTAACGTGGCCTATTACATCCTTTTCAGGCATTGACAGTGGTGTTTTCACTTTTCTTATTTTAATATTACATGGGCTTTTATTCTTGAATGCCTGATGATGAAAAGGATGAATTCAGGTTCTCAAAGAAGGAGATAAAAGAGCTTTCCTTTGCTCAGTTTATATTCTTACATGTAGAAGTCTACATAAAGATTAAATAAACTTTAAAAATATAAGAAATTGAATATTTGACAGCTGGAAGTTTTACACAATCGAACTTCAAATAAGTCTTTCAATTTCTATTATATGTTGTCATTTTGTTATATTGTATTTTTCCTTCCACACAGAGAGTTTATTCAGACTTTGTGATTCTCTCCACAACCAACAATATATTCACATGTCAATTATAGTAATTCCAAACCTTGAGTTTACTTTCTTTTCACATTTTTTATTCCATCCAAAGAGGGGCTGCATCTCACAAATTTCCCCAGTCTCCCACCCACACCAGCCCTTGCATATGAAACCATCATGATCTCTCTCTGCTGTTCTCTTTGCCTGTGTACTTTTGTCACAAATATTTCTTCTAAAGGCTGAACCTGTCCTACCAGGCACCCTTTAGTTCTCCTTCAATAATTTCCTTTGAAATGCATTCCAAGCATTTCCAGACTCTGCCATGCCTATTAACATGTCCATTTAGACCTGTTCTGGGCCTGCATGTCCCTGAAGATCTCCTACAGGCAGAATAGTCAGTTCTCTCTGTTATGGCCACATTATACACATCATTCCCAAATTGCAACTCATGATCTAGCAAGGATTTTTATGTGTTAGAATTTTAGTATGTTGAGGTTTGAGACAAATCTGGGGGTCACTGAAAAGGAAACACCACAAATTTTGGAGTCAAATGATCCTTTGTTTAAATCATACCTCTACCATTTCCTATGTGTGTAACATTGGGCAAATTGCTTGACCTCTCCAAACTTCGAGTTTTCCTACATATAAAATGTTATTAATCCTTACTCGAGGTTATTTTGAGGATCCAGTAATCCATGTAAAGGTGCGGTCCCCAACCTTTTAGGCACCAGGGACCGGTTTCATGGAAGACAATTTTTCCACAGACTGGGGGGGTGGATGATTTGGGGATGATTTAAGTGCATTACATTTATTGTGCAGTCAAACCTCTCTGCTAATGATAATCTGTATTTGCAGCCGCTCCCCAGCACTAGCATCACCACCTCAGCTCCACCTCAGATCATCAGGCATTAGTTCTCATAAGGAGCGTGCAACCTAGATCCCTGGCATGTGCAGTTTACAATAGGGTTTGTGCTCCTATGAGAATTTAATGCCAGTGATGTGACAGAAGGCGGAGCTCAGGTGGTGATGTGAGCGATGGGGAGTGGCTGTAAATACAGATGAAGCTTTGCTCGCTTGCCCGCCGCTCGCTCACCTCCTGCTGTGTGGCCCCGTTCCTAACAGGTACAGACTGGTACCGGTTGGGGGTTGGGGACTGCAGACATAAAGCACCTCCATAAGCTACATGTACCTACATAAATAATAGCTACATATGTGGTTGTTCATTGACTCATTCCACCAACTTCTACTGGGCTAGGAACTGTTCTAAGCGCTGGGAATAGAGAGAAGATCCATGTTCTCATGAAGCTTGTAGTTATGGGGATTGGAAGACAATAAAAAATACATAAACAAGAAAATGTCAGATAGCAATAAAAGCTATGATGAAAATATCACAAGATCATGAGAAAGAGTAGTTGAGCCGATGCCTTAGCTACCGGTTCAGGAAAGGCTTCTCTGAGGCAGTGACATTTACACTGAGTGGCCAGAGGAGCTGCCCAGATGAAGACCTGGGAAGAGAGTTTCAGGCAGAGGGAAGAACAAAGTTTCTGAGATGAGACCAAGTTATTTTGTTCAAAGAACAGAAAGAACACAAGTGTGACTGGAGCAAGGGTAGAGGGCAGGGGGTGGGTTTTAAGGCATTGGAGGGTTATTGTTGTGTTGTCATTATCTGAGTAGGTAGGTAACAACATGGTAACCAAGAAGAAGCAATAGATTCAATTATCAGCATGTTAGTACAAATTGCTCCCTTCCTGCTCAAAAGGGGCAAGTGACACTTCTGTTAGGTGTTTTTTTGTGGCTTTTTGTTTGTTTGATTGTTTTGCTGCAAGTGACAGGATCCCAAGCCAAACCAACTTAAGCCATAAATGAAAAGAGGGAGAATTTATTGGCTTGTTTGACTGAAAGGTTCAGGGATATGTCTAACTCCTGCATAGCTGGATTGGAAGCCGAGGTGGCATTCTCCATTCATATTCCCCCCTGCACCAGGCCCTGTTCACTTGCTCTGTTACTTTGGCTCCCAGGCATACCTTCTTTACATATGGTCCTGCAGCAATTCTAGTCTTACAGTTTCCAACTTAGCAATCTCCATCAAAAAAAGAGCTTTCTTTTAAAATTTTATTAGCAAAGTCCCAGAGTTGAGACTGGACTGGGTCTCATGTCTCTCTCTGAACCAATCACTGTGGCCAGAGTGATAGAATGCTTTGGTTGGTCATGTCTGGGTCACTAGCCTGTCCCTGGGTCCTGGGAGGGGACTCAAACTCAGCAAAACCCCAAGAACCCAGGGACTGAGAGTAGGGGGAGCTATTCTCCCCACATTGGGATGCTATTATCAGAAGAAGGGAAGCCTGTGTGCCAGTCAGACAAAAAAAAATAGAAAGGCTCCCCACCCGGCTAGCTTCCCCATCAACCAGACCACCTGCACATTACCTGGACCTAAAGCTAATAGATTCCAAGTCCCTGCCAGCCTGCAAAATTATTCAAACAAGCCAATCACATCATCCTGCAGGAACTAGGGGGCATCCCATCCTCTTGATACTACAAAGCCTCCACCCACAGCCCCTGCTGGTTCACTCTACTTCTGAGTGCAACCTCCGTGTGATGCTACATGGTATGCAGTGCCCTCTTCCCCCAGACTATGAGTATATGTGACTAATAAGCTGCTGCAAATCTCATCCATGCACTGTCGGCTATCTTGTGTTTGGCCATCTCATATTAATTAGGGCAGTGGATCCCCCCTTCACCAATGGGGTGAACAGGAGGTGATCAGAGCACAGACTTCAATTGCTTTCCTAAGAGTAGCCAGAGCCCTTTGCACTGGTCAGTTACTTTGAGGACTAACTGGACTATGATAAACCCCAACACTCCTGTTGGTAGGCCTGGGGGCCACCGCACACAATAGCAAAGCTCCTCCACACCCCTCATCCCCAGCACTTCTCAGATCATCTTCTCTAATGTGAGGTCTGGCCAGCAGTGTGGCATCTTACTCATTAGTGCCTTCCCCAGAGTCTAGCTGAGGACCTGACACATAGTAGGCTTCCAATAAATGTTCCCTGAGTGAAAGAATAGATCTCTGTCTTCAATCAGGCAACAGCAATGTGTGGAACACTCTGGTCTGATTCAAAAACTTGGTTTAAATTAGAGCCAAAGTGACCAGCCCAGAAAATCCAGGAATGGAAAATCTATTTCACCCTGGGCTTTACAGAGGAAGTACATACTGGAGATCAGAAACCATGGTTTTCAATGTTCACATTAGCAAAGTATTGAAATGGCTTTTTTATTTTTTTAAATGAAGCTTCATTCTGTGCTTACATTTTCAATGAGGTCCCTGTTTTTGTCAGAAATTTCAACCTCTGCTGAGTAATTGCACAACTCCTGGCTTCGCTTGGCCTGCATAGTCTTGGCATGACTGACTTTTTTGGGTACATGCTGTAGGCAAGATTTTTATGAGGCTTGATCCTTGTCTTGACTTTATTTGATCATGTATATCTGTAATTCAGCACATAGATTAAAGCAGACAGCACCTCTCAGCAACCATGATAGTGAACACCATAGAAAATGATAAAGTATTTATCATATACAGATCTACAGGAATGCAGAAAGCCTTTCCAGAAATCATGCTCCAGCACGTTGCATGAATTAAGCACACAGTTTCAAGGGGCTAGGTCCTCTCCTCAAGAATCATTCACAGTTTCCAGAAGCTTGGATAAGTTGGATTCAGCCTGGTGCCTCCCCAGGCCCCCAAATCCCCCCCCAAAAAAACTGAAGTGCTTCATCAAAATTCTTCATCAGCGTTCTCTGCCCTGGTCTTTGGATCTATACGAGGGTGCATTTTTGAGCAACATCTCTTTAGAATTCCTGTTCTAGAACTGAACACAGTAGCAGAGCTGAGGTTACAGAAAGACTCCATTTTTCATCTTTCAGATTTAAAAAGATGAAAAGGTTTGTTAACATGCTGAGTTGGCAAGGGCATATAGAAACATGCATTCTCATACATTGTTAGTGAGAGTGAAAATTGGTGCAATCTCCTTGGAAGGCAATTTGGTTAACATCTATCACAATTTTAAACGTGCACACCCTTGACCCAGCAATTCCACAACTAAGAATTGGCTACATAGAGATACTTAACATATATTCCTTGCAGAATTGTTTATGGTACAAAATAATGCAAAAAAGAAACAAATATCTATCACAGTAAGATTGGGTAAATAATTTATAGTACAATCACAGAACAGAATACTATTCAGCTATTATAAATATACAACAGCTGAATATGGGTGTTTGTGTGTCCCTAGACCAATGGTTTTCAACAGGAGAGACATCTGGTAACATCTGGAGACAGCTGGGAGTTGGGGAGGGGGTGGGGTGGAGGGTGGATGCTACGGTTATCTAGTGGGTAGAGGCCAGGAATGCTGCTAAACTTCCTACAATGCAAAACAGCCATTCTCCATCAACAACAAAGAATTATCCAGTACAAAATGTCGATAATGCCAAGGTTGAAGACTCCTCCTAAACAAATCTCTGTCTCTGAGAAAGGAAACTAGAAGATAGGATATAATGCCTTGTCTTGATGTGAATTTTACATGTGTATGTTTGACACTTACTTTTAAAGGGTAAATGCTAAGCAGTTTTGCGATGTACATTCTCATGCTCTAAGGCAGGGTATCTAAGGCAGCAGCAGGTGCCACAGCAGCCCTTTCTCCACCTGCTTTTGCCTTTTTCCCTCCTTGCTTAGAGAAAATGGCAGACACAGTGAGCCAGCTTGAGGTTGAGAAAAACTGCTTGGAATTCACAAGTTCCTGAGCCATTTCTAGTCACCTGGGGACAGAAATATCATTACTCTAAAAATAAAGTGTGTAGTGTTCTTTGACTGATTGCCTCTGCTCATGTTGGCTCTAGAACTTGGAGATGTAGAAAGGCAAAACAGTCTTTCCCTTCCATGGATGTATTGGTATGAGAGACAACCTCAGGGCTATACCTCACTGATGGCCTGAATGTGCAGGGGTTTGTTTTTTGGGTTTTTTTTTTTTCCTTTGAGACAGGGTCTCACTGTGTTCCCCGGGCTGGTCTCGAACTATTGGGCTCAAGCTATCCTCCTGCCTCAGCTGGGACTACGGGTGCAAGCCACCATGCCTGGCTTCAATGTGCGGTTCTTATCATTCAAATCATAAATGCTCTTGAAATATTTTAAACACCAGTTCAAATTTAGCATATAAAAATTTACCCACAAAAATTTGCCAAGATAGGGCTACGAGGATGTTCATTGCAGCATTGTTTATAATGGCAAGAATCTGAAAATTTTAAAAAGCCCAGGAGAAAACTGTTAAACTATACCATAGTCATTCTATAGAATATCCTGCTACTGTTAAAAAATGAGGTAGATCCATATGTATTGATATGAAGTAATATCTAAGATATATTACTTGAAAAAAGCAAATTATAGAACACTATATATAATAGGCTTCTTTCTATGTAAATTTCAAATATCTATCTACATATCTGTGCGTGTGTGTATATACATTTTAAATTCCATCTTGACATACAGACCTTTAATTTTATGAAAAGAATATTAAGAAATTCTTAACAGTAGTTTGTTTGGAGAAAGGGCCGGGGGCAGGATACATGGGAGTGTCTTAGGCAGTTTTCCCTTGGCATGTCATAACCTCATGTGCTATTTAAACATTCTAACCACACACATATGTACGTGTTATTTTTTAAAAATTTAAAAAAAATTTTTGACAGATGTTGTCAGAGTGGTAAGAGCATAGACTATTTGAAATGTTTTTCTTCATATTCCTTTTTACTTAGAAAAATGCACACAATACATAAATACTATAAAAAATTAGAAAATATCAGAATGTAAGAGACTATAGAATTAAAGAGACAATTAAAAACTGTTCTTTGAGATTATACCTAAATTCATTTACAGTCAAAATGGCACATATATGAGCCTTCAAATATGGGCAATGCCATTGAACAAGTATGACTAGAACGTGTCCTGTTGTTATTATCATTGTCATTATTATTACAGTTACCATTATCCTTTAATCCAGGGGTCCCCAAACTATGACGAGTTGTATAATTATTTCATTATATATTACAACGTAATAATAATAGAAATAAAGAGTACAATATATGCAATGTGACTGAATCATCCCGAAACCATCCCCCCACTACCTGGTCCGTGGAAAAATTATCTTCCACGAAAATAGTCCCTGGTGCGAAAAAGGTTGGGACTGCTGCAAGTTGTTAGTATTTTTGAGGGTCTACAATAACCAAAAAGCATTGTAGTTAATTCTATGAAAGAAGTAGAGATTATTGAGATGTGACACAGGTATATATCCCTTGAATTACCTGCCAGCTGCCGTGATGGGTTTACACTGAATTATGTCTGCAAGCTAGCTGACCAGAGTTAAGAACTTAGGCAACTCCCTAGTAAGGATCAGGGCATCAACTGGACTAGTCTGGTTTGAGTACCAGTTACCACAGAAATCTCTCCTTTGTGGATGGACTAGGGCCTGAAATCTCCACCATTACAGTGAGACCTAGTGCTGACAAGAGAGGCTGTTTTAAAATAAAATACTCATGATTAAAATGCACTTGAGCAGGTACCTATTTTTCAAGCTATATAACCTAGTGTCTCAATGTAATGTGTTCTTATTCCTCCTGCTAGCAGATAATGTAAATCTTTGCCAACTGGGGGCAAAGTGGGTTATTTCAAGTTGAATCTCATCCAATTCAGGAATCTCCCCCTTTTATGTCTGAACCCAACCTACATTGGAGCAGAGAGAGGGAGAAGCTAGCTCAAGGCCATTCTCTGTAACCTATCGGCATCCCCCAAGATCTCTAGTCCACTCCAGCTCTTAAGCACGGTCACGGCCCTGTGTTGGATCTGCCAAGGCTGGGATGTGGTGTTCCTCACCCAGCTGCGAGGCTTTTCCAGGTGCCATATTAGTCATAAAATGCCTGTAAAACCCCACTGGACAGATCCATAGATCAGATTCCCTAGAGTTTCATCCTAGTTTTGTGGTTCTCCACTTCGGCTGTGTGTTGGAATCAACCTGCGAGCGTTAACAAATGTCTGGGCCTCACCCTTTCCCCAGATCTTCTGATTTAATTGGTCTTGGGTGCAATCTGGGTGTTGGGGTTTTGAAGAGTCCTCAGGTGATGTTAAGGTGCAGCCAGGATTGAGAACTACTGACCTAGTTTCCCCAGGTAACAGCAGCTTCTACATACGGCTCCGTTAGAAGTCACCACAACAATTAGCTGAATGGGAGGCAGGAGCATGAGACAACACATGGAAGGTTTTGAAGGGCCAGGCTTAGGAGGGGCCCTCAGAACTTCTGTTCCCTTTCCTTGGGCGAGCACCAGTCACACGGTCACACCTGACTGCAAGGAAATCTGGGAAATATAGTCCAGCCGTGTTCCCAGGAAGGAGAGGAAAATGGATTTTGGTGAAGCCATTGCAGACTCTACCACAATCACTCTAGTTACTCCCTGCAATAGCCTCGATTCCCTTGCCCCTCTCTGCCTTCAAAATAATTAGCTGGCAACACCCTAACTTTGTGATGAACTCATCATCTGCCTTCTTGCTGACAGTGCCTAAGTAGCTGAACATGGCTAGACATGGTTTGGCATTTAATTCATGATTTTAAACCTTAAGTGGGTACCCAATGCCTGTGGCAATCCAACACATTTCCTTACTAAGCTTGCTATCCTCTCGCTCAGTGTGACCATTTTACACCTTGACCTCTTCTCAGTCTTAATGTGTTGAAAACTGAACTTGTATTTACCTCTCAACCCAAACCTGACCCCCACCCCAGGCTTCCATGTTTCCAGGAGCGGCACCATGCAGCCAGTTGCTCATTGCAGAAATGTGTCCATCATCCTGATTCCTCCCTTTCTCTTACCTACATACAACCCATGATCAAGTCTCATAAGTTGTGTCTCTAAAACAAATCCTAATCCTACCCTCTTCCTTCCATCTCCTCTCCCAGCACTGCAGGCCAAGCCACCGTTATCTCTCACCTGGGCTGTTGGCTCTCGTCTGTCCTACAGACTATTCCCCATGGATAGCCTTGGGATGTTCCTGAAACACGAGCACTATCACATCATTCCCCTGCCTAATGCCCTAAAGTGGCTTTCATTGGGCTTTGTAAAAACTCCAGACTGGTGACAGTGACACGGCACCACCACCCCCCATCCAGCTGTCCTCTCCTCTTATCATTGGGCCCTCTGCCCCACCAGCCCGCAAGTCTCTTTCCTTCCTCAAGATCTTCGCACTTGCTGTTCTCTTTGACTAGAATGTTTTTCTCCTGGCTTTTTCAGGGCTAGCTCCTACACATCTTTTAGGTCTCAGTTTAAAGCTCAGTGGACAGGACTTTCCCAACCACACTTCTAAACAGGTCCTCATCGTCCCTTATCCTTTCACTCTGCTTCCCTCCCAGCACTCATTACTATTTGTAATCAGTTAGTTGTGTGTGCTTTTTGTTTACTGTTTCACTCCACCAGGTTCTTTGCTACCCTAGGGGAGAACTATGTCTGCTTTGTTAGTGGCTGTCCTTGATGCCTAATACATTCTGATACATATGTTGGTTGAATGCAGTATAAGTCAGTGAATGAAATGCAATGAATGAATGCAATAGGCCAATGGTTCTTAACATCTATCTATCTATGTCAAGCAACTCTTAAGAACCTGATGAAAGCTGTAGACCTTTTCCCCTGAAAAATCATGCATGTGTAACATTGCATTTAGTTTCAGGTGATCCCTGGGCTTCCAGAATCCCATTCACTCAAATTAGGTTAATAATTCTAGAACTAAATAGTACTTTAGCTCTAAAATTTTTATGGTAATACACAGTAAAGCCTTAATAAGATGGCACCTAGAAAAGGTAAGTTTTTATGGGATAATAATAAGAAGCAGGAAATACCAGGAGTATAGCTGTTACCTTCAAAAAACAGCTGGAGAAAGATACACGCAAATGGGATCTCAGGGTATCCAAGAACCACCTTGGAAGGGGTCAGCTCCTAAAATAATCCAGGAATATCCGAGTGGGGCCCTTAGAGCCAGGTTCCAGGCCAGGAGACCCCCTGGATTGCCTGATGCAGGGCACAGCTGGGAGAAAAGTCATCTGCAGGCCCTTGATGTGTGTTCCCTGAAGGGCACTCCAGAGACGCTAGGGCAGAACTCATGTTTTATTATCTTGGCAGCCATGGCTGATGGAAGATGGGGGACAATAGAACAGCTCCTCAAGGGACACTTCCAAAGGTGCAGTTATGAGAGTGCTAGCGGTAAGTCTTCGCACTTCCATGTTCCTGTGTGCTAGAGATACCTGTTCCCATTGTTTCTCTCATCCTGGACAGCAGATTTCATGCAATCCCCACAGCAACTACTGCAGGGTTAGCACAAGGAGCTTCCTAAGAAACACTTACCTAAGCAATAAACAGATCTTGTGCTGCTAGCAGGGCATTCACAAGCCCCAGAGGGTTCTCTATAGGGGCTGGAGGTACGGGCTAAATCAGAGGAGCCACTCCACGGAGGCAGAAATCCTCATTATAGAGGAAGCTTTAGGACCAGGGCAACTCATCATGTCCAATGTCAGGTGACACACAATAGCCCAGCCCTTGGTCCAACAGGTGCTGGAGCACCTGTCAGCATAGCTGCTACAAACTCCTGTGTATGTCACAAAAAGAATCCAGGGTCAGCTATCTGAAAGGCAAGAAGGGGTTTGGGTAACCACAGGGGCCTCACCTACAGGTCACAGCTGTCCCTGGCCTCAGGCAAGCAGGCCAGCAGCCACTAGCAGGCGCCACTCGTAACTGCTGTAGCCCAGAAGTTGATAGCTTCATCATTCAGCTGTTGGACATTCTGTGAAACATATGTTGTGGGTTGTGTTCTGAATGATGCCAGTGCTTAAAATTATGAGATCAGTTTATAGATGGGCTGTGGTCCCAGTAGTTAGTTATACAGAAAGTGGGTTTCTGTGCATGGCAGAAATTATCCTGCATGTGAATAGGACCAGTTGATCCCAACAAATCTCCCTTGAATGGACATTTCCTTGTTTCAATAGGTTTTTTTCCTTTGCTTATTAAAGACAGTATTTAAAAGGTCATCATCAGGATTGTATATTATTTCAGCTTTCAATTAATAGTTTAAATAATTAAACTGGGACTCTATATTGTTTAATCGATGTATTTAGAGTAAAAGTCATGTGGCAAATACTAACTTCAGGAGAGTGAAGTCCCCTGAAATGCAAAGGAAAAGGAGAAAAAAGAGGAATGGAGAGGAGGGACTCTTAGCTATTTCTGTTTACTTAAGAAAACACACACACATACACACACACACACACATACAAAGATCTGAAAGAATTATAGCAAAAAATCAATGTCTGTTAAGTCTGGGAAGTAGAGGCTGTGTGGATGTGTGTAATATTATTTTGTGTCCTTTTTTTAACCTCTGAAACTTTGTAATCAAAATAGACTTTTAAAATGATGAAATGTAGAAAGAAAGTAAACTTTGCAGAACTTAGGTGTGGATTAGGATTTTTTTAAAGTTCTGCACGTTATTATTTTGCCCTGGAGATGAGAAAAGGGAGATACACGTCAGATTTGGATATATAAGTCATAATAAAAACAAACGCGAACACATATGTGTTTAGTAGGTGCCAGGCACAGTTTTAAACACTTTACTCATTAACCCATTTAGTCAGGGACTTGCACAAGCCTCCATTCAGAAACCTACTCACCTGACAACAAAATGGTTTCAGTTGCTGGGATTTTCAACTTGGCCTCACCACATGAAAGGAAATAGGGAAACTTCCAGCCAGAAAAGATTAAGTTCCTGTTTCTCAATGCATTAGTTTTAGGAGTAAGTGAGACAGGGAGAAATAAATGTCAACTTCTGATGTAGCATCCTGTGCGAGATGGACTGTGAAAAGCAGGTCCCACTTCTACGAAGACGAAGGGACCAAGGACCATACATCATAAGGGGACCGAACCCTGCTGGGATGGCTGTCACTTACAGTCACTCTCCTTTCACTTAAAGATAACCATCATCCGGACTGCTAACGCCATAGATTACCTTTGCTTGTGTATAAAATTTATACAGTTTGAATTATTTTGAATGTATTCTTATGTCTTGCTTGTTCCACTCAACATTATATTTGTGAAATGTATTTACATGATCTTATGCGTCGATAGTTCACTCATTGTCGTTACTGTAGAGCTTTTCATTGCATGAATAGATTATAATTCGTTAATCCGTGATACTATTGATGAACAATTGGGGAGTTTCCAGTTGAGGCTATTTTGAATAGCGCTGCTATGAATGTTCTTGTGTATGCTTTTTGGTGTAAATATCTATGCATTTCTGTTTAGTATATCCTCAGAGGATGTTCAGTTTTTGTAAATACTGCCAAATAGTTTTCCAAAGTGGTTCCACCAATATACATTGCCTCCAGTGGTATGTGAGAGTTCTGGTTGTCCTATATTATCATCAAAACTTGAATTTGTCTGTTTTTAAAGAAATTAATATCTAATCTATGCCTCTGTGCTCACATTTAGTATTTCTCTAGGGAAGACATTTCTGGTGGGGCAAGAGTCTACTCATCACGTTATTTTTCTTTTTCAAAAAGTTTCTTGTTTTCTCTCATTCTTTTTCTATTCTAGGTGAATTTTACAATGAATTTATCAAGTTTCATAAAAAATTGATAATTGCTAGAGTAAAGTTACACACATTTAAAGTTTCAGTAGATACGGCAAAATCGCCCATCAAAAAGGATGTGTCAATATACAGTCCTACCAACAATGAGAAAGAGTAACAGTTTCCCCTCACCTTCACCAACCCTGCAATGTTAACAAACTCTCAAATTTTTACCAAAAAAGAATATGTTATTGTGTTTAAATTTGTATTTCCTTCATTAAAAAGGAAGGGGTTGGATATTTTTTACAGATTGATTAACCACTTGCATTACTTCTGCGATTTGCATGTTCACCTTCTTGGCTAGTTTGTCTACTTTTTTCTATTTCTATCTGTAAGAGTTCTTTATAAATTCTAGATCAGCACTGTCCAAGATGTGTTGCCACTAGCCCTATTTGTCTATCTAAATTTAAATTAATTAAATAAAATTTAAAATTCAGTTCCCCAGTCACACTGGCTACATTTCAAGTGCTCAATAGCTACATGTAGCTAATGGTTGTCCTCACAAGCAGTACAGAGAAAGAACATTTCCATCATCAAAGAAAGATCTATTGGACAGGTTTGGTCTAGGTGGCAATCCTTTTTCTGTATTTCTATTGAAATATTTTCTCTCAGTCGATCCTTTTTAAATTAATATTATTTTAAATAGATGGATCATAATTGTATGTATTTATGGGGTACAATGTGATGTTTTGATATAGGTATACAATATGGAATGATTAAATCAAGCTAATCAGCATATTCATCACCTCACTTTCTTATCATTTTTGGTGGTGAGACATTAGAAATTTACTCTCTTAGCAATTTTAAAATATATGATACATTAGTATTGACTATAGTCATCCTGCTGTACATTAGATCTCAAAAACTTATTTCTCCTGTGGAACTGAAACTTTGAACCCTTTAACAAACAACTCCCCGTTCTCTCCCCCTGCCCAGTCCATCCTTATATTTTGCCTTTTGAATACTTTCTCTTGTGGTACAGAAGGAATACATTTTTATGTGGCCAACTATATTAATCATTTTTTGGCATGGATTCTTGAGTATGGATGTTGCTTAAGAAAACCTTCAGAAGTTATAAACATATTTTCCTACACTTTCTCCTAAATATTTACTGGTCTTGTTTTGTTATTTAACCTATCCAAAATTAATTTCTTATTATAGTGCAAAATAGGAGCCTCACAGTTTTTTTTTTTCCACAATGATAGTCAATCTCTCTAGTTTCATGTGTTGTGCTTGGAAAGAGGAAAACCAGAAATATTGGAAAACCAGAACAGCACTGGTAAATATCACATACCTTCAATCAAGTTAATGAAAACTTCCTTCTGATTTTAGTTGGCTAAGTGGTTTTAGCTGGAATGGACATGAATTTCATCAACTGCTTTCTCTGTGTCTCTCAAGAGGATTATTTGGTTTTTTCTCCTTTAATTGGGACAAATCCTACCCGTAGTTGGGGTAATGTATTGTTTTTATTTCACTGATGGATTTGATGTGCCAACATTTTATCAGGATTGTTATATATATTCAAAAACAAGATTGGCATTTTTGATATGTGCTATTCCATTTTATGGATGTATTATATTTTATTTAGCCAGCTCCCTATTAATGAACATTTGCATTTTTCCAAAATTTTTCGAATACAAACAATATTACCAATCTGATAAAACTTTGTACATGTCATGTTGCACCTGTGCAAGTGTATCTGCAAGATAAATTCCCAGACATAAGATTGCTAACTCAAAAAGTGAGTTTAGTATTGCCAAATTGGCTTCCATAAAGGTTTTTACCAATTTACCCTCCTACTAGAAATGTATGAGAGTAACTATTTTCCCAGATTTCCCGGCAGAGTGTTCTTGAGCTGCAAACTCCATCTCCTCAGCTCAGTAAGGCCACTGGGCTCGTTCGTGTCCTCCCGTGGCCCCAGTGGTCTAGAAATTGTCTCCAGGAAGAGAGCAGGGCAATCTTTGGGCTCACCTCATTTATTTTCCCTCTCTGAGGGTTCACAGCCCTGTGCTGCCTGTTGTTCAATGTCTAAAAGCAGTTGTTAAAAATATTGTGTCCCGTTTCCTAGTTGTTTATGGTGGGACATTAAATCTGTTCTTGCTACTCTATCATGGGACAGAAGCAAAAATCCTGGTTTTACTTTTTACTTTCACCCTTTCTGTATATAGCATAGAGTTGGATTGGGTTTTGTAATTCAATCTGAACATCTTTTATATACATAAGTTAAGTTACTTTACATTGATTGATATGACAGATACGTGTGATCTTGGTGCTGTCATATTATTTTATATAGTGCTTACTTTCTATATTAAAGTCATTCACCATTCACCTTTTTTTTTTTTCTCTGTTTTTGTGCAGGATTTTTCTGCAGTTCAGGCAGGTTTGCATTTTTAATGTTTACCCTTGTAATTATAACATCATATAATGCTCTCAATATATAATGTTCTCAACTTCTTTGGACTATGTCTATCAGTTCCCTATTATGAGCAATGATAAAATTAGTATATTTCCTCTTCCTTCTGTATCTTTTCTCTCTCCTTCACCACCCAATTTTAGGCAATATTATTTTTATTATGTCTATCTTTGTATGGTTTAATATGCTTTCAATTCTTTTATTTGATTTTCAACCTTAAATGATATCCTTTGATTCCTGCTATCACAAAAGAGCCAGTTAGCGAGCTCATTCTACCTCCCACTTTTTCCCCCTTCTCTTTTTTATTCTGGAATTGTATAATTTCTACAATTTCAGCATATTATATGACATGTATTTTCTGGTCTGTCATGCTAATATCCACATTTGTTTTAGCCTTAGAATTATAGTTAGGTATATTCCGTGCTCAACCATCTCTTGGTTGCCTGAAATTTGTCCCCAGTATTACGTATGTTAGTCATGCTTTGCTTGTCTTCTATGTCTAATGTTTTCTCTTTACTCTTCTGTAAAAACTTTACTTCCATTCCATCTGTTCATCTTTCTCATTTTTAGTGTTTTTGTCTGTACTGTGTTTTCTCCCTTGTGTTCCTTTCAATTTTGTCTTAATTTCTATGGTGTTTTTGCTAGATTTTTTTCCTACTTCTTTCCTGAGTTCTTCAAGTGTATCAATCATTTCCTCCTATTGTCTTTTCACCTCTTCCCTGAGACTTTTATTTTTTAATTTTTATTTTTACTTTGTGGTTTTACTCTTAGAGGCAATTTCTTCATTAATTTTTTTAATTTCATGGCAACATATTGGTCAACATTTTTATTTGCTTCATGATGATAGTGTTTTTCTGATAAGTGTTCTTTATTTCTTGGTAAATCTTGCTGATTTTTCCACAATAAAAAAAAAACCTAATATCTTTCAATTGGTGTTTTGGTAGTTCTTTTTATTATTCATTTTTGAATGGCTTGGATTTTCCTGGATCAAGAGGTTTCTGGCAGGGGGTGGTATGGAGAGGATGTCTGGGCCAGTATAACCTTCTGAACTTCACAACTGAAGACTGTCTTCTCTGCTACCACAGAGATAGACTGCTTCCTGCAAATATGGCTCATCTCTGTGATTCCTCAAGTAGCCCCAGCTCCTCTGCTTCTTTGAATCAGATCAGGTCCAAGAGTGTTTCTGCTGCCAGTCTTGTGTGCTACAGTTCTTGTTATTGTTACTGAAAGCAGAAGATACACACTTACACTCAAGGGGAGTCTTTCACCTATTTTTATTGGCACTTTCAGCTCTGCTCCCCCAGCCATGACCCTGGGCCGTTTAGCTACTCTCTGAGCCTTCTTCTGCATATTCTTCTTATAGTTTTTGCTTAATATCAGCTGTTTTGACATTCTTTGCACCTATTTTGTAGTCTGTATATATTATCTAGCTATCTTGGTTTCACTGAAAACGGAGCATATACGGCTTTTATCATTCTCGTTGCCGCTTTGTAGGATTGTCTGTAGGACCAGGTGAAAGATGTTGATTTACTCACCATGTTCTTACTTGAAGTCTGACCATATTTTTTGTCCTTGAAGTTAAAACATCCTGTTGTCAGTGTCTTTGTATATTCTGAAAGATGTATTATTTTCTGTGTTACTCAATATTCCAATTTAATTGAAATATTTGGGTATGTAATTTTTATAGATTTGATTTTTATTTGATAAAAATAACAATGATAAGAGTGAAAGAGTGAAATACACACCAATTAGGGTTGCAGTCTCAGTGGTTTCTTCTTTCAGAATCGGCACCAATACTTAGGGGGAGGTCTTACCTCTGTCCCTCTGGTCACAACTCTTTGGTACAATAATACAAATGATCAGTAGGAAATATCATGATTGATAATTTAGAAATATCATAATCACCAATTCAGAAATTCAGCCCTTACTTTTTTCCTACTTTCTTCTAGAAGGAAAATGAGAATGGTTTTTAAAAAAAAAATTTATTGTACCCACATCTTGGGATAACTGCTATTATTATCTTCATTTTACAGACAATTAAATAAAAGTCACAGAAGCTCAGTTCCCAAGATCATACAGCCAAGAAGGTGCAGAGATAGGATTTAAATCCAAGACCACCTGACTCTGAAGTACACATTCATTTTACTATACTATACTATCGCTACTATACACCATACTACACTATACGCCAAACTATGCTATATACCATACAGTACTATACTATGTAGCTTCCTTACTTTCTAAGGTGAATGTGCATTTCTTGGAGATACACATACTCTACAGGTTTATAAACTTTACTAAATAACCATTATTAAGTTTAAAGGCAGGTACATTCAGTCATTAAGTTGTTAGTAATACCTATTTTTCTTTTCCAAATGATAATCAAAAATAATTTTTGCATGGGAAAGAGCGCTTTATTTTTCCTCAAATTTTATACTTCACCCTAGGGAATGAAAATTTCAAAGATGTTAAAGAGTTCTTTAACTCAAGGTCTGAAGCAGGGGCACATTTCCTACTCAGCAAGCCTGGGAACTCATCTATGTTTCCTCCAGGTCAAGAGGCAGAGAGAGCAGAGTCCTTTCAGCTCTTGTCTGAAGATGAACACGGACAGCACATGGGCAGCACTCGGGCTGCGGTATGCTGAGCCAAGAATCCGGACTTCCATTCCTGTCTCTGTGGCTTGCGAGCTGGGGAGCCTTGGGCAAATTACTTACCCTCTTGGGATTTCAGTTTCCTTATTCTTACAAAGAGTGTGTTGGACTAGATGGTCTTATATAAGGTCTCCTCTAGGGCAAAAATGATACAATTTTATGCTTTTTATAATGCAGACTATGTGAGTTATACTGTTGTAGTTTTTAAAAACACAGCTTACAAAAGTCATTATATACACTGTAATCCAAATAGTATCTGAGAGGAAATGCAATGCATTGTCTATAATAAATCTATTATATTATATATCTCTGGGTGGTTGAATTTTCTTCTTCATGTTTTTCTGCCTTTTTCATTCTCTGTACAATGAATATGTATTATTTTTATAATCTGAAAAAAATGCATTTTGTTTTTTTTTTAACACATAGGAAACTGCAAGGGAACCAAAAATAGAATAAAACAACCCAAATTTTAATATAGCTAGGATACCAGACAGAAGGCCCAACATCCCACACATTATGGAACGTTTTAAGATGTCAGGGGGTCAGGATCTCATCTGACAGATGGACTCACCAGCAACCCAGTCCTCTCAGCAGCATCCGGGGACAGTGTTTCCATAATGACTCACGGGGACTGTGCCAGCCAACCCCAGATCACAGCCTTTTCCATTTCCAGCCCCAGAGTTGTCATGGCCTGACACTGTGGTTCTCATGGAATTCTGAAACGAGCCTGGCTTCAGCATAATGACTGCCTATTCAAGGCAGAAATGGGAAGGAGGATATGACTAATGACATTTGGAGGGAGAATGGGAACAAAACCAAAAATTACAGTGACTTGCTGGTTGGGACACACTGGATAGGAACAGAACTGTGTATTCACAAATCCAAGAGTGTGTGGCCTGGCCAAAGGACCAGAGGCAAAAATAGACTGCAGACCTGCCCAATTTGTCAGTTTTGAATGACGAATCTTGAGATTCAGACTGGGAGTTGGGCAAGAAACCATTTGACAGGTGGACTCCTCAGCATTGGGGGCAAATTTCCTTGCTCTGGGAACCACAGTAGGGAGACCCCGCTTGGCACGAAGGACACTCCCACTTGTTCTGTAAGTTCTATTTTCCACCCTCTGCACCAAAACTACCCCCATGGCATCTCACATTTTCAGGGTAGATTTAAATCAAATCATTGCCAGTTCACAAGCTTAGCCAATTGTGTAAAATCCACAACTCCCAGGCACTCCAGTTTCCATTAGTTAAAATAGGGATTTTTATCCTGGATTCACAGACCTTCCAGGGGTCCATGGATAGAATTCAGGGGTTCTTGAACTTGGATGAGAAAGCAATTGTATGTTTATTTTCACTAACCTTTGACCAAAATTTAGCATTGCCTTATGTAATGTATGTTAGCAACAAACCACAGTAATAATAATAGTACCTTGACATTGTCACCAATAGAAAGTGTGGATATATTCAAATCACAGTACCATTGTTGCACATATCTCAGAATATTGTTTTATGTTCATTGCTACTTGAAAATTACAGAGCTTATCAGAACCACTGCTAGGTCTTGTTATTTAATGGACTAATTAAGAAGCACATCTATTACTATAACACAAATTCACTCAGAAAAATATTCTGATAACTATATCCACTATAATGGTTTCTTCTTTAATTCTTTGTATTTTGCCTTGTGCACTTCAAAACATTCTGAGATCTATCCATAGGTTTCACAAGATGGACAGAGGGTCCACAATGTGAAAACATTTAAGCATGACTACATTCAAATGAACAATATGGTACTTTATTTTGCATCCACATTCAACATGAGGCTAAATCTTTGGCATTTCGTTACCTCCGAAGACCCCTGCTGCCAGACAAAGTGAAATAATGGGCTGGGACTCTCTGCCAATATAAATTAAAATCTGCACAAAATATATGAAACAACCATTTTCAAGATGTTGGATGTCAGGCAACAAAGGATAGTGATCCCTGAGAGACTGGAATTGAATGAGGGGAACCCTACAATTGCCTAAGCATACTTCCAGAAGAGAATTTCCAGGCATCAGCACGGGGAGGGGGAACCCAGGTGGAACCAGTTGGTCTCCCTGGGTTGAGGAAATGGAGCTGGATTTCTGAGAGACCAAGGTGGCTAGAGTTTGCAGGACAGGGTATCAGAGAAGAAAGAGGTGCAAAGAGCAAGAACTCTGGAGATCTTCAAGGAATCCCCCATAAATCTTCAGCTGAGGACAGATCAGCACATGTATGAGAGAAAATGACCCAAGGCTAAGGATAGAACCACCTGAAAGGATTAGAGGGAACAATCTCCAGAGCTCACAGTGAGCAGGGAAGAGTTCATAATTTCTTGGGCATTGTTTTTGCCTCAGTAGTGGGGAAAAAGTTATCCCTAGACTAAATGCTGCTCTGGCCCCTCCTTTCAAAACTTAAAAATCAAATCTGAAAAAATCATACTAGTCCCAAGTACCTTAACTAAATTTCACAACAAAACTCAAGAATATTGATAGGAATATGAATACAAAACTGTCCAACACCCAAAAAGGTAAAATTCACAATGCTGGTATCCTATCGAAAAATTACTAGGCACGCAAAAGGGCAGGAAAATATGACCCACAAGGAGAAAAAACTTATCAATAGAAACCTACCACAAAATGACACAGATGCTATAATTAGCAGCCAAGTACATAAAGATAGTAATTATAATTGTACTTCATATGTTAAAGAAAATAAAGATTAAGCATGTTAAGTAGATATATAGTAGATATGTGTGTGTATGTGCATATGTATATATATATATGAATGAATTGAAGAGATGAAAACTACCATGCCTGAGACGAAAAATACACAGGATAGGATTAATGCTGCAGGAGGCAAGTTTAGTGAACTTGAAGACATAGCAACAGAAACTGTCCAAAATGAAAGACACAGAGGAAAAAAAAAAAAAAGAATAAAAGGGCCAGGCACAGTGGCTCACACCTGTAATCCTAGCACTGCAGGAGGCCAAGGCAGGAGGATCACTTGAGCAAGAGCGAGACCCCATGTCTACTAAAAATAGAAAAAATTAGCCAGGCATGGTGGTGCACACCTGTAGTCCCAGCTACTCGGGAGACTAAGGTGGGAGGATTTCTTGAGCCCAGGAGTTTGAGGTTGCTATGAGCTAGGCTGACACCATGGCACTCTAGCCAAGGCAACAGAGCAAGACTCTGTCTCTAAAAAAGCCAAAAAACAAACAAACAAAAAAGAATAAAAAACAATGAACAGAGAATTGGTGAACTGTGGAACAATTTTAAGTGGCCGAATATACGCATAATTGGAATCTCCAAAGGAGAAGGGAACAGAAAAAATATTTGAAGAAATAATATCCTCAATTTTTTCAAAGTTGATGAAAAATACAAACTCACACTATAATTCCAAAACACTCAATGAACCTCAAGTACAAGAAATGTGAAGAAAACTAAGGCATATTATAATCAAATTTGCTTAAAGTTGGTGGTAAAAAGAAACTCTTAAAGCAGCCAGAGGGAAAAAAGACATCTTATGTACAGAGAAACAAAGGTGAGGGTTATAACACATTTCTCATCTGAAACGGTGCAAGTGAGAAAATAGTAGAGCAACATCTGAAAAGTACTAAAACAACAAAAGAAAACAAAGCAAAAAACCTGTCAACATACTAATCTTTTTCTCCCTGTGTTAAACCCTTTATTTAAAAATATTTAATAAGTATTAATATGTATTTAAAAAGTAAACATTTACATAATGTATACAAACATTTCTAAAATATGTGATATGAATCAATAGATTTTTCAATGTATCTGTACAATATTAAACCACATTTGCCTTTTTTTAGTTTTCTAATTTTAACTTTTTTCCAGCTTTATTGAGGTATAATTAACAAATAAAACTGGTATATTTTTAAGGTGTACAATGTAATTTTTTTGATATAGGTATACATTGTGAAATGACTATCACAATCAGGCTAATGAACACATTCATCATCTCACAGTTAATCTTTTTTTGTGGTGAGAACATTTAAGTGCTACTCTTTTAGCAAATTTCAAGTATACAATACAGTATTATTAATTATAGTCACCATGCTGTATATTAGATCTTCAGAACTTATTCATCCTGCATAACTGAAACTGTACTCTCAACACCTCCCATTTCCTCCCTGCCCCCCAGCCCTTGGCAACCACCATTCTACTCTGCTTCGGTGAGTTCAACATTTTTAGATCACACATAAGTGCAATATTTTTCTTTCTGTGCCTGGCTTATTTCAATAGCATAATGTTCTATAGGTTTATCCATGTTGTTGCAAAAGACAGGATTTATTTTATGTATTTCATTGTTTTTATATATATATATACACACACACACACACACACACACATATACACACCCTGTATTTTCTTCATCCATTCATCTGCTGTTGAACATTTTGGCAGCTTCCATGTCTTGGCTATTGTAAGTAATGCTGCAATGAACATAGGAGTCAGAAATTTCTTCAACATACTGATATCATTTCCTTGTATACATACCCAAAAGTGGGATTGCTGGATAATATGGTAGTTCTATTTTTAATTTTTTGAGGAAACTCCCTACTGTTTTCCATAATCGCTGTACCAATTTACACTCCCACCAACAGTATACAAGGGTTACTTTTTTCCTACATCCTCACCAACACTTGTCTTTTGTCTTTTTGGTAATTGCCATTCTAACAGGTGTGAGGTGATATATTATTGTAGTTTTAATTTGCATTTCCCTGATAACTAGTGATGTTGAACATTTCTTCATATACCTGTTGGCTTTTTGTATACCTTCTTTTAAGAATTGTCTATTCAGGTCCTATGCCTGTTTTTTAATTGGGTTATTTGTTTTCTTGCTATTGAGTTGTTGTCTGGGTTCCTTATATTTTGGATATTAACCACCTATCAGTGTATGGTTTGCAAATATTTTCTCCCATTGCATAGGTTGTCTCTTCACTCTGTTAATTGTTTCCTTTGCTGTGTAGAAGCTTTTTAGTTTGATGTGATACCATTTGTCTATTTTTTCTTTTGTCACTTGTGCTTTTGAGGTCATATAAAAAATAACCATTATCCAGACCAGTGTCATGGACCTATATTTTCTTCTAGTAGTTTTACAGTTTCAGATCTTATGTTCAAGTCTTTAATCCATTTTGAATTGATTTTTTGTATGTGGTATGAGATAATGGTCCAATTTTATTCTTCTGCATGTGGATATCCAGGTTTCCCAACACCACTTATTGAAAAGACTATTATTTCCTCACTGTGTGTTCTTGGCACATTTGTTGAAGATCAATTGACCATAAATGTGTGGATTTATTTCTGGGATCTCTATTCTGTTACATTGGTTTATATGTCTGTTTTTATGCCAGTACTCTACTGATTTGATTACTATAGCTTTGTAGTATATTTTGAAATTGGGTGGTGTGATGTATCCAGCTTTGTTCCTTTCACTCAAGTTGCTTTGACTATTCGGGGTCTTTTGTGGTTCCATGTGAATTTTATGATGGCCTTTTCTATTTCTGTGAAAAATGCCTTTGGAATTTTGATAGAGATTGTATTGAATCTATAGGTTGCTTTAGGTAGTATGGACATTTTAACAATTTTAATTCTTCAAATATATGAACATGGGATAGCCTTCCATTTATTTCTGTCTTCTTCAATTTCTTTCATCAATGTTTTATAGTTTTCATTGTACAGATCTTTCTCCTCCTTGGTTAAATTTATTCCTAAATATTTTTTGATACTATTGTAAATGAGATTGTTTTCTTAATTTCTTTTTAAAAATAGTTCATTGTGTATAGAAATCCAACAGATTTTTGCATATTGATTTTGTATCTTGCAACTTTACTGCATTTGTTTATTGGTTCTAACAGTTTTGGGGTGGCATATTTATCTTTAGAGTTTCCTATGTAAGATATATCATCTGCAAACAGGGACAATTTTACTTCTTCCTTTCTGATTTGGATCCTTTTATTTCTTTTTCTTGCCTAATTTTTCTGGCTAGGACTTCCAGTACTGTGTTGAATAGAATTGGTGAGAGTGGGCATCCTTGTCTTGCTACGGATCTTAGAGGAAAAGCTTTGAGCTATTCACCATTGAGTATGTTAGCTGTGGGCTTGTCATATATGGCCTTTATCATGTTGAGGTACATTCCTTCTATATCTAATTTTTTGAGAGTTTTTATCATGAAAGGATGTTGAATTTTGTCAAGTGCTTTTGCTGCATCTATTGAGATAAGCATGTGGCTTTTAGCCTTCATCCTGTAAATACAGTGTAGTTATTGATTTGTGTATGTCAAACCATCCTTGCACTTCAGGGATAAATTCCACTTGATCATGGTTTATGATTCTCTTAATGTGCTGTTGAATTGGTTTGCTAGTATCTTGTTGATGATGTTTTTTGCATCTATGTTTATCAGGAATATTAGCCTGTAATTTTCTTTTCTTGTAGTGTCCTTGTCTGGCTTTGGTATCAAGGTAATGCTGGCCTCATAAAATCAGTTCAGAAGTGTTCCTTCCTCTTCAATATTTTAGAAGAGTTTGAGAAGGATTGCCTTTAATTCTTCTTTAAGTATTTGGTAGAATTCACCAGTGAAGCCATTAGATCCTGGGCTTTTTTTGTTGAGAGGGTTTTGATTACTGATTCAGTCTCCTTACTCATTATTGGTCTGTTCAGATTTTCTATTAATATTTCTATTTCTTCATGATTCAGTCTTGGTAGGTTGTATATTTCTATGAATTTATCCATTTCTTCTATGTTATCTGACTTGTTGGCATATAATTGTTCACAGCAGTCCCTTATGATCTTTTGTATTTCTGTGGTATCAGTTATAATATCTCTTCTTTTCAAAAGAGAGTAGTGGTGGCTATACTTATATCAGACAAAATAGATTTTAAGTCAGAAACTGTTATGAGATACATAGAAGGTCATCATATAATGATAATGGGATGAATTCATCAAGAGCATATAATAATTATAAATGTATATACACCCAACATCAGAGCACCTAAATATATAAAGCAAGTATTAAGAGAACTGACGGGAGAAATAGACAGCAATACAACAATAATAGGAGACTTCAGTACTTCACTTTGAACAATGGATAGATCATCCAGACAGAAAATCAATTAAAAACAGCAGACTTGAACAACACTATAGACCAAATGAACCTAACAGATATATACAGGACATCTTGTTCAACAGCAGCATAATATATATTCTTTTCAAGTACACCCAGCACAGTCTCCAGGTAGATCATAGAAAGCCACAAAACATGTCTTAAAACATTTAAAAATACCGAAATCATATCATGTATCTTTTATTTTCTGACCACAATGATATGAAACTAGAAATCAATAACAGGAGGAAACTTGGAAAATTCATAGACATGTGGAAATGATATAACACACTATTGAACAATCAATGAGTCAATGAAGAATCAAAAGAATAATTTAAAAATATCTTAAGACAAATGGAAATGGAAACACAACATATCAAAACTTACAAGATGCAGCAAAAGCAGTTCTAAGAGGAAAGTTTATAGTGATAAACACATTAAGAAAAAAGAAAGAGCTCAAATAAACAACCTAAGTTTATACCTTAAGGAACTAGAAAAAGAAGAACTAAGCCAAATACAGCAGAAGGAAGGAAATAATAAAGATTGGAACAGAAATAAACAAAACAGAGCCTAGAGAAACAATAGAAAAGACTGATAAAACTAAGTGTTGTTTTTTAAAAAGATAAATAAAATTGACCCTAGACTAAGAAATAAAGAGAAAACTCAAATAAGTAAAATTATAAACACAGAATTCTTTATCCAGAAAAAAATCTTTCCAAATGAAGGCAAAATAAAGACTTTTTTCAAATATACAAATGGTGAAGGAATTCATCACTAGAAGACCTGCACTGCAAAAAAAGTTACAGGAGCTCCTTTAGATAGATAAAAAATTATACTAGTTGCAAATCAAGATTTACAGAAGAGAATTAAGAGCACTAGAAATAGTAACTACATATGTAAACATAAAACCTTTTTCTTATAATTTAAATCTCTTTTTTAAAATGCGACTATTTAAAGCAAAATCCAAAACAGTGTATTGTGGGACTTATGTGCATATGTAGAAGTAAAACATATAACAACAATAGGACAAAGGCTAGGAAGGAAAAAGTAGAAGGGTCCTGTTGTGGGGTTCTTATATGATATGTGAAATGATAAGTTTTAAAAGTAATTATAAACTCTATGACAACCACTAAAATAACCCCACAAAGAGTTTGAGCTAATAAGCCAACAAATGAAATAAATGAAGTAATAAGAAATACTCAAGCAATCTACAAGAACAGGACACAGGAACACAGGCACATAAAACAGATGAGACAAATAGAAAACAAATAACAATGTGGTAGATTTAAACCTAACCATCTTAATATTTACATTACATGTAAGTAGTCTAAATGCCCTAAACACAAGGTAGAGATGGCCAGAATTGGATAAAAAAGTGAGACCCACATATCAGCTGCCTATAAGAAACACACTTTAAACATGAAAACTAAAGAGGATAAAAGTAAAAGGATGGGAAAAGATATATCATGCTGACACTAATTAAAAGAAAATTGGAATGGTTATGTTAATTTCAGACAAAGTAGACTTCATAACTACGAATATTACTAGGGAAAAAGACAGTTATTTCATAATGATACAGGTGTTAATTCATCAAGGGGACACAGTAATGCTAAACATGTATGCATCTAATAACTAAATATATTAAACAAAGACTGGATGGAAATTAAAGGAGAAAAAGAAAATTTATAGTCAGAGATTTCAACAGTCCTTTCTCAATTCCATAACTGCTCCAATTTTGTTCCAATAATTGTTGGAACACAGTGACCTGTGTGGGCCAAAACAAGTAGTCTGATTAGCTTGTAACTGATGACCCAGAAAAAAGGGGGAGGCAGAAAAAAAAAGGAAGAAATAATGGCCAAACATTTTGTAAATTTGATGAAAACTATAAATCTATTATATTGAATAGAAGATCAGCAAAACTCAAGCAGAATAAACATAAAGAAAACCACTCCAAGGTACCTCACAATCAAATTGTTTAAAACCAATGATAAAGAGAAAAATCTTAAAAGAAGCTAGAGGGGAAAACAAGACACACTACATACAGAGGAACAGTGATAAGAATGACAGCAAATTTTTAGTCACAAATAACACAAGCTGTTAGAAAATGGGGCAATGGGCAACAATACTGAATGAAAAAACCTGTCAATGTAGAATTTTATACCCATGAAAAAGATTTTTCAAAGCATAAAGGCAAAACATGACAAACAAAAGGGAAGAGAACTTATTCCCCGTAGACCAGCACCACAAGAAAGGTCAAAGGAAGTTCTTCATTGAAAGGGAGAATGATCCCAGATGGAAATATGTATCTATACAAAGTAAAGAAGAGCACCGAAAATGATAAACATGTGGACAAAGAGAAAATACATTTAAAAAATCTTTCCCCTATGGGCTGGCCATGAGTCTCTTCATCTCCATGTGGTAGGTTGGATGGATTCATGGCTACTTGTGGAGGACTAGGTGTGGGGCCAACCATGGGTTTTGAGAGTTGCCCTCAGACTGAGAAGGTGCATGGCCTTGGTTGTAGATGCGACCAGAAAGCTACAAACTATTCATGCTGGGTGACCTGCTGTTGGGTCCTGACTTCTCCAAGAACATTTTAATCTACAGTGCTAAGAAGATTAATAAGAGTATTTTGCTTTGTTTTGTTTTTATCTCCTCTTACCATCATTCCTAATAATGGGAGTATTTGTAGTCATTGTGTTGCTATTAGCGCAACAGTAGGCTGTATAGACACAATGTGGAGGTAGATCCCACTGTGCCTGGTCCTTGGGTATCTCATGTGCCCCCTTCTATTTAATTTGCACACACAGTGTGCTCTCCATGTTACCGATGAAGAAACTTAAATATTAAATAACTACTGAAAAAAAGCAAGTTGCAGAGCAATGTATATAATACATTACCTTTCATGTAAGAAAGAAGGGGAAAATAAGAAAGAATATGTGTAAGAATATATATGCATATTCACACACATACATATTTGCTTATTTTTGCAAATAGAAACAGAAGCTAATGCTTACCTGGGAGGGGTGGACAGGAATGTATTAAAGAGAATATGAATGGCAAAATTCTCTCCCCTTTTTAAAAGCTTTGAGTTTTGATCTATATAAATGTTTTATGTATTTAAAGATAACAGTTAAATTGAAAAGAAATAGAAAAAAGGAAAAAACTAAAGCTGAATGTAAATAAACCAATTAACATTATATCAAATTGATAAACTATTTCTACAGAGAATATAATTATTTCAAGTAAATTAAACTCACAGTATTCTGACAACATCCTTAGAAATCAGTTAACAGTTTATATTGGTGACACTGATGTAAAAAGGAGGAAAGCAATAAAATGACACCACAATAATAAGCATAGTTGAAAGACTCCTGAACAGAAGTCCTCTATCTGTTCTATCTGTTCCCTCATGGACAAAGAGCTGCTTCTACAACTCCCAATTTCCTATGTAAGTCAGAAAGCTGGAACTTAATAGTAAAAAGAAATATGAGGTGTCATTTTGATAATCATTCCCTAAATAGAGAAAATATAATAACATGGTGCCAATGAAAATATTAAAAAGTTAATTTAAAGATCTGATTGGCACAGTTTGGAGGAAGATATCACAATAGAGCTGTTGTGGTTAGTAAATAAGAGTTTCAGCTGTTTAAATTAGTTAATTTCTTATACTGAAACTAAGGAATTTTCAGAGGAACCAGTAAAAGATGAGAGTCCAATTTTTAGTGTTCAATATTTGTGGTATGTGGGTCATAATTTGGTGTAAAAAAATCTGAAGGGATATGATGGTGGATAAAAGTATTAAGAGAAGTTGGGGAAAAAACTCTTTATATGGGAAAGAAATGTTTATATGCTAGAAACTTGTCACAATCTCTATAAATATTTGGTGAATCAAAACAAAGAGGGTGTGGTGAGTACTAAATAAAGCTTTTCAAGGACTCACTGTTTGCCATGGACATTGCTCAATTAAATGGTAGAGAGTTTGCTTACAGTTAAATCAAAATGACTAGGAATTTTTTAACTTTGGCATTTGCTATTGTCAGACATGAATATCTTATTTTCTAGAATCTTGAATAAAGTTAATTATTACAGCAAAAAGGAATGTTTCTTATCTTTAATCTTTTACAAAAATATTTGACTATTTAGAGTAAAAATATAAATAACATATATGGGTTTTATAACACATGGAAGTAAAATGTATGAAAACCACAGCACAAAGGTCAAGAGACTAGAAATAGAACTATATTGTTGTAAGTTTCACACACTATATAAGTTATATAATATTTGAAATAAGATGAAGATAATTTATATATAAATATATACATATATACATGTACATATATTAAAAAATACACACACACATACTGTAAACCCTAAAGCAACTACTGAAAAAATAAAATTAAGAAGTATAGCTGATAAGATAATAGTGGATATATACCCGAATTATAAAAAAATTCAATCCAAAAGAAAGCAAAAAAAGAAAAAAAGAAGCAAAGATCAGATGATATCAATAGTAAACATAGCAAGATAGATTCAAACTCTACCATATTGATAATTACATTAAAATTTTTTCTTATTGAGACACAATATTTGTCCATATTTATGGGGTGCATATAATGTTTTGTTATATGTATAGTCAGTGTAATGATCAAGTCAAGGTATTTAGGGTATCCATCACCTTGCATATATACCATCTATGTGTTGGGAACATTTCAAGTCCTCTCTTCTAGCTATTTTGAAATATACAATACCTTGTTTTTAACTATGGTCACCCTATTCCGCTATCAAACATTAGAACTCATTTCTTCTATGTAACTATATGTTTGTGCCTATTAACCAATCTCTCTTCCTCCCTTCTCCCACCCACACACTCTTCCCAGGCTCTAGTATCTTTCATTCTACTCTCTACGTCCGCGAGATCAATGTTTTTAATCTCCTACACATGAATAAAAACATGCAATATTCGTCTTTCTGTGCCTGGCCTGTTTCACTTAATATAATGACCTCCAGTTTCATCCATGTTGCTGCAAATGACATGATTTCATTCTTTTTTATGGCTGAATAGTATTCCATTGTGTATATATACCACATTTTCTTTATCCATTTGTCCCTTGATGGGCACTTACGTTGAGTTCATGTCTTTGCTGTTGTGCATACTGCTGCAATAAACATGTGAGTGTAGGTATCCCTTTGATATACTGAGTTCCTGTCCTTTGGATGGATACCCCGGAGTGGGATTGCTGGATTGTACAGTAGTTCAATTTTTAGTTTTTTGAGAAATCTCCATACTGTTTTCCATAGTGGTTGTACTAATTTTCATTCCCACCAACAGTGTATGAGAGTTCCCTTTTTTCCACATCCTCACCAGTATTTGTAACTTTTTGTCTTTTTAATAATAGCCATTCTAACTGGATAAGATTATATCTCATTGTGGTTTTGACTTGCATTTCCCTGATGATTACTGATGTTAAGCATTTTTTCATATACTTCTTGGCCATTTGTATGTCTTGTTTTGAGCAATGTCTATTCATTTCCTTTACTTACCTTTTTAATGGGATTATTTGGGTTTTTTTACTGTTGAGTTGTTTGAGTTCCTTGTATATTCTGGATATTAGTCCCTTGTCAGATGAATAATTTGCAAATATTTTCTCCCATTCAACAGGTTGTCTCTTCACTCTGTTGATTGTTTCCTTTGCTGTGCAGAAGCTTTTTAGTTTAATATAGTCCATTTGTCTATTTTTGTTTTTGTTACCTGTGCTTTTGAGGTCTTAGCCATAAATCTTTGCCTAAACCAATGTCCTGAAGTGTTTCCCCTGTTTTCTTCTAATAGTTTTATAGTTCTGAGCCTTATGTTTAAGTCTTTAATCTATCTTGAATTGATTTTTGTATATGGTGAGAGATAAGGGTCCAGTTTCATTCTTCTGCATATGGATATCCAGTTTTCCCAGCACCATTTATTGAAGAGGATGTCCTTAATATGAATGATTTAAACACTCCTATTAAAAGGCAGAGATGGTCAAATTAGATAAGAAAGCAAGATCCAAATATATGCTGCCTACAAAAAATCCACTTTAAATATAAAGTCACATATATGTTAAAAATAAAAGGATGGAAAACAATATACCCTGTATGCAGAAACGAGTTAACATAAAAGACCTAAGACTGCTATCCTTAGGCCTTCTTACAAGATTGGCCTTTGGCTGGTGTGTGGGAACTTGGATTTTGGGAGTTTTAATACCATTTTCAGAACTGATAACAGTGGCTCACTGTGCCTCACTGTTCATGCAAACAGTGGTTTATGGTAAACAACTGCTTACCTTCTGGGAGTCTGGAATTTTGATACTGCTAGGCAGAGAGTATCCATGTGAGCAATCCCCTTGCCCTAAAAAAAGAAAAGAAAAGAAAAGAAAGCCTTGGGCATTGAGTCTTTAACGAGCTTCTCTGGCAGAAAACATTTCACATACGCTGTCACAATTCATTGCTGAAGGAACTAAGGGTATCTGTGTCCTGATTTTGCTTTGCATTTTTTTACTATAGTAAACTATAGCCATGAATATAACTCTGTGTTGAATCCTGTATGTCCTCCTAGTGAATTATTAAATCTGGGAGTTGTCTTTGGGGGACACAACATGAAAATACTAATCAGAAGAAAGTTGGAGTGGCTTTATTAACATCAAAGTAGACTTCAGGACTAATAATATGACCAGAAATAGAGAAGGACAGTTTATAATGATAAAAGGGTCAACTAATCAAGAGGATGTGACAATCCCAAATGTGTGTGTAATTCATAACAGAGTTTCAAAATACTTGAAGCAAAAACTGAAATAATTGAAAGGAAAAATAGACAAATCTATAATTATAGTTGGAAATTTCAACATTCCTTTACCTGTAATTGATAGACCAACTAGGTAGAAGATGAGTAAGAATATAGAAGACCTATTTGACCACAAAATTAAAGTAGAATTCAATAACAAAAAGATATTTGGAAAATCTCTAAACATTTGGAAATTAAACAAAACATTTAAAAATTCATGAACAAGAAATCATGAGGGAAATTAGAAAATATTCAGAACTGAATGAAAGTAAAATACCACATATTAAAATATGTGAAATGAAGCTAAACCAGTGTTTACAAGGATATTAATAGCATTAAATATTTATAGTAGGAAAAAAAGGAAGTTATCAAATTATAAGGTACCAGATAATTCAATGAGGAAAAGATCAATTTTTCAATAAATACTGCAGGAACAATTGGCTAGCTATATACATATAACACAGATATAAATAAAAATAAAATAAATATAAGATAAAATAGAAAATAGATATAGGATAATGAGTGCTTTTCTGATTCTTTATTCTTTTCCATAATTTCCAATTTTTCAAAAATAAGGATGAATTACTTTTATAACTTTTTAAAAAAGTTATAACAAAAAATTCTTAGGCAGATGGCATGGTGCAACAAAAATCTGGCTATTTGAGAGTAAAAGAGAATAGAAAAAAAATATCTCTGAGATCATTTCTGACCTAAACATTCAACGATTCTCTGTTCTTGCTAGTTAGCTACAACTCAGGGTAAATGAAGTGCAGCTTCTGTCATTGGGTACGGCCTCTGTCACCACATCCTGGTGGCCCTGCATTCCTTGCTCCAACACCAACCACTCTGCCTCGCTCCAATCCATGTCTCTATCCTGGATAAAGATCCAGTCTATTATTTGGCCATTTCAGCAGGCATCTCTTGCCCCAACAATTTTTATGGACTCTAGGCCATCGTCTTCTTTTGGGTCCTGGGATGATATTTTTAAATATTTAGGGGACCTTTTCTTAATTGGCTGTGACCACAAAAAACATAAAAGAGTCTGCAGAATTATGATGTGAATAATATTATACACAGAATTATCTGGATCGAACATCTTGAGTTGTCTTTAAAGACTTTGTTAAAAATACCATAAGGTAAAAGTAACATAATCTTTATATATGCAGTTCCTTCTGTCAGAAATGTTCTTTTCCTCTTAACCCAGCTGACTTCTTTTCATCTCTCAACATTCAGCTGAACTATCGCTACCTCAAGAAAGTCATTCCAGACTTCCCAGGCTAGATTTGGTCCAGTTATATCTTCCTAAAGATCCCGGTTCTTTCCTGTATTGTAGGAGGCAGCTATATACTTATAATTTGATAATGTCTGTCTAGTCCCCCAGGATGCATGTTCCATGGGGGCAGGGATTGTGTCTGATTGCTCACCTGAGCACTCCTATTTTCTCATTCAGTGCTTGACACATACCAGGAATTCAATATATATTTGTTGAACGAGTGCATGAATTTTCCATCAAAACCAATGAATTGACTTTAATTAAGGTTTCTACTAGTGAGATTGAGTTGACCATATATGTTAGACCCCAATTAAGAGATTTTTTAAAAATAGTTTTCTTCAGATACGTGCTAGTTCCAGGCCCATATGTGTTGGCAACACGGAGAATGTGTTACCAGCCATCCACCTCTTCTGAGTTTACTTTTTCTACACAAATTTTCCTCTTTGTTGAATGTCCTCAGTTTTGACATGTTCACTCCAAAATATATCTAGTTACAGTTGCTCTAAGTGTTCTGAAATTGTCTGAAGTTTTTGTCTCATAGATTCAGTCAACCCCTCTTTGAGACCAGAAAATGTTTTAGTTTCTTTCAAATCCCTACAGAGTATTTAGCATGATAGACAGTAGACGAATCTTGGTGGTTGATTGCCACTAACTTTCTAACACACTTCTTCAGTATCTATAAAGTAAAAAATAACTTCATCATCTGATAATTGCATCAAAACCATGAATTGTCTTTGTCTAAGGTGATTATTTCTAACCTTTGGAGATTGTGGTCTCCTTTTAGAATGACAAAAGCTAGGGACTTGCTAGAAAAATCCATATCCACAGACTGCAGTTTCAGTAACCTTGGACTAAGGTTTATATTGAGTAAAATGCATAGAATGTGACGTAAAAACACATTTGTTTAATCTAAGCCAGTGATGTCTGTGATGTGTTATTATTTTATGATTTCATATTTGTGAGGTGCCATGTAGAATCTTTGGTGGTAATTATTTGGATAATTTGGGAGATTAAGAGCATAATTTTGGAGAAGGAAATAAACACTAAGTACCTACCATGAAACTGTGTTGTGCTGGACCCTGTATATACATGGTCACATTTCATGACACAGCAACCCTGGAGACAACTGTCCTTGACCCCATTCTATAGCTGAGGAAGCTAAGGCTCACTGGGTTAAACAACTAGTCTGAGACAATGCAGTTACTAAGGAGTGGAGCCAGGATTCAAACCCAGGTCTGTCCAGCACATAAGTTCCAGAACTCTCTGTTATATCACATGCCTCTCAAACACTAGCCAGACTTTGTAGACAATTACAGCTGCACAAATCTCACTTTGGGTTGCTCCATAGAAGTTTTACTTCCAAGTCCTGTGATGCACCTTTCACTTCGAACCACCAAGACTTTTGAGTACACAAAGTATTAAAAGTGTACCTGGGTGTATGAAAGGACCATTTTGGCAACAAGAATAAGAAAGTAAGACCTTAGGACAAAAATAAGAAAGATCTTATTTCCTTTTCTATTCACCTCAGACAAGGTTGTAAAATTCCACTGTTACTATAATTATTAAAAGAAAGCAAATACTACAGCAGTTCTAATTCCTATTAGACTCAATTCCTTCCTCTAAAACAAAAAGTTTGTTTTTCTAAGATCCTGTAATAAAATTCATAGATAACCTACCTACATATGTAATTTCAAAATAATCAATATACTGTCTTAAGTAAAATATAGAGAAGAAAGCAGGAAAAAAATAATTTATAATAAAATAATATGTGTTTCAATATGTACATATTCAGGCATGTCTAGACTAGAAGACGTAATAAACTAATCAGTTTTTTGCACCGATATGTAGAATCAAACTTAGAAATACAGGCTGATTGAGGAGTGTTATATTGAGGATTCAAATGCCATAAGCAGTGTTGTTAATGGAGATGTGATTTTTCTAAAAAGGTAAACAACTCTCAGTGGAGTTTCAAACAAAATGCAATACAGTCTTTTCTAAATTGGTGTGCGTGTTGCATTCCTGGAAAATTCAGTGCATATTAAAACTGTGAAAATGTTACTTTATGTTTATATATAAAACAGAATATTATAAATACAGATAATTACAAACAGATTTTCCCCCTACATCAATGTCTGAGAGGATATTCTAAAGTTGTGTGGGATGTGGGACAATTCTTTGCATTGCAGGGTTGTCCCACAGGCATTGTCTTACTGGCTCAGCTCCCTAAATTCCAGTATTGTCTTTGCAATTATTTTGATAACCACAAACATCACCACCACCACATTTCCAAAATCCCCCATTGCGAACCACTAATCTAATATGTGCCAGGCACTGAGCTAAGTTCCCTACATTTAATAGGTTACTAATTTTTTCCCATTCAACAAACATTATCACACACCCATGCCAGATACAGTGCTATGTGCTGGATATACAGAAGAGTATCAGGAAAGTTTCTCTGAGCCAATTTAACTCAGACCTGCAGGATGTCAAGAAGGTAGCCATGTGAAGTTATTTTATGCTTTTCCAGGGGAAGAAAATGAAGCCTGGAGAAGTAATGAGCCCACGTCACACCAAATCTAAATAGTTGAACCTATTTGAACGCAAGTCTCTCTAGTTCCAAAGGCTATCAGCTTTCCAGATCAAAAATGGGTGAATAATTTTTCCAGAGAAGATAAACAAATGGCCAATGAGCACATGAAAAGATGTCCAACAGCATTAGTTATTAGGAAAATGCATATCAAAACCACAATGAGATACCACTTCACATGAGAATGGCTATATTAAAAAACATGGAAAATAACAACTATGGATGAAGATTTGGAGAAATAGGACCCCTTGTGCATTGCTGGTAGGACTGTAAAATGGTTCAGCCATGGTGGAAGACAGTATGGAAATTTCTCAAAAAGCTAAACATAGGATTATCATATGACCCAGCAATTCCACTCCTAGGTATATACCTCTCAAAATTGAAAACAAGTACTCAAACAAATCCTTATATGTGAACATTCGTAGCAGCACTATTCATAAAAGTCAATAGTGCTGGAAAGGTGGAAAACCCAAATATCCACCAACGGATGAATGAATACACAACTTGTGGTAAATACATACGATGGAATATTATCCAACCGTAAAAAGGAATGAAGTTTTGATGATACAATATGGATGAACCTCAAAAACATTATACTAAGTGAAAGAAGCCAGACACAAAAGATCACATATTGCATGATTCCATTTATATGAAATGACCAGAATATGTAAATCCATAGAAACAAAAAGCAGATTGGTAGATGCCAGGGGCTGGGGGGTGAGGAGAAATTGGGGTGTAACTACTTTGTGGATATGGAGTTTTTACTTTGGAATGATGGAAATGTTTCAGAACTAGGCAGAAATGGTGGTTGTACAACATTGTGAAAGTGCTAAATGACACTGAATTATTCACTTTAACATGGTTCATTTTATGCTTTGTGAATTTCATCTAAATTTTAAAAAATGGATGGACACATCCTCTTTCCTTTTTGGATTTATATCCACCTGCTTTGGAAAAGACCTGACTTGTTTTCTATATTTTCTTCCAGTGTAAAAGTATATGGGCTGGGCGTAGTGGCTCATGCCTGTAATCCTAGCACTCTGGGAGGCTGAGGCAGGAGGATTGCTTGAGCTCAGGCATTCAAGACCAGTCTGAGCAAGAGCAGGACCCCATCTCCACTAAAAATAGAAAAAATTAGCTGGGCATGGTGGCATGCGCCTGTAGTCCCAGCTACTCAGGAGGCTGAGGCTGGAGGATCCCCTGAGCCCAGGAGTTGGAGGTTGCAGTGAGCTATGATGATGCCACTGCACTCTAGCTGGGGCAACAGAGCAAGACTCTGTCTCCAAGAAAAAAACAAAAAAACAAAGTGTATGGCCAGGTGGGGAAGGTAACTCACCAGAAGTGTTCTCATGAGGAAAACAGTAAGAGTGATGGGAAACTCCACTTCTCAGGCTGACAGCCTTTCTGAGCTTCCCTGACTGGGAGGCTCGAGTGCTGTGGGGTCCCCGGACACCTGCGGGCCTTTGTGGGGACCTCCTACAGGAGAGATCACTGTGGAGGGGAGGAAAGGAGAGGGGGCCCCAGGGTGAAGGGGCCAGAAGGACAATGAGGGTGAGCAGAGAGATGCTGCTCACTGGGGGTGGTGGGGGGAGAAAGGACAGGATTTGAGGGAAGCTATCCATGGTGTGTGCTGGGAAATACACCGAAGGCCCACCCTATAGAAATACCAAAAGTAAAGCTCTACACTGTTTATAAAGATTCCTGGTGATAGATTTGTTTTCTCTTGGAATGCAAAGGAATGTATAAGAACATGGAACTCATTTGGTTACAGATAAAAATTAAAAGTTGAGGGTGTTAATGCCCCCAATTTTCTCTGTGAAGGTGGAGGCTGTGAAATTAGCAGAAAGGGTCAAGGGAGGGATTCTGCACAGGGCAACCCATACCAATCGGTGAGGATACAGCTGAGACTAGGATCCAATTTTCTGTAGCCCGGTGTCCCTGCTTTCTAAGTCAGGGTTCACTGGCAGACATCAGTAACCACGCTATTTTGAGCAGAAAGGGATTTAATACAAGGAACTGTATGCTTAAAACAATCATCAGAAGGCTTCAGGCACAGGCCTCAGAATGGGCGTTAAGGAACTAGGCATGTGTGCCGGGAGCTGCCACAACCAGGAGGAAGGGGTTGCAGAAGCTGCCCCAGACATCTGCCTATAGGACACTTTCCCTTAGTTGCAATCCAGGGGTCAGAAAGCCACTGTGGGAACATTGGCTCTCAAGCCAAGCGGTGATTTTGACCACACCAGCAAACGGTGAGTGCTCTGTGCCCTACCTCTGGAGGAAAAGATGGAAACTGGGCTGGCTAATGCAGCAGCACAATTCAACATAGCCTCATGGGATTTGACAGCAGAAACAGCAAAAGTGTGGTCTGCACCTTATTTGTGCCTTCCAAACTTTGTGCAAGGGTACTCAATAGGCCAAACAGAATCACATCCAAAAGTGGAGTTGCAAGGGATCCTAGTAAAAGCAGCTGTTAGCTTTCCAGCCTTGCAGTACACAAAGGCCCACGAGGGAGGTAGGACGGACGTAAACAGTATCCTTCTCACCTTAGCCTCCCACTAGACTTTTTCTTAATCTTAAAAGTATTACAAAGTGACAGTGGATCAAAGTTTGTATTGAAATATAGAAGCTCTAACTCTTGTCCTTGAGAGTCCTGTAGATTACAAATCCTAAGTGAAGGGGCTCTGTAAGGTATTGATTTTTCACTGAATTTTCTCTAGATCTAAGAGAATCTGAGACTTCTGGAGTAGGAAGGGACATTGGTTCATTCTCATAGTAAAGCTGGAGAAAGAAAAATTCAGAGAAGTCCAAGCTCTTGGTGCTCATATTCTAAATCAAGCACTCAGACACACAATATCCCCCCATAGAAAATAGTTGCTATTCTAGGAGGAAGCTCCTAAAATCATATTTTCATAGGTTTTAAAAGAGTTTCATGGACTAAACAGTCAGATATGTAACTGAACAGTCTTTTTATGCCTGGAACAAGTTCCAGGTGCCCCTCCAATTTGCCCCCCTAATTTGCCAAACCATGGGACAACAAACCTGCAATTAGAGCTGTATTTTTAAATTGACTAAGTTTTATGTGGCACTTTTTTCCCCTACACACAGTCTCGCCAAAATGCTGTTATTTTCACAGAGGAAATACAAAGAGTGGGCTTAAAATTACAAGTCACATTCTAACTCAGGAAAAGGAAGTGGGTTCTCTGGGGCAACCTCCAGGCTGGACTCCATGCTGTTGTCCAGATCTCATAAGGCCACAATGTCCAGCACCTAGGACAGCCATGCCTGTCCCGGAAAGGTAAAGACTCCTGCTTCCAATATTTCTACACAGATCCCTGGTATCTTATTGGCCATTAGATGTGTGTGCACATGCACGCATGCTTTTGGTTGGGGTTGATGAGGAGAAAGTTTGGCCCCTGGCAACATGTCACTTAAATGTCAGATATGTTCTCATTGCCCACATTGGCCAAATGTCCCTGCCCCATCCCCCACTGAGGCTCATGACATTTTATCTGTTCTAGAAATGACAGAAGACAGGTCCCTCTGGGATTCACGCACCTCTGCTGGGATTTTCACACCATTCACCATGTTAACATGAAGCAACAGCTGGGTTGAAGAGAGCAGATAAAAATAGCAACATCACGCTGCAAGCAAGCTGCATGGAAAAGAAGGAGAGTCAAGTACTTAATGCACTGATATCTCTTTTTCTGCATCCAGAGCTGCATTTCTCTGAACATCCACTTTTTCAGAAAGGGCAAAGTGAATTCTTTTCCATGTAAATGTTGGCTAGGAGAATGTGGAGGGGGCAGACTGCTCCTGCACTCCTGCTCTTCATGGGTAGGCATCTGGTATGCCTGTTGACTGGCAGATCAGGCAACCAAACAGCGTAGTATGAGTTTGCGAGTGAGCGAGCTCAGCCAACCCTGGGAACTTGGTTTACAAGGTTGCTGTGTGTTGCCGCAGAAACTTCCTGCTATTACCCTATCTTTCCGTTCATTAAAGTGTAGCTTGCAATTGAACATTCTGACATAACATAACAGAGATTTTTGGCAGCGATGTTAACCATATTCAAGAGTTTCCTTCAGACGACGTTAAGTTTTTATATCCTCATGAATGCTTGCCACCTTCCTTTAATAACTTGAAAAAACAAGCTTCTCTCAGGAACTTCATTGTTCCAGTATTTCCTCAGCACACATTTACTCCTTTTAGAAGTATGTTAGGTGTGTGTATGTTTATAGAGTCTGGATGTACCTAGGTGGGTTAGAATTCGACATCTCATAAAAAGTCAGCAATCTGAATGGATCTTAGAGAAGAAGTATTAGAAGTCTAGTATTTTCTTCATAAGATCATATTTTTCTCCTTCTAAATTATTTGGTCATTTCACCACAAAATTGTATTTTATCAAAAAGGGTATATTCACTAACTCTCAGCCTGCAGGTTTGAAAATAGCCTTTTAAATTTCTAAGGCAAAAATGTATAGAAACGTTAAAGGAGGGGGTGGTGGTAAAATGAGGTTTCCTTCCCTTCCTCCATAGTGAAAAATGTAGTCTTACTGGGTACATTTATCATAGTAGAATTTTTTAAGTGGAAAATTAATTGGTTTAAATTTCTAGCTACTTAGGCAACTGGAAATCTTTTAAAACCCATACTCATTAAAATGCAAAGTGACAGAGTACAAATGCAATGGAAAGCCAAAATGAATGCGTAATTTTTAAGGACCCACACAAATGGCAAGTTTGTCCTCTTTTGGATGGTAAATGATTTAGTAAGTTCTCTAAGTCAAATGTGATGGTTGTTTGCAGGCTGACTTATAGCAGCAGAGTTACAGTTTCCCAAAACTTTAAAAAGCATTACGTAATATAACTCAATGTGGTTAACTGAGATTTCGACCCAAGTTATGACATTATTGAACCCAACAGGCTCTACTCAAATATGGAAATTGAGATATGGCTGTGGTTCTGCATCCCCGATCTACCCCTCAGCACAAATACACAAGGTGTAAGCCACAATAGCAATGATATTAATGATTTACTTCATCTTGAATTCACACAGCAAACTTTAGTATCCTCTATTTTACAGATAAAGAAAGTGATGCTAAGAGAAGTTAAGGAAATTGTCTGAGCTGGTGTAACTAAATGAGACTTGAAACCCTGGCTAGCTGACTCCAGAGTTGCTATTACAGCCATTCACATGAGTTTGCGTTTGTCATCTGAATCTTTTGGATTTATACCATGTCACTTGCTGGGGTCTCTTGTCTTTGTGTGAAATTAAAGCTAAATGATGATGGTTTTTATTGACTTCTTTCCCCAGACATGTGCAACACCAAACAAAAAATAAAAGATCACAGATGGGATTCTGGAATATGATTTCTCCAACAAACGATGTTATAAATGTATCAGGCGCAACTTGCTTGGTTGGCCAGATGCTAAAATTGTATCGCAGAAGTTTGGGCAGCATGTAAGGAAATGGGCTGCTTCCTGTGCGCGTTTGGCAAGCCTGCTGCGGCTCCAGTCCTCCCACTCCCACCCCCTGCCCCAGAGAAGCTGCATCTGGCCAGAGTGTGTGCCTGGGGCAGACAGGCCAAGTGCAGCCAGGCCAGCAGCAGCCCAAGAGTACTGAGCTGGGAGACACTCACAGAGCCCCAAGAGCAGGGACATGTGGGCACCCTGATTTCCCAGAGGAAAAAATGCTGTAGGAAGTGTGAAGCAACAGCTGAAATTACATAAGAGTCAGAGCCTGGGTGGACAAAAGGACACAGTGGAAAAGAAGAGGATCTGGGGAAGTGTGAGGATGGAAAGATGGAGAGAAACTGGCAGATGCAGAGATAGGAAGGGAAGAAAGGTGTGAAAAGGTAGAGGAAGAAAGCCATGTCTATGCAGGGAAGGGTCAGTGCAAATTAACTGGCATTGGGAGACAATGCCTCCATGTCCAGGGATATTGTGGAATCCTCTGCCCCATTCCCCTGTTTTAGGTAGACCATCCTTGATGGGAGGTGTGGGGAGAAACTTAACTTGGCAATTTTTAGCTAAAATAAGAGAATATACTACCACCTGCAGCCAAACTGTGGGGAGGGCAGGTAGGCACCCGCTATGGGGGCATATGGATCAGGACCCGGCTAAGAGCAAACGGTTCTCTGGCTGCTGTCTACTTCTCACCTTGGTCTTTGTGAGTGGGCTTTACTGTCTCAGACCACTCCTCCATGACGCAGGGGATACCATGCCTGTACCTTGGACAATCCTGCTCCTCCTTGCCCCAGCTACCAGACTAGAGATGAGAGACCTCACCCTCCTTAGCTACCCTCTACCTCTGCAATTTGAAAGGTCCTGGGAGGGTTAGAGCATGTGCCTACCACCTGGCCCAATCACTGCATCCAGGGGCAGGTGAGGTACTATAATTGGTCCAGCTTTGTCTATGTGCCCATCTATGGAGGAGGAGAGTCTTTTAGGAGGTGCAGGGCAGTTGGAGTGCTCGGCAGGTGAAAACAGTAAAGGTCTGCTTTACTATCCACATGTTTTCATCATGTTCTGGCAATGGCTTGATCTATCAGGACTCAACCGAGAGCAGCCAGGCTGTCCTTGTTGGATGGTCATATGAGGATCTCAGGGGGTGGGGAGAGTTGCATAAAGTATTAAAAATATATTAAATTATATGATTCATTCAGTGTGCAGATGGGTGGATTAAAAAAATATATATGATTCATTTGCTTTTCTTTGAATCACAGTATTTAATTTCATTTGAAATTTCAAATAATATTGAAGAAGGGCACACAATGTTTACATTGATCAAAAAAGGACATGGATTAAAAATGCTTGAAAAACAGCATTATAAGGGGGAGCTTCTCTAACTGCCTTGCCAGTAGCAGAATTCATCCCTGTTTGGATAGAGGCTGACTTGGTCTCTTTAGTTCTTTGTGGGGTGAATGGAGGATACGGTCCAAAATGGTCAGCCACATTCACAGGCACTAGGGGAAAGGGAGGGAACTGCCCACGTACTGAGCACCTACCGTGTATCAGGCACATCGTGTGTACTTTCTCAAAGTGACCCCATTTCATCCTTTTGGCATCTCAGCGAGGTGCAGCTGCTCAGGCTATTTGTCACAGATGCACCCAGCCTTAAGACGGGCGCCTTGGCAACTAGCTTAGACTCTCGTTCAAGGTGCTTCCAAGTTTGCCACGTGGATAACAGTCCATCGTGTGTGCGTCAAAGTACAGAGAGGATTGATGGGACAGTGTTGGCAAAGCCAAGAGTGATGAAGACACTCCTTTCTGTTCTGAAACCTTATTAGGATACCGAGAGTTCTTTCAATCCACCATCCACTGGGGTTTTTGTCATGCTGCAGCATTGAAAACGACCAGCCTGTTTCCATTTCCTGCCTGGAGCCAGCTCTCAGCAGAAAGCGGTGGGGGTGAGTGGAGGGCTGGGTGACCACAGGCAAAACACCGCTGGAGCCACAGCACCCTCACTGTGAAAGAGGGGTGACAATACTAACCTTTGAGGGTTTTAGTGAGGGACAGAGAATGACCATGCAGTTTCTGGAGCAGTGCCAGGCACATAGGATGTGCCGGATACGTGCAGCTAGTGTTACAAAGGGAGCATAAACATCTGCCAACTTATTTTTGTTTTATTTATTTATTTATTTTTACCCTGAGCTTGGAGGCCTAGCTTTGCTCAGTTTTCTGGATACCAGCCAACCTAAATTAACACTCTTATCTTCTGGCCCCTGCAGCTGGCATCCTCCCCCATAGGTCCTTGCTGCATTCTCTTCAGGCTCAGCCATGTGCACAGGGAAGCTGTCCTGGGCCGTCCCAGACTGTTCTCTGCCCTGGGCTCTTTTGCCTACCTGCAGGGGAAACTGCCCTGGGCTCTTTCTCTAGGGCCAGTTGAGCCCACACTTCTATGCAGGCAAAGGGAGGTCACTGGCGCAGCCCTAAGCCCTTCATGCAGTGGAAACACAAAACATCTTGCTGTAATAATGAAGGAGGGGCCAAAAATATTCAAAATAATTGTCTCCGCTGGCCAAAACTTCACCCAATTTTGCCCGAGGGGACTCAGCTTGACGTATTCCATCCATCTAGCAATGTCAGCAGTACCATGGGATGCTGCCCCAGGGTTTTCTTAGGCTAGGATCTCAAAATCTAAAGTGCATGCTAATCCCCTCAGGACCTGGTTAAAATGCAGATTCTGGTGGAGGAAGTCTGGGTTGGGGCTGGAGATTCCAAAGTCCTAACACTGGTTTCAGGGGGGTCTGGAGGAAACCATAGCCTGGATCGCCCAGACCTTGCTTCCTGGACTTTCATTTCAGCAGAGTTGCTGTTTCTTCAGGAGCACTGTGCATTCTGGAAGGGAGTTGGGGTGCTTTTTGGACAATGTCTTAACTGCAGCAAAGAGTACCTTCCTGTGCTCAGCAGGCTGTATGGCAGCAGGGCTCTCCTATCAAAAGCCAGGGGACCTAAAAGGGTGACAAGCAGCAGTGGACTGTCCCTCCAAAGCCATATCCAAATTGCTTTTTATGCTTGGCCACAAATTTTGTGAAAACCTATGCAGTGACTAGAGAATAAAAAAAAAGTCCAAATTCCCTGCTGACTCTGAGGTGCTTGTTTACAATGTAAAAGGTCCCCGGTGAATTGTTTCATTTATAATTAAATCTAATAATAAGCCATTGTGGCTAAATTAATTTCTAGCTAATTTCACAGGAACTCCATGTCCTGTATCACTTCTGAACAAAAGAGCTTGGTGTGACTCATTCTGAGGCCAGGCCTCCAGGAGGAGCTCCAGGAGGTTGATGAGTAAATACTAGGTTAAGAGCTAATGCTCAAGGCCTCTGGAAGCCAGAGACACCCACATGATGGGTTCTGGAAGCTCCTGTAAGTTGGGTGTGGGTTACTTACTAGAGACTGGCTTACTGCTCAGAGCACCAACCTCTGAACAGCCCTTGACCAAGGCAGAGTTTTCCGCTAGAATCCGGCCTACTCTGACCACATCTGGAGGAGTCAGTGTCTTGACCACAGGTGTTTCCGCCCAGGCTCTTTAGTCCTGTGAACATCTTGATGCGTCCAGCACCTTCCCAAGTAGGATCCCACTTCGTCTCCAGCCCAAAAGGTCAGCACGAATCTCTCCTTTTTACAGAGGCAGTAAGTAAGCTCAGAACCACCCCCAAGACCATGTGAGAAGGAAGGTTCAGAGCTGGGGTTTCCACCTAGACCCAGGGAGTCCGGTCATTCTGTTCCTTCGGGGAAACAGTGACCATGAAGAACCCCCACCCCATCTAGGTGGGCCCCCCCCAAATCTCTCAGTGTGGATCTCTGAAGTTTCTCTGGGAGCTTCGTCCTTTGCGTCTTGGATTTGATTCTGGTTCCCGATTTGCCTATCGGTTATTCACATTTGAATGTGAGTGATTTTGAGACAGACTTTGGGGCCCTCTGCTCTGTGGTGAGGGGGGTGAGAGGCCCAAGAAAGGGGAGGCTGAGGATGCCAAGGACAAGCTTAGCAGGATTCCTTTATCCTTGGAAAAAATGGCCACACTCAGTCTTCCTTCCTCGTGCCGGTTTGTTGAAAGGACAAATCCGTGCACATCCCACCTTCTCTGGAATTAAGGCTCCAATGATGCGTGAGTCTTAATTTTCACAAGCAACAAGCACCTGCCTGTGGGTGTTTTCAACCCTATTAGAGTGGAATTCTTTCCTGGTTATGCAACTGGTTTGGATTGTCAAGATGACCTTTGCAAGAATTCACAGAGCAGGTCCTTTATAGCTACAGTCCCTAACCCCTGGGCTGGGGACTGGTTTAGGAACCGAGCCACAGAGTTCTGCCTACCCCCCCCAGCTCCGCCTCCACCCCCAGCTCCACCTCCCTTCCCCACCCCTGGTGGTGGAAAAATTGTCTTCCATGAAACTTAGGAAAGGGGGCGGTGCACAGCAGGAAGTGAGCAGCGAAAGAGGAAAGCTTCCTCTGTATTTACAGCTGCGCTTCCCATTGCTCACATCACCGCCTGAGTTCCGCCTCCCACCCCCTTAGCCTCCTAGCCCCCATCCCCCAACTCCATCACCTGTGGAAAAATTGTCTTCCATGAAACCAGTCCCTGGTGCCAAAAAGTTGGGGACCACTGCTTTATAGAGTTTCTGAAATGATGCACTTTAATTGAGATTGTTTCTGCAAATGAAAAGATTAGGTCAGTGATACTGCTCCTGTGTTTCCTGTTCGCTTGCTGACACCATGGTCTCTTGAACATCTTGGCCTTCCCAACCAGGACAGGTTGTGTCTGAAGGCATGGACAGAGCCATTGGTTGGAAAATTGGGAGTCCTGGGGAACGAACACTGTGAGGCGGTGTGCCTGTGTCGCAGTCTGGGGAGAATGACATTTCTGTTCCTGAGCAGGATGTCATTTCCAGCTGAACAGCCTGGGCACTTACCCAGCCTTTACTTTGGCCCCAACTGTGTGTTAAGTGCAACCAACATCTCTTTTAAAAGCTCCTGACAACCACCTGAATTGATGCGGCTGTTTTGTTTCTAACCAAAGGATGTCTGTGGCATCAGTGAGGAGGGCAAACCCCCAGCACATGGTGACTGTAAGAGCTAAACAGAAGGCAGGAGTCAGCTCCTCTGCCAGGGTGATAGGTGGCTTCCCAGGGTGGGAAAGCAGTGCCTGGAAATACTCCTTTCTTTTCTTGTCCTGTTTCTTCTTTGTTATCTGATGGCTTACACTCTGACCTTCCCAGCAGGCTGCAAAACAGGAACGATTGCTAACCAGGGGAGGTAACCTTTAAGTCACTCAGCTTTACCTTTCCTGCCCCTCCTTCCCCCAAGCAATGGATGGGAGGTGGTCTCCATGATCACATGCAAAAGTTGAGTTTGTCCCCTCTCCTCCTTGCTCTGACCTAATTTCACCAGAATCTGGTTTCGTCTCATTGTTGTGCTGCAGTAGTGGGAGGGAGGGCTGGTGTGGCCCGTTAGTGGATACTGGTGGCCGGTCAAGCACTCCTGGCCACGGTGGCCTCTCCTTCAGCTTAGTCATATCTTCCAGCTGGATGGACACAGTCCCCAGGGGAAGGGCTCCCCCCCATGGGAGAGTCTTTATTTGTGGCTCACTGCTCCCCTCCCAGCTCCTTGATCCTTGTCCCGTCTCAGCTCCTCTTCCCTGAGGCGGAATCTCTTTCTCCCCTTGGCCTCCCACTTGCTGCTTGGTTTGGATCCTTGGGTGGAGCATCTTGGGGACCATCAGAGAACCTTCTCAGCCCACCCCCAGTGTGTTTCTTAGGTGAAAGGAGAACCCTTCCTTGTCATTTGTTTTTGTTTCCCAGCATCTGAGCCTTGATATTTATTTGGAGAATTGCCTTTTAAATTTTTTTTTTAGTCTTTGTGAAGAGTAAAACCACCACTCTGAAAGCTAATGTAATGGTCAGATACTTCCTCTTCCCAGCCTGCCTTACAGCTGGGGCTCAAAGCTTGGGGCCTTGCCTCTGCCAGGCAAATGCTCCAATGCCAGCCCCAGAGCACGTGACTCAGGAGGGAAGGGCCAGTGGTGCCGCAGGAGCAGTGGCAGCAAAGCACAGCTCCTGGGGGAGATGTGCGGGTGCTCAGTGGTAGTGGCGGGGTTTCCCCAGCAGCCCTGTTCTGTGGTGTGGTTTGACTCATTGTTCCTCAAAGATCAGCTTTGTACCTGTCCTCTCACCCTCTGTGTGATTCTGAAGGCTACCGGATACCCTTTCTCCTAACTGAGCCAGAATTGGTTTTCGTTGCTTGCTGCTAAGAACTTCATTGCAAACAGCCTTTGTCTCCCTCCTCCTCAGGGCACATCCCAACTCCTGTCCTTGAGATGTCTTTTCTTTATCCCATTTTCCTTATTGGCCTACAGCCTCTACACAAGGAAAGGGAGGGAAAGTCATTTGAATTTCTGGATGGATTTTTTTTAACATGTAGCAGTAACAATACTCTTTAAAAAGCCAAGGCTTTGGTTTCTTCCACAAATAAATTGAAGAAGAGGGGGAGAGACAAGGGGAAGCGATCCTCTTGGAGAAGCCCGTGTGCACCATGGCACCAGAAGCATGGAGGGACCACAGCAGATGGGCTGCGCGTGGTCTCCCAGAGCCCCCAGCATCCCAAGTTGGCGCAACCAGTGTTTCTGTGCCATGGAGGGAGCATGAGTGTGCCCGAGGGCAGGCTGGGGAGATTGGTAGTGGGATAAAGAGGACACAGAGACACCTGCTTGGATCTGGCACTTGGAGAGTGGAGGGGCCACAGATACAGGTGTGGCAGAGGAGGTGCCAATGTCCTGGGGCCAATGAGTATTGGCGTCCTGGGTCACAGCCCACCATGCCTCCCCATCCGTAATGCATCCTACTCAAACTTAACACCTGGAAAGAAGGGGAGGAAAAAGGAATGGAAAAATTCCATAACTCATTCAGTTTTTACCCAAAGAACACTGAGAAAAATCTGGTAGCGACTGAATGTAAATAAGGGCTTGGGAGTTAATTAAGTTCAATCAGAAAAATAAAGTAATTTGCCTGAATGAGTCTGCGAATTTATACCCTCCACACCTCCTGGGGTTACCCTAGCTTTGATAAGTGCTAGGTTCCAGAAAGGGGCGGAGGTTGGGCATAGAAAAGCATCCATCCTCCAGCTCAGCTTCATCTTCTCTCTAGAATCCCAGGCTCTCTGCACTCGATGTGGTTATGATTTTGAGCTTATTGGCAAGAAACACATGTCTGCAAATTGGCCCTGAAAAGTGATGCCTACAGGCAGGTCACACAGCAGGGCCAGGATCCTTATTCTGGGAAACCTTCTGCTTTCCTGGGAAGAAAAATACTGCAGTGAGTGAAAACAAGGTGAAACAAAAGCAAAGGAATCAATAGATTTCCATCTGCCTTTGCTGCCTTAGTCTTTGTTTTTGGAAGCTCAGACTCAGAGGTTGTTGGGAGCCCGCTGAGAAAGTTTTCCAAAAAGGTCAGCATTCCTGGGTCATTAAGGATAGCCCTGGAGCTCCAGTCCTGCCATTGCAGGGCCCCTCCTCTGTGCCCTCCAGCTTCATGTTGTTCTGGAAACATCTCCTCTGATCAAGTATGAATGGATGGATTGACCCCACACTGCCTCTGGGTTTAATGACATCTTTCCTTGGGCGATACTGAGGCTGATAATACATGTCCCCCTCATATATGTTTGTTGCTCAGTGCCCTCCACCTTCAAGGATGGACACCCTGCAGAGTTTCCACACCTGCCCTTGGCTGTCTCAGTAGGCTCCAGGAAGTGTCACTTTATACCACGTTCAAGGAGCTCTTTCCTGTGGCCCATCTGCCTTTGCAGTGGACAACTTGCTCCTCTCCAAAAATGTCACCCACTTTCACGTCACTGTGCCTTTAAGCCACATTGTCTCCTCAACCCAGAATGCCCATTAGCCTGCCCTCCCCCACCCCAATTCCCCGCCTACCACAATAGGGTGTGGCTTGGGCACTGACTGGTGTTGATGGATCATCCAGCCTCTCTGGGGCTCTGCTTCTTCATCTCTGAGCTGATGGAGCTGGATGGATGCATCCCATCTACCACATTAGCCTGCTGCTGTGACTCTGGGCATGCGCCAGGGTGGTTCACTCACACGGCTGTTGAAAGGAAGCCTCGGTTCCTTACCACATAGACCTCTCCATGGGGCTGCCCAAGTGTCCTCACAATATAGCAGCTGGCTTTACCCAAAGCAAGGGATTTGAGGGAGACAAGGGCAAAGCCACAGTGTCTTTTATAACCATACCATCACTCCGCCTTATTCTATTGGTCAAGAGACCAACCCTGCTGCGACGTAGGAGGGGGCCACACAAAGCACGGGCAGTGGGAGGTGGGATCATTGATGACCGTCTTGGAGGCCAGCTATCACAGAGCTCCCAAGCCAAATTTAGTTAGGCTCACCTGACTTGTCAAGAAATCTGTTGGGGGATTTCCTAGGGGTGCCTGCCCTCAGGGTCTGTATCCTGACCCTTTGTTGCCCAGGAGCGGTGGGTCCTGTGGAGCTGGATACCAGGAAAATCCTTGCACGAGACACAGCAATGCTGGGCACAGAGTTAACAAACAAGATTTGAGAGCCTGAGGCCTCGGAATGTCTGGAGGTGCATCAGATGCGGGAGGGCCTGTGGGAGCCAAAGTTGGAGCTGAGTGCAGGAATACATGATTTTTTTTTGAAGGAGGGAATAAGTGAAGTGTGTTCAGATTAATACCTTGAATTATATTACTGTGCTTTCTTTTTTCATTTATGATTTCTACCTTTTTAACCACTGCTGCCATTACCTTTGCGAGCAGGACCTGAAATGAAGGAGACAAAGGAAAGTGGAACAAAGTGTGCTCAGCTCCAGACAACTCCAGACAAGCATGGAGTCTTTACCACATACCATAAAGTAGGAAAGGGTGTGGCCGGAGAGGAGTTTCCTATCCCACAGGAAGGAGAGCAGCCCTTCTTGGGCTGGGATGTGGGGGGCAGAGATGGGATACATTTCCAGCTAATGAGATTATTAGACTAAGATACTGTATGTAGGGTGCAGGGAGAGATTGTGGAAATTTCAGATGGACTGAGGAAGGATCCAAAAGCTTGTATTTCACTCTCTGTTTAGAATTCCAGGTGCAGACCACCTTGCAGGGTGACCAATGGCCATGTGGGGTGGCTGCAGTGGAGAAGACATGGCGGTGTGGCACGTTTAGACAGAGAAGGAGTCTGAGATGCCATAGATGAGGTTCCCTGGGTCTGTGTATGACTTGGGTGAGATCTAGAACTTTCTGTGTGGCTTGAGGGTGGGCAGTAGAAGTGCTAAGAGGGGTGGAGGAGAGAAAGAGTCGTACCTGGTACGACAAGACCCTGCAGCTGGAGGCCAAGGCAGGATCACTACGGGTAGAGCACATGGCCCAGGGATGGAGCTGGCCTCTGGGTACCAGGAGGATGATCCAAGTGCCTTCCACACAGTCAGACTTGAAACGAGGACAGAGAGTGACCCAGGAGTGTCCTCTTTGCCACCATGAGGAGTAGAAACAACTTCCTGACCATCCTTTGGGGGAACAGGAAGACTTTTGAGAGGACAGAACTATGAAAAAGACTACCTATTGATCAACTAAACTAAATCCTCAATTGCCTGAGTAATTATACAAAGGAGATTAAGTTTTTAAAAGGAGAGAATTTACCTGGAAGCAGTAAGCTTAGTTGCTTTTGTTTGTTCATTTGTTTTGTTTTCTGCTTTCGGTGGAAATAGAGTCAGTCATGAGTCAGTTGAGTTTGATTGAGTAGAATTTAGCATTTCAGCCATTTGGGTGACAGTGGGTACATTTTTTTCTAGCCATTTTTTTATTTGTATAAGTTTAAGGAGTACAAGTGCAATTTTGTTACATGGGTATATTGCATCGTGATGAAGTTTGGGCTTTTAGTGTATCCATCACCTGAATAATGCACATTGTACCTATAATGGGTGCATTTTAACCCCCAAAGGGATGTAATAGGAGGTGGGATGGGAGGGGTGGCAGGTATTCAGCTTAAGGGACAGGGGTAGCATGATCAGTGGCTGCTGTTTTACTTCTAAAAACCTTCCTTTTGTGGGTCTAGAATATATAAAGAATGCCTACAAATCAACAACAAAAAAAGATGAACAGTCTAATTTTTAAAATGGGCAAAAGAGTTCAATAGACATCTCACAAAGAAGATATATGAATGGTGAATAAGCACATGAAAAGGTGCACAGCATCATTAGCCGTCAGGGAAATGCAAAGCAAAACTACAATGAGATACCATTTCATGTCCACTAGAAGTGCCAAAACAAAATATAGTGAATGTTGACAAGTATGTGGAGCAACTGGAACTCAGTCATTGTGGATGGAGAACTGTTTAGCAGCTTCTTGTAGTAGTAAACATACATCTACCCTATGGCCTAGCAGTTCCCTTCTAATGGAATGAAAACAAATGTCTGCACAGAGAGACTCATAGAAGAATGTTTACACTAGTCATACTCATAAGAGTCAAACACTGGAAACAACCCAAATGCTCAACAGACCACAAACAAAATGCAGTAAGTCCATTGAATAGCCTATTACTCAGCCATCCAAAGAACCATCTACCATTATCCCCACAACATGGATGAATGTCAAAAAAACATTACGCTGAGGGGAAGAAGCCTGACACAAAACAGTATATACTGTATGATTCTGTGTAGCTGAATTTCTAGAACAATCAACATTGATCTATGCCGATACAAGTCAAAAGGTAGTCAGGGCATGAGGGAACTTTCTAGGGTGATAGATATGTTCTCTATCTTAGTTCTGGTGGTTGTTACATAAGCATATAAAATTGTCAAACCTCCTCGAACTGAATACTGAAGAGCTGTGCATTTTATTGTATGTAAATTATACCTTAATTTTTAAAAATATTAAAACCACCCTCTTCTCAGAGTTTTGGTTCAAGTTCTTACAGCAGATTAGCCTGGCAACCAGAATTTACACACAAGCTCCAGAAGGCTCTGCATCTGTAGGGGTGCACCCTGCCTTTCACCCCTTGATCTGCTCCAAGCATATACACACTCTTACACACACACTGCACACTCGGGGAATGCGAGCACACACACCCCCCTCCATCCCCAGAGGTGACACCCTCCCCCTGCGCCCCTCTCACACGGATCCTGCAGGGATGCCCCACCCTCCTGCTCTGTCCCTCCACCCGCCCTGCCCACACCCTCGTCCTCCCCACCCCCGTGGTCTCTAACTGCGCTAGAGTCATCTCCGGTTCTAAACCTCAGCACACTCTAAATCATAGTTTGTGTGTGTTTTTTTTCCAGCAAAATACGGATGCTTTTGAAACCACTTTCCCCTCTAAAGGTCTCCTCCTTCCTCGTTAACTCCAGGCTCAGCCATTTCATAAATAATGCAGCTCCCTCCCCTCTCATCTCAATTACAAATGTGGACTCTCTCTGTTTTGAAAGATCAGACCAGCCTCTTTTGAGTTGCTTGCTTGTTTCTCAAGTCTGGCCAGCAGCTACCCCTGGGACGAAGGGTCGCCCTGACCCTCTTGGAGGCAGCTTTGTCTTGGGGCTCCATCACTTTGTTAAAAGTGCGTTAATTCCCCTCCGCCTTGCTTTTCCGAAGCAGCCTTCCCTCTCCCTCCAGCCTGCGGGACTGCGTGGGAGGTCCCTTTGTGTACGTGGTTCCCAGAGGAGCAGCCCTTTCCACAGGATCTGTGCACACGCATGTCACCAGCCCCAAGGGACAAATGCATCCACCCACAGTATCCAATTCTCCATGAGTCCCGAGCCCCTGCCTTCCTTACTATAGGAGTTCTGTAGCTCACACTCTCCAAATATTTACCAATCTAATGCCAGCCAGGCCAAAGGGGGGGCTGCTCCCCAGCCCCCACTGCCTAATCTCTGTCCCCAGTCCCCAGCTGGTGGCCTTGGTGAGGTCAGATACATCCCACCCTTCCTGTAGACGCTCCTCTGGGCCCTGCTTGGGAGGCAAGTAGTATCCTTGGTCCATCTTCTCAGCACCGTCCCCAGGCTCTCCCTTGCTTGTGGAGGAGGTTGTTTTGGAGTCCAGCCCATGTCTTTGGGATTCCTAACCCTGTGTTGTTCACCCCAGGGCTCCCGGGTGCTCAGTAAGGGGCCGTCCCCCTGGGCTGGTCCCATCTGCTGACGGCAGCAGCGAGGTCCCACTTCGGGGAAGAAGCGGGCCTGAGGGAGGCCAGTGGGTGACTCCCCCACCGCTGAGGTCACATGTGGGCTGCTGCCTGGTGGAGGGGCTTCTGAGAAATGAGCCCTGGGAAGGGAGGCCCTTTCAGAGCCCAGCTCACAATGCTCCTAGCTCAGGGGGTGGCAGTCATGAGGCCACAGGGTCAGGGTCTGCGCAGGAGTGAGGCCAACAGCGGCTGCGAGGGGCCAGCGCAGCAGCTTCTCAGTGGAAGACAGGAGCTCCTGGGGAGGGGTGGGGGCCTTCCTGCTGGAGGTTGTGGGCCACCTGCGGGGCGAGGCACACCTGAGCTGGCCGTGCTGTCTCCCCAGGTCCAGCCGTGAGCCCAGGTGACTGCAATTGCTCAGGGAAAACTAATAATCTGACGTACCAAACGTGTCATTGAAATCCGCCCTGCTCTTTGACGGTTTCCACTGTTGAGTTTCAAAGAAAGAATACATTTCCCTGTCGTTCCGCGCACTGTGGGTGCAGGCTGGGGGATGGTAGGTCTGTCTCATGCTCCCTGAGATGCGGAGCGCACAGCCTCAGCCACAGGCCCCCGGGAGCACGTGGCAAGTGCCAGCAGGCCTCCGAGGATGAGCGGCCCACTGAGCAAGGTCACACAGGCAGAGTGAAGGCACACAGGCAGCCTCCCCCAGAGGGCCAAGGAGCATCAGGGGCATGGAGGCCCGTGTGGTCACAGCTGCTGTCCAGCACAGGGTGGTCAGCTGTGTCTGGAAGGGATGCCTGTGGCAGGGACGTTCGCCTGACGGCCTCCCTGCCCAACCCGCCCCGACCTTTCTGTTCTGATGCCTTCCCCGCAACTTTGTCTCTGGGCCCAACGCTTGTATCCTCCCTTCTAAACATCACTTGGAATATGGCCTGGCCAGGCCTCAGGACTACCCACTTCGGGTGCCCCTGGCAGGCCTGACCTTTCCAGCCCGCCTTGGCCTGCCCTCCCTCCCCAGCCCCGGAGGATCGGGTGTCGGAGGAGAGTCCTGCAGTGAAGCTGAAGGTAGGAGGGGGACCAAGTGGAGTGATGGGAGGTGAGGCTGGGGAAGCAGGTGGGATTACAGAGAGGGGTCCGGGGCTCATGCCAAGGACATTATCCCTTTTCTTCAACATGATGAAGAGTTGCCCAAGGTTGTTGACTGGGGACTGGGTCAGATCTGAGTTTTCAAAACTCAGCCCATGGCCATAGGGTGTCAGGACTGAAAACTCAGGACCTATTTTCCCAGCACCAGGGCTGCCTCCCAGCTCCCCTCCTGCCCCGGCTGAAGGCTCACAATCACTGCAGCCCCCTGCTGAGCCCTGAGGCTCCTGCAGCCTCCATCTTCTCTTTCTCCACCAGGTTTCTTGTTCTCTTTTGCTTTCTGTATGTCTGTCCTGCTGCACACCTCACCCCTACATCTTCTCTCTCCGAAATCCCTCCAGATTCACCAAGTGGGACCATCCTCCTGGCTTTATAGTTCCTGTCTCTCCCTCCTGTTGCTTGCTCCCTCCTGGGGACTCTCTCTGTCCCTTGTCCCCTGGGATCTCTTTTGATTGGCTAGTTGGGAAGTGGAAACTGGATACACACAACTCACCCCCTTCCTTGCCTCTCTGGGGAAGGCTGCTGGTGGAAAGCACACCCCCCCCCCATGGGCTGCCTTTGTCAGAGGGGCCCAGCCCATATCCTAAGTTTGCCAGTTCTGGAGTTGAGTTTAGCACCAGTTTAAAATTTAGTGCTAGTACCATGAAGGCCATTGCCCACAGACAAATGCCTTGTCCTCCAACCTATCCTTGTGCTAGGGACTGAATGTTTGTGTCTCCCCAAAATCCATATGTTGAAATCCTAACCTCCAATGTGATGGTATTAGGAGGTGGGGACTTTGGGAAGTCATTAGGTCATGAGGGTGGGGCCCTCATGAATGGGATTAGTGCTTTTATAAAAGGAGACCTCTCTTGCCCTCTTTCTGTCACATGAGGACACAGAGAAAAGGTGGTCATCTGCAATCCGGAAGAGCACCCTCACCAGAACCCAACTATGCTGGTGCCTTGATATCTGTGGTACTTTGTTATAGCAACCCAAACTAAGATATCTTGTGAGTAATACAGGGTAATATTTGGGGTTCTACCTCTTATTAATTTCTCACTTGCTTCAGAACTTGGGTGCTATTTGTTGAACCCACTGAGAGATGCCAAAATAGAGGGTTTCTACTTCTCTGGACAGCCCACCACCCATTTCCTCACTTACTGGCTTGTTGTCTCCTTTGTTACCTTGTTGTGCTGTAGGTGTTTGCACCTGCTGTTTTGAAATGAAGCGAGAAGGACTTTCCCTTCCAAGAAGGAATAGAAGACAGCATCATGCAATGCTGCTGCTGCAACAACTAGGGAAAAAAATTACATTAGGAAAATAGTATTTATGATGACCTTAGAGAGCTATGGATGCAAGGAAGACTAAATAAACTAAAATATGAGAGAAGGAAGACCCCTTCCCAGGGCTGAGGGGAGAGAGACCTGCTAGGCTTTCAGTAAAACACCTGGGAGAACTCGCCTGAGCAACAGGAATAATAAACCAGGAATGAGTCAAACTAACTAACTAAACCTCCAGCCCAGCCCCCAACCCAGCTCCGTTCCTCGTAGGTGGAGGGGATCAGCCCTCTCCCACCAATTGGGCAGAGGACAGGGGGAACCTTCTTCTACATCACCCAGAACTCTTTTATACACACTGTCCAGCATACATTAGAAATTTTAGAGACACATGAAGCGGCAGAAAAATGTGACCGAAAATTTTAAAAAACAAAACAAAACCACAGAAATGATCAAGGACTTTAGAGTTAGGACTTAAAGTTAAGGGCTTTAAAATAACTATGAAAAATATGTTAAATAAAATAGAGAAAAAGACCAAAATGGATAAAGAAAGAATTTAACAGAAAATTGGAATCTGTAAAGTAATCGAATGGACCTACTAGAATTGAAAAATATGGTATCTGAAATCAAGAATTCTCAGATGGATTTAACAGCAGCTGGACATGGCAAAAGGATGAGCGATGCAAAAGCCAATGGGAAATTTTCAAACTGAAATAAAGAGAGAAGAGAATGGAAAGAACGAAACAGAGTGTGAAGGACACATGGGGAGCCGCCAGACGTGTAACATCATTGGGGGCCCAGAGGAGAGGAGAGAGAATGGGGCAGAAACAATATTTGCGGATACAGCGGCTGAGAATTTTTCAAAACCAATAAAAAACCCATCAATCCACTCATTAAAAAAACTCAGCAAACCCCAAGCAGGACAAATACAAAGAAAACCACCCTTGGACACAGCACAGTCAAACTGCTGAAAACCTAAAACAAAGATAAAGTCTTAAAACCATTTATTAGAAAAAGGCACCTTCCCTGCAAAAGAACAACCATAAGTGTATGACTGACTTTTCAATAGAAACTGTATGTTGTGGGCAGAATAATGATGCTCAAAGATGTCCAGGCCTCAATCCCTGGAACCTGTGAATATGTTACTCTACATGGCAAAAGAGATTGCACATAAGATTAAGGATCTTTAGATAAGGACATTAGCCTGGACTATCCAGGTGGGCTCAGTGTAATCACAGGGTCCTTTTAAGAGGGGGCAGGAGAGGCAGAGGCAGGGAAGGAGGTGTGAGGATGGAGGGATGCAGTGGCTGGGGAGGGGCCATGAGCCAGAGAATGAGGGCAGCCTCTAGAAGCTGGACAGGCAGGGAAACAGATTCTTCCTAGAACCCCCAGAAGGAGCACAGCCCTGCTAACACCTTGATTTCAGTCTCAGGTAAGACAATCAGTTTGTGTTAAGTCACTGAGTTTGTGGTCATATGTTACAGCAGCAGAAGGAAGCTAATACACTACAGAAGTCAGCACACTATGGAGTGGCATCTTTGCGAGGTGCTATAAATACATAAATGAATAGATGAGCTGTCACTTTGGTCACCAGACCCCTTACCTCTCTCTGCATTCTTGAAGTTCAGGGATCCCATCAGCTAATGACAATGACACCCTTGGGTGATGCCTCAATTGTCCTTAGAGAAAATGAAACTCAAAGCTCTTGACAAACCCTAGCACTTCTAATGCAGGGTTATTGAAAGTAGGAAGATAACTGATTATAACTAACCTCTAACTAATAAATATAATATTGCTATAATATAGCTATAAATTATAACTAAATTAATTTAAAATGAATTAATGAGTTTTTCTTTTTTCACACTTCCTTATCAATGATCTTCTCCCAGTTTAGCTCGGAGAGGATTAGGATTATTATAGCTGGATTAAAAAGAGAAAGCAATGCTTACCTGGCAGGGGAGACACCATGATCACAAAAGCATTATAGTTTTCCCAGGGCCAGCTCATCCATTGCTCTCTGGACGTGCTCACCCCTGTGATTTCCCCAAACGTGGGAAACTCGGCTGTATAATTTGTGGTAATGTGGGACTGTGTTGGTGCTTTCCCCTGATAAAAATAAATAAATAAAGAATTTTTTAAAAGAGAAAGCAACAATGTTCGTTTCTTGACATCCAGGATAAGCTCCTAAAACGCATTTTGGAAATAAGAGTGAGTCTTTCAATTGTAAGAGTCAGGTATATGAGAGACAAAAGTCGTCTTAATCCCAAAAGCATTTCTTTACATGTCAAGAAGTGAAGCCAGAAAGACAGAACGTGGATTTTTGTTTTGTTTTATTATGGTAAAATACACATAACATAAAATTTACCATTTTAACTATTTTTAAGTATGCAGTTCAGCGGCATTAAGTCCATTCACACTATTGTGCAACCACCATCACCATCCATCTCCAGAACTTTCTCATCTTCCCCAAACTGAAACTCTGTGCCCATGAAACGCTAATGCCCGTTCCCTCCCCCAGCCCCTGGCACCCACCATTCCGCCTTCTGTCCCTGTGGAGTGGACTACTCCAGGCTCCTCGAGAGCAGAGAGTTTTGCTTCTCAGCTGTAGAGTGGGAAGGGAGAAGGATATAACTTGTAGGCAATTTCCTGCCATGCAGGAATGCAATTTATCCAACTTTCTCAGGCTGGAGGAAGAGTATGAAAAGAGAGTGAGTAAAAGAATTGAGGCTTGAGTGTGTGGCCTCTGTCCCATGCCACTGGAGGTAGGAAGGGAGAGGAAGGACCCCAGCCGGTCAGGGCGCCCAGAATGGAGTGTGCTTGCCTTGCCTCCTGCCAGCCAGCGGGCCCGGCCCCTCACCAGAGATTGTACATGGATGGCCCCGGGCTCCCAAGTGCCGCCTGGAAAGACTGAGCATTTGTCCAGACACTGAGTTCCCCCGGAATGGACCAAACTGTAAACTCAGTGTGACTGCTTCTCCAGGATGGATGAGGTTAATCTTTTCCCACTAGTGAGTAGAAACGGGACTCTTCAACAAGCTGAGTTCAATTGTAGAAAATAAGGAAAGTTAAATTTCCTAGCATCTGTGTCTTAACTGTAAATTTTACACCCGCTACCAAAACCCTGGCCCAAGAGATTCCTTCCTGTCCCCTGTGGGGTTCAAGGCCAGCGTCCCTCAGCTCCCCCAGCTGTTTGGCTGTGAGCTGGGTGGGGCCCCACGCAGGAGCGGCAGCTTGTGTTGAAAGCTGTTTCGGGTTTCTCCCCTGGGCAGGGTGCCACACGCACATGTTGCAGCCCCTGCCGCCAGCCGTGCCCAGCGCCCCGGCAAGCCACCCGCCTCCCAGACTGCTCAGACCACTTGCAAACGCCCGCTCCCTCTCTCACCCTCTCCCTTTCCCTCCTACCACCCCGCCTCTCTCTCCCGCTCCAGGAAAAATATTTGGACATTGCACGTCCATCCTGTCACGAAACGCACACAGAGGACAGAGGACGAAGGCGGGTCCGTAGGAGCCCAGGCGGCCTCAGAGCAGTTGATTTGCACAGCCAGCCTTGGGGACGTGGGCTGCGTGTCTGCCGCCAGGCTGGGGAAGCTGGCCACGGAGCGCAGCCCAAGGGGCTGGCTGGGTGGCGCCAGGGACTTGCGGGCTGGGAGAATCTGTAGGCTTCACTTCTGTGTCTCCAGCGTTTCTCTCACCTCTACCAGCCGTGAGCTCCTTGAAGGCAGGGCCGGGCTTGGTTTCTGAGTCCCTCGGTCTCATCTGTCCCTGCTGGACAGACCCATTCCTCGTCTCCCTCCCCTCCCCCCCATCCCCCAGTGGCCCCGTGGAAGTTGTAGGCTCCTGTGGTTCCGGCTGGCGTGGTGCAGAATGCAAAGCAGCACAATTCAACAGTCAGAAATCGTCAGAAACGAATTCCACTCTTCACTCACCTTTCCCCCAGAGTCTCTGCGACACTTTTCTTCTCCCTCCTTCTCACCCTCCCACCTTTGAAACATGGAGGACAAAACAGTGCCTCTGCTTCTCCCAGTGCTTCCTTCAGGGAGTCCTTGTCTTCCCCCTCGGTCCCCCCCACCTTCTTTTTTTTTTTTTTTTTTAGACGGGGTCTCTCTCTGTCGCCCAGGCTGGAGTGCAGTGGTGTTATCATAGCTCACTGCAGCCTTGAACTCCTGGCCTCAGGTGATCCTCCTGCCTCGGCCTCCCAGAGGGCTGGGATTACAGGTGTGAGCCACCGCCTCTCTCCACCTTTTATCTTGTGTGTTGACTTTACTGCTTCCTCTTACCTCTTGGGTCCCAGCCTTCCCCATCCATTTTGCTCACAAGTGCTGTCAGAGCCTACAGAAAGTGCACCAAGGTCCTTGGGGCACGGGTGTATCTAAATCCACACCTCACCCTGGCAAAACCTGCAAAGCAGAGGCTGGCAGAGCTGGAGGAATGACAGGCTGAACAGGCATCCGGAGAACCCAGTTAGCTGAATTTTGAAAACTGATGGCCTTTTTTTCTATAAAGGAGAGAAGAGACAATGTATCAGTTCACATGCAGGCTGGGCTCAGTCTCCCTAGGGTGGGGAAATTTGCTCCTTTCCCCAAAACACCCCTTTCTTTCCATGACCCGTAGGTACATTCAGGCTGCCTGTTCAACACATCACTGCTCTGCCCAGGCCCCAACCGCTGCCCAGGCCCCCAGCCCAGGAATGAATGTCCCCACCAGCAACACCAGCTGTGGCCTCAGGAACAACTCGGACACTCTGGGTCCCCAGGAATGCTCTTCCTGGGGAGCTGCGGCAGCACCTAGAGGCAGTAGATGTTCCCAGGATGAGGGGTGGTCAGATGTAAGGGTCTTTCAGTGAAGGTCAGAAGACTCGAGTGTTCTGTGTGAAGATCATTAGCCTTTGTGACTCAGAGGGTGAGAAGAAGCTGCCAAGTGAGCTGAGGGGGGAGATGCGGATGACAGTTGCCTCTTGGGCTTTCCCGAGAGAAGTCCCCATAAGAGAAGTCCCCATACCAACCACTAACAGAAAATGGAGCTCCCAGTGCATCATGGCTTCTGTAAAGCCATTCAGAGTCAGCCTTTGAGTCATCTCAGATGTGTGACCCAGATGTGTGACACTTAGGACATTTATGACAGATTATGATGTGTGGGTGCCCTCACCAACAGATTGATTTTTTTCCTTCATTGCATCCATATTTGCTTAGAGTCACTTTTACCTGGTTTAGCACTTAATCTGCTCTTTTATTTTTCTTCTTTGTGAAATTGGCTTTCTCGGCCAAACGACGAGGCGCCTGCGAGCAGATCCTAGTCCTCTTATGGCGTTCATTCATTTGACTAATATCATTTGAGCACTGGCTGTGGGCCAGACTCTGTCCTAGAACCCAGCGATACAGCACTGACCAGAATAATTTCTACTGTCTTAGAGCTTACCTTTCTCTTTTTTGGAATTATAATGTACGGCAGTGGACACCCATAAACATTCCGGTCTTGGGGATTCTTGAGGTTTCTTTGGGCACAGTCACACACTTGGAGCGTGCCCCAGCTTGCACTGGCTCCCTGCATTCAGCTTTGGTTTCTCCTTGTGGAGGTGTCTTTCTCTAGCTGTGTTGACACATGCCCTTGAAAAAGACCACCCTCCCCAGCCTAAGCATTGACATTTGATTTTGGGCAAGGCACTTGAACTTCCTAAACCCCTTTCCCCACCCATAAAAGACAGATGATTTCTACATGACAGGGCTGTTGTGAGTTGTAAGTGGGGTAAAGCACACGGCACGATGCAAATGTTCCTTATGATTGCAGCACAATCATATTCCAAGATAAATATTCAGCATCCTCCTTCCACCCCTCCCATCATGTTCTTATTGCCTTGATTCTTCCAGAGGTCTCCTTTCCCTGGGAAAGAGAAGATGCAGCAGAATACAAATACCAAGGAATCCAACCAATTCTTGACTTTGGAGTTTCAAAATTGACTTTTAAAATGTATAGAAGAAAAAATAATCATGAGAATCAAGACTTTTTGCTACACAAGAGGGAAGCTTTTGGGAAGAGAAACAGTGTAGTTTCAAAGAGAAACTAAAAAACTCCAGAGAAATTGGAGCATAAAGTTGATTTCCAAACAGGAGAGTGGGAAGAGGACAGGCAAAGAGACCAAACAAGCAAACTGCTGTGCAGACCAGATCCAGGTTGCCAAGCTGATGGAGAGGGGCTAGAAGGGAGGGGAAGATAAAGAAAACCCTAGATGAGTTTAGGGAAATCTAAGGGTAGGGAAACCTTTGCTTCCTGGTAGGAGAACAGTTGAGAAGAGATGGGTGTGGGGACAGCAGAGTGAAAGCCTGGATTGGGTCTCCTGGAATCTCACAGGGATTGGAAGATCAGCCAGACCTCTCATGCTCCTAAGATGGATACAGTAGCAAGCAGAGAGTGGGAGCTGGTGGCCGAAGTGGGTGGCTCATTCTCATGTGACAAGGAAGACACAGTCATCAATGGCAGAGTGGGCTGGGCAAGATGGGCCAGATGGAGCTCTGTTCAGTCCCATAGACACTGACATGAGGAAGTGCTGATTGCTTCAACAGATACTAGGGGAAATCAATGTTGATGGTCAATGCTGAACATTGTGCATCTCAGTAAGGGCCAGCACAAGTTGACTCTTGTTATAGTCAGGATGGCATAGGCTTTGCTGTAGTAACAAACACACTCTAAAACTTAGTAGCTTGATACATGAATATGTGTTTCTATTCCATTGCATGTCTGGAGGGTCTCCTGAGTAGTTCTCTTCTAAGCAATGACTCAGGGGTCCAGTTTGCTCCATTTTAGTTTTGACTTCTAGGACAGCCTCAGCAGAAAAAGGGAAGTCTGGAAGGTCACACAGAGGGCTTCCCACTGCCTTAGCAAGAAAATGATATACATTATTTCTCCCTATAGCTCCTTGGTGAGAACTAATCACATGACCCCAACCTAACTGCAAAAGAGGCTGAGAAACACAGTCTTCCCTGTGCCCACGACGAGGGAAATAGAATGGGACTTGGGAAAACCTACTATTGTCTCTCTACCACCATTGTGTACCAGGCATGTCTTGGACACAATGATCTGTAAATTCTCTATGGAACACAAGAGGAACACAAGAGATGTCCTCTCAGGGAGAAAACTGTAAATTTCAACAAGCATTAACCTAAATTGAGAAATCACTGAATTCAATTGGTTTTTTATGAAAATGACTACGTTACATTTTTTTTTGTCATCAGGGAGAAATGGGGACTAAAGAGAAAGTAGTTTCAGATAGAAAAGCACAAAAGTTGAATCTTTGCACACATGAGAACATGGGCCATGGCATTTGTGCCTGCTACATTATTATGGGTTCTATATTGTTACAACTGGAAAAAAATCTTACAGATTGTTGGTCGGAGGTGGGATAGCATAGAGATTCCGTGCATTGGCTCATGGGTTCAAAGATAAGTTCTGCTGCCCCTTGTTAGCTGGTGTGCAGGCTAAATGGGCTCAAACATGGAAATGCTCACCTCTGTGTGGGACACATCATGCACTCGCAGTAAATATTAGCAGTTGTAAACATCTATAGTTCAAATTAAGATCCAAGGATTTTGACTTCCCATATGGTGCTTTTGCTTTACCCCTGCCCCCAGAAGCTCTTGTTATGATGTTTCCACTGCTGAGATTAATGATAACAATGATAACAAGAAGAGGAAGAATATGAAGAAGAAAAAGGAAAGACACTGTCATTAACTGAGCTCCTGCAATGTGCCAGGCACTGTACATCACTTACCTCATTCAAAACTTGAAACAACTCTGTGAATTGGGTATCACTATCACCGTTTCATACACGAGGCAATCATAGCCTACAGAGGTTAAGTCACTTGCACAAGGTCTTCGGGGAAGTTTTGAAACGTATTCACATTGAGATCCAACACTGGCCCTGCTGTCCACTGACTGCCAGACCCTGGGGAAGTTACCTGACCACTCGAAAATTGCTTTCTCTGCCTGTAAAAGGGGAATAAAAATTAGTCCCTATCTTTAAAAAAAAGCCCACACATTCTTTGCCCTTCCTCCAATGAAGAGGTGAGATCTCTGCCCCTTCTCTTTGACCTTAGTGACTTGCTTGTAACCAAATAGAATGACGCTTAACTTTTAAGGCTACTCAGAAAAGGCCACGTGGTTTCTGCCTGGTTCTCTTGGGACACTTGCCTTTGGAGTGATAGATATGAGTTGAATTGTGCCAACCCCCCAAATTTATTTGTTGGAGTACTTACCCTCAGTATCTCAGACTGTGACATTTGGACATAGGATCTTTACAGAGGTAATCAAGGTAAAAGGAAGTCGTTAGAGTGGGCCCTAATCCAATACGACTGGTGTCCTTATTAAAAGGGGAAATTTGGACACAGTGAGATACATATATAGAGAAGACAATGTGAAGACACAGGCAGAAGACAGCCATCTGTAAGCCAAGAACAGAGGCCTGGAAGGGGTCCTTCTCTTACATCCCTCAGAAGGAACCAACCCTGTAGACGCCTTGGTCTTGGATCTCTAGCCTCCAGAACTATGAGAAAATAAATTTCTGTTGTTCTAAGCCACCCATTTTGCGGTGCTTTGCTATGGCAGCCCTAGCACATGAATACAATTGTTACGTAAGAAGTGTGACTCCCCTGAGGCCTCCATGCTGTGAGGAAGCCTAGGCCACACGGGGAGGCCACGGGCATGTATTCTGGTGACAGCTCCAGCTGAGATTCCAGCTGACAGCCAGCATCAACCACCAGACACGTGAGCAAAGACATCTCCAGATGCTTTCAGCCCCCAGCTGTCGAGTCACACTCCCCACTCTCATCTCCAGTGTTCCCAGATTAGGCCCCAGATGCCATGAAGCAAGTAGACCCTGCTGTGCCTCGTCTGAATTCCTGACCCTCGGAATCTGTGAGCATAATAAGTAGTGTCTTATGCCACCAAGTTTTGGGACTTCATGCAGCAACAGTAACAGGAATAGCTTCCCAGCTAGTGAGGGCCAGAGTCAGGTTCTGAGCCAGGCCTCTGAGACTCTACTCCCTCCTGCAAGCTCAGCACCCTTGTTGCCTCAGAGGGTGCCAGGGGAGGAAGATCTTTGCTGAGTCTTGTCTCTGAGGAAGCAGGGCTGGCCCACATGGGCTAGACTCTGTTTAACCCGTGAGGACTGCCTGGTGTCTGAGGAAGCCTGCTCCCTTCTCCAAGCTTGGAGAGCCAGCCAGGCTCCCCAAGGCAGCCATCAAGTCTGAGCACTTGTTGAGGGCCAGAAACTGCAGGTATTGCTTGAGCCTGTTTCCATAATCATTTTGCTAATGGGTTTGTGTAACACTAGAACTGTCGAGAGGTAGAATATAAGCTGGTTGTCTGACTGCCTGGTTTAAATTCTGGCCATGCAACTCACTAGCTGTGTGGCCCTGGGAAGTTATATAACCTCCCTGAGATGGTTTCTTTGTCTGCAAAATGGGAAAATAATAGCACCCGCCTTGTAGGAATTCTAGCTGGGGCTTGGTCAGGGCATCTCCATGAGAAGCGTGGAGGGGGGCCTACCCAGCGCACAGCTAGACTACAGCACATCAGCTCCTGTTGCCAGTGATCATCATCAACCACTTATTGGTAGGGATTTGTTTGCTCTCCAGTGCAGACTATTTTAGTGCCTGGAAGCTTCTCTGCAAATGGGAAGAAGCAGCTTAAAATAAACCCAAATGTTGAGCTCTTTCAAAAGTTAATTTAAAGAAAAATAAAGATGCTAGACAAATCTAAGGTAGCATTGTTATTACTGGCTTTATTGTTCCAAACAGCCTTGAAAAACTCCCAGCTTTGAAGCTCCAAAGGGTAGCAATTAGACCTCTGGGGAAAGTCTTCGAAGAGGAAAGCTTTGCCAAGGGACTCAGGGCTCCACTTCCTTCCCCATTTTGTGGTCACCGTGTCTGCCTGTGTCCCCCACCAGGGCCCAGACAGGAGTAGGGGGAGGGCCGTGTGGTCTCCTGGCTGCTGCAGGAAATGTTGCCTGCTGCCCTGATGACTCCCAGAAAGAGAAAGCGGGTGGGGTGACTCAGAGTGAACCATCTCCTCCCCCCACCCATGCTTGCACCCTGCACACTGCACCCTGACAAGCCCCCTCTTCTGAGTGCAAGACTGAATCATGGCTCAGGGCCCTGGGATGCTCACGGGCCCCTTTTCCCGGCACTGGCCACGAGGTCGGACCACAGGGTGCCTTTATAGATCCAAGCTAATTCCCTCCTAAGCAGCAGCCTGCCCCATGGCAGCACTTTGTCAGAAATGATCTCTGGGCTTGCTGCTGGCAGGCTGCTTGCTGGCTTCTAAGTCTCCATCCCGCTGCACACGGGGCAAGGCTTGTCCAGATATTTGGCTTGATCCTGCTTTCTGATTCATCATGTGCAAGAACCTCTGTAATTTCATCTACTGCGTGACTCAGACAAGAGCTAAGCACAAGTGCCATGCACCGGAGGCCCAGAGCCTGCACAGGGGCCAGGCCTGCAGCCAGCCCCTGCTGGTTCCCGGGCCGGCCTCCTGGGCTTGGGGGGAGATGCGTGCACTCTCCAGACTGGCTAGCCCGAGATTAAATCTCTTTTGTCTAAGATGATTAATGGAGCCCCAGATGCGCCTCGGCACAGGGTGTGAGGTACACTTTGTACCGTTTCCAAGTTTTTTTTTTAATGCTAAATCCATTTGCATCTCATAAATTATATTGGCTCCAAAATGAAGCGTTCCTGACAGCAGCAGGCAGGGTGTGGGTTCCTTTAAAGCTTTTTTCTCTGTTGTCCCCTCTTTCACTCTGAGACCCTAGGATATACCCTGCTGATCTTCTAAAGGAGGAGGGGAGACAGTGAGTGACCTAGATTTCAAATCAGAAAGACAGGTAAGAGCTGGCTCGCCTGTCTTCCTAAGGCTGCCCATGCACAGGGTTCCAGAGCGTCAGAAGGAGCTAGCAGGAGGATGTCCCTTGTGCTCCTGCCCAGATGCTCCTGCTTATGGGTGACATGGTCGTTTTCTCCTTTGGCAGGCTTGTCGGCTTAAGAAAAGCTACAAGTTGGGCTGCTGGGGCCCCTGAGCCCCACTGGTGCCTCCAGGTGATACTATCTAGGGATTGGAGGGAGGGGCAGTAGAGGGTGATTGACAGCTCGGGTGAGGCATCCCTTGTGGAGGTGTGTGGGGCAAGGGAAGGGGACATCTGAGCAGAAGGTGGGGAGTGGGAATGGCAGTTCAGATACCAGGGTCCCCAGGAGTCAGAGGCAATGGGTCTGAACCTTCCTTCCACCACTTTCCAGCTCTGTGGCTTTGGACAAGTTTCTTACCCTCTCTGAGCCTCTGTAGCTTCATCCATTCATTCAATGACCATTTCCTGAGCACTCCCTCTGTGTCCGGGCTGGACCTCCCCCCATGGCTCTCAGGTTCCAAACACTACACAATAAACACAACCACGTGCATCTGTAGCATGTCAGGTGGTGGAAAATGCCAAGCAGAAGACAGTGTGGTGCAGGCCAGAGAGCCACCAGTGAGGTAGGCCAGGGTGGGGCAGATCAGGGGTGCAGCCTGGGATACTGAGCCAGTGGGGCCAGGGAGATGGGAGGGACCAGAGAGGGTGACAATGAAGGTGTAGAATGCATGGGTGCACATGCAACACACAGAGGGAGATCAATGTCGCTGCTGCTGTTCCTACCTGGCAGTGAGTATGGCGATGTGCTTGGGGCGAGGATGCTGAAGAGAAAGACAAAGAAAAGCTGGAGGAAGAGGGTTTAAAAGCCAGGGTAAATGACACAGCCTCGTGGGTGCTGTCATTTCCCACCACTCCAGGTGCCCTCAGTTCCTGGCCTCCAAGACATAGGCAGCTTTCACTTCCCACTCTGCCTAAAAGGTCAGCAGCTGGAGTTTCACAAACGGGCACTCCAGGCCTGGGGCCCGCACAGGGAGCACAGTGCCTGCGGTCAGGCCTCCAAGTTCCTGTCCAGGATCAGCTGCTAGGGCTCTGGCCTGTCCCAGGGGGACCTGGCTGCTGCCATGGTGGGGTGTGTCAGGCAGGGAGGAGAGAGACAGGCCCCACCAGGGACAGCTGTACTTGCCCTGAGGACCTGAGCCATGCTCAGGCCAGGGAGCCATGGTCAGGGGCACTCCATGCTCTTCAGGCGGATGGTGCAGAGGGTACAATGTGTATAGACACATGTATACGTAAATGTATGTATACATCTGTACATATCATCACGTACGTGCATCATCTGTACATATATGTGATTTCTTTTCTTGATATATATAAAATTTTATTTTATTTAATTTCTGGATCCTAGGCAGGCAGTGGCTATTGTTTATCCCCATTTTATAAGTAAGGAAAAACAAGACTCAGATAGTTCCAAAGAAACTAAGCTAAGAAGCAGACAGCAGAAAAGTTCAAACTGCATGTCCTGTACCTTTAGGCAGTGGCCATGGAACAAGGGGATACCGCCATGGGACTGTTCGAGCCCCTCTGCTCACCACAGACTTCATTATGTTCCATTAGTGAAAAAAAAGGAAGTTTTTGTGTCTCCTATTTTTCAGGTTGAAGGAGAGTCACTAGAAGGGGATGGAGCTTAAATAAGGCCCCCCCTGGCCTCTCTCCCACGTGGGTGGTGCCAGCACAGTGGCCCCATCTACCATTTACCATTTGGCCCTGTGCTCTGGGCTCCCTGAGAAGCCCACACTCAGCACTTTTCACTCCCTCCCCTTCCCCTTTCACTTCCAGACACTATTTGGGGCTGTGTCTGCCTCCTTCTGGGACACAGTGTGCCTTGCTCATCTGGGGGTCCCATGGTGCCAGGCACAATGACCTGTGACAGGGGCTCATTCTGCTTTTTCACCTTTGTATCCACAGGGACATGAGAAAACTCCACAAGCTTGGGCCAGGGCACAGCTTGGACAATCTGTCACTAGTGTGCAGACTCAGCTGAGAAATACAATCCTACCCAGACTTTCTGTGGCCACGGCCGAGAGGGTAAAGGCAGCCATGCAGAAGGCTGTCAAGTGACAGGGCAAAAAAATCACATCTCAGCCTCAGCGGCTGTGGCAGTCCAGCCTGCAACAGAATAATTCTTCTTACTGGAAACAGGCCCTCCGAGCTTGGTCACAAAGCAGGGGCTGCCTTTCGGATGGGGCTGGAGGAGCTTTACAGAAATAAAGGAAAGTAGCCCTTACATCTTTGGGAAGTTTAAAGACACCCAAAGAATGAAATCTTGGATTTTACCTTCCTGAAAGGCTGAGGCTGGGCAGAATTTTCTGCCTTTGTTCCCCTCTTTGTCTTGGTTAAATGTTCCTGGCCATACTGTACCTGTGGTTTTATTGTCATCCTTTTTGGAAACGGGCAGGGTATAAATCAGTCAGTGAAATTTAAAAATGTAGCTCTTTGGTCTAGCATCTAAGTAGACAAAGAAGAAATAGGCACTTAATAAGCGCCTCTGGAGGCTTGTGATTTGCGTGGGGCTTCCAATAAAAGGCAAAGTCTTTGCTTTGAGGTTATACACACTGAACCCAGGGTGGCCCTCGGGCCTCTGGTGACAGCATGCACAGTGCTGGTGCCTTGATTTGCAACCCTGGTGCACACATCTGCTGGGGACCATCCACCCCAGGGCCACCTCTGGGAGTTCCCAGAAAGGGGGAAGAGCCAAGTTTCCTGCTCCTTGCTGCAGCCAGCAATGGACATACCTGGTCGATTGCTCCTCTAGAAAAAGGGCGTGTGCAACTCTGAACATCCCCCCACACGCTTCTTGCCACTGTTGGCTTCCCCAGATCTTCCCTCAGTGCCGGGGGCAGGGGAGTCTGACCACAATGGGGAGTCAGGGCCCTTGGGAGGATCCCCCTATGAAGCCAGGTGGAGGCTGGTCTGCCTGTCCACATGCTGGGCACAGGTACTAGAAGAGGGTGGGCTTTGGGGGTGGGGGAGTGACTACAGAAAGAAGGTGAGATGTGTTGCTGCCACGGTGCAGGGCTTGCCAGAGTCAGCGCCAGAGTCAGTGGGGACTTATAGAAAAAAAATCCAAGGAAGAATTGTAAAATACTGGCCAAAGGGTTACACAGAAGCTTTAAATAACTGAGTCAGGCTGTGGAGGAAAACAGGTGTTATGACAAACCACCCACCTGCAATCCCTGCCCTTTATTTGGGAGGGTAGCCATGATGAAAACCTTGAAGGGAAGTCAAGGTCAACATGCCGTCCTGAGTCATTAGCCATACATAGATTAGTAGGTTAATATAGAATAGTCTCGACAGATGAATTACACCCAGAAGCTGTGTATGAGTCCTTGGTGTTGACATTGAAAGTTTCAGTTATCATAAAGAGAATGATGCCTGCTTAATTTTGATAGGGCTTAATTATTGTGATAAATGTCCTTGGAGTTTAACTCTTTTATTTCACCTAGTGTTAGGGACTGCATGTTTGTGTCTCTCCAAAATGCATATGTTGAAACCTTAATCCCCAATGGGATGGTATTAGGAGGTGGGGCCTTTGGGAGATGATTAGGTTTAGGTGAGGTTGTGATGGTGGGGCCCCCATGATGAGATTCAAAGAAGAGAGACTAGAAGGAACTCTCTGTCTTCACCACGTGAGGATACAATGAGAATGGCCATCTGTAAACCAGGAAACTGGTCCTCATCAGATACTAGATCTGCTGGTACCTTGATCTTGGACTTCTCAGCCTCCAGAACTGTGAGAAATAAATGTCTGTTGCTTAAGCCACCCAGTCTGCAGTATCTTGTTATAGCGTCTCTAACTGACTGAGATACTGTATTAGGATTCTCCAGAGAAACAGAACCAGTAGGATATACATAGATATATAAAAGGAGATTTCTTATGGGAATTGGCTCACATGATTATGGAGGCCAAGAAGTTCCACAATCTGCCATCTGCAAGCTGGAGATGCAGGAAAGCTGGTGGTGGAATTCAGTCAAAGTCCAGAGGCCTGAGAACCTGGGGTGTGGGGTGGGCGCTGGTGTCCAGCCTTAATCCAGTCATCTGGTATTAAGGGGACAGGGTTGTGTTGTATAGATACAGCTGCCAGGAGCCCTCATCTGTAAGTAGCAGGGTGGAGGGGCTCAGAGAATAGAGTCATTGTGAGCAGGGAAAACACTCCAAAAGAAGATGTGTCCTGCTCCTGAGATCAAAATGGTACACAGCAAAGGAAACAATCAACGTAGTGAAGAGATAACTTATGGAATGGGAGAAAATATTTGCAAACCATATTTAATATCCAAAATATATGAGGAACTGAAACAACTTTATGGCAAGAAAATACATAACCTGATTAAAAAATGGGCAAAGGACCTGAAGAGACATTTCTTTCAACAGATCTATGAAAAGGTGCTCAACACAAGCAATCATCAGGAAAATGCAAATCAAAACCACAATGAGATATCACCTCACATCTGCTAGTATGGCTATTACCAAAAAGACGAAATATAAGCATTGGCTAGGATGTGGAGAAAGGGGAACACTTGCACACTGTTGGTAGGAATGTAAATTAGTAAGCCATTATGGAAAACATGGAGGTTTCTCAAAAAATTAAAAATAGAACTGCCATATGATCCAGCAATTCCGCTACTGGGTATATATCCAAAGGAAATGATATCAGTATATCTAAGAGATATCGGCCCTTCCATGTTCATTGCAGCACTATTCACAATGGTCAAGAGATGGAATCAACCTAAGTGTCCATCATATGAACGGATAGAGAAAATATGGCATATACACACAATGGAATACTATTCAGCCTTTGAAAAAAGGAAATACTGTCATTTATGACAACATGGCTGAACCTGGAGGACATTATATTAAGTGAAACAAACCAGGCACAGAAAGGCAAATACCACATGATCTCACTTATATGTGGACTCTAAAAAGGTCAAACTCATAGAAGCAAAGAGTCAGATGGCAGTTAGCAGGGGCTGGGGGGGCGGGGGGATTAGGAATATGTTGGTCAAAGGACACAAAATGTTAGATAGGAGGAATAAGTTCGAGAGACCTATTGTACATCATGGTGACTACAGTTAATAACAATGTATTGTATACTTGAAAATTGTGAACAGAGTAGATTTTAAGTGTTGTTACCACAAAAAAATGAAAAGTTCGTGAGGTAAAGCATATGTTAATTAGCTTGATTTGTTCATTTCACAATGCATACATTTATCAAAACATCATGCAGTACACAATAAATATATACAATTTTTATTTGTCCATTTAAAAAAATGAATCAAAAAAATGGTGCTCCTAGAGTTTCCTGATGCCAAGACAACTTTCGAGAACCCTGGGAGTCAGGAAGCCTGCGCCCTCCCAGGCGCTCGCCTTTTCTCTACCATAACCTGCTTTTGTAAAGGATCTGGTAGTAGTCGTGTCAGCCTTATCACCGATCGTACAGTGCAAAGCTTGGTTCTCCTAGAGGTGTTTCCGACATCCTGACGTCTGGGCTGGGAAGCAGGATTTGGGGTGTTGAGGTCACCTTCTCTCTTGAACCCTCCCTCCAGTGGGAGTCAGTGTGGGGTGGCAGAAAGTGCATAATTCAATATCAGACATGTCTGGATTTTTACCCACATTCTGCCACTTACTAACATCTGACCTTTCTAAATCTTGGTTTTCTTGTCTGTAAAACAGAGATAGTAAGTGACACGTATCCCTCAGTGTTGTTGTGAGAACTGGAGATCCTTACTTCAGAGCTTGGCACATGGAAGATGCTTAATATACTTCAGTACCCTTAGAACCGCTCCCATTGCATGAAGTCCTCCAAGGGAAACAGCGTTGATCTTCCTGCCCCTTCCCTGCCAGTGCAACTTTTAGCCAAAGTCTTAATGGCAATTAGTGCCATCCGTAAGTAGACTTAGGCATCACCACTCAGGGGTGCTCAGGCACTTAGAAGACTTATGCATCATAAACATTTAAACAGGCCCATGCATTTATAGTCAAGCAGGACATCTTGACCCAGTGTCTTAGAGATATACCATTTCCTTGAAACCATCAGAGACAGATTCTGGGATGCTGGGCCATGAAAACTCTTTAATTTTTGACTTATGTTCCTTGGATGAGTGAGCCAACATTAATAGATGATTCAAACTTTGCATAAATCAGACCACACAGAGAGAATGAAGCGAGAAGCCCACAAGGCCTGGGAGAACTTCTAAAGCGTCTTCTCAGAGTGGTTAGGACAGAGAAGTACGGGGAGTCCTTCCTGTCTGCAATCCGCCACAGTCCACCTGGCACCAAGGCCCTGTGGCTATAAGCTGCAGGCAAGGGCTGCAGAGGTCCCAGGTTGGAAGGGACACCTGGAGAGGCAGACTCAGGGCTTGGCAGCTGTGGGGTGGGGATTCCACCAGCTCTATTCACGTTTATCTCCTCTGCTGAAGAGTCACAGTCTCAGGGCAGAAGGTAAAGATGGTGGAGCCTGGGTTGTGAGCAGGGCTCCTTGACTGAGAGTTCCTCCAAGATGTCACCAAAGGAAATCAAGGCCCTGTGGCCAGGGAGGGGGACATGGCTGCTGGGTAACCAAAACTCAACAAAGGTGTCCCACACCACATCCTGTTCATTCTGCCTACAAAATATTTCTCAGACACATTTCAAATACATTTCTCAAAATATATCTCCAATCCATCCCAGCCATGGCGATTCCCGGGCCTCTGCCTTATCTCATGAGCCTTAGCTGCGGCAGCAGCGGCTCTCCTGCTTTCCTCCACCCTTTCCCCTTCCCCTTCCCCTTCCCCTCCCGTGGCTGTCAGAACTCCCTCCCAGACACACACACACCAGACTTGTGACTGTCCTTAGGGTTCCCCACGGCCTGCTACCTGTCCTCAGGGCTCACCACAGCCTGCATAAAGAGGGGACTTCAACCCAGGCTGGCCGCCTGGCTCCCCGCCCACTTCCAGCCAAGCAAACTGGCTTCAGACCCTGGAGACACTCTGCCCCCAAGCCTTTGCCCACGCTGATCCTTTCTCTTAGAAAACCACTTCTATCTTCTTTTGAAAAGTTTCTGTATATATATACCACGGGGTACTACTCAGCCACGAAAAACAATGGTGAACTAACACCTCTTATGTCATCCTGGATGGAGCTGGAGCCCATCCTCCTAAGTGAAATATCACAAGAATGGAGAAACAAGCACCACAGGTACTCACTATCAAATTGATACTAATCGATCAACACTTATGTGCACATATGGAAATAACATTCCTCGGGGGTCAGGCAGGTGGGAGGGGCGTGGAAGGGATGGGTAAATGCTCACCTAATGGGTGCAGTGCACATTGTCTGAGATGGGCACGCTTGTATCTCTGACTCACGCTGTGCAAAGGCAATATATGTAACCTAAATGTTTGTACCCCTATAAAACTTTGAAATAAAATTAAGAAAAAAAAAAAAAAGGAAACCACTTCTTCCCACCCTACCCAGCACACTGTTACTCATCCTTTTTCAGGGCTCAAGTCAAATGTGGCTTCTTCTCTGAGGTTCCCCCGTACTCCAGCCAAGTCAGGGCTCCCTGAGCTGTGATGCCAGGATCACACCACACCCAGGTGACTTGACGGCACTGCTGTCTGCCGCCTGCCTGGATGGTTGAGCCCCAGGACGACAGGGAAGGTGGCTGACCAGTGCCCAGTGCACAGCCTGTTGCAGTAGCAGGGCGTCTCCCGAAATCCAGACTCCCTGGCCCTGCCTGGCCCTCTGTTCTGCAGGCAGGGAAAACCCCAGCCCGTGCCATTTCCTGTTCTCCACATCCGCTCGGGTCTTCTTTGTCCTCTCTGGTCTTCCTCTCTGGAGAGCATCTTATCTGCAGCGCTTCAAGTACACAGCAGCAGCAGGCCTGGAGGAGACCTGGCCAGCCGGTTTCCTGCCTCGGTCTCTCGGATCTGAGTCAGAAGGTCTGGGTTTGAAGCCAAGCTCTGAACCCCCTCCTAGCTCAGTGACCTTGGCTGTTGTTTTCACCTCTGCTAAGCCTCGGTTTCTGAATCTGTAAAATGAAACGGTTTTTGATGTTGCTTATTTGTTCAGCACAATTTGTTGTTAAAAGTGAAAGTATGCCTCCCAACTAATCCCTTCCCCCCGACCCCCAGTGTTAACCCTTTACAGTGTACTTGACCAGATCTTTTTATGTTTGCATTTACAAACATACTTAAAACTGGATTTGTTTTATAGAAAAAGAATGACATCTACATGCTGTCCTATGGCTTGCTGATTTTAACCAACTCTGATTCCATACCCTTCCTATAGACCTCTCTTATTTTTGGTCACAGTTGCTTGTCTTGCAGAGTATGAATGACCCATAGTTTATTGAGCTGGGCTCCTAACAATAGATATTTAAACCGTTTTTCTTAAAAACATTTTTTTATTTAATTAAAGTTCTTATTTTGTAATAATTGTAGATTCACATGCAGTTGTAAGAAATAATACAGAGAAATACCACTTATCCTTTACCCAGTTTTCCCCAGTGGTAACATTGTTCAAATCTATAGTACAGTATCCCAACCAGGATGCTGTCATTGATATGATGTGGTCAAGACACAGAACATTTCCATCCCCACAAAGATCCTTCCTATTGCCCTTTTTTAGCCATCCCCACTTCCCTCCCATCCTTACCCCCCATTCCCTTACCTTACCCCCCATCCTTTACCCCTGGCAATCACTAATCTGTCTTCTATTCTATAATTTTGTCATTTCAAGAATGTTATAAAATGGAAACATACAAAATGTTATCTTTGGGGATTGGCTTTTATCACTTAGCATAATTCCCTGCAGATTCATCCGGGTTGCATGTATCAGCAGTTTGTTCCTTTTTATTGCTGAGTAGTACTCCATGGAATGGCTGTACTACACTTTGTTTATTCACCTTTGAATAACATCTGGGTTGTTCACAATTTGGGGATACTACAAATAAAGCTTCCACAAACATTTGTGTACATGTTCTTGTGGGAATATAAATTTCATTTCTCTAGGATAAATGCCCAGGGGAGCAAATGTTAGGTCATATGGCAATTGCATGTTTAGTTTTATAAGAAACGGCCAAACTGCTTTCCAGAGTGGCTGTGCCATTTTACATTCCCACTAGCAATGTATGAGTGATCTAGTTTCTCCACTAACATTTAGTGTTGTCCCTATTTTTTATTTCAGCCATTCTGACAGACATGTATTGATATCTCATTGTGGTTTTAGTTTGCATTTCCCTAATGCCTAATGGTGCCAAGCATCTTTGGTGAAATGTCTCTTCGTGCCGTTTTCTAATTGGCTTCTTTGTGTTTTGTTTTGTTTTGTTTTTTACTGTTAAGTTTTGAGAGTTCTTTATATATTTTAGATATCAGTCCTTTGTTAGGTATGTGGTTTGCAAATATTTTCTTCCAGTCCATAGCTTGTCTTTTTATGCCTTTAACAGGGTCTTTTACAGAACAAAACTTTAAATTTTTATGAAGCCCCATTTGTCAGTTTTTTCATTTATGGATTGTGCTATGGGTGTCAAGTCTAGGAACTCTTAGCTTAACCATAAAGCCCAAAGATTTCTTCCAATTTTTTTTTCTAAAAGTTTTATATTTTTACATTTAAGTTCATAATCCATTTTGAATTAGGTGTGAGGTTTAAGCTGAAGCTCACTTTTTGCCTATAGATGTCCAATTGTTACAGAACCGTTTGTTGCAAAGGCTATCCTTCCTCCGTTGAATTGCTTTTGCACCTTTGTAAAAAATCAGTTGGGCATTTTTGTGTGGGTTTATTTTTGGGTTCTCTGTTCTTTCTATTGATCTATGTGTCTATCCTTCTGCCAGTACTGCACAGTCTTGATTACTATAGCTAGTCTTGAAATTGAGTAGACTAATCTCACTTTACTCTTCTTTTTCAAAAAAATTTTTTTACCTATTCTAGTTCATTTGCTTTCCCATATAAATTTGAGAATAAGTCTGTCAATATCTTCAAAAAATCTTGGTGGAGTTTTGATAGAAATTGTGTTTAAACTTTTATATCAAACTGGGGAGAATTGATAGCTTTACTGTGTTGAGTCTTGCAATCCACGAACACGATCCACCTCTTCATTTCTTAGACCTTTGATTTCTTTCATCAGAGTTTTGTAGTTTTTAGCATACAGTCCTTACAGGTCTAGTTACATTTGCATCCATTTCTATTTTTTCTTTGCTTTTTTTACAGTACTTTGAGTTGCTGTTTTATCTCTTTTTAAAAAAAAATTATAAATTGTATTCTATTTTTAATTGCTAGTGATTGTTGTTAGTATATAGAAATACAATTGGTTTTCATATGGCTATCTTGGATTCTGCAACCTTGTTGAACTCACTTATTAGTTCTAGGAGTTTTCTTTTGTAGATTCCTTGGGATTTTCTACATAGAAATTTGTCATTTGCAAAAAGGGACACTTTTATTTTTTTCCTTTCCAAACTGTATGCCTTTTATTTCCTTTTCTTGCCTTATTGCAGTGGTTAGAACTTCCAGTACTATGCTGAATAAGACTGATGATAGTGGACATCCATGGTCTATTCCCAGTCTTAGAGGGAAAGCATTTAGTCTTTTGCAAGTAAGTATAATGTTAGCTGTACATTTTCTGTAGATGCTTTTTTCCAAGCTGAGGAAATTTCCCTCCATTCCTAATTTGCTGAGAGTTTTTATCACAAATGGGTGTTGTATTTTATCAAATGCATTTTCTGAGTCCACTGATATGATCATGTGACTATTCTTCTTTAGCTGGATGATATGATGGATTACATTGATTGATATTTAAATATTGAACCAACATTGCATATCTGGAATAAATCCCATTCAGTTATGGTGTATAATTCTTTTCCTATATTGCTGAATTCTATATGCTCATATTTTGTTAAGGATTTTTGCATCTATATTCATAAATGATATTGGTCTGTAGTTTTCCTTTTTATACTATCTTTGTCCAGTTTCAGTATCAGAGTAAGACTAGCTTTGTAAAATGAATTGGTAAGTGTTCCCTTCTCTTCTATTTTCTGGAAGAGATTGTGTAGAATTAGTGTTAATTCTTCTTTAAAGTTTGGTAAAATTCAGTGGTGAAACCATATGGGCCCGGAGATTTATTTTTTGAAAATTTTAAAATTATGAATTTGTTTTTCTTAATAGTTATAAGGCTATTCAAATTATCTATTTCATGTTGAATGAGTTGTGGTAATTTGTGTTTTTCAAGAAATTGGTCCATTTCATCTCTAAGTTGTCAAATTTATGTCTGTAGTATTCTTTGTGGTATTCCTTTATTACCCTTTTGATGTCTGTAGGGTCTGTAGTGATATTCCCTGTTTTGTCCTTGATAGTGTTCATTTGTGTCTTCTTTCTTTTTTCTTTGTCAGTATTGCTAGAAATTTGTCGATCTTGTTGATCTTTTTGTTTCATTGAATTTTCTCTTTTGTTTTCCTGTTTTTAATGCCATTGATTTATGCTCTTACCTTATTTCCTTTCTTCCACTTGCTTTGGGTTTAACTTTATATTCCTTTTATATATTCTTGAGTAGGAGTTTAGATTATTGATTTGAAACTTTCCCTTTTATCTAATGCAAACATTTAATACTACAAATTTCCCTCTCAGACTGTCCTAGCTGTATCCCATGAATTTTGATATATTGTATTTTCATTTTCATTTAGTTCAATATATTTTTATATTTTCCTTGAGACGACTTCTTTGACCCATGGATTATTCAGAGGCATATGTGTTTGATTTTCAAATATTTGGACATTTTCCTGTTATCTTTCTGTTAATAGTTACTAGTTTGATTCTACTGTGGTCAGAGTACACACTCTGTATGAGTTCAATTCCTCTAATTTTGTTAAGAGTTATTTTATGGCCCAGGATATAGTCTATCTTGGTATATGTTCCATAGGCTTTTGTAAAGATTGTGTTTTCTGCTGCCTTGGGATCAAATGCTTTGTAAATGTCAATAAGATTCTGTTGGTTGATGTTGTTGTCTTTCTTATCCTTGCTGAATTTTTGTCTAGTTGTTCTATCAATTGCTGAAAGAGAAGTGTTAAAGTCCCCAACTATAATTATGGATTTGTCTATTTCTCTATTCAGTTACATCAGTTTTTGCTTCACAGTTTTTGTAGCTCTGATATTTGGTACATACACATTAGGGTTGTTACTTTTTCTTGGTGGGTTGACTCTTTTGTCATTACATAATGCTCCTCTCTGTCTCTGGTAATTTCTTTTGTTCTGAAGTGTATATTAATAGTTCATCTGATATTAATATAGCCACTCCTGCTTTCTTTTTTTTTTAATAAACTTTTTATTTTAGGATAGAGTTAGAGTTATGGAAAAGTTGTGAAGAGAGTTTCCATGTACCTCATGCCCAGTTTCCCTTATTAACATCTTACATTAGTATGATACATTTGTCACAAGTAATGCATGAACATTGATACATTATTATTAACTAAAGTGTATACCTTATTCAACTTTCCTTAGTTTTTACCTAATGTCCTTTTTCTGTCATGATTCCACTCAGGTTACAACATTACATTTAGTCATCATGTCTCCTTAGGATTCTCTTAGATGTGACAGCTTCTTAGACCTTCCTTGTTTTTGATGACCTTGACAGTTTTGAGGAGTACTGGCAAGATATTTTGTAGAATGTCCCTTAATTAGGATTTGTCTGATGTTTTTCTCATAGTTAGGCTGGGGTTATGGGTTTTGGGGAGGAAAACCACAGAGGCAAAGTGCCCTTCTTATCACATCATATTAACAATACATACTATCAACATGATTTATCACTGTTGATGTTAACCTTGATCCCCTGGATGAGATAGTGTTTGCCAGGTTTCTCTACTATAAAGTTATTCTCCACCCTACCCCCACCCCCTGCTTCCTTACTATACTCCTTGGAAAGGAAGTCACTATGCACAACCCACATGTAAGGAGTGGGGAGTTATGTTCCATCTCCTTGAGAAAAGAGTATCTAAATTATTTGGAATTCTTCTACATGTGAGATTTGTCTATTTTCTCCATTTATTTATATAGTCAATCATTTATTTATGGCAGTATGGACTCAAAGATATTTGTTTTATACTCTATGTTATAATCTAACACTACTTTGTTGCTCAAGTTGTTCCAGCTTTAGTCCTGGAGATCTTTTTCTGTTGGTTCCTGTGTTCCTTTGACATACTCCCATCACCATGTTTTGTTTTGGCTTGGTTTTGAGTACTTCTTTATTTTCTGGTGTTAAAAGATGATCCAGGATCATTTAGTATATTCCCTGTCCCAGCTGTAGAATCAGCCATTTCCCCAGGGAAATCTGGTTTCTCTTGTTGAAGAGCGGTGTTAGAAACCAAGGTCTGGGCACCAGGTGTGCTCCTGGGGTGACTTTGCTTCTAGGCCCTCTCAGATGAGAAAGCAGGGAGATCTATGTGTGCATACTAACCTATGTATACACACATATCTATAAATATTTCTATATGTATCCATCTGTATCTATATTAGGCTAAACATGAGTTTATATTGATATCTCCAACTCTAATCCATCACCCCATGGATCATTCTAGCCTTCTCCCCTTGCTTGTCTATAGCTTCCTATTCCAACAGTGAGAAAGTTGGCTTCGAAATCCACCATTCATTTACTTAATTGTTCAATTCTATATACATGTACATTTGTTTTAGAATTCTTAAACCATACCCCTGTGGGAAACAGCTTTACCAACTAGAGTTTAGTGCTTGAGTACAGCTGTTTTTGCCTTTAGTCTTACAGTTTCCACTCATTTCCAAAGTCACATATGTTGGCATTTTCTTCCCCACCCCCTTCAGTAAGGTTGTTTCCTCACAAATATAGACATCTATAACACAGTTAGATTATTTTGTCACAGTCTGCCTTCCATCCTTGGATCCCTTGACCTCCTAAATGATTTTTGTTAGTTTGCATACATTAAGGTTCACTGTTTGTGCTGTAAAGTTCAATGGATTTTGACAAATGCATAGTGTCATAGATCCACCATTATAGTCTCCAACAGAATAGTTTCTTGGCCTTAAAAATAATCTCCTGTGCTTCATCTCTTCAGCCCTCCTCCAAACCCCTGACAATCACTGATCTCTTTACTATATCTATGTTTTGCCATTTCCATATATCATATAAATGGAACTGTACAGTTTTCAACCTCTTCAGACTGGCTTATTTAAATTAGCAATGTGCATTTAGGATTCATCCATGTTTCTCACGGCTTGATAGCTAATTCCTTTTTATCACTAATAATATTCTGTTGTATGGATGTACCACTGTTTGTTTATCCATTCACCTATTGAAGGACATCATGGTTGCTTCCAGTTTGGGGCAATTATAAATAAAACTGCTATAAACATTCACATACATATTTTTGTGCAGACATAAGTTTTCAGCTCTGTATGGTAAATATCTAGGAACATGATTGCTGGATGTATGGCAAAACTATGTTTAGCTTTGTAAGAGACTGTGTGTTTTCTGAACTGGGTGCACTGTTTGGCGTTCCCATGAGCACAGAATGAGAGCTCCTCTTGTTTAGTATGCTTGCAGCAACTGGTATTATCAGTTTTTACTCCTACTTTCTTTTAATTAACGTTTGTGCCATGTATCTTTTTCTATCCTTTTACCTTGAACATACTTATATTATCGTTATATTTGAAGTGGGTTTCTTGTAGACAGCATGTAATTTGGTCATGTTTTTACATCTCCTCTGCCAATCTCTGTCTTTTAAATGGTGTATTTAGAACTTTTACATTTAATGTAATTATTGATATGGTAGGGGTTAAGTCTGCCATTTTATTTTTTGTTTTCTGTTTGTTCTCTCTGATTTTCACTTCCCTGTTTTCTTTTTCCTGCCTTCCTGTGGGCACTTGGAAATTTTTTAGAATTCCATTTTGATTTATTTATAGTGTTTTTGAGTGTACCTCTTTGTGTAGTATTTTAAGTGGTTGTTCTAGGTATTATATTATATCTCCATAACTTATCACCGTCTACTGGTGTTGACATTTCACGAGTTCAGGTGAAGTGTAGAAACCTTACTTCCTTTACACCCCTTTGCCCTTTCTTGTTTATAACATAATTGTCTTAAATATGTCCTCTATATACATTTAGAACCACATCAGACAGTGCTACAATTTTTGCTTCAATTATCAAACATAATTTAGAAAGCTCAAGAGGAGAAGGAAAATGTATTTGCCTATATTTTTGCTCTTTCCATTGTTCTTTCTTTGTTCCTGATGCTCCATGATGAAGGCATCTGTTATAATTTCTTTTCTGTTTGGATAACTTCTATTCTTTTAGGTCGCTAGTGACAAATTCTCTTAGCTTCCCTTCATTTAAGAATGTCTTGATCTCTCTTTCATTCCTAAAGGATGTTTTCACTGCACATAGAATTCTGGGCTGAGATTACTTTTCTTTCAGCACTTAGGAAATGTAGTGACGTTTCTTTTCAGCCTCCTTAGTTTTTAATGAGAAATCCACTGTCATTCGAATTACTTTTCCCCTATAGGTAAAGTGTCATTTCTCTCTTGCTGCTTTCAAGATTTTTCCTTTGTCTTTAGTTCTCACTATGATGTGAAAGTTTCATATCAAATTTTACTATAATGTGCCTTGGTATAGATTTCTTTGAGTGTATCTTGTTTGGGGTTCACTCAGTTTTTTGAATCAGTAGATTTATGTCTTCTGTCAAATTTGGGGAGTTTCCAGCCATTATTTCATTGAGTACATTTTTTATCCCAGCACTCTTGAATGTTAGATTTTTTTGTTGTTATTGTCCCATGGATCCTTAAGGTTCTCCTCCCCTCCTCCCCTCCTCCCCTCCTCCCCTCCTCCTCCTCCTCTTCATTCTGTGTTCTCTCTGTTGTTCTATCTGTTGTTCTGTCTTCAAGTTTGCTGACTCTTTTCTCTGTCCATTCTGTTGTTATAAGCTCATCATTGACTTTTTAATTTGTTATTGTACTTTTCAGTTTTAAATATCCTATTTGGTTCTTCTTTATATCTTCTATTTCCTTGCTTAGGTTTTCTAGTCTTCATTTGTTTCAAGTGTGTTTATGATTGCTCACTGAAACATTTGCATAATGTTTGCTTTAAAACCTTGTCAAATCTAACATTTCTGTCATCTCAGCATTGGCATGTATTGATTGTCTTGTTTGTTCAAATTGAGGTTTTCCTGTTTCTTGATATGCAAGCGACTTTCGATTGAAACCTGGACATTTTGGGTATTATGTTGCGAGAATCTGTATCCTACTTAAACCTTCTATTCTAGTTGGCTGCTTCTGAGATTGCTCCAGCAGCAAAAAGCGGGGATGCTATCTGCCTTGTTACTGCCAGATGGAGGTAGAAGTTCAGGTTCTCCACTTGTCCTTTATTAACACCTGGAGTGGGGAGGTTCTTATTACTGCTGGTCCAGAGTGGCAATTCCAGACCCCTGCTAGGCCTCACTGACTCTATCCTGGTGGGAGAAGGGGAGGAAGGCCATGTCAATGCTGAGTCAGGTTCCCCATGTGTTCTCCATTGACAATGCAGGGGGCAGGAGCTAAATCATCTTCCTCTTTAAAATTTCTTGTCATAAATGAAGATGTGATGAACATTTGTGCTCAAGTGTGAACATCTGGAGTCTTGGAGGTAGAACTGCAGGTAAGAGAGAACATTCATGACAATTTGAGAGCAATGTCCTTCAAAATGGGCATTCCATGGGGTACTGGGGACTTCAGGAGGGAGCATAGAGAGCTGCACGGGGTGTCAGACAAGTGGGGCTTTGTGTTCTCCACCTAGATTCAACAGGAGACACTCCCTCTCCCCGGTCCAATTCACTCAGCTTCTAGGTAGGATTTCATTTGAAGAGTTAGTCCTGTGGCTAATCTCTCTCTGTAAAAAGAGAGAGAAAAAGCATTTGGAAATCACAGTGAAAATGTTTGAGTTTCCTTCTGTTTGTGAATTTCTGTGATAGTGTGCCTCACAAACTGTCCCAGCTGTGTTTTCAAGGCTGTCTGGGGAAGGAGCCATGAAGTTGAGTGTAACTGGCTGTGAGGGCCTTTGAAAATAAAGAATTTGCCATCAAATTATCTTAAAATGCACACCATCTTGGTGCATTTAAAACAGCATTTAATTTGTAACAAAGCTAATTAACACAATTTTTCAGACACACATCAATTATGTGAAGGAAGGTGCACCTGCATGAAAATTCCTGGGTTCATCAGTTCAGAGAACATCTGTTTGGATGGGCCCTTAGAGAGTAACAACACATTCGAAAGAAGGGACAGATCAGGAGATCACCAGGGGAGGAAAATAGTTGCAACAATGTTCTGAACCTTAAAATAAAGGTCTCTTGCTGACCGAAGTTTCTTCCTAAGTGTCTCTCTGATCTCCATCCACCAGTTCCACCCTGCGTGTGACTCTCACTTCCAGAGGCAGCTGCCTCACGTTCAGCTTGTGACACCTTCAGAAGCTTTGCTAATAAATGCATATCGAAAAAGCGTTCTGCCCATGGGGACCAATTTCTTTTTCCATCACCCGTGGCTTCTCGACATGAAATTAAAGGCAGAAGCAAGAAGTTGCAGCTGGTGGCAGCTCCCGAGGTTCAAGTGCTGCTGAGGGACCTGGTCTGCATGCCTCGTCCACCCTGTCTCTCCCACGTCCCATCCAGGGACCAAGCGAAACATGGAGCTTGGCCTGCAAGAAGGTGGTCCTCCGGGCCAGAGCACAGCTCCCCTTGTGGCGGTTCTCAGGAAGCCTCTGGAGCTAGCCCAGCTGAGGGGCCTTCCCCAGGCCTTGCCCCAAGTGCAGGATGTGGGGAAGGATGCTGCCAGCCCTCATCCCAGCTCAGGACCGTCAGTGCCCTCGTGGGGACCTCCGCCCTGGTGGGAGAGGTTGGAGGACAATGCTCTCTTCCCAGGGGAGAAGCCTCTGACTGCAGGTTCGTCTCTCCACCTCAGGGGGAGAAGGTAAACGAGAGGGAGGGCTTCTCACAGTGCCCATCTGGCTCTGGCCAGAGTCGCCCACAACATTTCACAGTCATCTGGTCAAACTCAGGTGTGCAAAAAAAAAAAAAAAAAGGCAAGTAGAATGTGCTGGAGCTCTGGATGTTGGATGTGAGCCATGAGAGAAATACAGGAGTCAAGGACGTCATCATGAGTTTCAGCCTGAGCTGAGAAAGGATGTAGCTGTTGAGGCGTTAGGAGGAGCAGCTTCTGGGGGTGGAAATCAGGAGTGCAAGTTTGGGGAGGGTTTATGAGCTGGGATTTCAGGGGAGAGGGCTGGTCTGGAGATACAAATGTGGGAGGCAAAGGCTGGTTGGGATATTCTTTCCCCAACGACTTCATGCCTGGCAAAGGCCTGGCCGCCCCGCCCGCCCCCCACTGTGGGTTGGCGGTGCTCTCCCCAGGGGCCCTGCCCGCCTGCCCTCTCCCCCTGCAGAAAGGCGAGCTGGGGGCAGCGCGTGGCTCCTGGCTGGCAAGCTCTGCCTGCGTCCAGGCCCACATGGAGCACCCTCTGATAAGTGAGATCCCCAGCCTGCTCCCGGCTGCCCACCCACACCAGCCAAGTGGCACGGAAGGAATGTGGTGGCAGCTGGGCCTGAATCACAAGACAGAAACACCCGGGACACAGACGTCAGGCTGGGAAGTGCCTTCGGAAAGGGAGAAGCCCGAACAGGTCAGGGAGGGGCGGAGGCTCAGAGGAAACCAGCGCTGGTGACTCAGCCCCAGTGCTGTTGGACGGGCGTGTGTTGCCAGAGAAAACAAATTCCTCCCGCAGGTTTATCTCCTTGTGGAGGAGGCACAGTCAGCAGCATGAAGTGGCAGAGGAGGGAGGCCATGTGCTCCTGACCCCGCAGGCCGCCCATGGCAGGATCAGCGTGGGTCCTGGGCAGAGGCTCGTGCCTGGTGGGCCTGAGTAGGGGGGAGGCCCCAGCACCACTCAAGCCAGGTCTGTCCCAGCCCACACCATCCCAGGGCCAGGGCCACAAGGGAGGTGGGGCTCCAGCAGAAATGATGAGGGGCAGACCGAAGACAAGTTAAAGCAAATTCAAGTGCAAAATTTCTGAGGCGCCACATGAAATTCTCTATGGCCACACTCTGAGCTTTGAGCGGGAAGCTTGTTAGGTTTGACAATACCAGGGAGGGGGTGTACAGTTCACATCAATGTGGATGGTGGCTCCTGGATTTGTGCCATGCACAATCTGCCCTGCCATACCTGGGGATGCAAGGTCCCAATTCTCCATCTATATGGTACAATTATGTTAGAAGAGACAGGTTCCCACCCCCAGCAGGTGCATTTGGGAGAATCCATCTGTGGGGAGCCATGTGTAACACTTACAAAAGTAGGACCAGGTGGGTCCTACCCAATAGGGCAAGTCACACCTTAACAACGGCCACATGGGACCACTCTTAGCTCTTCCTCTGCCCCTTCTTTCTTCTACTCCAGTGTTTCTCAAAGTGTGGTCCCCAATCTGGCAGCATCAGCATCCCCTGGGAACTTGTTGGAAGTGCCAATTTTTGGGCCCAAGACCTGCTGAATGGGGAGACTCTGGGTTGGGGTCCAGTTTTCTGTGTGTGACAGCCCTCCAGGGCATTCCGATGCCCACTAGTTTGAGAAACACTGTTCTCCTCTACACAGCTTGGGTACAGGGGATTCTCAGCCTCGGAATCAGCTGGTGAACTTTAAAATGTGCTGGTGCCTGGATCCCACCCCTACGGATTCAGATTTCATTGGTCTGGGTTTCAGCCTGGGCCTCAGGATTTTCAACCACTTCCAAGATGAGGCCTCTGTTTTCTGGAGTGTTTGGCTGAGGGTCACCATCTGGAACCCGGGGGGTGGTCCATAAGGTAGAGGCTGCACCTGACACCTCACAGGTTTGACCCTCACACCTGGGGAGGCAGCACAGCTGGGGAGAGGTTTTTGGAATCATGCCTGGGTATGAAGGATGCTTGACGGTGCAGATTCCTGGGCACCTTCCCCAGAGATCACAATTCAGTAGGTCTGCAGCAGGACTGGGGAATGTACCTTGTGAGCAACATCCCAGGTGATCCTGATGTGGGGTCAGGGAAATGCCCCTGAGAGCCACAGGGCAGGAACACCTGGTTCTAGTTCCGTCTCCACCACTTGCCAGCCACATGCCCTTAGCAAGTCACTTCATCAAATTTTGCTTCATAGGTAACTTGGGAAGAACAGTAACTGTCCTGGTCACCTCAGAGCCATCCTGACACCACACAGCTAGTCAAATCTGACCACTGTGGATGGTGGACAGACATGAGGAACTGCTGGGCTGTCTCCCCCACCTCCTACAGTTGAGCCTGTGTGGAAATACTTACTAAAACAGGAGTGCCTGGCAGAGCTGGGGGGATTCGTGGCTGAAAGACCAGGCCCAGAGTGGGTGGGTGCCAATCACAGCTCCCAGCAGCCGCAGGAAAGGGGCTGTGGGTCAGAGCCAGGCTTCAGGGTGTGTGGTGGCAAAAAGGGTGGGCCCCAAGGTCCGGGGGGCCAGATCTGAGACCAAGAGGCTACAGCCAGCCAGGGACTTCCTCTTTTCTGATGGGCTCCATTATCTTTGAGACTTCAGATTCTGTTGTGCTGCTCCTGGCCACAGCCGACCACAGCCACTTAACCCAATAGGAGTTTCATTTTCTTACAGAACAAGGCCAGAAACAGACAGGGCTGCTGGGGCCTCATGAGGAAGCACTGGGGATCCAGGCTTCTTTGAGCATCCGGCTATGCCGTCCTTAACATGGACTCTGTTCTCAGAGTCATCAGATGGCCACCCCCTGCCGGGCTCCGCTTCTGCATTCAAGCAGGAAGCAGTGAGGAGACAGGGCGGTGACTCTGTCTGGAACACCACACTTCCCCAGGCGTCCCGGCACCCTGCCACGTGCAACTCATTGGTCAAACTGGATCCCATCCAGATCCTAGCTTCAGGGAAAGCTGGGAAATGGGGCTGCCTGGAACAAAATCCAGGTGGTGAGGCAGGAGGTGGAGGTGGGAGGAGTGGAGCAGCTCCTGGCTGGTCGAGATGCCTCTGAGGTTGCCTCTCTTTGGTCGCTCCATTGCAGAGTCACAGTGGCCCCACTACTCAGGCTGCCACGGGGCATAACAGGGCCTCCCGCTCCTCCACCCTGTGCTCTGGCCCCACAAAGCCCAGAACATACCCCAAAAGGCTATGGGAGAAAAGGCCCTGACTGGGAGCAGCTCACTTAAGTCATCACAGCTGAGCAAGTGACCTAGGGCTAGGGCGTGTCCCTGTGCCTGAGAGCCTTGGTTTCCCTGACAGTCCCCGGCTACCCATGGTGCTTGTAAGAATCAAATGAGAACACAATTGTGGGAACAACTAAAGGGTTAAAAGTGCTAAAAGTACAAGGCAGGAAGCCCTGACTTGCTCACTGCCCTCCTCACAGCCTCTCAACTCAGACCTCAGGCAGGATTTGCATTCATACCCTCCTGGCTTCTGTTGCTTCCAGGGGGGGGGCTGGTGTCTCCCCCCAGCAGTTACTGGCAGCCCCGGGCTCCATGCTCAGCTGGCAGGGCCCTGCAGTGCCCTGGGCCACGTGAATATCTGACCTTGGCCGGCCTCGTGGCCTTTCTCAATCAGCACTTCTTCACCTGGAAAGAGGAGATAAAAATGTTGCCTTGGCTCAGGCGGAGGCTGGGAGAGAAGGCAAACAAAAGACCCAGCACTTGGCAAACCTAAACAGCCCTGGAAATGCTTCATAATCAAAATGCTTTTTCCCTCTTTTGAAAACAGAAATGGAGGGATTGTGTCAAGGACTGAGAGGGGGCAGGGGGTGAAGGAGAGAGGAGAAGGGGAAGGAGGGCATTCGCTGGAGGCACCTCGGGAGGGAGCTAGGAGCAGCTCCTCTGGGAGGCTGTGAAGTGCCCCCAAGGGGACAGGGTGGCCAGAGACCCTGCTGCTCCATGCAGCAGGGGTGTGGTCCAAGGTATTGTGTTACTACATGATTTGCAGGACACCATGGGTGAGATGTCCCTGGGCTCTGCATGGTGGCCACCAGCTTCACAGGGGCACTGGGAGGGGATCGTGGGCAAGACTCGGCTCTGCTTTTAGGCTTGAGGAGGGCAGAGAGTGTCCAGAACTTCTGAGCAGGGAAGTTGGGTCACCACAATGATCAGAGCCGCCGCTGCTGGGGCCTCCTCCTGGGGTGACATGGAGGTTGTCCCAGAGTCCCTGACTCCAACATCACAGCCAAGACGTTCCAATGGCATCCATGAGACAGAGCCAGCCATCTGAAGGAGCACCCCCTCTTCCTTACTGGCCCTACCCAGCAAGTGCCTCTCCTGCCAGCATGCAGTTGTGTTGCTAGTTTATGACGGCGAGTCTCTGGGTGCACAGGCTCCCAGGAGTCAGGCTCTGAGTTTTCCAGCTTGTCACAGGGAAGTCATGACCTTTCCACAGAGACAGGTGTCAACTGTTCCTTTTGTGCATGCTCTGACTTAGGGGGAAAGAGTGGGCAAGTTCAGCCTGTGATTTGTGATTACACAACCAGAAAGGGGCAGCTCTAACACTGACAGCGTTTGGAGCTTTGATCTCAGAGAGGAGAAGGCTGAAGGGGCGGGGATTTGGTCATTGTCTTCCAGCGGGTGGGAGCTTTGTTCCGAAGGTGGCTTGTCCTTCCAGTGAGTAGCTGACCTCATTGGGGGGGGGGGGGCGGAACAAAGCAGGAGAGACTGGGCTCAGATACAGGGAGTGGTTTCCCGACCAGCAAGGTGAAAACAACAAATCACTGGCATGGGTTATAGGGAAGAAGAGCAGTCCAGCCCTGGGCCTGGGCCAGGGATTATGTTTATAAATTATCATAAAAAATTATAAAACCAATACCTGTGCATGGTGCCCAAATTCAAACACTACAGCAGTGCTTCTCAAAGAGGGGGCCCTGGACCAGCAGCAACAGCACCTGGGAACTTGCTAGAAATACACGTTCTCTCTCCATCCCCATCCCCTCCCCACCCCCAGGCCTGCCTAATCAGATACTCTGGTGGGGGCGGGGGTGGAGGTGGGGGGGAGGGGGTTCTTTGAACAAGACCCTCCAGGGGACCCCAATGCCCCAGAGTCTGAGAACCCTAGAACACAGAAGGAAGACCACAGAAGGTAAACTTCTCATTCTGAGCACTCTTCCCCCGAGGGAACCTTTTTTAATTCATGTTCTCACACAAATGGGATCATGCCCTGCTACACACTGCTCAGCATTTCACCTTTTCACCTAATAAATACACCCTAGCACCCCCTCCTGCCCAACACCGAAAGTTACCAATCCACCTCATTCCTTTTAACAGCTGTGTAGAACCCCCTTGCAGGCGGAGAGGGGCGTCATTCATTCAGCCATTGCCCTATCGGAGGTATTTGGGCTGTTTCTAGGTTTTTACTATCTCAAAGGCTGATGCAATGAGCTTTCTCGTGAGAAGCTGTTTGTGGGGCAGACACCTCATGGTGTATGCATTGCTGAGTGGAACGGTGTTGGCAATGCCGATTTTGTTTAGATACTGCCAGATCCCAGAAAGCTCTCGAACAGGTTCCATCAATTTACACTCCCTCCCAGAATGCAGAAAAATTTCCCTTTCTCCCTTCTCCCATCAGTACTAGAATTGTGAGTCTTTTCCATTTTGCCACTCTGGCCAGTGACGATGGAGGCTCAGCGTTTTGATGTGCATTTCTTTAACTGTGGGTATCCTTGGGTGACTTCTCACACGTTCACAGCCACTGATATTTCTTCTGTGAACTGTTTGTTCACAGCTTTTCTCCTCACCTGCACTCCATTTTTCTTTGGGTTGTTGAACTTTGTCTTCTCGATTTGGAAGAGCTCGTTGTATTTTAAAGAAAGAGGTAATTGTCTCATATTATGAGTGGTCTCCCCGGCATTTCTTTTGTCTTTTGTCTGAATTGAGGCGGTGGTCATTATTATTGTTATTATTGGCCATGAAGGGGTTTCTTTGCATGATGTTAAATTTATCAGTCTTTTACTGTCATGCTTCTGGATTTATGTCATGCTTTTAAAAGCTTTTCCCACCTTGATATTTTAAAAATTCCTTATGTTTTCTTCAAGTTCTCGGTTAAGAGCCTGAGCTCCAGGACTAGATAGCCTGCGTTCAAATTTATTGGATGACCCTGTGCCTCACTTTTCTACTCTGTAAAGTGGGGATAAGGAAGCCTGCTTCATAAAACAAGGTTGGGTGTGTGCTTCTCTAGAGGATGCCTCCTTGAATTCTCAACTTGAAGATGGTTAAAAGCTCCAGATTCACGTGAAAGATTAACTGGTGCCCCACGGGAGCTGCAGCCTGGACCGGATGGCCTTTCACAGTGGTTTGCAGAGGCTCCCGACTCCAAGAACGAAGGGCTCGCCCTGAGCCCGGACATGTGCTTGTTTCCTTCGCCACTGATTCTCCAGCTAGAGGGGGGAGTTTCCCAGGAAAGGAATGTAGGTTCTGCCCCGGAGCTTGGCAAGCCCCAGAGGAATTGTGGGGTCCCTGGAATGCTGTTATGGGCTGAATTTTGTCCCCTCTCAAAATTCATGTGTCGAAGTCCTAACCCCCTAGTACCTCAGAATGTAACCATATTTGGAGATAGTCTTTAAATAGGTAATTAAATTAAAATGAGGTCATCCGGGGGTTACTACTCCAATCTGACTGGTGTCCTTATAAGAAGAGAAAACTTGGACACACAAAGGGAAGATGATGTGAAGACACAGGGAGAAGGCAGCCCTCTAACAAAGCAGAGAGAGGCCTCAGAAGAAACCAACCTTGCCAACATCTCGAGCTCAAAATTCCAGCTGCCAGAACTGTAAGAAAACAAACTTCTGTTGTTTAAGCTCCCCTGTCTGTGGTGTGTTGCTACGGCAGCCAGCGTAGACTAACACGGACAGGACCTGCTCTGGGAAGGGCAGTTTAGGCCTCCCTGCCTCTAACTGTCTAGGCCCTAACCTGGGGTGGGAGTGTGTGGATTCTTTCGTGTCTTTTACCCCTTACCTGATGCTGGAGACCACCACCCAGCCATTCTTTGGCTTCCTCTTGCTCCCCGACCCCAAGCCAACCCCCTCCTCCCATTGAATAATTTGAAAGACAGTATGTGAGGCTTGGGTTTGGACGAAGATCAAAGCCAAAGGACAGGTGCTCAGGCAGAGTGTGAGGGCCCTTCCTTCACCGGGGTGTGGACAAAGACATCCACGTAGACCTCCCGGAAGCCCCCCGGGGGCCTGCAGACAGCTGCGGGGAGAACAGGTGCAGGGCTGCAGGAAGCTGGCAGCCTCCACAGACCCCACGCTGCGGTGGGCAGCACAGAGGGTGGGTGGAAGTTAACATGGGGAAAGAGTGATGGGCAAGAGAGGGAAGCACCTGGCTCTGAGAGTCCCACTCCTGTCTGCCGGCCTGGCCACGGCCGGTGGAAGCTCCTGTGGGATGGTGGGCGTGTCCCAGCACTGCTGGAACCCTCAGCAGCACTTCCTCTGCCCCTGCAAGCTTGCCACCTTGACCCCAGACTGGGAGGGAACCAAAGCAAGGGGATGTACAGGGAGGGGCAGGAAAATCTGGGGGAGATGGAGCACAGTTTAGAGGCTTTTCCTGAGTTTCAGGCTTGGAGATTAGAGTCCACGTGCTGGAAGAGCAACAGATCTGAGTGGAGGACAAACCTGCCGACCAAATTCAGGAGACAGCCCTGGTTGGAGGGACTGTCGGTGCCTCCCTTCACTGTCCTGCGGGCCCTGAGGAAGGTTCTTCATGTAGGGCAGGGCAGGGGCCTCAGGAGCCTTCCACAAAATGAGGGCCCTGACTCTCTAAGGTACCCAGACTCCCCATGGGTAGAAAGTCCCCACCCACCACTCCAGGGCAGAGCTGGGTTGTGGGACCGGCATGGTGGGCATGCACCACTCCTCCTGCGATCTGAGGCCCACACGGGCCCAGGTAACATCCCCCACCTAGTTCTGCCCACTGGGGAGGCCGTGTCTGCTAATGAACCAGCTGCCAAGGAGTGGCTCCCAGCAGCTGCCCTGGGCCAGCCAGGTGTGTGTGGCCTGGGGCAGGCAGACAGCTGGTCAGGCCAAGCGCCACTTGCAAAGGGTAATAACCTGGTTCTGCAGGCTAATCGCCCTTCCAGGCAGGCAGACGTGATCTCATTAGTGATCATGCAGAAGGTCGGGAGAGGACTCCTGCTCCCCAGGGTGGGGGAAGCACTCAAGACAGAGAAGGTGCGCCGCCATCTGCTCCAGGTGAAAACGGGATGGAGCTCCAAGATTCGTGGGAATAATGGAGGACAAGAAGGAGAGACTGGGCATGCTCAACAAAGGAGGCAGAGACTCACATCCACGGTGCTCCCTGGGCAGCAGGCCCATGCCTGGCTGCTTCTCTAGCGTGTCAACTCCCACCTTGTGCTCAGGAAAAGTGCCCTTCCTTTGTGGACCAGAGCTCTGCTCTAGGCCACTGTTTCACCCTCTTGCTTTCCTCTGAGCTCCTGTGCTGCTGTCACCTGCACCCCTGGGGTTGAAGGAAACAATTTGCCAACACCTGACTGCACTGGGGACCTCCATAAACCTGGAGTTCTGTGATTTGTCCTAGGTCGTACCGTGGCCAGTGTCCTCTGATTTGCTGAATTCTGCTCTCCCAAACTCTTCTATCACAGGGATATTAACTTTTTTTTTTTTTTTTTTTTAGCATGGACACTTTTTGAGAACCTGGTGGAAGCTATGGACCTCTTTCAAGACAAATGTACATAAAAATAAAGTATGTGTAATATCTGGGAGGCCGTGTATTCTCTAACGCCCATCTGTGGACCCCTCCAAGCCAGTGGTTTCCAAACTTCAGTGTGCATCACAATCATGGGGGGCTTTTCAAAAATACAGATGTTCAGGCCTTACTAGCTGGTCTGGGGTGTGACAGGGAATCTGCATTTTGGCCAGTGTATCTGATCATTCAGATGCGTGTTTTAGAACCACACTTCAAGAAACAAGGCTTGAGGAGTCCATGGAACCCAGGTGAGAACCCTGCTCCCAAATCATCTCCACATGTACAGGTCTTGACGTCCCAAAGGAAATTGCAAGCTCCCTGACAAAAGGGACTACATCTTAAGTCTCTGTATCCAGCCCCTGGCCCCTGAGACCTCATCCATAGCACTCACTGCTTGTCAAAACTCTTTGAGGTTCCCCAAGGAGGAGTCTGGGGAAATCCACAATACAATCAATGTGGGCAGACTCTGTTTCTTCTTCTAACCTGCCTGGGGCTAAACAGTGTTGCCTTGTTGTGATGTGGTGGGATTCCATCCCCTCTCCTCTGTTCTCCAGACATCAGGGGCACTTAGAAGAGTCTTTGCAAAGATAAAATTAATCCCCAGGGTTTATGGCTTTTCCTGCCTGGCTCCACTGGCTGTAGGTAGCTACCAGTCAGGGGGAGTGTGTGTGTTGGCATTATTATGTCTCTGTGTTAGCTAGTTTGAATTTGGAATTCTAATCTGATTGACTAAGTAACTTTTACTCTAATTAGAACAGTAGGGTTTGTTCTTAATCTGCAACCATTTAATCTTCTGTCTCATTAATTGTACAAAGGTCTTTATGAATATGTAGATTGGGAAGGGAATAAAAGATTATTTGACCTTGAAGAAACACATAAAATAGGTGTACACTCTCAGCCTCCTGTTTCCTTTTATTATGCAGATGCAAAAGCTGGTAGGGCTCCAAATCAGGCTATTGCAGGTTATCGGCAACCTCGCAGCCAATTAGGATGAGGCATTCTGATGAGCAATACAAGTTTAATAATTAGTATAGTATTTACATGTGAGCTGCTTGCTGAGAATTTGCATGTAAATAAAAATGTGGCTATCAAAACCAGTCAGAAGCAGTCCACTGATGAAAAATGTCAAAAGGATCCAAAATAAAAAAGGAAAATGCTTGCACAGGAAGGGGTCAAATGTCTCCAGGCTCAAGTTGAGTCCTTTACGAAGGACACTCATTTTAAGGGCAAATGGCCTTCTGAATATACCTCCTGTCTTCCCTTTTGGAGATATTGGTAATTTGTCCTCAGAAAAGCTTGGAACATGAAGTCAGACAAGCTGGTTTAGCTGGTTAGAATCTTCTCCCACCCAGCAGCCGGGACCCCTTTCAATTTCAATTTCCTCATCCATAAAATGGGGGGAAATCCCACCTTCCTCTCAGGGTTGTGAGGATTAAGTTAAATGACATTGCATGTGAAGCTCCTCGTACACAAAGACTGCCCATAAAATGTCCACTTATTTACACATTTATTTCCCTTCTTCCTTCTGACAATATACTTGGAAGGCTAGGAAGAAAGTATTTTCTTAGCAGCTGAATGGACCCGGGGGAGAACCCTGTTCTTGTCTCCAAGGAGAATGGGGAAATAAAGGCTCCCTATTTAGCAAACCACTGGCTTTTCTTGTGCTAAGGGGGTTTCTAAGTCAGAGCTAGGGACAGAGAAGTTCGTGGTTTGCTAGGGTTGGACCTGGCGTGATTGTTAATCGCTCCTTTCCACTTTCAGAGCACCCAGAGTGAAATGTGACCGATACAATCACGTTTGTCAGAGCTGAGAGGCTCAGGAACGCCAGCAAGGTCTTGAGAGGCCCCGCGGGAGAAGAGGGCAGGGTGGATGAGGCAGCTGATGGGGGCACAGCGTCGGCCCCTGCTCTGTGCTGGGCCACGGTCTCTCCTGGCTCCCTCAAAGTCTTCGGTGCCTTACCCCTTCTTATTAACCTGCTGTGGAGTTGGATCTCTCTGCAGGATAGAGGGATTGCTGAGATGGTCTCAGGACAGGTGCATGGAAAGAAGGTGGGGCTCCCATGGGAGCCCCATACTTCTGCTTACACCCAGGGCTAGTGCTTAGCCAGTACTCCCAGTGACATCTGTACTGGTGACGAGAACCCTGCTGTCCTTCCAGACCACGGTCTAGTAACCGCTGCTGGTTTCCCCACTGTCAGCTGACCCAGCCCTTCTCCAGAGCCCCTATGGGGACCCAAGTTCTCAAGGACAGACCCATGCCCCATGGAGTGGGCTGCAGCACCCATCACCAGCCCATCCACTGCCATGTCTCCTGATCAGGTGACTCCCCTTCAGCACCAGCGGATACATGTTTTGATATCACATCTCTGGTTACCAATGTCTACACCAAGCTCAAAATTCACCTTTCATGCAAAATTTCCAATGGCAATCCTGTCTTTAAGGAGCCTTGTCATCCTCCAAGGGGGAACCACGTACACTCTTTTCCAGTGTGGTCCAGAAAGTGTCATGAAGGGGAGAGTTAGCCAAAGCACCCACTCTCTGCTCAGCAATGTTGTTTGAGGATCCCAGGGTGGGGGGAAGGCGGGAAGAAGGCATGGCTGGGAGGAAAGGGTTTTCCTGGCTAGCGTGGGGTGTGATTCTTGGCGCCTGGCCTTTGACATAGTTTACTAATCCTTTCCACTGCCAAGAGCCTGCAAGGAATGGCATGTGTGATGAAGATGGGGTGGGGGTGGGGTGCTCCTCCACTTGCCGTGTTCTGAAGAAGGCAAATACGTGACTGTTACTGCTTTTAATCTTTACATGTAGAGCAAATGAGAGCTGAGACATTTTAATAGTTAATCAGCAGTTTTCAGATGACATAGTTCACATTCCTTTTTGTATTCAAACACCAGTGAGAGAACTCTGGCAAAAAGATCAACTCCATAGATGCTTGAGTGATGGGAAAAATAGTGACACAGTTTTTCCATTGCAAATCAAAAAGATATGATCTTATGTTAGTACAGGGAAGTGTTTATGAGCAGTGATATTAAAGGGGACAAAACAAAAGTCAGCATGTATACACTAATTAAAAGTGTATGCAAACAGCTCTAAGCACAACAGCAAAGATCAGATGGAATCAAAAAGCTATGTCCCTGGAAAAGCACCGGACTCTCTTTTGAATGCAAAGTTGAGTTTTAAATTGTTCTTGTAAATATTAATCAGCGATCTGGACCAACAGTTCCAGAAGGGGGGCGACATTCCCAGGGGCTATCCAAGTGTTTCTTGGACAATTGGTGCTAGGCCCTCTCCCTAAACCCCCGCACAGATGCCGAGGCCTCCTTCCCCACTGCCTGTGGCGGCCCACCTAAAGTCAACTGCAGCCAGGCCAGAGAGTGAGGGAAGGAAGCAGGATGCAGAACAGTGCAAACTGAACAGCTACAGTCTGTGCACAAAACATACCCACAAAGGGACAAATACGCCTGAGGGTGCAGTGTCTGTCCTCAAGTTGGCCTCTGGAGAGTAGAGTAAAGGCTTGGGGATGGGGAGGGAGTGAGGCTTCGCTCAATTCCATTTTGTACTGTTTGAGTTAAAACAAAACAAAACAAAACAAAAAGAGCATTTCCTATTGCAAAAATGAATTTACTAAGTATTTAAAATATTTAAATGGGCCTCATCAATGCACAAAGCTGGGCTCCAAACAAGATGCCCTTAGAATGGCTAAACCTTGTGCACCCCCCCCCACCGAGTTCCCAGAGCAACGTCCACCCCCACCACTCACCCCAGTGACAATAGCCTCATTGGTTCACTGCGCAGGGGGACAGTGTCTCTATAGATTCATCCCTGAACTTTTCCAAAATCCTCACACCCAACATTTTCCCTGGTGGTCACTCAGAGGTGGCCACATCCTTATTGCTTTCGGAAGAAAAAAAGTTATAGTGGGAATGAAAACAAAAAACAAAACAAGAAACAGGTGATATGCTTAAAAAGAAAAATCCAAGATAGCGTCTCGCAAATCAAAAAGGAAGCTGGAGATAAGCATAGAGTTTGTATCTTAATAATAGTGTAGAGAGGAGACAGAACATCCTCTTCCCCCAACTGAGGAGGGGCATCTGGGCTGGGGTGGCAGCAAAGTGAGGTGTCTCCAAGGAGGCTGGGAGGCTGGGGATAGGAAACCAAAGCACAGCATGGGGTCGGGTGTAGGGTACTGGCTAATAGATATCCGGAACTTTCAATCTCAACAACCAAACATTTTCAAGGTGTCACAAAGAGGTGGCGATCTATGCTTACGAAGAAACAATAGGGTTTGGGGGGGATGGAAACGGAAAAAATCCAGAACAGTGATAGTTAAAAGAACTCTTGTCTCCAAGCAAACGGAGCTGAACCTGGCATGAGCCAAGCACGCTTAAAGAAAAATCCATCCCAATGTACTGTTTATTAACATGGTAAAACCTGAGACCCAGCACGTCTTTGTGCTTGTAGCCCTCTTTGGAGTTGTCTACACAGTAAGTGGTAGACTGGATTCTCACTGAGACCAAGGCCTCCTGCTGTGGCCCTCGGCAGAAGGTGTGGTGGGTAGCAGGGAGGACACTGAAGGCGGTGAGGTGCAGCCACAGTTGCCCGTGCCTGATGCAAGCTCAAGCGCTCAGACTGGTCACTGCTCAGATGAAGGGTTTTGGGCATCACTGAACATGTTCCCTGCCCTGCCCAGTGGGTCATAATGTCAGGTTTATTTTTACTTTTTCAGCTTTGGAAGTACCGCCAGTAAAGACATTTGAACCCCTGCTGGAACTGAGGTTGGCATCAGTCCCTACAACATACCAATGTGACCACCACTACTAGCATCTAAATCACAAAGCCACTAGGGAGGTTGAAGCCCCAAGTTAAAACGCCACCTGCCTGGAGCAGATGCCTTTCCGCCATGCCGATTGTGGGCCTGCTTCCAAATTGGATCCCAAAAAAGCAGAGAAATGGAGGAACCACCAAGTCTAGGAATTGGCCCTGCTCTGAGAGGGAAAGGAGGAGCAGACAGGTTAAGTACCTTGCCTCGGGTGGCCCAGGCCTCCAGCAGAAGAGCCAAGAGTTGCACCCAGGGAGTGTGACCGCAGATCCTGGGCGCTGAATAACCCGAAGCTCCTCTGTCTTTCCAGCGGATCCCACGGTCTTCATGGGGCGAGGCTGTCTGCTCCGTCCCCCCCGCTGGAGGATGTGGGTGATGAGATTGTCCAGCAGCGGTTCTAAGGAGAAACCCTCCCCTCCCACCCTCAACCACCACAAGTGGCGGCATTTGAGGACAAAGCTGTGCACCCTTCTGCGCTCTCAGGTCTGGAAGGAGCCTTGTGAACCAAGCGGACACGATGGTGAGGCAGGAAAGACAGGGAAACTCAGAGTAAGAGCAAGATACAAAGATGTGTCGATAAGACACTGTGGGAGTGATGGAAGAACCCCGTGCAAGTAGGCTTAGACAAAAAAGAAAAAGAAAAAGAAAATTTATGTCCGTAATAAATTTCTGTGAGATGGGGTCTATTTGAACCTCTATTTTATAGATGAGAAAATAGAGGCAGAATGTGGTTAAAAAGCTTGTCCTAGCTGACGCAGCAGGGTGGCAGAGCCAGGGTGAACCCAGATGGCTGGGTGCTCTAACCACGGGCCAGCAGCCTGGGAGCTTGTTAGGAATGCAGGGCCCAGGCCCCTCCTGAAAATCCTGATCAGACGCTGCTTCTAACAGGGCCCCAGGTGATTTGTCTGTTGGTTCCAGTTTGAGAAGTGCAGCCCCGGGGGAACTGTCATATGGTCCTGGGTTTGTTGGACCACCCAGTGTGATGTCCAGGAATCTTTGTTTTGTTACTGCTACATCTCCAGCCCCTAGAACAATGCCTGGCATATAGTAGGTGTTCAATAAATGTTTATTGACTGAGTGAATGAATTGTATTGAATTTGGGTGTGGCTGGGTTTAGACTCGGAGCTCAAAAAGACCTTTCCGGTTTCTGCCTGGGCGGGAAGGCGGGAAGGGGGAAGGTCGTCTGCGCATTGATTGGTCATTGTTTGGGATGATCTGATTCCTCGTTAGTGGAGATAATCAGCAGTGGCAACTTTGGCCCCCTGTTGGATCAAATCACATAAACCGGTGAAATCCCTGGAAGCAGCCTCCCCTCCCACGTTCCTCATTTCTCCCATTTGTTCATCAAACCTTCCCCACCACGGGGCTGCTGCTGTGCCGCGCACACATCTCGGGCGCAGTTCACATGCCTGGGAGTTATTTCAGCAGCATCTCTCCAGGGTCTGCGAAGGGTTTTATTTTTGTTCCGAGAAAAGCCTTCAAAGCCCTCTCTCTGAGCTTTGAGTTTGGTGTGGGCAGTTTGAAACATTTAATGGGAATTGTTATGTTTTTTTTCAAGAAGGAATTATTCTCAGCAAAGTCTGGGACCGGCCGGAAGGAGACAGCCAGACATCTCCAGGTAGAGCGAGCTTCCTGCTGTTCTTGGGTAAATCAAAGAGAAACCAACAGCCCCTACCTGCCACCCCCATGCCGGGCCTGGCCCCGGCCTTTCATGTGCAGCAGCCACAGGGAGGAGAGAAAGTACAAAACCAGAACAAACCCCCCAAAGTAAAGGCTTAAAATGAAACCATTTCACGATGACAATACTCTGTTCTTCTTTAAACTCTACCCAAGAACAAATGGAAGTCTTTTTTCAGTGGAAAGACTGGATTCGGGCTTTCATCCTCAGAGGCCTTTATTTTGGGGGCCTCCCCTCTTACCTCTTTTCCTTGTTTCACACCATCTTAGAGGCCAGGTGGGGGTGGGGAGGGGGAGACAGGAGTCTCTAGCCGCCCCAGCTGGAGCACCCACGCCTGGCCCCGGTGCTGCAGGTCTTGGGCCTGCTCGGGTTTAGGGGATAATGAACGGTCTGCTTTCATCCTGGCAGCGCAGAATAAGGTAAGTCCAGGGAAATAATGGTGCTGTTGCCCTCCCCCCATCCCCAAAGCAGGGAGCTGACCTGCCATCTTCTTCCCAACCCGCATTAACAGAGGGGGTCACAACACAGCTGGTGCAGCTGGTCAGGAATCTGGGTCTTAAAATAAAATATTGTTATCCAGCCCACTTGGCCAGTGTGACTCTGGGTCCCTGCACAGTGTGCTGAGCAGGAGGGCGGCTTGAAAGGCTGTGTTGGCCCTGCAGCCCTGCCAGGCGGCCCCGCAGCCCAGGATGACTCAGGAAAAAGTCTCAGGGTTTCAGGGTTAGATGCTGCTAATCATTCCGCTGTGAGAAGGCACTCACACTTGGCTCAGGGTGAGCACAGAGGTGAGAGCTGAGCCCGAGTTGCAAGTAAAAGGTTGGTCTTTCCCTAGGCATGAGACTTTAAAGCCAAGAAAGGGTGAACAGGCCAGCGTGGCCCCTTTAGCCAAGTGCTGAGCCCACCCCTGCTCCAGACCTCAGGGAACCTTCTGCATGGAAAGTCATCCCAGCCGGAGGAGACAGGAAAGGCCAGCAAGGTGTCCCTTGCACTGTCTTGGGCAAAATCAAATACGCTTTTGTTCCCTTTTTGCTGGACTCTGAGCCCCAGGAGGACAGCATTGGGGTTGCTCTGGGCTCCACCCCCAGTGCCCAGCATGATGCTGCCCCCTGCAATGACTGATTGGCAGAGGCCAGAGCATAGCTGAGGACAGAGCGAGAAGAGGCTGGCAGGGGTGTTGGGGCAATGCCACACTGGGCTTCAAATGGCCCCAAGGCACGTCTGCGCCCAGTGCTCCCTGTGGACCTGGGTGCCAAGCCCAGCTCCCTCTCTGCCTCTGCGTGTCTTCGGGGGGAGTTGGGAACCCTCACTGAATCTCAGTGTCCACATCTTTTTTTAAGGGTAATAAAAATGATCAGACTCTGGGAATCTGCCCAAGTTTTCTTCTCTGAGGCCATGAAGACGGAACATATCTCTTCTTACCCAAGTCACTTTGGGCAGTCCCTTACCTTCTCATCTGTAAAATGAGGTGGCACACCGGGCTAATGACATCGCCTTCTGACTCTCCTTTTTAAAGTAGCGAGACCTCATTCCTGAAGTGAAACCTCGTTCAGAATTTCAATATAAAACAGACAGAAGTGGAGCTGCCTGGCTGAAGTTGGGGTGCGAGGGATGGGGGTTCAGGCTGGCCTCTTCTTTGCCCTGGTGGCTGCTGCCACACCCCTCCATGGAGCCCCGGGGTGCCAGGGGACCCCAGTTTGGAATTCACTCTGAAGGTCTAGAACTCTCTCAGGATCCAATCCAGATACAGCAAACAGAGGGAAACAGCTTCACCCCCAGGAGGCCCCACCCTCCAACTGCCAAGAAGCCTCGTGCAGGCCCCTGCGGACCCGGGCAGCATCCTTGGGTGTCACCCGCCAATGCCAGGGCCACCCTGCAGACTTGAGAGGGCTGGGCCAGGCCGGAGGAGCCCCAGGCTGCTGGGTTCACACCTTTCTGGTATCCCTGTCACCTGGCTCCTCCCCTGCCATCCCCCACAGCCCCCACCCCAACAGGCGAGATGCCCAGCATAGGAGGTTGCCGCCTCCCCCTGCCGGGCCATGGCTGGCACACCCTGCAATTACGGCTGCCTGTCCCTTGCCTTCCCACCGTGCCTGCCTCGCCTCCCCTCTCTCCCAGGCTAATTGCCGGGTTTGCCCTTCACCGTTTCCACGGTAATGCTGAGGCCCGTTCCCCTCAGCTGTGGCTGTTTTAGTAGCTGCAGGGGAAGAGAATCAAGATGGCTTCAGCAAAGCACTCCCTGTCGCCTGGGGGAGGGAGCAGCAGTGGGCAGGGGCAGGCCAGCGCTTCTCAAACCAAAATGTGCACTTGTTTGACCCTGATATTTACTGAAGGTGCAGACTCTGGTCCCTGTGGGTCCAGGGAGGGGCTGGAGATTTTGCAGTCCCACCAGCTCCCAGGGGAGGGTCAGCGGCCCTCAGTGTGAGGTGTGAGGGTGCAGGGGTGAGCACAGGGGAAGTCATGGGACCCGGGCAGTGGGGAGGCTTGCACGGGACTTGCTGAGCAGCTTGGAGCAGGTCCTGCCACCCACCTGGGGGCCCGTCCAGGATTGCACTGAGGACCAGAAGATAGATGCACTTGATTCTAGCCCAGGGCAGGTCCTGCCAGGAGGGCTCCTAGGAGCAACGGGGACCCCAGGGTCCTCCCTTCCCACCCTGCTGAGAAAGTGTCACCCTCTTCTGGAGAAAGGATCCTTTTTATTCATTCCAGATGTATTTATTTAGTGCCTGTAGCATGCCAGGCACAGTTTAGTTTCTGAGGATATAGAATAAGCAAAACAGACAACATCGCTCCCTCCTGGAGCTTCTATTCCACTGGGAGTCAGGGTAGGAAGAGATAACAAGGTAAATAAGTCAAATACAGAGTGTGTTATTGGCAATACATGCAAGGAGAAATATAAAGCAGGAGAGAGAGAAAGAGATGGTGTGGATGGGGGGGGTTGTTAATTTGAATAGGGTGGCCATAAGGCTATCCAGGCAATCCCAGGAGGACTTTTAGAAGACCCAAAGGTATAGGCTCTTTGAAAAAACAGAAGGGATTTCTGAATGTTTGACAAGAACATGAATTCCTCCATGACAGGCCTTGTTCTTTCCATGCTGGGCAGCTGAGGTCTGCATCATGGCTACTGAGGGGTGCAGGCAGGGATCAGGCCATCCCAGGGCCAGCCGACTGTCCATCTGGACACTGGCAGTTGTGGGACAGGAGATGAGCTCTGCTAGGTGATGTGAATCTATGGCATCATTAATTCTTCCCACAGCACTCTGTGAAACCTGTCCCTTTGGCAGTGGACTGCCTTCCTGGTCCTCGGCCCTGCTCTAGGGGAAGGAAGATGAGGCCCCCTCCAGCCAAGGGGAGCAGTCATATATGGCCATCTGCCCCCACAGCCCCACGTTGTCCCTGCCATGGGAGAAGTCGCCAAGAAACCCCCAGAGCCATCAGGGAGCCAGGCTGGAGCCCCAGCAGATTCTGCTAGGTGGAAAGAGGCAGATTGAGTCACGGCAACTGTGAATTTCCAAATTTCCCTATTTTAACTGGAGTCCCAGGGGTTAAATCTGGCCATCCACACTGTTCCACAGGGGCCCTCCCGTCCTTCCAGGCCCTGCATGTCTCCCAGAGCCTCTGCTCCCTTCTTTTCAGGTCTAACCGGGAGAGAGGTGGGGGTGGAGGGGAAGGAACCAAGCCCGGAAGCTACAGAAATAGCTTTCAGGGGGTGGCAGGGCGTGGTGCTCGCTGAAGGCCACACCAGGCAGGGTGTTGTTTCTCTGCCCTCCCTCCAAGGCCGAGGGGATTTCTCAGACACAGGCTGCTTCCCCAGGGGTTAGGCCTCCATTCAGCCAGGCCCCTGCCCTTCCCAGCCTCTGCTGCCTCTCACTGTTCTCCAATTAGCAGCTGGGAGCACCAAAAGCTGGGCCCAGCTAGGAGGGGACAACTATGTCCTACCGGCCTTGGCCCCCTGAGAGGGGGGAACTGGCCAGAGTGTCCCGTGCCTGCCAGCGTCTGGGCTCCCTCTGGCCCCACCCCACCACAGGCACAAGCCAGCTGCAGGCATGAGTGTGGCTGAGGTGGGGTCTGTCTTCAGTGTCCCCTTCTCATCTCAGTGGCCTTTTTGGATCCCAGGCTCACCCACAGGGGCCATTCCCACCCTGCACAGGGCTCCTTGTGAATCGAGGCTGCACAAGGTGCCGGATGCCCATCTCTGGGCAGCTGGGTGCCGGAGGAACACCCAGCGGATGGGCCCCAGACCTGGCAGCAGAAGCACCTGCCAGATGGGACCCCAGTCCGCTGGGGCTGGGGGCTCCACAGACAGGGTGCTGAGGGCCAAAAGGGCTGGGGAAACAGTGGGGGAAAGGGAGTCTCAGGAACCAATGGGGGTTGTGTTGGCCGTGGGCTCTCCCTTCATAAGAGAGCTTGCTGGAGTGAGGAGCAGCCGCCCCAGCGGGCGTCACTGCTCACACAGAGGCCAAGCCGTCCTGGGCCAGTCCAGCCAGTGACCTGACACAGAAGGACCTTCCTGCCCCACCGATTCCTCCACGTGCAGGCCCCTGGTGGAAGGCTCTGGTGGAAGACACCTCCTCTGCGCCTCTGCTGACGCCTCCTCCCTCCCTCTCCTCTCCCCTCCACACCGGCAGGCTGCCTCCCAGGCTCTGTCCCCCGCCTTGCTCCCAGCTCCCCACCTGCCACAGGCACTCCTCCCAATGAGTACTTTGCACTGCTCATTCTGGAGAGGGGTTTGCTCTCAGCAGGACACGGCAGGACCCAGATGGCACTTGGGAGGATCTGTGAGCTCTGTACTGACCAGGCCCGGGAGTCAGACTTGGGGCAGCCAGCCTTGAGTCCACCCTCCACATCCCCCACTCTGTGCCTCCTTTCTGCCATGTGGGCAGGTGGCAGTGTGGGCCCAAGACCCATAGGCCCCTCTCCGCTTCCTCACCCTCTGCCAGCGGCCGCACTGACTGGACCCCCTCCCAGCTACATCCCCCAGGTTCAGTTGCAAGGGAAGAGACCTTGGAGTGGCCTGTCTTGAGTGAGGGGCCCCCTACCATGGATCAAACCAATGTTGCCTGAATCCTCGGGTCTCGTCATTAGCCCACATGGGGCAAGAGAGCAGGACCTCCAAGAGCTGGGCAGGGCTCCTTCCCACACTCCGTCCTGGGCCAGGCACCATCCACCTAGCTGGACCCTGAGCACCAGCCCAGGGCTCCCATGACTGCTCTTCCTCCTCAGCCCTGCCAGGGCACAGAGCCCTCCCCAGCCTCTCCCATGAGGGCCCGACCCCTCTCACAGTCTGTTGCTCTTGCTTGGCCCAGACCCCTGAGGGCTGGCGCTTCTGTCTCCCCAGCCCAAGCTGGGGGCCTGGAACCTGGTGGGCACTCACCACACTCCCTGGGAGCTTCCAGGTGGGGTCGTGTTGGAACCAGTTTCTGTGTGGGGTGCAGGGGTGGCCCCTGGAGAGAGGTCCCACCTGCCTTTAGCTGCCACATCGATCTGGTCCCTGTGCCTCCCTCGGGTGGGCCATAGCCCTCCTCACCCCTGCCTTGTCACCCACCCGCCATGGCTTCCCTTGGCGACTCCTGCCCACCCATAGGTGTAGTCTCAGACCCTGCCGGGAGGCCGGCCCATCAGATCTCCTCATGGCTGTGGGCACGCGGCCACCAGTGTCCCTTGTGCTGTTCCCATCGGGAACTAAAGGGTTTGATGTGATAATAAAGGCACAGGCGTGACAAGTCAGAAACAGTGACACCCAGTAACAAAGGGGGTGGGTCTAGGCAATGCACGTCTGAGCGGTGGGTTCCCCAGAGGCAGGGTCTGGGCTAAACACTTTCTCTCATCCGATGCCACCAGCCGTGTGACCTCCACCATGCTACTTAAGCTCTTTGTGCCTCAATCACCTTGCCTGAGAAAATGGGAACGGAGGGGAATTGCATCCGCGCAGGTGGTCGTGAGGATTTGGGGTGCTTCTCCAGCGAGACACCGAGACAGTGTCTGCGCCTATATGGGTGGGCTTCAGGGAATGTTGGCAATGAGGGCGATGAGGGGGATGAGGGAGCAACTGAGAGCCAGGGGTGAGGGGACGTGCCCAAGGTCACGCAGCCAGCAGGCAGCTGGTCACGCTGCCAAGAGCGGGCAGGAAATAGATGCGAACAAAGCAGGGTCATCTTTCAGCCTCTCTCCGCAGAAAAGCCGGCTGAAGTTTCCCTCGCTGCACAGAAATCAATACGCAGGAGGTTGTTAAAAACCACCTCCTCATCGAGCCTGCCGCTGGCCGGGGCTGAGGGCTGCTGTTTCGTGCCTGCCCTGCCCGGGGGCGCTGAGGGCCCGTCCACGCGGGGGGTGCGCAGCATGCACGTGGCTGCGGAGGGACCAGGAGGCAGGGCCGGGCCTGCCAAGGTTACGCAGCTCCCTGCTTGACAGTGTGTGTTCCCGGGAGAGAGATTTCTCGGCTGCTTCACATCCAGAGGAGACCGTCAGCTCTCAGCAAAAAATAAGGCAAGTGTGAAAACAGCTTTTTATGCCAACTGGGGCCCCATTTCCAGGGAGGCCTTCCCGGGAGGCCAATCTGCTGCCTGGCTTGGAGTCACACCCTCCCACCAGGAAACATCACAGCTGGAGCTGTCCCCCCACTCCGACCCCCATGGAGTGCTTGGGGGGCATTCCAAGGGAGGCGGGGTTGGGGGAGGGCAGTGGAGGTGTCGAAACCCTTTAGACTGTCCACTGTGTTGCTGAAAGGATTGGCCAGGACACCTAGGTCAGCCAGCAAGAACAAAAACCAGCATGTCCTGGCCATGGCTAGAAGGAAAATGAGGTGATTTTTCTGGGATTTTTGAGACTATGTGGGCCTTGACACTGCCAGGATAGGTGAAGCTGTGGTAACAACCCCCAAGTCTTCGTGGATAATAGCAACAAAGGTTTTTTTCTTGCTCATGGCAAGTGTCCATCATGGCTGGCAAGAGATCAATCATTTCTCTCTGGGGCCAGGTCAATGGGCAGCCACCACCTAGGACTTTGCCAGCTTCCATTTCAGAGACCCCCAGAAGGTCTCTCTCACACCGGCATTCAGACGCTTCTGCCTAGAAGTGTCACAGGTCCCCTCAACTCACTGGCCATGACTGTTCCCATGCCCTGCCCAAACACCGGGGTCCGGGAAGGCAATCCCCCAGGATGACCACCAGGGGTCTGCCCAGTTCTCAGGCCCCAGACCACACCCAGGAAGGAACCCCCTTCTCCGCTGCTCGCATTCTCCTGCCACCATAAAATCCACACGACAGCCAGACTGCATGTCATGGAGCTCAGGGCCAGGCCTGCTCGGAGCCCCTGGCTGGGCCACCACTGTGAGCTTCCTGTTTCAAATGTTCATTTCTTTAAATTTAAATTTTATTTTTTAAATTACAAATTGACAAATTACAGTTATATATATTCATGGGGTACAAAGTGATGTTATGATTTATGAGAACGACATGGAAAAATTAAATCAGGCTAATTAACATATCCATCACCTCACCTCGTCTTTTTTGTGGTAAGAACATTTGAAATTTATTCTGTTAGCAATTCTGAATCGTACAACACTTTATTATTTACTCTATTCACCACACGGTGTGATATGTCTCAAAGAAGATAAAACTTGTGGTGCACACCGGTAGTCCCAGCCGCTCGGGAGGCTAAAGTGGGAAGATCGCTTGAGCCCAGGAGTTTGACATCAGCTTGGGCAACATAGTAAGACCCTGTCTCTTAAAAAGACAAGAAAAACGTATTTGTTCTGTCTAACTGAGGCCCTGTACCCTCTTACCATCATCTCCTCATTCTTCTCACCCTCCGCAGCCTCTGGCCATCACCACTCTACCCTCTGCACCTTTCAGTTGGGTTGTTTCAGATTCCACACGTGAGAACATGCGGTGTCTGTCTTTCTGTGCTTGGCTTATGCCACTTAGCATATTATTCTCCAATTCCATCCATGTCGACACAAACGACAGAATTTCTTCCTTTTTCAAAGCTGAATAATGTTCCGTTGTGTATATATACCACATTTTCTTTATCCCTTCATCCATGAATGGACACTTAGGTTGATTCTTTAACTTGGCTATGGTGAATTGTGCTACAATGAATGTGGGCGTGCAGACCTGATGTTCACTTTTGATCTGAGCATGGACTCAGGTCTCCAGTGATCGATACACATGTACAGCAAAGGTCTCCAAAGACGTCAAACTATATATAGCTGTGTATACATATGTAAATATTAATATATATGTGTGTGTGTGTGTGTGTGTGTCCCTGCAGCTTCCTGTTGGGTGTGGCTTGCAGCTCCAGAGAGAACCTGAGGTCTGAGTGCCTTTGCCATTCTAACCCGTGCACCCTAAGGCTCTGTCGATGGGGCTGAAGGGCCCAGAAGCCATCTTGCTTCAGTACGGCTGCTCATCAGGAAGATGCTTATAGGATAAAGCGGGGCCTCAGGAGGTAAAAATGTCTGCTGTCACTAGCTAGAACAGGGAGACACTGACTCCTGTTTCATCTGGAGGGATTTGGGGACCTGCAAAGTGACACTTGAGACGTTGCTGCAGCATCCACTCTCGGGTCCCGCTGAGACTGCTGCATCCTGCCTCAGCCTGACCTGGACCACCTCTGCCCCACGCTGTACGTTCCTACCTGTGACTGTGAGTGCTCTGCTCACGTTAGTCATCTTACTTTCCTGCCATTTGAAGCCCAGAGAGCCCTAACCCCCAGGTGGTCAGAGAGGTGAAACAGACAACAGAACCTTCTCCTCATTTGTCTGCAATCCAAGGGGACATTTGCAGTTGACTTTCCGCCTAGGAGAGCCTTTACACGTTCACATCCATGCATCCACCCATGTGTCCATCTACCCATCCACCCAGTCAGTCAAAAGACATTTTCCTTTCCTTCTAGTTTCCTAAGCACCTACTATATGCCAGGTGCTATGTTCACCAGCTGAGGGCAGAATGATGACCAAGTTAAGATGGTGGCCCTAAGGGGAGTGAGTGACTGCTCTCTGATCCTTCCAGGGACCAGATTTTGATTAGAGAAAGGGGCTCAGCAGTACAAGGTGGGAGAGGAGGGGCACAGACAGCAAAGCTGAGGCTGCAGAGGGGTAATGGTTGCTAGAGCCTTTATTCACAACTTGCAGAGCAAAACTGACCACCAGCCAAGCCCCATCCAGAGAGGGGGCTGGGAGTAGAGACCCCAAAACAGCCTATGGGGACAGGTGTGGGGCCGCCCTCATGGCTCAGTCCAGGGTGAGAGCTTGCGGGTCCTACCAGAGGATGCCTACCAAGGGCACCAGAGGGAAGGAGCCACCACTCGAGGTGTCAAGTCATTCCTGTGGGCACAGGAGAAGAAAACAGTTTGAGTACCGGAGACTGCTGTGCAGAATGTTTTATTATTGTTACAAGTCGGAGGTGCCACACTTGTTACTGAATCACCTGGTTGACTCCAAATTTTAAAATGCAATTTCCAGGCTCTTGTTGCCTCCCCTATGGGCAACAGGGGTTGTCTAACTGGAGACCCTTCCCCTTTGACACCCTCCTAGGCTACTCCAGACCGGATCTATTCAAGGGGTCACTTCCCAGGTCAAAACCTGCAGTGGTCTCTTCTCCCGCAGCTCAGACCACGCTCTTGATCCTCCCGTCTTGCCTCTACCACCAGCCCAGCCTGACCCGCTGTAGGAAACAACCCTCTGGCACAACCGTGCACTGTCCCACCCTGCACCATCCTGCCACCTGTGCCATCCCCCACAGCAGGTCCCTGGCTGCTCTCCTCTTGGCTGTACCTGCTGCTCACCCACCAACCTCACCCCCCAACAGGGATCCTCTGTTCTGGGGTGCTCTGGAACTCCTGTGGTGTGGTTGTGCTTGAATGGTTATGTGCCAGCTTCAATGGCTCAAGAGCGGTCTTGCCTGGGCCACCTTGTCTCCAAAACTCAGCATTAAACTCCTCAAAAAAAAAAAAGAGGAAGGCATTATGGAAGAGATGATGGTGTCAAAACAGCTAGATTCTGATCCCACCTCTGCTACAGTTAGGTGACCTCGCAAAGGTGTCTATTTCCTCATCTGCAAAATGGAACATTTCCTGGACTCTGTGCACCTGGAAGTGACCATGAGGATCAAGTGAATGTATTTCAAACTGAAAAAGCTTTTAAGATCCTGGCCCCATGACCAAAGGTCTGGCTCCTACATCTGCTCCATTTCTGTGGGACACAGCCCTGGGCATACAGTAGGTGCTTAATTGAGGCAGGTGACCATGAAGGAGGGCTGTGGCCAGTGGAGGGCAGGCAGGTCAGATTCTGCTGAGGGGCTCAAGGGTGCACCGTGGGAAAGGCCAAAGAGTGGGCAGGACAGGACAGGCAGGCCCTCCTCTTGGGGGCCCGCGGCTGGGAGCCAGAGCCCCTCCTTCAGCCGCTCCACAGTGGGAGAATCAGGAGAACCTAGAAGGAGTGGCCCAGGCTCCCCACCTGAGGACATTTAGAGGGGACAGGATCCCAGGGGGCACTGCAAAGGCCTGAAAGTGGCCCTGTAGCCTCCCAAGGGCTGGAGATGTGACGGGGCAGTGTGTTTTGGCATGGAATCCTCAGACAGACAGCCTGGGACATGTGGAGCCAGGGACGCACGCAGGTTCCTGATGGGCATGGGGCTGGTGAGTGGCAGAGCTCTCAGTTGTTGACCTGCGACGACGTCTGAGGCGGGAGCTCACTTCCTCCACCCAGGGAGCCACTGAGAACCCCTGGCGGCAGCTCCTCCACACTCAAAGGACATGTGGGACACAGATGTACAGAAGAGTTCAGAGAGGGCCCAAGTGGTAAGCTGTCCAGGGACTCCACACACCCTGGCCCAGTCTTGGATGTGGGGATGGCGACCCGGGAAGGGGGCCCTGGGGGCCTGGTATTCCCTCCTCTGCCTTCTTGCTCTGACCAGAAGGATCAAAGGGCTTCCCGTTGGCTTTTCAGCATTAGTTCCAGGCCCAGAAACTCCCTCCCCCTGGCTCCGTGGTGGGACAGGTTGCATTCTCCCTGCCCAAGAGGGGCCACCACCTTCCCCCATAACTTGGCTAGGGCACAGCGAGGCCCAGGCTGGGGCCCAGGCCCTTGTGCCAACTTGGCACTTGGCCGGAGCTACAAAGCCAGAGCTGGGCTGCAGGCGCGAGGTGCTGCTCAGGCACTCTGGACCCAGCCGGGCCACAGGAGCCTCCGCCTTCCACCCAAGTCCCCCATCCTCCACCCCGGCTCCCATTGTGGGTATCAGTGACTCAGAGGAGGTTCTGGTTTCTGTCAGATGCTTGAGGCTCAGGCAACCTGATCCTGAAACAATGACAAGCCTCAGAACAATCCTTCCCAGCCCCCTCAGAGAAGCATTTCAGGCCTGGCCAAAAACACAGCAGAACGGAAAGTGACGTCAGGAGGGAAAGGTCGGGCAGCTGGGCCTCCCGCGGCTGGGAGCAGGTGGCTGCCTGAGCCAGAGGGCCAAGTGGCATGGCCTGTGGGCACAGGTAGGTGTCAGTGACCCCACAGCTCAGCCTGGGCCCTGGCCACTGACGCTGAGCAAGCAGCCCCCTGCCACCCTGGCCAGGACACCTCGGGACAGTGCCCCAGCCTCTAGGCCAGCAGGCCAGCTCAGGGTGTGACAGTCGAATTTGTCTCGACCAGCTGCTCGTGGGTGCAGGAGGAGGTGGCAGAGGGAAAGCAGGACCTGTCACACGGCATTTGGCATGATAACCAAGGCAGCTGGCCCCCCTTACAGAACTGGCAATTACAGAGCCCCTACCGTATGCCAGGAAGTACATTTGTTATTGTTCGCTTCACATGGGCCCTGACACGTAAGTACCACTAACACTGTACCCATTTCACAGATAAGGAAATTGAGGCTTCAATGATTGAGCAGAGGCTGTGACGCTACACCCGGAGCCTCAGCCACCCAGCTCTCCTGCAGGACAGGAGACATGGACTAGCCCGCTGCTCTATTCTTTTCTTCTCTGCCACCTTGGGAATGTGCTTCTCTTCCCTGCAGGCACAGCTCGGACATGCCAGATGAGGCTGATCCCCCAGGGTCCCACACTCACCAGGATGGGAGTCTGAAAAATGCCCACCTCCACCCTCTCTGGTGTGGACTTCAGAGGCCTGGGTCCCACAGTCTCTCTGAAGGCCCAGTGAGCTGAGCCCATTGCCTACAGTGGGAACCCTCACTCATGGACTCTGTAGGGCCTCCCTCCCTGGCCTGCCTCCCTCCTCCACCCCCATCTCCCTCCTGTGCTTCCTGGGATCACTTGCAAATAAATCACCTGCATCCAGCTTCCTGCTGCGATATGCTTTGTGGGGAACCCACAGGTAGCCATGCCCCTTCCAGGCAGGGAGAGGAAGCACAGTACCCCCTGCCAAGTGTGACGTGGGGTAGGGTGGGGTGGCAAACACCAGGGTTCAGTTCAGGATTCAGCCAGAGCAAAGGATCCTGCTGCAAAGATGCATGCAGACAGCCTTTGACCAGTTTAAGGGGGAAAAGAAGTTGGGTACAATCGTAGTGTCAAAATGCTTTGGCTGCAAGTAACAGGAAATCCAACTCAAGCTGGTCTAAACAGAGGTGAGGGGCTGCAGGGTGGGCTTCCCCCAAGACCCCAGCTCTGGTCCCTCTGGTTCCCCTGATTGGTCCCCCACCCACCCCAAGGTGTGTAGGTGGATGGCCATGGCCATTCTGGGCTCATGTTCACTCGTGATGGTGTCTGAAGAGCTCCACCCCTGGGGGTGCCTCCTGGGGGCCCTACCAAGACAGACAGCTGGGGGGGGACCATGACAAAAAACTGGGTTCTTAAGATGGCAGAAGGGGTGGTGGAAGCTGGGTGAGTAACCAAATAGCTTCCACTGGAATTTTTTTCTCCTATTTCAGTTCCTTGCTGGTGAGTTGTCCTTAAACCTCTGCTGACTGGGAGCAGAGGCTTGCCTCCCGGCCCACGCCAGCCGACAACAAAGGGTAGCATATTAATCTTCATGGAAAAGCTCAGAAACGGGCAATCTTTTCACAGCATTTCTGTGTATATGGTGAACGCATGGGCTGTGGTTTAACTGTCTAAACATAATAAAGTTGTATTATGCAAGTAAACGTGTTCTTAACTGGAGGGGTAGATTTAAATATAAGAGTGTCCCATGGTCTTCTCCAGGGAGCTGGTGCTCCCCCAGCATCCTGTCCACAGCCCTGCGGGTGTCCGGCGCTGGCCTGGCCTTGCCTGTGTGCGGGGCTGGCTGAGCTGCAGGCCTGCCTGTGCAGGTCGTGGTGTGCAGCACTGGAGGGGCCGGAGCTGTAACGGCTCAGGGCCTGGCCTCCCTCACCAGGGGTCCTGAAAACACGGGACACATCCCTATCTCTCCCCCACTCAATCCCAGCAGAGATTTTTCAAGGCTTCAGCACCTCCTTTAAATAATTCCCTGCTCCATGTCCTGCCAGATTGAAGAAAATGCTCCCAAACACGGGAGCAACTTGAGCCTGGAGTCTCAAGTCCCCACCTTCCCCAAGAAACTAGAGTGGGCTTCTCCTTGTGGTGCAATGGAGGGGGGCGGGCGGTGGGCTCCACTTGCAGCTGTGTGGCCTTGAGCAAGGGAGTCCACCTGCAAGACCATGAGAGGGGGACGACGGTGTCTACCTCACAGGGCGGGGCTGGGGGTGGGGTCACATTAGAGAGTGCTGGGGCCCCAGGCACAGGGAGGCTCTCCAGCCACATGGAGCCCTGCCTCGCTGGATCAGTCAGGGTGCAGCTGGAGGCAGAAACCACCTCAGCTCTTTGAACCGAGAGAGTTTACCTAAAGAACTGCTAACCCTTGTGCGTGCAAAGGCAGCAAGAGGCCAGGGTGAAATGACTCAATGCCCAAGGTCTGTGAGGAGGTAGGCCTGGACTGGTCACTACTGGTCTGCCCCAGTGAGGGGAAAGGAACAGTGGAGCAGGCTCGGCAATGTCCCTTTGCACTTTGTCCTGAATGGGCTCCGTCTCTTCCAGCTCTTTGGCCTTTGCTGTGCCCTGTCCCCTCCCTGCGATGCTGCGTGGCAGGCAGTCTCTCAGACGGCCACCTAGCGACTTGTTTCTACTAAGTAGAATCCAACAGAGGAAATGGGATGTCATTTCCAAGATTATTAGGCTACAAAATGACTGTGACTCCCATCTTGCCTGCCTTCTCTTGCTCTCTCTCCTTCAGAGCGCTGGCTCTGGGAACGGTTCTGAGCAGACTGCAGCCAACAACCAGCGAGGGCCTGGCCTCGCCCGCGGCCACCGGAGAGAGCTTGGAAGCAGATTCTGCAGCCCCAGTCAAGCCTGGAGAGCCCGCTTGCCATGACTGGGCCTGGTTACCAGAACCTCGGAGAATTTCCAGCGTTCCCTTCTGATGCTCCACCCCAGACCAACTTTCTCTGACGTGGCAGCCTTCACACCAGCCCTATTAGGGTGTCAAGGCAATGGACACATACAGATGCTCCTTGAATTACGATCAGGCCACGTCCCAATAAGCCCATCCCAAATTGAAAATATTGTAAGTCAAAAGTACATTGGATACACTTAAACTACAGAACATCATAGCTCGATCTTCAATGTGCTCAAAACACACACGTTAGCATACAGTTGGGCAAAAACATCTAACACAAGCCTATTTTATAATAAAGTGTTGAATAGCTCATGTAATTTATTGAATACTATATATTATGTCAAAATTGCCACGGTTGTACCATGATAAAGTTGAAAAACCTTAAGTTGAAACATCATAAACCGAGGACCATCTGTATTTCCTCAGGTGGGCAAAGATTATATACATTATTTATTTCCTATAGCTGGTAGCAAAGAAGAATGCCCCACCCCTGAGTGAGGGACAGTGGAGGTATGGGGAGTTGTCCTTGACCCGGGATTCTGTGGCATCCCCCATGGAGTGCTGGCGGCCTGGGTCACCCTGCTTTGGCTCTGTCAGCACTTCCGTGGCCCATTTCTCACAGGTGCTGTGGTCCCCTGAGGGCTGCAGCTCCCTTTCAGCTCCTGCCTGGACAGTCTGGCCATGGCCCTTGAGGCAGGGACATTTGACCTCACAATGATGTTTCCTGGCAAGCCACCCAGCAACGGATCCTGGGGACCTACCCGGGAAGCAGGGAGATCTGCCAGGCTTCTCCCCACACTGTGGGGACAGAGGGAGCAAGGAAGAGTGGAACTTCATCCCTCTCTCCCCTGGAAAACCTGCCACAATTGGGTTCCCAGGGAAGCTGCCTCTGAGGTGGAGACCCACCTGCAGGAAGCTGTAGGGGGTCCTTCTTCCATCACAGGGGTCAGCCCTGGCAGGAGGGAGGAGAAGGAGCAGGAGGAGCTGAGGGAGAAGCGGGGCTCAGGTGCCCTGGAGCTGGGGCAGCCCTGCAGGTTACTGGACGTGGGCTGCCCTGGCGTGGGGAGGCTGCTCTTCCAGCCAAGGCAGTTCCCCAGAGGTTGGCAGCTCTGAGACCCAGGCCTTGAAGTTCTGGGCCTTTCCAGCTTCTCCTTCCCTGGGGCCATGAGCCTCTGACTCAGCCCTGGAGGTGGAGGCTGCGAGGAGACACGGAGGAGGAGCAAATGAGGGGACTGCACAGCCAGCCCTGGCCTTGGGGAGGTGACTCGAGCAGCAGCCTGGACCTGACTCATCCCTGGGGCTCGCGGCCCTTGACCCAACATTGCCCATCAGACGTGCTCTGTGCAGCTGCTGAGGCATCTCGTGACTGCGTCTCCTTGTCTTCTCCCACCTCCCGTGTGCTTCAGGAATGACAGCTTCTGAGGATCAACCCTGGGTGGCGCCTGGTGACCCTCATTTTAAAGACCACCCACTTCCTTAACCTTCACAGTGGCTACTACTAGCTACTTTCTGACCAGAGTTGACAGCTCGTGGTACTGACAGGAGCCCCCCTGCCCACTGCCACACTGGTGACTGTCGCCATAATAATGCTGTGTGACGTTTCACCCTGAAACTTCCCAACTTAAAGCAAAAAGCAATTACTTAGCTCAGGAACCCATAGCCGTGACTTAGGCTGGGCTCGCCAGGGCAATTGTCCCAGCTGTTGGCTGGTCTAGGGTGGCCTGGGCTGGGGCCACTGGGCACATTGCTTCTGTTCCGGGTGTCCCATCCACAGCAGACCTGTCGAGGGTGTTCTCACGACTGTGGCGAGGGGCAGAGTGAGCAAGCCCCATATGCCAGCACTTTTCAAGCCCCTGTTTGCCCCCCACTTGCTGACACCCAGCTGGCCAAAGTGAGTCACATGACTGATGTGGGGTCAAAAAAGGAAGACCCTTCAAGGGGACAGACAATGGGGATGGGTACGGGAGGTGGGGTAAGGCTGACAGCTCCCTGCCCTGTATGCTGCCTGACAGGAAAAGGAAGGCCAAGAAAGAAACCCCAGAGTCACACTCACAATCGCAAAGCTAATTGTGACATTAGAGCAAATGGTCAGGCCCCTGAGGACTTTCGTGGGTGGGACCAAAGTGGCCATGACCTCATCACCATGTGGCTCCTGGAGTCCAGAGCAAGCAGGATGCTGAAGGACATTCGTCAGCCCTGAGTAGAGGTGACTTATGGGGAGCTCAACGTGGGCGGGTGAAGGCCCTGGGGTCTGCTCTGAGCTGGCATGGAGCCTGTCCCTGTCACAGCCACATGGCTGGCCTGGACCCCACGGCCAGAAAGGGGAGGCGAGGAGGAGAGACACAGCCTTCCCTGGGGGCCTTCCCCAAGCTGGATTCTTGGTGGGCGCGGCAGTGCGGTGTGTAGGAACACGCCAGATGGGGTCAAATAATCCAGTCCCCTCCCGCCTGTGCTCACTAGGCTAACACAAGCCTGCCACACCCCCGTGCCTCCGTGGCTGTCCTCTAGGAGGCCTTGCCCTCACCTGCCTTGCGCTGGAATGAAATGCGACTCCACACGAGGCGTCTCACAAGGGGGTTCAGAACGTGACGCAAACATGGGTATTCAGGGCAGGAAAGCCGTTCACGATCAGAACTGGTGTGACTCATGCTGGGCATGAATGCGGGGTCAAAGGAAGATTTGTTTCTTTGGTTTCTCTTGATTTAGTTACTTCCAGCTCTGGGCCTCATTGTGCTGGGCTGGAAGGAATTTGACCTCAGTCATCCTTGGGCTTCTTCCTTGAGAAGAGCAGAGATCTCACTCAGGCCTTCTGTGGGGTCAAGGGTCCAGAGGCCCTGGTCACTGGTCTGTCCTGGGTGTGGCTAGACACTAGAACCCACCCTGCCCTGCCCCGTGTGGGTGTGAGAATCTTGACAAGTCTGGGAGTTCTGGAAGACTCGTACCTCCCAGTGCTGCTGGGAAGCACTGTCTAGACCCCATTCCCCAGAGAAAAAAGAAAATAAAATCACACAATAAAATGAAAAATAAAAATCCAGAAACAAACTCAACTGATTCTCTATTCCTACAAATAACAATGAGAATTACAATATTAATAATAACAGCTAAGTTGGATTGCACACTTACTATGTGTCTAACATTGTTCTAAGTTTCTTACAAATAATTAACTCATTTGATCCTCACAACAGCCCTAGGAGGGTGGTATTATTCCCACTTTACAGATGAGGACACTGAGGCATAGAAGCATTCAGTAATTTGCCCAAGGTGAAACAGATAACAAGCAGCAGAGGTAGGATTTGAACACAGGGACCCTGGCACTCTGGACCCTACGCCCTCCTGCCTCTCCAAAGAGAAGCACAGTCACCAATCGGATTGCTAAGTGTTGACTCTGGGCTCCCTCTCTGTAAGCAGAAACCTGCTCTCACCAGAAAGTGGAGTCCGGGCCTTGGAGGTGTCCACAGGGTTTTGCTCTCTTCTCCTCTGGTCCAAAAGCCCTTAGTACTTTCACTGAGAGTCTTGGGGAAAGGTGTCCAGGACAGACAGAGCCAAGGCTGCAGGCATGTTTGACATGCCTGTTAATCCAGACAGGTCATCTTGCACATCAATGTGCAATATTGATCCTCTGGTTGCACCAACTAGTCTCAGAGAAGGTGTGTTGGTCAGAAAGGGAGTTTGGGGGAAGGTTTCTCCAAGGAGACCCCCCCAAGCCTTAATCACCTAAGCTCAAAGGAAACTGCCTTCAATAAGAGGCTAAACCACAAGGAAATTTGTTCTTACATAAGTGGCTGCCCGGTGTTAGGGGTGGGCTTCAGGACTGGCTTAATCCAGGGGCTGTGGCCCCATTTCTCAGTGATTCTCTCTGCTCTCCTCTCCCTAATTGTGTCAGCTTCGTCCTCAGTCTGGTTTCCTTCATGGTGGCAAAATGGTGGCAGCTGTCCCAAGCCTCACACCCACATGCCCAGATGTCCAGAGAGAGGGAAGGTGTTTCTTTTCCCTGGCTCACTCTTAAGAGCCAGGTGCCATATTCACGTCTGGCTGTCTCATACTGGGTCACACGCCCACCACCAAGCCTCTAGAGCGCCTGCTCTGGGGCCCAGGGTGATGCCGTGTGCTGATTGGCTTAGGCCTGGATTCTTCAGCCAATCTCATTGCCCAAGACAAGAGGATGCCACTTGGACAAATCAGGCTGAAGCCCTGGGTCAGGGATGCTTGGGCAGGCCTGGGGGTGGGGGGCAGCAGCAGTGAACCTGAGCTCTGAAAGGAGAGGACATTTGTCACAAAGGGAGGCAAACCCCAGAAAATCAAACTCTCCAGCTTAGAGTGGTCCTTTGCTGGGGCTGGGCAGCTAGGCTGGCTTGTGGCTATGTCCTGACATGGATCCTTCCAGAGAGAGAGAGAGAGAGACTCCCTGGTCTTCGCTCAGCACCTTACCTTCTGCAGAGTGAGGAAGGTTGGAGATGGAATTCCTCTGTTGTGGGCCATCTGTCCAAGGTTGCCCAGGTGTTCAGAGACTCTTGGGAACTTGTGGCTTTGGTGCTCTGTCACTTACATATTTTATGAGCATGAAGCCATCTGAGGGTAGGTTTGACTCACATCTCAGCCAAACACCCCCAGGTGAAGAAAGGGCCCTGTGGTGGGAGGTGGGGGCTGGCCTGGGAGCCTCTCTCTCCCACAGCACCAGGGCAGGCACTGAGGCACCTGCTGATAACCCCAGCATGGGGACGTTTACAACAGAGTCATTTTAGAATGGTTCCCTGTTAAGCAGAGCGCTGCTTATTGGTGGCTGCTGGGGTGGAATCTGTGCTGCCTATCAGACCCCATGTTCTTGGTGATGCTTTGATAAACACAGATTAAAGATGTGTTTAAACAGCAAGCGGCAGCTGCCCTCATGCAGCTGGGGACACAGGAGAAGCAGGTGGAGCAGCAGTCCCCAGCCCAGCCCCTGCTCCTGAGCTCCCTCTACTCTTCACCTGGATTAGGCGTTGGGTACTCTTCAGGGTGCCACGACAGTCACCACTACCCAGATTGGGAAACAGTGTCGTTTACATGTCAGCTGGCACTGAAAGACTTTCTGGAGCCCTAAGCCAGCATGCAGAACCCACTTTCAACTTAAAATGGGGCAAATGTACCTTGTTTTTTTTGTTTTTGAGTGACATTATCACCAAAGTGATCATGTTGTGGTCTGGAAGGAAAATCACTCCTTGGCCAGACACTAAGAGTCAGCACATGCTGGTCATTTCTGGGGAGTGCAGGAGAACACGCACAAAACTTATCCTCAGGGCTCCCCCTCAGCAACTCCAAGTTTGTGAAAAAAAACAGTTGAAGAATGATATTATCTATGCAATGCTCACAAAACCATACTACATAGGATGTGAAACTTTTACGTGTGCAAACACATAAAAAATAAACAAGACTCCAGACCACAATCAACAAGAGAGGCTGCATCTGATGAAGTCGGGGGTGGGCACAATATTAACTCCACCACCCATATTTTCATTCTTTCTGAGTCCTTCCCAGGGTTGCTGGGAGTGGAGGCCTGGCTGCACAGGGAGATGTGGTTTGATGTCTGACCTTGTTTTGGGTTTAAAGGCATCCAAGTAACTTGTCTCAGCACTTAGAAGTGCATCAGAGCCAAATGTCTCCAAAACTGGGCCTTGAGCCACAAGGAGAGGAAAGGAGGCCGCGGGCTTGGCAGGAGTGTGATCCGGGTGGAGGCTAGAATCAGGCCCTTGGCAGAGGATCCCTCTGGGGGCAGAAGGGCCTTCCTATACCACCCCTCACCCCCAACCTGATTCAGCTCCAGAGAGATAAGGACAAATACTGAGCTGAGCTCAAGACAGGGAGGGAATGGGCCGGAGGGGAGTGGAGTTGGGGAGGTGAATAAGGAGAAGCTTTCCTTTTGAGGCTTTATAATATACTGGGCACATTTCATTATTCCTCAAAAAAAAATCCCAGGAACATCTCTTTGTCTCCCCCCTTTATAAGACAAGGAAATGAGGCTTAGGTAGGCCGAGGGGCACGGCCAGGCTGGGGTGAACACACGCTGTCTGCCTATAGACCCATGTCCCACTCCAGGGCAAATGGTGCCTCCGGATTTCAGGGACAGCAGAATGTGGGGGTGCCAGTGGATAGGACTTTGGGAGTGTCACCTCCAGAGTCAGCCCCACCCAGCCCCCAGGAAGGCTCAGCTCTCCCTTCAGCAGTTTCCTTGGTTCTCTGGCCCCCGGGCCAGGTCCTCAAACCCCAGATGTGCTTTGATTACCCAGAAACATGGAAAAATAAAATAGTGGTTACTTAATAAATGCAGGTTTCCAAGGCAGAAAAAATCTTTCAGGCATGTGGGGCCCAGGGTGGGTCTTGGGGGCAGCCATCAGAGGGTCCTGGTGGAGCCCCTTGGCAGGGTCCCTCAGCTCTCCTCCCTCTCTGAGCCCTCTGTGGCCTGTGGCTGGAAGCAGCCCACTTTCTAGCCGATCACCATCAACCCTCGTGCTGCCTGAGGTCCCAGAAGAGCCAAGTGGTGACCGCCTCAGGCAGGGTTTCAGCACGAGATGGACTTCCATACACACCTGCTGAGTGGAAGGACCTGGGCAGCACACCTGACTGTGACAGCAGGCAATAGCGAGCCCCGGCCTGTGCTCGTGCACCCAGTGCCAGTGCATCCGGCTGGGCAGGTGTCTTCATCTCTCTGGTCCCGACTGTCCCCCCGGAGGGCCTAAAAGCTTCCTCAGAGCACTGTGCAGTACCGTGCTTGGCACGAGGTGGGGACGTGCCTGATCTGAGTCTACAGGGTGGACACTGAGAGGTTGGAAAGGGCAACTTGAGTTCATGGAAACACCTAGCTGTCTAGCTTGGGTTTGGGTAAGAATCAGGACGCACTTTTTAGAGAATCTGCTTTCCTCTTTCTCATCTGAAAAGCTCTCACCAAGTCTATTTCTGATCTTCTGCTGGAAGGAATCTTTATTTTTAAGATGCTAACCTTGGCACATCCAAGCCACAGAGCGGCAGCTGGCAGGGAGCTCAGAAGGCGTGATAGGACCATGTGGGTGCGCCTGGAAGGTTGGCCTTTGCTTTCAGAGCAAGGATGAAAATTCTTGCCACAAACCTCTGGCCTTATAGGTCCAACTGAATGCCCCAGAACAAAGAAAACTTTTTTGTTTGTTTGTTATAGACATTTTTAGGTGCAAGGATTATTTTTATGAGCCAGAAGACACGCTGATGACACCATTTCACGTCTGCAAGAGCCACTTAGCCCAGGAGGTGCACGGTCCTCGTTCTGGTGACATCGTATCTGTACTCCCTCATTTCCCAGTCATGCCCACAGGTGCCCTGTGCCCCCAACCACATCATGTTCAGTTACTTAGCCACAGCCTGCCCGGGGCACCCTGGCTGGAAATGGTGACACTCGCTAAAGAAGAACAAAGAATAATGCTCCGGGGGCATCCCCTCCCTTCTGGAGCCACATCCCGCTCTTACGCTGCAAGGAAGAGACGCTGTGGCACGGCAAGAGAGTGGAGAGGCAGAAGCCCACGCCACGCGCTCCTTTTGCTTGCCTTACTTTCGTACACATTCTCCTCGCTCCTTCACCCGCTTCGGATGAGCCCTGTCTGATCTTGGGAGTCGCCCAGGAGGAGTGAGTTCTCCTCACGTGGCATGCCCTCTCCCCGGGCTCTGCGTCCTGGAAGAGCCTTTCTTCTCCCCATTGTGGTGAGACCGTCAGGGTCCTTGGGGCAGTGGCAGTTTGGGCTTCTCTCTGCCATGCAGTCCAGACACAGTGCCCCGTCTAAGAAAGCAGAAACTGGGGACCCCAACAGACCCTGACGAAGACCCTCCTCCCTGGGTGAGCATTCTCCAAACCATCAGCAGAGGGAAGTCTTGAGGGGACGTTCAAATGGGACCCATCGAGCCTGCTGGGGGAAGTTCCTGGGGAGGATTGCTTGGCCAGCACCCAGGCTCCCGGGCTCTAGTCACGGTATCACATTGTCCCTAACCGGAGTACATAGTGGATTTGGACAGGGTGGCATTTATCCTTATTTGATTATAAGTGTGGCCTTTTCCATTCCCTCTGTTCCCCTTCCTACCAATGGTTTTCACTCCAAGGGCTATAAATGAATACATTGTGAACTTCTCAAAGGCATGGACTATGTTCTTTACGTATGAATTGACAAGGATTCTTTGCTTGACCAAACTTTAGTCAGACTACTGGACCTTTTCCTAGGCCCATCTGTGCACTTTCTTGTAAACTCCGGTTTTAGCAAGAACCCTGCTAAGTCAGTTTAGCAAGAACACCCAATCATCAGTATCTGATCACCTGGATTATCGGATTGGGTTCCTTGTCCTCCACCATCCCCCAGGTGAGTCTGCTCAACCTGGCCTGTCATCAGTGAGAATCCTGTTAGGTTAGTTTAGCCAGAATCTCCCTTATCCCTGATAACACCTCTTAATAATTTTCCAGCCATAGACCCTCAATCTGCTCCTTGGCTGTAAATTCCCACTTGCCCGTGCTATATCCGGAGTTGCTGTAATTTCTCTCCCCCACTGCAAAATCCCATTGCATTGGTCCCTGTACCTACCGTGATGATCCTGAATAAAGTGTACCTTACTGTGCTTTAAGTGTCATCAAATAATCTTTCTTTAACAGTATTTTTGCAGGGCCTAGAATTGTATCTTAAAGATCATAGATACTCAGTAAATATTTCTAGAATAATAGGACCTGAACTTCCCTCCTGCATTCATTCATCACAGATTGCGTGGAAAGTACTGCAGTGGGCGAAATAGGACTACTGTACATAGAGAAGGAAGTGACCTATATCATTAGAGAACTATGAATAAAATGTTTTATAAGCACGAAAGCGGGGGAGAGCTTGCTGCTGCCCGGGGAAGTGAAAGGGTCCAAAGGTGTCTGACCAGGAGGGCCAAGAATAAGCAAAGGGTGGCGGTGTGTGTTCACAGGGCTCAGGTTGGGATCCACACCGTCGCTGGCACAGGTAAGGAACAGGCTTTGCGGGGAATGTGGATCCTTACAAGCCAGGATCCACAAGAGAGGGGGAGGCAGGACCCCCGTCCCCTGGCATCCCACAGAGAGCAGGGCAGGGCCTGGCCAGCAGATGTTCCAGGGAGGCTCCCACCTCTGTTATTCTCCTTTTTTGCAGGGCCCACATGAGAAAGCAGCCCCGTCACAGGGGGAATACCCAGGCTGCCTGGTGCCAGGAAGTCTGGGTCGTGGTGCCAGCTGTTTGCTGGAGTTGTCTGGGAATGCCAGCTGTCTGGCAACTGGAGACCCTGGCCCAGGAGAGTCACAGAGAAACCACTCGTCCCAGAGGAGGCTGAGCTCAGTGGCAGCCCCTCTGGCTGGAGGAAGGGGACCAGGGACCCGGCTAGCTCATGGCACAAGCAGCACAGTGATCCCTCATGTCTGTGGATTATCCTGCTCCATCATCGTCATGACACAGTGAGGCAATCAGTTGCTGACATCTAGACAGAAGGAATAATTTTGAATTTAAGAAAATGTGAGGATCAGAAGCCATTCTGTATAAGAAATTCGTGAAAACAAAGGGCAGGGGAACAGGTTGATACAAGAGTGAAGCAGTGTTAGGATAAAGGACAGCAGGGCAGACACATCTGTCCGTAAGAGAAAGCGGATGGCACAGGGATGGATTTGTTGTACCAAGCTGTCCTGCATCCCTTCCCACCCACTAGTGCTGGCAGTGCTATAGGATCAGATGACAGCCCAAAGCACCCTCCCACAGGTCTGAATGCTCCCTAGGTGGCAGTGCGGGTGCTGGGAACCATTGACTGCAGACCCCTAGAAGGGTTTTGCACATGGGTGGTGTGGGCTGGGGTGGGTGGTTCGAGAAATACTGATGGGAGAGAGTTGACCAACTTTGGAAACTTTCTGGACCCAGGAAGTTAGTCAGAAGGAAGAGTTAAGCATGACTCACGTTGGAGGCAGATGGTGGCTCCCTGGTGACAAGGGCATGGATGTGGCCATTAGGGCTGGGAGTGGGAGAGGAGAGCTGGTTGCTTCTTCTTCTGTTTGTTTTGTATAATTTACATACCATAAAATTCACCTGTTTTAAACATTGCATTCAATGGTTATTAGTATATTTACAGAGTTATGCAACCATCACCACTGATTTTAAAGGACAGGTTGAGCATTTGTGAGGCTGAGGGTGCAGGCCAGGCCTCAGGGTGTGGAGTGAGTGGGGCAGGCCCACTCTGTGCCACAGGGCGCTGCAGGCAGGGCTGGCTGCCAGAGCCGGACTGGCTGGTAGACCTTCACCCCGCACCTCAGGCTGTGTTGGCTTAGCGGGTAGAAGCGAAAGGATGGCACAGAGAGGTGTGTGCAGCCGGAGCCCTGGTGGGGCAGCAGCTGGCACCGGAGGGCCAGGCCCCGGGCCGGGGCGTTGCTTTATCTTCTCCTCCCCTCCGTCTGCATCTCCCTACCTCCGCCCTGGCCTAGGCCAAGCTACCACCGCCTCTGCCCCGGCCTCCCATCCACTCTCCCCTGCATTATCCTGAGAAGGGCGACAGAATGCCAGCCTGCCCAGAATGCGTCACAGCTTCTCAGTCCTTGTCTGGGCGCTGCCACCAGCCTGGCCTGCCTGTGCCCCTGTCCGGCCCCACCATGGCCATCACACCATACGGGTCCTCCCTCAGTCCCAGGACGAGCCCTGCCTCCGAGCCGTCGGCCGTGCCTTTCCCTGGCCTAGAACATTCTTCTCCGGCTCTTCCCATGCCTGGTCACTTCTGGTCCTTCAGACTCCCTGGGGAGTCTGCCCCCATTCAGCCCCTTCCCTGGCACTTTCCATTTTCCTCCCGAGCACTCGCCACTCTTTGTAACTATCTCTTTGGGTATATTTTTGTTTACTGTCTGCTTTCTTTCCCCTAAGGCAGGCCCCAGCTCTGTGATGTTCCCCCCTGCGTCCCCCGAGCCTAGCACAGTACCTGGCACTGTGAAGGTGTGTTGTGGGCGTACATGGATGGATGCATGGAGTTGTAGCCTCAACTCTTACTATCAGGCTATAAAACCTTAGCTACATCTTCTAAATTTCCTTTGGCATCACTTTCCTCTTGTAACAAATGTGGGCAAAACTGTCTGTCTCCCAATCTTTCAGGGCTAAGGAGAGACAGCAGTTCTTGTCCGTGTTGTTATGTGGCTCTGGACAGCCCTGGTTTTCTTCTGACATTGGGACTATTTGTCACTGTAAACTGGTCCTCTGCAGATTGGCACTCCTAGTTATGCCCTGCAGTGCACAAGGGGCCTGGGAGAGGAGAGGGGCTGGAACCCAGTGGGGCTTCTGAGTGTCTTAGCCACACTGTGTGTCTGGGGGACAAGGTGCTGGTCCTGGCTGCATCTCCTGGGGACTCCAGCCAGGCCCTGCCTGTGGGTCCCTTTCCAGAGAGCCAACAAACAACACCCTTCTTTCCTGTCTTGTGTGGCTTTTCAGCAGGTTGGATTTTCTCATTTAAGGTGTTTGGAAAAGGGAGTCAAGTTTCTCTTCCCCCTTTGCTACCTTCTGCCCCCTCTGCGGTTACTCTGGGACACACTGCTGATCTGTAAATGATGTTTTAGCTTTTTCTTTGTTGTTGTTTTGGTGCTGTGAAGCCTGCCCTGTTAACACCAGGTGCTGAAAGATGAAAACTTATCATCAGTCACCATCATCAAAGCAAGGTGGGGTAGGATGGTTTCAACTAGTCCCAAGTTTCCCAAAGGAGTCTGGCCTCTTGTCAATTCTTCTCTGCCCGAGGCTGACATTACTAGCAGAACAAAGTTTTCTTTAGCTGCCCAGTCTTGGGTTTATTCAGTTAAAAAGCTTATATAATGGGCTCTGTGCTAAGCACAAGCAAGAGACCAGCATTTCTTGACTGATAATATATTAGTTGTTTCTTGCAATTTGACTGTGGGACTCTAAGAATAGTATATTTTTCTGGAAGCAGGATTTTAACAACCTAGAAAGCTTAATTAAGCTTTCCTGCTGCATTTTTTAAAATTGAATTAGTAGCAGGAGAGTATTTTTAGAATTGAAGTGATTATTTCATGTAACAGATACATGTCTGAATATTCTTAAACCTCTATATAGGCCAAAACATAGCTAAAGAATTGACTTCACAAGTCTAAAAGTATGAGCGGTGGCCTTCACACACATGATCACTATCATATCTATTTATTCTGTTCATTCATTATTTACACTTTGAATTCTTTCTTCCTAAGTACAGGTGAGGTGGGGTTAGGAGGAGAATTTTTAAAAATGCTTTACAAATACGGTAGACGTCGAGTGTTTTTCAATTCCCCCTGGTTTTGCTTATCCAAGTGGGTCCCCTTCCTGGATTTCAGCCTCATTTAGATTTTTTTCCTCTGTTAGAAGGAACCAGGGTATCACATGGTAGTGAATATTACTTTGGATAGTAAAAGTACCATTAAACATTTTTGTTATGAGGAAGCTGCACGTTAAAAAAGACAAGCAGCTATTTAACTAAAGCTTTAAAGTATACATTGTCTCAGCAACTATGGTGAAGGCTCAAAGGTGAGGTACTGGATGGCATGTTTTCAAACGAATGCTCTAGCCCGAATGGACCTTTAAGACTTGAGTAAAAAGCATGGCATAAAGGTGGTCCAAATGAAACTCTCAGATTTTTCTAGAAGGATCTTTCTATACAAGTAGAATAAAGATTATTTTAATATTGGTAACGTGGAAAACGCAGTTTGCAAATTATAGCCACCACAAGTCCTGATTAAGATCACTAAAATATTAATATACAAATAATGGGAGGCATCTAATTGAAGTAGAGGAAGTGATTTGCGGTAGAAATTATCCACATTTGCACGCTACAGGTTTGGCAGAGGGGCTGAGAGGGATCCTTCAAGAAACCTGAGGGTGCGGTGGGGTGGGGCGTGTTGAATTCTATTTGAGGAATTTTCCATGTCCTCTGAGATAGGCTTGCCAGTTCAGATACATCAGTGAGATCCACACAAAGATATGGGACTGGGCAAGACTGTCCCAAAGGAAGGTGGCGTGTGAAGACAACTCCTTGGGGTGGCCACAGGCATAGACAAAAATCAAGTTATTTCTTGCTTTCTTTTGATATTTGTGGTATCAGATAGTTCTGTTCTTTAATCTCACATTTCTATGTTTACCTTTGAGTGAGTTTCAGTATTTCTCCATGCCTCTTCCTCTGCCAAATACTGCAAATCCAGGGACCTTAAAGATTCTTTATGAATCTTGCACCATTTCTTCTGAAACTGCATAGTGTCTCCTTCCATTAGGGCTTGTTTGGTGACCTGCAAAACCTCAGAGCTCCCTTCATCTTCAAATGCTCAGCTTAGCTTCCTTCAGGGCAAACAGAGGTGGGCTCGCTTTCAATCTGGTCTTCTAAATTTTGATCCTAAGTCCTTCTTCAGAAGGACCCACCACCACACCACGGAGACAGAGTCCAGGCCACCCCTCAGCCTATTAGCAATCTTGGCTGCTGGCAGGTGAGTGCCGGACACCAGCAAAATCGGGGCACCGTGCAAAATTGTAGGACCATGGTTTGGTAGAGGCAGAGAATACCAATGGGACGTTTCTTTCCTTAAATTTGGATTTCCTTTCACTAAGCAGGGTGCATAATGTTAAACCAAAAGAGGGTGGAGAGAAAACATAGGCACCGGTGAAATTATGCTGATTTTTGTTTTAAGTAATGCCTTCTTCCAGAGGTGGTGGTGTTTATCATCCCCCCTCCCCACCCCTTTCCTTTCCTCCTGACTGCGATCTCTTTAGTGTTCACACTCCCTAAGTCTGCAGAGTTCCTCAGCCATGAAAACTCCCTGAAGGGTGTGGTCTGCTCTTCTGCAGCTGACATGCATCTCCCCTGCTGCCGCTCTGGTCTTTCCAATCTTTCTGTCTTCTCATTGGCATTAATTTCTGTGAGCTGCTTGTTTTAACTAAAGCTGGATCCTATATCTCATTTTTGCAGTGACCCCAGATCAGTGTGTGAACTATTAACATTTTGGCCATGAATTCGATGTAAATCAATGCTGTGAATTTAATATTAAACAAAAACTTAATTGATCAAACTCCAGCTCATTTTGTGGTTGTTGCTCTTACATAACATGCCAAATGTAAATGTTTCAGGGAAACCTCTGACTGAAAACTGTGCGCGACCATGGCACACAGATAGGTTCCAAACAAAAGTACATGCGGAATTATTAATAAATCCTATTTCAAGGCTGTAGTCATAAGTGAACTTGACATTAAATAAAAAGATAATGTTTTCCAAGATTGCTCTGGTTGAAAAGAGCTGAACTGATCGTGTGTGTTTATAAAAGTAGCAGCAATGTAATACTTGCTTGTAAAAAAGTTAATCGCTCAATTGCCTTTCGCAGATAGATTGGTACTGCAGAGGGAGAAACGGAAAGAAATTGACATTTTCAAATACAATAGAAACAAAAAAACTTTTTAGGTTTAGAAATATATTAAATATACATTAAATATAAAACATTAAGTAATATTTGTAGAAATGCAATACTATGCAGTCAGTGATTATGTACATCTATATTTATTGATATGGATTTTCACATTAGGTGAAGAAAGCAGGTTATAAAACTGCACATAGTAAGATACCATTTAAGGCCAGGCTGCGTGGCTCACACCTGTAATCCTAGCACTCTGGGAGGCCAAGGTGGGAAGATTGCTTGAGGCCAGGAGTTCAAGACCAGCCTGAGCAAAAGCAAGACCTCCTCTACTAAAAATAGAAAAATTAGCCAGGCGTGGTGGCCGGCACCTGTAGTCCCAGCTACTTGTGAGGCTGAGGCAGAAGAACCGCTTGAGCCCAGGAATTTGAGGCTGCAGTGAGCTGTGATGACACCACTGCACTCTAGCCCGGGCAACAGAGCAAGTCTGTCTCAAAAAAAAAAAAAGATACCATTTAAGTCAGTCCATGTGTGTACATGTAGGATCGTTCAAGAGTGAAAAGATAGACAAATACTCATCAAAAGATGAGGGGCATTACTGGGATTTCAAACTTTTCTTCATGCTTTCTTCCAGCCTGCAGTATTGCTTTTGTAACCAGAAAAAGGCCTTTAATATGACTTAGAAACTATAAAAAAAACCTACATAGATAGAGAATTCCTGCAAGGGGACTGGGATTAAAGTATACTCCTGTACTAAATAAGAAAGAATAGGTTTTCCCTTTTCGGTCAGTCTATCTAAGTGTTTTCTTAAATGACTGAATTATATAATTAATGTACAGGACCCAACAGCAATAGCTCAAAACAAACTTACCTAGATTCTTTCAAATATTAAGATCAGACCAGTAATACTGTAACTGGATTTTATACATTTTCTTTTAAAATTCTTTGCCTGCCCAATCAAGTAAAGAATACATACCCAAAGAGAGCAAGGTATAACTACTGTTTTTATATGCAATTTAAAAAGATCGGGCCAGTTGCGGTGGCTCACGCCTATAATTCTGCCACTCTGGGAGGCTGAGGCGGGTGGATTGCTTGAGCTCAGGAGTTCGAAACCAGCCTGAGCAAGAGTGAGACCTCGTCTCTACCAAAAATAGGAACAAAAAATCAGCCGGGTGTCGTGGCACGTGCCTGTAGTCCCAGCTACTTGGGAGGCTGAGGCAAGAGGATGGCTTGAGCCGAGGAGTTGGAGGTTGTGGCGAGCTATGATGACGCCACCACACTCTACCCATGGTGACAGAGTGAGGACTCTCTCAACAACAAAAATAAATAAAAATTAAAATTAAAATTAAAAAAATAAAAATGCCATTTATTTAAAATCTAGACATAGTTTCAATCTATTGAATTACACTGTACATCATCAAAGAGGGTATAATTCTTTGGTCAATAAATGTAACAGTGACTTTTATCAGATTCAGAGAATTATAAATAGCTTTGGGTTAAGGTATTTTCGGAATACCTGATAAAATAAACACCAATATTTAATAGTTATGCTGAAAAGATAGGACCTTTAATAAATAATTCTTTCCTGAGCATTTTTGTTCTAGATAAAAAATAGTACCAAAATAGTGTTGGAAACCAAGGAAAAAAGCAAATATGTTTTCCAGCTGCTTAAAGTACTACTTCCTAGTACTTTACAGAATTTTGCACTTGATTATATTTTCAAACACATTAACTTCATGGTGTTTTACTTTCAGCAGGTTTTGGTCCTTCTGGGGCCCTCATTGGGATGGCAACTCTTTGATCAATGAATAAAGTAAGTTGGAAGAATCACCAAGCAGAATTTTTAAGTTACTGCAGTATTGGCCTGATGCTGGTGTCAACCAGTGAGAACAGAACCTAAAACCAGGTGAGCTGTTAGCACTGAGTTTCCATCCATTTTATAGCGACAGTGACAGCCGGTCCATTCATGGCTTCTGGAAGAAGTGTTGGTCTATCCAAAAAGTTTATTAACAAATATGTAAAGTAAGTTGCTTCACTAGCTTTGAATTTTTAAATTGAGATTAATTTACATACCACAAATTTTACCCCAATTCAGTGGTTTTCAGTATATTCACAAGGTTGTACAACCATCACTGCCATCCAATCGCAGACCTTTTCCATTACCCCAAAAAGAAACTCCATACCTGTTAGCAGTCACTACCCATTTTTCCCTCCCTTCAGCCCCTGGCAACCACTAATCTACTTTCTGTCCCTATGGATTTGCTTATTCTGGACACTTCATATAAATGGCATCCTACAACGCATGGTCTTTTGTGTTTGGCTCCTTTCTTTTTCATGTCATCATGTTTTCAAGGTTTATCCATGCTGTAACATGTGTCAGTAATTCATTCCGTTTTACAGCTGGATGATATTCCATTGTATGGATAGACCACATTTTATTCATCCATTCCTCCATCGCTGGGAATTTGATTTGGCTATTGTGAACATAAACTTGTACATTCACGTACAAGTTTTTGCGTGGACGTGTTTTCACTTCTCTTAGGTACCTAGAAGTGGAATTGCTGGTCATATGGTAACTGTTGAACTGTTTGAGGAACTGCCGGACTGTCTTCCATAGCAGTTGAGCTGGCATTATATAGTTCATACCTTCCCACCAGCATTGTATGGAGATTTCTAATTTTCCACATTCTTGTCAACACTTATTGTTGTCCACCTATTTGATTATAGGCATCCTAGTGTGTGTGAAGTGGTATCTCATGGTTTTGACTTGCATTTCCCCAATGACTAATGATGTTGAGCATTTTTTCATGTGTTTTTGGACATTTGTATATATTCTTTGGAAACATTTTTATTCAAATCCTTTGCCCATATTTTACTTGGCATTTTTTCCTTTTATTGTTGAATCATAAGAATTCTTTATATTCTGGATATTAGAGCCTTGTCACATATATGATTTGGAATAATTTTTTCCCATTCTCTGAGTTGTCTTTTCACTTTCTTGATAGTGTCCTTTGAGGCACTATGTTTTAAATTTTGATGAAATACATACAATTTATCTATTTGTTCTTTGGTTGCTTGTGCTTTTGGTGTCATATCTAAGAAACTATTGCTTAATCCAATGCCACAAAGACTTACACCTAGATTTTCTCTAAGAATTTTATTGTTTTTATTCTTACATTTTGGTATAAAATCCATTTAGTTTTTGCACATGGTATGAAGCAGGGGTTCCAATTTTATTCTCTTGTATGTGGCTATCCCACCAGCACTATTTTTTAAAAAGGCTATATATTCCCTCATTGAGTTGTTGTAAAACCCTTTTCAAAAATAATTTGACTATAAATGTAATAGTTGATTTCTGAACTCTCACTTCTATTCCATTGATCTATATGTCTCTCCCTATGCCAGCACCAAAGTCTTAATTATGGTAGCTTTGTAACAAGTTTTGAAATTGGGAAGTGTAAATTCTATAACTTTTTCTTCTTTTCAATGTTATTTTGCTATTTTGGGTTCCTTGCATTTCCACATTAATTTTAGGATCAGTATGTCCTGAAGTCTGTTCTGCAAAAAGTGCACCTGGTACTTTGATAGGGATTGCATTAAATCTGTTGACCAATTTGGGGAGTATTGCCATCTTAACAATATTGTCTCCCAATCCATGAACATGGCATTTCTTTATATTTATCCAAGTTATCTTTAATTTTTCAATGATGTTTTGTGATTTTTAGTGTATAAGTCTTGCCTTCTTTTGTCAAATTTATTCCTGTTTTATTCTTTTTTATACTATTGTGAATGGAATTGTTAATTTTCTTTTTGAGATGTTTGTTGCTAATATATAAATCAATTGATTTTTGTATATTAATCTCGTATCCTACAACCTTCTTGAATTTATTAGCTCTAGTAGTTTTTTTGTGGATCCCTTAATATTTTCTATATATAAGATCATGTTATCTACAAACATGGTTTTACTTCTTCCTTTCCAATCTGAATGCTTTTTATTTCTTCATCTTGCTTAAAGCCCTGGCTAGAACCTCCAGTATAAGGTTGCATAGAAGTGGTGAGAAAGGATATCCTTGTCTTATTCCTGATCTCTGGGGGGAAAGCTTACCATATTTTGCACCAATATATTAGCTATGACTTTTTCATAAGTGTTTTTTATCAGGTTGAGGAAGTTCTTCTATTTTTAGTTTTTTGAATGTTTTCATCAAGAAAGGGTGTTGGATTTTGTCAAATGTCAAATACTTTTCCTACATCCATTGAGATGATCGTGTTGTTTTTGTCTTTTATTCTAATAATATGGTCTACTACATTGATTTTATTATATGTTGAACTAGGTTTGTATTCCTGAAATAAATCCTACTTCGTTATACTGTATAATTCCTCTTTATATATTGCTGGATTCAGTTTTGTTAGTGTTTTGTCGAGGATTTTTGCATCTATATTAGGGGATACTGGCCTGTAGTTATATTTTCTTTGCCTGATTTTATTTTATTTTATTTACTTATTTTTTTTGCAGGAAATGTTTAATAAGCATATTTTATTTAAATAAGTACTCCAGTAGGAAATGGAGAATTCATTGCCTTTACATAGAAGAAGGCTGCATAAATAGTTATCTGTCAAATTTATATGTGCAGCTCACCAACATTCCCTTACTGGAAACATCAGTATTTCCACATGACAGTTCCCAAAAGGACTTTAAAGTCTCAAAATTCTGTGTCTCCTTTGGCTTGCTTCTCTCTTGATTCCACCCAGGCTTTATTAATGGTTCACTTCATATCATCATCTCCATCTTCATAAAATTTCTTTAGAACATTCATCAATCCCTCACTAGGATCTGTTTCAGTGTCATATGAGGGCTTTTCTTTTTCTTTGCATTCTTTCTCAACCTGAGTTAGGTAGTCCCATCATGTGTTTTCTGCTTTCTTTCTACATAAGATAAGAACTGTATCAGTCTTGACTTTTTTTGAACTGCCTTCCACAGAGATGGGTTTCAAGAGATTGTTCACAATCACAGAGTAACTCTTCCCATTCAGATTCTTTACCAAAAGATCAAATGACCTCTCTGTGAAATGCACCTGCACATTCTCAGTGGGAACTTGGTGAACTCCAGTTAAGGTAATGTAGATTTTCACAAACTTATCTGACTGATCCCATCCGTAATTACTGATTTTCACTGTATATCCCGTTGTAATGGGAGCAACCACAGCAGCTGGCTTTTCATTGTCAAGATGTTCTGCTTTCCTCTGTGATTTCTGTTGCATCTTGTTCTTGATTTCTGTTTCAATCTTGGATTTTTCAGCTGTAAGGGCATCACGTACTCTTTTCCTAGTGGCTTTTTCCAGCAACAACTTTACTTCTTCTAGATCTTTCTGTAGCTCTTCCAAAGCTGAAGCCATGGTCGGGCTGCGTCAGGCTGAAGGCCCAAGCTGCAGCCACGCCGAAGAGGGAAAAAGAAATACCGCACCGGGCGCACTTACTCCGAGGGCAGACCCCACGGCAAAAGTCGCAGTGCCTGCAGCCTGTGCGTACACCTGGCCCTGTGTGCGATCACCGCCCGCCCTCTCTTTGCCTGATTTTAGTATGTAGGTAATATAGGCCCCACAGAATGAGTTGGGAAGTGTACCCTCCTCTTCTATTTTTTGGAAGAGTTTGTGAATAATTGGTGTTTAAATTTTTGGTAGAATTCACCAGTGAAAACAACTGCTCCTGGACTTTTCTTTGTGGGAAGTTTTTAGGTTACTAGTTCAATCTCTTGTTTGGATCTATTTACATTTTCAAATTTTTTCTTGAATCAGTTTGGTAGTATGTCTTTCTATGAATTTGTCCATTTCATCTAGGTTCTCTAAGTTGGTGCATATAAATTTCCTTATAATTCTTTTATAATTATTTCCATAATGTCAGTAGTAATCTTTCTTTACTGATTTTAGTAATTTGCATCTCCTCTATTTTTTGTAGTCTAGCTAAGGGCATGTCAATTTTGTTGATTTTTTCCCAAGAACCAACTTTTGGTTTGATTTTCTCTGTTGTTTGTCTATTTTCTATTTCATTTATTTTGACTCTAATGTGCATTATTTCTTTGTTCTGCTTGCTTTCAATTTAGTTTATTGTTCTTTTCCAGTTTCTTAAGGTTGAAGGTAGGTTATTGATTTGAAACATTTTTGAATATAGGCATTTACAGCTATATATCACCATTTAAGTGCTGCTTCAGTGGCATCTCATAAGTTCTGGTATGTTGTTTTCATTTTTATTAATCTGAAGGAACTTTCTAAGTTCCCTTATGATTTCTTCTTTGACCCATTGGTTAATTAGGAGTGTATTATTTAATTTTCATATATTTGTGAATTTCCCAAATTTCCTTCTGTTAGCGATTTTCTAATTTCATTCCATTGTGGTCAGAGAACATACTTTGTATGATTTCAATCCTATTAAAAATATTAGGACCTGTTTAATGACCTAACATATGTTTTACCTCAGGGCATGTTCTATGTGCACTTTACAATAATTTGCATTCTACAGATGTTGGGTGGAGGGTTCTACAGATGTCTGTTAGGTCTACTTGGCTTAAAGTATCATTCCAGTCTTCTATTTCTTTGTTATATTCTGTCTAGTTGTCCAATCCATTATTGCAAGTGAGGTACTGAAGTCACCAATTGCTGTTGTTGAATTGTCTGTTTCTCGGTTCAATTCTGTCAGTTTTTGCTTCGTACATTCCTGTTCTTCCTGTTGTTAGGTGGATATATGTGCATAATTATGTCTTCTTGTTGGCTTGACCTGTTTATTATGTAACGTCTTTGTCTCTAACAATAATTTTTATCCTAAAGTCTATTTTATCTGACATTATTGTATCCACTCCAGCCTTGTCATTGTTTGCATGATATATCTTTTTATTTTCAACTTATTTGTGTCATTGAATCTAAAGTGTTTCTCCTGTAGTCAGCATATAGTTGGACCATTTTTACCCATTCTGTCTTCTCTGCAGATGTAAATGGAGTGTTTAATCCATTTACATTTAATATAATTATTCATAAGGTGGGATTTAATCTGCCATTTTTTTCCCATATGTCTTTTTGTTCCTCTATTCCTCCATTACTTCTGTGCCTTCTTTTGTTAGATTTTTCTAGTGTATCATTTTAATTCCCTTGTTGTAGCTTTTACTAGATATTCTTTGCTATTTTCTTAGTGGTTTCCCTGAGGATTATAATTAAACATTTTAATTTTTAACAACCTAGTTTGGATTAATACCAACTTAATTTCAATAGTATAGAAAACTTTCGTTCATATGTTAAGTCTTTTCCTTCCTTTCCTTTTACTGATACTATCATACAATTGTTTTTTCACTTTATGCACATCAACACAAATTTATAATTATTGTTTTATGCAGTTGTCTCTTAAATCAGATGAGGAAAAGAGTTACGAACAAAAAATGCTTTCATACTGCCTTTTATATTTACTTATATAGTTACCTTTATCAGTGCTCTCTATTTGCCCATGAGGATTCCAATTACTGTCTACTGTCCTTTCATTTCAGCCTGAAAGACTGTTTATTATTTCTTACAGGGAAGACTTGCTAATGAATTCTGTTTTTGTTTACCTGAGAATGTCCTGATTTCTTCATTTTTGAAGGATAGATTTTCTGGATATAGAATTCTTACTTGGTAGTCATTCACTTTCAGGACTTTGAATATGTCATCCCACTGCTTTTCTGGCCTCCATGGTTTCTGATGAGGATTCTTGGTAAATGAGTGACTTCTCTCTTGCTTTCAAGATTGTCTTTGTTGTGATTATGTGTCCAGGCATGGATCTCTTTGACTTTATCCTACTTAGCATTCGTTGAGCTTCTTGTGTGTATAAATCAATGTGGTTTTTTTTTTAATCAAATTTCAAAGTCTTCAGCCACTATTTTTTCAAATATTCTTTCTGCCTCTTTCTCTTTCCCTTCTGGGACTCCAATTATGCATGGGTTGGTATGCTTGACAGTGTCCCACAGGTTTTTGAGGCTCTACTCATTTCTCTTCATTCTATCTTCTGTTTCTCAGACAAGATAATCTCTATTAGTTTTCTCATTTTTTGCTTCTGCTTGCTTAAATCTGTTGAGCACCTCTTGTGAATTTTTCATGTGTTGTTGTATTTTCAACTTCAGAATTTATATTTGGTTATTTTAAAGTAATTTCTTCTATAGATCTTTATTATTTGGCAGAGCATTTTCATGCTTTCCTTAGACATAATTTTTATTTAGTTCTTTGAACATATTTTGAATAGCTGATTTAAAGTCCTTTGTCTAAAAGTCCAATGTCTGGACTTCCTTGGGTGCAGTTTCTTATTGATTTTTTTTTCATGTGTATAGGACATACTTTGTGTGTCTCGATTTTTATAGAAAACTGGACCTTTTACAGATTAATGTGGCAACTCTGGAAATCATATTTATTTATCTCCCTGCCAAGGTTTGATGTACTTGCTGTTTTTTAGTGACTCTTCTGAACTAATTCAGTGGTCTATATTCTTTGTAACGCATGGACATTGAAGTCTCTGCTCAGGTGGTTTAGTGTCAGCTAATGACTGGACAGAGATTTCTCTAAACATCTGAAACCAGTAAGTCTCCCAGTCTGTGTTGAAGCTGTGTGTGCATGTCGGGGCACCCCTTCAACACTCAGCCAGGAAGGTGACAGCTCTGCCTTTGGTTTCACTTTCTGCTTGTGCAGCAAGGTCAACCTAAGATGATAGCTCTGGATGTTCTTAGGCTTTCCTGAGCAGGAATATAACCCTTGAAGTGTGCAAGGCCCTATGAATGTGCATGACCATCCAAATTTCCAGGAATATCAGAGCTTTTCAAAGCCCCTGTGGACATCTCATTCCCCAGCTTTAAGTTTTCAGTCTATTGTTTGCTCCAAGGGTTATCCACCACTTCAGGAAGCCACAAAGTTAATCAATTGCCTCTGGGAGTTTTTTTCAACAAATGTCCCTGGGGAAAAGGCTTTTAACACCTGGCAAGGTCCAATCTGGTAAAATAAAGACAGTCTCATAAGTGAGGTCTTCCAGGGAACTGCCAGACAGGCCAAATAAGGACAATTTTCTGGGAATGAAGCTTTAAAGGAGTTCCAACTCCCTTCTGCCTCCTCCAGTGGCTTTCAGGCTGTTGGTTTTCAAGGATAAGCAGAGATGGAAGGGCGGGTATGGAAATAAGGCAAGTTAAAGATGCCACAAAGCTCACTGTTCATACTGAGATTTAGCCATTTCTCTTGAATAAGTACTCTTTGGATTGTTGCAGCCTTTGGTAACTTCCTGAGTTCTGAAAAAAGTTGATTCTGACATTTTTTTGCCAATTTTCTCCTTGCTTTTATGGAAGGGAGAATTTTCAGAAATCCTTGCTCCACCATTTTCACTGGCTTTGATCTAAGTATTTAAAGCCCCCCTTTCTTTCTTGACAAAATCAATTTGGTTAAACCAATGAAGCCACCATCATTGAAACTTCTGAGCATTCACATGGTTCAAGCTCAATTATTCCATAAAATAATTAGAATATATTTGGTTGCTGTGAGATGCAAGCGAACTGGATATAGTGTGAGTTTTAGAAAATGGCCACACTCCAAATGAACGTTACCATAATTTTTCAGAGGGCAGACTCAGCATCTTGGAAAATCCTTTCTTTATAAATATACACTTAAACCTTGGATTATTATAGACTTAAAAATCACTATGAGAAACAACACCTGATATTCTTTAACACAGGTAGTGAGAACAATCCACACCTGTGAGTGGAAGAAAACACAGCCAATCCTTGCAAGTCTCTTAATTACATAGAGAAATGATCTCCAAATGCTCCACCTTCTGCCCAGCCACCACACTGGGTTGCCAGTACTTTTCTTTCTCCGAAGTACAAGGGACCATATGGTCATGCTTCAAAGAGAACATCCTATGCTGTGAAGCAATCTCTTTTCCTGACTGAGGATAACAGTCACTCAGCTATGATCAATCCCTTTCCTACAGACACCTGCATCACTTTTAGATCTATTAGCTGGCTGATGACAGAGGGAGGTACTTCCCAGGTAGGGACAGTGAGATTTGGATGATTTTTAGACAGACATTGAGCTATTTACAAGAATACAGACTTTATAAAAATTCCCTCTGAAAAAAAGGCAAGATATTCACTGAGTTCCTAGAAAAATGTAGGAGTTCCTCATTAGGAGCAAGCTGGAGTGAATAGAAACCATGAGAATAAAAGAATAAAATGGCCAGGGTTACGTAAGGAAGCTTTAAGTAAGATTCTTACAGAGAGTGTGTTTATGAGCCTGTGAAATGAATTTACATCTCAATATTTAATTACATCAGGCTTCATTAGAGTTGGTCTAGTTAGGAATCCATGTTCATAAATCATCTGAATAAAAATATTTTGTGCTGAAGCAATGTATAGTGTTAAGCACTTTATAGTAACGATAAGAATGACTTTTCAATTCAGGGAAAAGAAACATAACTTTACTATCAATAATTTTTGAAATTGGATTTGTAAGTCCTAAGAGATTACAAAATAGGTATCTATTTTAGGGAAAACTATATTCAGAGCCGCATAAGCCAACTGGTGTTGAAGCCTTTTTTCTTAGACTGCAAACATTTTAATTCGTAATGCTCAATGTGAAACGAAACTGAGATGTACGTTAAACTAGTCAGACAAGCCAGAACATGAAAGGTTTCAGTGAGCCATTGACCAAAAATTGTTTAATGTATACCTCACTTTTCCAGAGGGGGCCAGAGTAAATTCTTCACTCTTCTCTATTAGCCAGAGTGGATACCCCACCAGCCAGGGATCTTCTGTATATTAATAATTTAAAAATTTTTTAAAGTGTGCTCAAAATATATATTAATTGAAGATGAAACATTTCACCTACACAATGTATGTAATTGAGGTTTTTGTTATAAAAATTAGGCACATTGAAGAACACTGATAGGAAAATCCACTAAAATGGCCCCCTTTGTACTACATGGTAGGAAGGCCTCTGCTCATGAAGCTATCCTGGACTTTAAAAGTTACCAGTAACCACACATGAACTCATTGATATAAACTTATCTGAACAGATGATACTTTCCAAGTAGTTCACTTTTTTTTTTTTGCATTACTCTTACTTGTGTGAGATATTTTTCTACCTACCATAACTGTTGCTCAAGAAAACAACATATATAATAATTTTAGATTCACCTTCCTGAAAAGCTTTGGACACAATCCAAATATACAGCATGTAGGCAAATTTTCTCCAGTCAACAACATTCCTTTATAATATCAAATGATTAAGAATGACATCAGGGAATCCAGCACAAAATTTCCAAAATGAACAGCACCAGGGAAATCACATATGTTCTATTTCTCATCAATTAAGCTCAGGTGCTGTACCCAAGAATTAAGGTTGTGACTGCCCAAATGATATCTTCCCAGCCCACTGCTGGTGTTCAGCACACTGTAGTTTATAACAGGTACAGTATATAACAGGATGGTAACCTTCTTTGTAAAATTTCAAACAAAGTACAACTAATGTATTATATACCTTATCTCAGTAAGAATCCTGAATATCAGGTTAGCACATTTCATGTCTCCATTCTAAGACATATGGTTGTAGAGGATGAAATAGAAAGATGTAGTGATATATTTACTGTCACCTAAATGACAGGTAGTAGTCACTTAGGCCTGAAGAACATTTGTGAAGCTTCATGCCATGTTTTTTCACCTGCCAACTTATATACATGTAGAGGTTACGCTACAACTTCAGTTATTCCAAAGGATGAAAGAAGTGTTACATTTTGATATCAATCTTCAGTTCCTATTACACTATGAGCCTTTGAAATGTTAAGGCTGAATAGACCAAGTTAAGAAAAGGGACAAGAGGAAGTAAGAACAGTGCAGATACAGTGGGAACACATGGTAACTTTCTGCCTTCGCCATTCTACGTGGATAGTGTGCTTTCCGGGCAGCAGGTGGTGTGACTGTAAAAAGATCACACATTTGTCAGTAACTGTGTAGGATTTTTTGGCACTGCTAGAGCCTAGCATTACAGAGTTAGAGCAGCTAATAAAATCCCATCAACCAAATTTTTGAGTAAGTCTGAAATTTTTGAAAATAATTTTTCTACCAAGTAAACCTTATTGGTTCTCCTTTCAGCCCTGCCTTTTAGAAAACTCATCATTAAAGTAAAAAACATTAAAAAAAAAAAAAAAGAATCACTTCACAGTAACCACATGAACATCTGGCAGCAAAGCAACATTAAATGCCATCCTTTCAAAGAAAGAGCAAACACGTGACTCCTCCACGAAGAGCAGTTCTTTCTGGCAGGGTGGAGGCTCACAGACTTTCTGTTTATGGATTTTCCTGCAAGTCCAAGGCTGAACTTGGACCCTGCTTTTCCTGTATTTTCTCAGTGGTATCTGGACAATAATATGTTAAGTATATAAGAAAGGAGGGTCAAAATGAAGATAATCTCATGCACCAGGTAAGTAAGTAAATGTGCACAGGTCGTACTTAGAGTCACCCTGCTAAAAACTAGAAGTAGCTGAAATCCGTTTTTCACATGTAACAAAAATACTTCAGTCAGTATAAATGTGATCATAAACCCATCTGACAAGAACACTGGAGGTCTTATTTTGATATGTGTTTTTTCCTCCTTTCTCATGATATGGAAACTGTTTAAATCTACAAAGAAAAGAATCAGCTCTTGGAAAGCCTCGAATATGCCTTCAAAAAAATCTTTTCAGGAAATAAAAAAATTTCAAAAATTATTTTTCTGTAAATAGTCTTTTAAAACACGAATGTATTTCTCTACGATCTACATTTTTGTTTTTAAAATCCCTCACAAAAGTCTCCTAATACATTGCAAAACTTGTAAATGGTTGTAACTTTCCAGAGGGTGTGTGTCTGGGATCCTTGCTGAGCCTCCACGGGAGTCCAACTCTGCCGCCAACTCAGGCACCCCACCCTGCTGTTCCAGACTCCTGAGGCCAGGGGGATTGCTGACACTAAAAACTGACAAGTTTCCACTGGAGAAACCATGGAGAATAACCTCTTGGGGAAATAATTCTCTGGGGAAAGAAAGAGATGAGAAGTATCACTGAAGGTATGTGTGCTCAAAAGTTAATTTGGCTATATTATCAAATTATAGTTCTTCAGGGAATGGAAACTTGCTTTATATTAGATTCGGGAGGCTCACCAATCTAAATCGTTTATGTATAAGACACACTCACATAAAAATGAAAAACACAGAAGACAAAGGGTCCTTAATTTGGGGGAGGATATATTCCAACTTGGGGGAAGGGTGAAGGCATTTTAGCTCTTCATGACATTTCCAGAGAGTTCCTCAGTGCCCCCACATTTGACAGGACAGGGTGGAAGGGCCTGTTCTGGCCTGGCTGGAATCTCCTGCTCCTGCCGCACACAGTGTGCGACGTGCAGGCGGCTGCAGTGTCAAGCTGGCAGCGCTCCTGAGGCGCTTGTCTTGAGTGTTTATCAGCTCAGCAGGTCAAAAGTCTGCAGACACTGGGTGGAGCAGCAGTAAGCCACAAAACTAACAGTTGTCCTCCTGGAAGGGGAAAAAAGGGAGAAAAGAACACTGTGAGTTCAAGATTAAAGTCCCTGGATCCTACCCATTTGAGACAGTCTTGTTTCTTTGTTAAAAGGAAGGATTAGGCATGGTCAACAAACTGCATAATAGAAATGTAAATTTCCTCTTAAAACTGAGTCCTGGAATCACGTAAGATATGTGTGTGCCTATGTGTACTCATTTTAATAGTAGTGATCAGATGACATGCTACCACTAAAGTAGCAGCTAAGGAAAAACAAGCCTTTTCCATATTATGTTCTCAATTCTGCATACTAGAACCAATAGTGCAATCATAGAATTTGAAGTACATTATAAAATCATATATAGAAAATGTCACCAATTTAGCCAGAACACATATATATCGCAGAGCTTAAACAACATAATTTTAAGGAATTTGTGCCACAAATGTATTCACATACATTGCATGTAGAGGAAATTTCAGAATCTGAATAATACAGTTCGAGGGTCTTCCCACATAACAGAGGAATCCCTTCTCAAGCTCCCGTTTGGGCACAGTTGTGCAGTGTGTCATGAGCCCGTGGGGCACTCTGATCCATCCGGACAGCTCCAATAGTCTACTGTTGTTTTCACAAGACCCCCCGTGCTGTTTTCCATTTCCCCACCCCTTAATCCAGTCTCTGCCTTCCTCTGTGGCCCAGGAAGGGGACCTCTACAGGCTCTACCACCAAAGCTGCCTGATCTCTGTCTTCTGGTTAGGCCAGTGGGAGGCACCTGTGGGAAGCTGAAGGGCAGGAAGAGAGAAAGGTATTTCTACCTCACTCCTCTGCCTGTGACTAGTGCTTCTACTGGGCAGCCCCTTTGACAGCTCTGGTTCTCACCAGGCTCCTGATCTCCCTTTGCCCTTCAGGCCTGCGGATTAAGGAGGGTAAGGGCTTCCTACTGTTGCGGGTCCCTAGGGGCCTCATCATCCTTGTGGGTGCTCTGAACTCTGCCTGAACTTCAGTAAACTGTCCCTCTTCATTAGGTTCTCTTTGAAATCCCAGCTGAACGTGTACTTTGTTCAGCAGCCCTAATACAGTGTGTGTTATGGGGAGTAGGCCAAGCAGTCTATCAAAATGACGTTCTGGGATTGGGACTGTGAGTGCATGCACGGCTCCCTGCTAGGGAGAAGTGGGACACCGCCAATCAGCAGCATGCCGTGGCATCACAATTACTCAAAGCATCACTTAACCAGAATGTTAATGGAAGTAAGGCACTGGGAGAGCGAGTGGCTGTGGCACTTGGTTGCTATGACGTCATGGTGAATTCAAAGTTTGTGGGGTGGGATGCCTTCTTCTGACTGTGCTGAAGAGATCTCGAAAAGAAAAAGATAAGCTTAGTGCCTTGAAATGTCAACTGAAGGCATGGGTTGAATATCAGAAAATTTCTATGGTGGCCTTAAAGGAATCCTTATCTTCTGAGGGTGTGAGGGGCATGGCTGAGGCCTGACCGTAGAGGTTTCAGGATCACATGCCAGATAAAGGTATATTTACGTCAAATCTCTCACACACGTAAAGGTGCTTGTTGGGAAAGAATGGTAACTTGAGACTCGAGATGGGAGCCTTTGGATGGGCACAAATCTTAGAACCACAAACCTCTAACATCTCTAAACATTCCTTCACGTCAGAAACAGGCCTTTCCAACTTCCAAGAAAACTAGCATTCCCATGCATAAAAATATTTCAATGGCTTCATCTGGGGTGGCTACCTAAAAAGGAAGTGCCTGTTTTTTTCAAGACCCACCACTACATCAACACTCATTGCCTTTAGGGCCATAAAGAGAGTACAAATCCCAGCATGATCCAGAGAGATCATTGCAAGGTCCACTTGGGGAGGAAATAATGTATACACTGAAGGAGCTGAAGGGCTTTGTCAAATTGTATTAGTAGTAACCTGGACAGCACGCATGGAAATGGATTCTAAGTACATTAGCCAACAAGAATAAATATAAGGTTGGATCAGGCCAACAAGGGTCCTTCAGTAAGGCCTTAGAATATAATGTGTTACTCGAGCACCTGGCAATGGTTAACGGAAGGCTTGACTCAGAGGAGGCCTACGGTCGATGAGACAGAGATGCTACAACTCCCCTTGCAGAGTCTAGAGGGAAGAGATCAAAGGCTTAGAGAAATGGGAACGTTGGAGTGGACCCAAGGTCATATACCCTGCTCAGCCACCTCCTGAAGATCTCTAAGAGGGTCAGGAAGTCTTTCCCTTCTCTAAGGTATATATATTTGCAAGGGAAACACAAACTGGAGGTAGCAAGTACACGTATTGCCTTAATAAGACATGCTTATTAGAGGTGAGAGAGAAACCCTGCAAAAGCTCAGATACCTGATACATCAGTGGAGTTTCAAATGGGAAGAAGAGTTGTATCTGGAACTGCCCACTATGAAGAAACAGATACACACTTGGTAGGACCTTTTGGATTTTGGAGGAAAATATATTTGGGTGGGAACTTTTGGTTCTGCCAAGATGGAGCAACCACATTCCTCCCAAGTCCTCCCTCTTAGAAGTAAAACGCTCTGGTCATAACACAACAAACAGGCATAGGAAGACTCTGAAAAGTAGAACAAAGGCAGGCTGCCAAGGGACCTTGGAACTTAAGGAACAACACAGCAGTGGTGAGTTCCCAGGGTGTACCTTATAGCCTTATAGATTGTAGACAGGATGCTGAAGACCACCAACAGGCACATATAAAATCATCTCCAAAAAAAAAAAGTCTGTTTCCCCAAGCCAAAGGACTGGGACAGGGAAATCTATAGAAGCAAAAAGTATATAAGTAGTTACTTATGGCTGGGTATAGGGCAATAGAGGGATAAGAGCTAAAGGCACTGGGTTTCTTTTAGGGCTAAGAAAATTTTCTAAAATTGACTGTGGTCATGGCTGCACATATCAGTAAATATACTAAAAACTACTGAATTGTATACTTTAAATGGATAAAATTGTATGATATGTGAATTATCTCAATATAGCTGTTGAAAATAAGAGAGCTAACAGGAGAAAGATAAATCCACAATTAGAATTGGGGACTTCAATACCTTACTCTCAGCAATAGACAGAACTACTAGAGAGAAAACCAGTAAAAGTACAGAAGAACTAAACAACACAATGAACCAAAGGATCTAAGTGACATATACAGAATACTCCACTCAACAGTAGCAGAACGTACATTTTTTGTTCAAATGCCCATAGAATATTCACCAAGAGAGACTGTATCCAAGGCTACTAAACAAACCTCAACAAATTTGAAAGAACTGAAATCACATGGAGGAGATGTCCGGTTTCACCTCTGACATGTAAAAAGCCAGGAAACTGTCACACTTGTCTTTACAACAAGCACAAGTTGAACAAACTGAAAATCAACAACTTTTTTCCAATCCATCAGAGAACTAAAACTGAACAACAAACTATGACCTCAAAATCTGGAGAGACAGATGAATCCAGAAAGTCACAGCTGAGCTGTGCTTACCTAGGCAAAGCTGCAAGAGCCATAAACTGGTAGGAACACTTCAATGATAATGTTTACAAATTCTGGGACATAAAACCACACCTTAAAAGATTAGAAATCATAGAAACTATATTCTCATACTACAATGGAATCTAACTGGAAATCAATAAAAGAAAGAAAGTGGAAAATCCCCAAATATTTGGAAATCAAACAACTCAATTCTAAATAATATGTGGGTCAAAGAAAAAATCCCAAGAGAAATAAAAAATATATTAAACTAAATGAAAATGAAATACAACTCATCAAAAAATTATAGGATATAGAAAAACCATACTTAAAGGGAAATGTATGGCACTAAAAGAAGGAGGATCTAAAATCAATCACCCAAGCATCTACCAGAAAACAGAGAATGAACAGCAATTTAAGTCTAAAGCAAGTAAAAATCATAAAAGTATATTCTCTCAACATGTGGAAATTAAACTACCCAGTTCTTTGACCCATGGATCAAAAATGACCACACTTCCATGGGTCAAAGAAGTCGTCTCAAAGAAACTAAAAATATACATGAACTGAATGAAGATAAAAATACAAATCAAATATCAAAAATCTGGGGACATAGCTAGAGCAGTGCTGAGAGAAATTTATAGCACTTAATGCTTATATTAAAAAAGAGGAAAAGTCTCAAATCAATAATCTAAGCTTCTACCTCAAGAACCTAAGAAAACAGCAAAATAAACCTAAAGTAAGTAGAAGGACTGAAATAACAAAAAGGAGAAACCAACGAAATGAAAAACATCACTAGGATTAAGAAGAACAATAAAACACAAATCTTTAGCAAGACAAAGATAAAAAGAGAGAACACACAAATTAATATTAGAAATGAAACAGATGCTCTCACCAGACTCTACAGCCATTAGAAAGATATAAGGGAATACCATGAACAACTTTATGCTCATAAATCTGTCAATTCAGAAGAAATGGACCAATTCCTTGAAAACCATAAACTACCAAAATTCAACTGAGATAAAATAGACAACCTGAATAGTCCTAAAACCATTTTAAAAAATTGAATTTGTAATTAAAAAAAGAAAAGAAATTTCCATGCCCAGATGGTTTCACTGGAGAATTCTAACAAACATTTTTAAAAGAATTAGAAAGAATTTTTACACAATCTCCTTCAGAAAAATAAAAGAAGAGGAACATTTCCCAACTTATTTTATGAGGCCAGTATTACCCTGACTCCCAAGTCAGACAAAGATAATATAAAACCAGAAAACTATAGACCATTATCTCTCATGTACATACATTAAAAATCTTCAAGAACATATTAACAAATTAAATACAGAAATGTATAAAAAGAATTACATATCACGATCAAGTGGGAGTTATTCTAGGTGTGTAAGCCTGGCTTAATATTTGATAATATCATTCACCATATCAACAGGCAAAAGAAGAAAAATATGATTATATCGCTAGGCTCAGAAAAAGCATCTGATAACATGCAATATTCATTCATGATAAAAACTCTCAGCAAACTATGAATAGAGGGAGATCTTCCACAATTTGATAAAGAGAACATTAAAAAAAAAAACTACTGCTAACATTATACTTAACAGTGAAAGGCTGAATGCTTTCCCTCTAAGACTGGGAACAAGGTAAGAGATCTATTCTCACAACCTAAGTCACCATAGTACTGGAAATTCTAACCACTGCAATACGGCAAGAAAAATAAATAAAAAAGCATACAGATTGGAAGGGAAGAAATAAAATTACTCCTTGGCCGATAGCATAACATGATTGCCTATGTAGGAAATCCCAAGGCATCTACAAAAAATACTCCTAGAACTAATAAGCAAGTTCAACAAAGATGCAGCATACAAGATCAAAATACAAAAATCAATCACATTTCCATATACTAACAATGAACACATGGAAATAGAAATCTAAAAACACAGTATCATTTACAGCCACACATAAAAGTGGAATATTTTGGTATAAACTCAACAAAACATTTAAGGATCTGTACGCTGAAAATTACAAGATGCTGATGAAAGCAGCAAAAGAAGACCTAAATAAATGGAGAGACACACTGTGTTCATGCATTAGAAGATTCATCATAGTAAAGATGTCAGTTCTCTCCAAATTAATCTATAGGTTAAATGCAATTCTTATCAAAATCCCAACAAGGTTTTTTGGAGACAAAGGTAAACTTATTCTAAAGAATATAGTGGACGTATCACTGTACCTGATATTAAGGCCTATTATATGGCTACAATAATTAAGACATTTTGGTATTGGCTGAGAGATAAAGACGGATCAACTGAATGGAATTGAGAACATCCGTAGTACGATTTTATGATATATGATATATTATTCACATACTATATACATATAATTATATATATATAAAACTAATAATATAATTATAGAGGCTTCATGACCTTTGTGCAGGTAAAGATTTCTTAGGACACGAAATACACTAACTATAACATTAAAATGCATAAATTTGCCTTGATTAAAATAAAAAACTGGTTTTCATATGACAGCTTTAAGAAAGTAAAAGGTAAGAATCACTTCTGAAATTTTTTAAATTTAGGAACTTATATAAATTTTAAATTATTAGATACTTTGTATTACCTCTAATTTTTAAAAAATAAAGTTGCTTAGAACCCTCATTCAGATAATTTTTATGCTACACCAAAATATACACATTGGTATAAATCAAAGTTGAAAAGAAACTCAGACATAAAATCATCTTAAATGTCAAGTGCATTTTGGGGGAATAGCTGACAAAACTAACTCTCCCTGTGCTTGGTTTTGTTTTTTCCAAAACATAATCATGTTAAGTGGAAATCATTCATAGAAGAGATACATTTCATACCACAATCATTGAGTTATTGAAAGTAAAGCTTCCAAGGAAGAGAATCCAATTCCATGAAGATATGGGACTTATGCTCACTGAAGCATAATGCCCACTGGATCATCATTAACTCCTTAGGAAGCCCAAGGGGTTGGGGTGAGTAAGTGGGAGATGTCATATTTGTGCTACAAAGAAACCCCAAGGCTGTGTACTTACTTGCTTTTGGGAGACTAATCTAATAGCATATTGTGTCTGCTTGTTGTATTATTAACCTGAGTTGTTACAAACAAACCAAATCTGCTGCTTTAAAAATGGATTTATGTTGGTTAAATCCTGGATTAATTCCAGAACTGTGGCACCAGAGACATGAGAGTTTTAGGGTAGAAACTCTGAGCTAAGCAATAAGCACTATAGTTAAGAAAAAGATGCTGTTAAATTACACAAAGAACATCAGACATGACATTTGTTGCTTTAGAATCTCTGAGCATATTTACAGGCAAGGCAGAAGAAAGAGCATTTCAGCTTGGTTTGAAAATACAGAAATACCACTATTACTTAAAAGAACGAATCACAATGCTGTTGGCACATATTGGAACCCACGAAAATCGTAAGAAACGTGGGATTTTTTTTCTGCAAACATGTTTCTTGATTGAAAACAAAAAGCATATCTTTGAATCACACAGAAATTCAAGCCAAAAGAAAAATAATATTTACAAGACAGAATTGATCAGATAAAATCTTGAGCCTGCATACATATTAACTTACTGAAGAATCATCTTATAACATTGTATTTGCTTGTTACATTTATGTTAATAGTGACTGTCCCTCATGGGAAGATTCAGTGGGCAGAATCAGAGGCTTAAATGTCACATAGTTGCTTCTTTCATGATTGATCCTTGCCCTAGACAGTGGCAGTGAGATATGTATGTGAAAAGAATTAGGTGGTTTGGTCATAGCAGAATTCCTAGTACCTAGTACAGAGCATGGCACATAGCGGATGGTCAATAAATAATTTTTGAATGTTATAATGAGGATGAAACAATAAAGAACAATTTACTTAAATTTGTTGAAGAATATTTCACTTGTGAAAAATTTCATAAGTCATCTTAAGAGGGTGCCAATGAATAGACTTCTGCTGAAAGAAAAAAAAAAATCCCCCAAATGAGTAAGCAAGTAATGTCAGTATTACTGCTTACTTGGTTTCATAGAAGAAACAAAATGTGAAACATTTCGTAAGTGACAAAATCAGATAAGCATTATATAGAAGAGATTACTAAAAAATGAAACTACTAGTGAGTGGGAGAAGGGAGTATTAAATTGTTCTGAAAGACGAAGGGAAACCATAAGATCTGCATGCCCTCTAACAAACAGGTCTCTATCCCAAGGCACAACAACCACCCAGACATCTGGCATTCTCATGTAATCACTCTCTCCTGGAAGCCCAAGAATTCCCGAAAGAACCAAGCTTCATAACCCTGAGCTTGAAAGGGGCCTGCCCAAGCCCTTGGTGACATCTCCTACCACAATGCCCTGCTGGCAGCAGACGTCTGCTCAAAGTGTGCTTGCTGACGGACTGGATAAATTAACCAACGAGAGGAGGAGTTCCTCTGAGCTATTTGGAAGGAACTTAAAAGTATTTTTTAAAAGAAACCATTGGCCTACCAATGTTTTAATAATTAAAAATATTTTTAATTTCTGAAGCAATACCAGTTACAAAAATTCAATACTACTCAAAGGAAATCACTGTTATGTTATATGAGTCCTTTGAGACTTTTTTTTACATATAAACAACTGTTTAAATGTGTATGTGCATGCATATACTATATATGTGCACATACATAAACACATATGTTCACAGCCTTAATTGTTTGACAAAAATTGGATCACACTATGTGTACTTTTATACAACTTGCTTAAAAACATTTTTACAAAAACATTTATTATTTATTTAATTATTTATTTGGAGACAGAGTCTCACTCTGTTGCTCTGGCTAGAGTGCAGTGGCATCATCGTAGCTCACTGCAACCTCGCACTCCTGGGCTCAAGCGAGCCTCCTGCCTCAGCCTCCCGAGTAGCTGGGACTACAGGTATGCGCCACCACGCCTGGCTAATTTTTCTATTTTTAGTAGAGACAGGGTCTCACTCTTGCTCAGGCTGGTCTTGAACTCCTGAGCTCAAGAAATCCTCCTACCTCAGCCTCCCAGAGTGCTAGGATTACAGGCATGAGCCACTGCTCCCAGCCTACAGAAAAATTTTGCTACAACAATCTTTCCTTTTCTTTTTTAACCTGTATAGTTTTAGACAAAGGGCCTTTAAACATCCCTCTAGATATAATTTTTTCAAATTATTGTTTTATAGAGTTATAAAAATATATCCTGAGTGTACAGAGTTGAAAATTAAAAGTCCCCCTCCCACCTGACTACTCATAACTCCAAATTCTTCCTTCCCAAGACAACCATAATGAAGAGTTGGATTTATATTTTTCTAGACTCTTTAGTACATACACTACACACACGCACATACTAATGTGTATATATGATATACACACACATGTATTTATTTCAAAAGTATCTTGTTCAGAATATCAGACAATATTTAATTTTGTATTTATAAGTACTATTTCAAAATTTCTTCATGCTATATGGTGATCTACTTACTAGCTAATTGTATGGCACAATAGCAAAAACACAGATTTAGAGCTAGACTGCTAGGGTTCAAATCCCAGCTCTGCTATGAGACCTTGGTCCAGTTTCTAATATTCTTGTACTGGTTTCCCCTGTAAAATGGGGATATTAGGTTGGACCATATGGAAGTCCTGAGGCATATGATTCGTATGATTCAACCTAACAATGCTCCCTATCTTACAGTACTAAGAGAAGGAATGTAGCTCAACTTCCAAGCTGGGTCTCCTGAACCCTAAGACCAGTGAGTTCTTTCCATTGCATCCCAGGGCCTGATTGCACAAAAGTAGATATGTCACCACAGCAAAACCCGAATGCACACTGTAATATCTGTTATGACTAAAATTTATCCCAACAATACGAGAAGAACCATTGGGATACTGGGCCATTTGCAGTTCCTGTCTCAAAACACCCTTGTGATTTAAGTAAGGCCCTTTAAGTGCCCGTGATGGATAATTTTACATCCATCATGCACTAACCAGGATAATTTTACCTGGTTAGGCTATGGTGCCCCACCAGTCTAGATGTTGCTGTAAAGGTTTTTTTTTTTAAGATATGATTAACATTTAAATCAGTAGACTTTGAGTAAAGCAGATTATGCTCCATAATGTGGGTAAGCTGTATCCAATCAGTTGAAAGCCTTAAGAGCAAAGATGTAGAAGGCATTCTCCTTAGGATTGCAGCACAGAAACCCTGCCTAAGTTTCCAGTCTGCTGTCCTGCAGAATTCGGACTGAACACTGCAACATCAACTCTTACCTGAATTTTCAGCCTGCCAGCCTGTCCTACAGTTTTGAACTTGCCAGCCCCCATAATTGTGTGAGCCAGTTCCTTAAAAGCACTTCTCTCTCTCTTTCTCCACCATGTAAGGACACAGTGAGTTGGCTGCCTCCAAGCCAGGAAGAGAGCCCTCAACAGAACCCAACTATGCTTGATTTCAGACTTCTCTCCTCCAGAACCATAAGAAAATAATTTTATTATGGCAGCCCGAGCTGACTAATACAGAGACCTTATCTGGAAACACTGTTCTTGCACATGTAACAGTTAAGTAAGGTACTTAGGGTGGGGCCCTAATCCAATATGACTAGTATCCTTATAAAAAGGGGAAATTTAGACACAGAGGCAGCCATGCATAAAGGGAAGATGATGTGAAGAGATGCATGGAAAAGACAGCCATCTACAAGCCAAGGAGAGAGGCGTGGAATAGATCTTTCCCTCACAGCCCTTAGGAGGAACCGACCCTGCAAACACCTTGATCTTGGACTTTCAGCCACCAAAACTGTGAGACAATAAATTTCTGTTGTTTAAGACATCTAGTTTGTGGTACTTTGTTACAGCATCCCTAGCAAACTAATCCAATGCCCCTGAAAAACTTTGGGTAGCCTGACTTCCTATTGGGAAATACAGAACTTGTGAGATCCAAAAATGCTTGGGAAAAGCTAGACACAGTGTTTTACTGACAAATAATCTTCTACGTTAAAGTTCTCTATTTTGATTAAGTTTTGGGAATGAAAATTTGTTATACCTATAGGATCAAAAGTCATAAGTTTACTAGCCATTCTTCTCTGCTATATATATTTGAAGGTTTGGGTATTTATTGTTTATGCAAAATGCTGTAATTTCTTTTTATTTCACTCTGTATTAAATTTAGGTTGAAACTAACACTTCCATGGAACTTGGTATTTTAGAAGAATATTCAATATGTTCCTTTTTAAAATAATGCCAGATGTCCACATTCATTTAGATATTGGCTGATATAATGTATTATTTTATGACAAGCAATGCATACTGAACTCTATATATTAGAAAACTTAAAAATAATCTTACCAAGAAGACCTTTTAGAGTTTATGATATTAAAAAATATTGATTTTATTTTCAGCAATAACCTACTATAGATTCAAGTATTTGATTTTCAGTTACAAAAAAAAATACTTTAAAGAATATGGTAGAAACTAAAGTCGATGCTTTTAATACAATCTCCATGGCAACATGGGAAGGAGCATAGCCCAGTGGGCCAAATGAAAGCTACAAACTCTCAATTTCAGACCCTACCATTAACTCACCACAGAAAGCCACGTTTGTATCTTGGCATTTCGTCTCTGCTATAAACAGAGGCACTCTGGCTTTACTCAACAAAAGGGCATTGCCTTAATCCTATCTATGTACTTGATATACTCATTTTACTAAGTTAATACTATTATATTTATGTTCTGAAACAATATAAGATTATTTGCACTACATTTCTAGGTTGTAGCAGGGATTTAAGTAGCAGTAAGTGGAAAATGCAAATACTGAATAAGTTCTCCAAATTTCACAAAAATGACTTCAAGGATCCACTTTATTTTCATAAATGAATTACCAAGATAAAAAATTTATTTTTTAAAATAGTATTTTGAATTTGATCAGCTACTAACTGAGCATCCTGACCATACTGTTTTGTTTACAGTTTTATATTTTCAGTAAAGAAATGTCTTCTAGAGGAAATTGTATAATAACAATGCATAAGGATTTTAACTGCAGTTTAATGAATTAGTTAAGATTTTCCTATGATGCTATCTTGCTAATATGAAGAACATTTGCCAAAAACACAACAAAAATAACAAATAAAAAAGTCTGAGTTACAAAAATAGGTATTAATAATAGCATTAATAGGTAACATTTACTTAGTATTTATTACATGCCAGGTACTATCCTGGACTGTTCACATGAGTGATCTCATTTAATTCTCACAATGACCTTATTAAGTATACATTATTATCCCCGTTTTATTGATGAAAAGGCTAAGCTCAGGGATGTTCAGTAATTTGCCACAGATGCTCCAGTGGGGGAGTGAGAATCAGGCCTGGGCAATTGACCACTATGTGCTACTGCTTCTCATAGATGTGTCTATTTCATTTGTTAATTTTATTCACGTAGTAACACACTTGGAACCTCAGTTCTTTCTACTCTAATTTAAATGTAATTCCACCAAATTTGGTTATCTGGTCATGTAAGATTACTAGTAGCAAACTGAAAAGGTTCGGAGTAGGGTTCCTATAAGCAGAAAACATTAAAAATACAGAAAGTTGAAACAGGAACTGAAAATTTAGCAAAACAGGATTATCCACAGCAAAGAAAAGATAAACATGGTTTGGGGAGGGAGCGGGTAGAGATATGCAAATGGTAACCACCATTTGTTAAATACCTATTACATGCCAGGTTTTTGCCTTTATCATCTGCTAATCCTCACATGGCCCTGCCACACAGGCTGTTGTGTCCCTATTTCAAGAAGTTCAGCAACCTGTCCAAGCTCTCACAACAGAAGAGCCAGGCGTACTGGTGCAAGGTCCATACTCTGAAACAATGCACCACACTGCCTATCTAGCATGGATTAAGAAATGAAGGAAAGAAAGAACATCTTAGAAAGGTTTCTATAAAAAATTATTACGGTGCAAATGCTTTTTGGCATTGAAGAGAGGTAGTAAGCTTCAGTTACTGGGAAAATTACAACCAAACAAAATACACTTGATGGTCATCAGTGAGGTGTTATAGTATTTTTTTCCAACTTTAAAAGATTCTAATTTTAGGAAACTCTAAATTTAGGAAATCCATAAGCTAAAGTGATGCAAATGGGGGATTTTTCATTTGATATCCTATCTTTGTCTGGTATCTTTTTTTTTTTTAACTACCAGTGTTGGAGTTTTACTTATTGAACGGACTTAGCAAATTCAAGGCACTGTGCCAAGAAATAAAGAATGGCATGAAAATGCCATTTGGAAGGGTTAGAAATTCAAAACAGAAATGTGCATGTGTGCACACACACACAGAACTCAGTCATACACTTTCAGTTAGACAGCAGTTAAATAGAAGGGCTGGGCTTGCCCCATTATACAACAAATTTTCTTTTCCTGCATCCCTTATTGCCTAAAGACTATTGCGAATAGGGAAATAACAGGAACGCATTCCCACAAAGAACTACTCTAAATAATATATACAGGCCAGGCACGGTGTCTCACGCCTGTAATCCTAGCACTCTGGGAGGCCAAGGGGGAGGATCACTTGAGCTCAGGAGTTCGAGACCAGCCTGAGCAAGAGCAAGAGCAAGACCCCGTCTCTACCAAAAATAGAAAAATTAGCTGGGCGTAGTAGCGTGTACCTATAGCCCCAGCTACTCGGGAGGCTGAGGCAAGAGGATCGCTTGAGCCCAGGAGTCTGAGATTGCAGTGAGCTACAATGACGCCACTGCATTCTACCCAGGGCAACAGAGCAAGACTCTGTCTCAAAAAAAAAAAAAAAAAAAAAATATATATATACACACACACACACACACATATATACGTTTTATATATATACACACACACAATAAAACTGTTCTGTATATGAGCAAAAAACTAACTAATAAAGGGAAGTCTAGTTTTCTTGTGATGCTGAAAATACGCATGTGTTTCATTTAGCTGTATTTCAGGAAGCATATTATACCCCTTTAGAGCTGCTGACTTAACCATGCTGTCATGCATGGCCTCCCCACTCCCCACACTGCACCCCTTGCCTGGCGTAAGCCCTGGTGCCCACTTAGGTGTGATTACCCCTGGTGCAGCCCTGCCATCGGCGTCTCTCTCAAGGGAAAGAGCTTGGGGTAGACGATGGTAAACATGGGCTCGCTGCACCGGTGACAGTGCCCCAGGGGGCAGTGCAGCAGCTCCAGGAGACTTCTGGGTAGCGAGATGGGAGACAGAAAGTTCAGATCTGGAACACAAGAGAAAATCACGCACACAAGTAAAAAATCAGACTTCCTTAAAGTAGGCTTTTAAAAAATATTTCTCTTTGTTACCAAATGAGTTCAGTTAGTTTAAAGTACTTCATACTGTTACCTGATAGGCACTGAATAAAAATCTAACATTATTTGGAAAAGAAAAATGTTTTTTACATTTTTAATACTAAAAGAAAATGTAAATCCGCTCTTTTAAGAGCAACCAGACGCTGTCCTGAGGTAGAGGCAAGGAAAGAATAAGATCAAATATTTTTTAAGAACAAAGATCAAAAAGGCATCAATTTACCCAGAGAGGATTTTGCAAGTTTGTAAGAGTCAAAGGATTTAAAAAGGACTCAGATTGAAGACTGAAACTGACTTTTATGAAGTTTTCCCTAAATCTATTAGGCATTTAGTATCAATCAGGGCTAAATCATATTTACTGAAAAGAATGAAATGTGGGAAATCAAAGAGAATGAAAAATAATGAAAACCAAGCTTTTCCTTGTCTCACTCCCATGAGCTGTCATTAATAAAAATAGGGAGCTTCCTTCCCAGATTAGTCTGAGCTACACAAAAGAAACATTTTAAAGCAAAACGTCCCAGTGGCCCAGGCAATCTTGGGCACAAATTTATACTAGGTTTCTACTGATGATAAACACCCAGTAGAGAGAGAAATTGTCACGCTAAGGTGAAATCTAAAAATTACTGACTCATCTTTGGAAAGGAATTACAAATCATCTTCTTATATTTTTATATCTGTCCAGACTCATCAATAACACTTAGAACAATGTAATTTACTCCTAGGTGAATAATTACAATTTTTTGTTTAGTTTTAAAAAACAACTTAACTTTGCACTAGACATTCCTGGGAAAATGTTAGATGTTTTTGTATGGACTTCTTTTTTTTTTTTAAGCAAAGACAAAACATTTAGCAGCTTTAAAAGCACTTGAAATATATTTTTCTTATTAATATTGCCTAGTGCTTTCTTAAAGCATTTCAGACATACACCCCACAATACCTATAAAATCTAAGCACTGCCAAATCCTTTCTAAAATATAATAAGTGGGCATGCTCTGATAATACTGCCAAAGGCTCCTGGTATTTCTTCTTTAGGTATATACATATCTCAGATGTGAGGAGGCTGCAAGGCAAAAATCTGCTCTGCTGGAAAAGGTATCCAATGTTGCTTTAAAGATAAGATCTTTCCAAATTTTCCCTATTGCCAGCCTTTCACTTCAACCAATACATCTCAAACACCAATTTCCTTCACTTAAATCACCTAGTTTAACTTTTAACCACTGTCCTTTGCATCTGTAAGACCATATTTTAGCAAATGCTTCTCTGTGTCTGTAGGGAGATATAAAGGGATCAGTGTTAATAAAATACTAAGGCTAGTTTTCTTATAAGAAAAATCCCATAGCTGGTCCGAAGGTAGTGAGTTATGTCACTTGATTGTTCGCAGTCAGTTACAGATTGAACTCCTTGTTCTACTCTTTCCCCTTCTCACTACTGCACTTGACTAGTCTAAAAAAAAAGAAAAAAAAGAAGAGAAAAATCTTGTTGTGCAACAATGTAAACGTACTTAATGTGCCACTGAACTATGTATATACTTAAAGATGGATAAAATGGTAAATTTTGTGTTATGTATATTTTACCACAATAAATTTTTTTTTAAAAGATGAAGGCCAAAACAGGCAACATAAAACAAAACATAGAACAAAAGGAAAAGTCCCATGTACCTTTTAGAAAGCTGTGGTAGGCGTGATATAGACTTCTCATGGCCAGCTCTTGCAGAGGCAGGACACGATCATTCTCTGTTCCGATGGCCTTCACCTCAGCTGGGAGGAAAACAGTTAATTGCCCTGATGAAAAGGAAAGTAGCTTCACCTCAGAAACTTGAATGGGCGAACCACAGCTGCAGAAAGACACATATTCACAGTAGTATTAGCAATAAGGAAAAGAATATGGGTGCCAAAAAAATGTGTTAATCAAAATATACATTTGAAAATTTATGACACTGCTGAATCGCCAGAATTCTTCTCAAAGTGAGCAGATGCTATCCTGGGTTCCTTAATAAAACCTGGCTCATAAATCTAAACTCATCAGTTGGAACGCTGCTAAATCATTGCTGAGGCCCAGCCATTTCCAGCAAGGATAAATTTTAAAGGAACTTTCCTTCTTAGAAGGTACACAATTTGCTTTGTAAGCTCTATTTTCCCTCATTTTATTACCCTCTCCAAATGTGCGTTTATTGAAACTTTCAAAATTAAAAGGATAAAAAGAATAATTTGTTGAGTTATAGTATCTTGGTTTAATACAATTTTTGTGTATAAAACCTTAAACCCACAAAGCAAATAGATTTTAAATGGCATAAGATAACTTTATTGGATCCTTCCATTAACTTGTGGGGAAAATATTCTTGGCATATTGAGTAAGCCAAGTCACGCCCTATTCCCTGCAGTCACTCATAACCCGAAGGCAGAGATGTCCTCCTTCCTTTAGCTGCAGAGTTACCAAATCTCAGGAGTCAAATCTCATTCTGAGACCAAGAGGATTGGGTACCTAAAAGCCTGGATACTTTCTTCTCTAATGACAAACAGGTGCCAGCAAACCTTGACTCTCTGAAAATAACATGAGATAGTATCACTAAACTTAACAAGAACAGGCAATGAAGCACAGGGCGCAGAACTGGAAGGCAGAGCCCTTGATTCACTTATTTGTTTAAAGTTCTTTCATTTGTTCATTCTTTCCTTCCATCAGAAAACATTTCCAGAGCACCTACTATATGCCAGTCAGTCAAGATACTTACATTAATAAAACCAAGATGACCCCCTTACGTTAGGAGAATAATTACAATACAGTCGTTCTAATGTGGGTGCAAAGAAGGGGTGACTGACTGTCCAGGGATTTAGGGAAGATTTTAAAGAGGAGTCAATATCTGACTTACAGCTCAACTGATTCCACCAGGAATAAATGAAAAGCTAAATGTACTAGGTATTCCAAGCAGAGGGAACAGCATGTGCGGCAGTACAGAAGCCTGAAAGAATATGACTGTGTCTGTGGTTTCAAGGGGGCTCGAAAAATGGATAGAGGGAGGGGGAGGCCAGGAATATTAGCTGAAGTTAGACGGTTTTAATTCACAGGGAAGATTGTCAGATGGTTTTTACAAAACTATCTGGCCACAGTATAGTGGACGGGAAAGAAACTGGTAGCAAAGAGGTAAAGAAAACCCCAAACACAGAAGGAAACAGGAATGAGGAAATTGTTAGGGTTTTGAAAGTGAGAGCCTGAGATAAGTAGAAGAGTTACAAAATAGCCATTGTGGGTAAGAAGCCAGTAGCTTTCTTTGTTAAGTTCCTAAAACAAATAATTTATGCTTTCAAATTACTGATAATTTGGGAGGCTTGATCTATTTTAAATAGAAATCTCATTAAATTTTAGAAGCAAAAAAGTCAGTCATATGTGAGGTGGACTGGACAAATTTCACTCTTTTATACATAGAGCTATTTTTATTGATTTGATCATAGGAGTTCTAGTTTTTAGCCAGGAGTGTGTTTTTTAAAAAGTTATTTAAAAACAATCTAATATTGTAAATTTAAATTATAAAAATAATGCATGCTTATTGTTATAAGCCAAACAATATAGAAAATGAAGAAAAAGTGAACAACTTCCCCTAAGTTTCCCTCTTTAAGCCCTCTGTTTCCAAAGTGATTACTATTATTATTAACAGTTTGATGTTTATCATTCTACTCTTTTTTATATGCTCAGGCAAAAAATAGAAAGATCCTCTTCTTGCACTTACTTTTTTCCAACAAATAGGATGACACAATTCTGTAACGTGCTTTTGGCTCACCTAATCCTTCAGGCCAATCAAGATAAACTTAGAGAATTTTTTTTTTTGAGACAGGATCCTGCTGTGTCTCCCAGACTAGAGTGCAGTGGCATCATCATAGCTCACTGCAACCTCAAACTCCTGGGCTCGAGTGATCTTCCTGCCTTGGCCTCCCAAGTGCTAGGATTACAGGCATGAGCCACCGTGCCCAGCCCAGAGAATTCTTTTTAATTGCTACACAATATTCCATATTATGGATGAACTGTAATTTACTAACCTATTCACTATGTTCATCCTGGTTTTTTCTAAGTTTTCCCTTCTACTACACAAACAGCATCACAATAAATCTTACATACATTTCTATGCACAAATGTTTTTATTATTATAAGATCAAATTCCCAAACTGGGATTGCTGGCCATGAAAACTGAAAATTTTAAATGCCTGAGATCTTTCCCAAAAGGTTGTTATGAAAGTATCCATTTGCCTACATCATCATCATAACCAAATGTTATGAGTCATTTTAGTCTTTTGCTAATCTGATTAATGAAAACTGTCTTCTTAGTTACTAATGAGTTTTATCACCTTTTGATATGTTTACTGGCCATTTACATTTCCTCTTCTGTGAGCTGTCCATTTATATCCTTTGCCTAATTTTCTATTGAATTAAAAAATTAATTTGTAGGAACTTCCATATTGGTAGTAACAATTCTTTGTCATATGTACTGAAATATTTATTTCCAAAAATATTTTTTCTTTTAAATGTGGCTTCCGTGTGGCAGCAGGACCAGGCCACACTCCAGGAGGCCCCAAAATATTTTTGTCTTTTAACTTTGCATACAGTGAGTGCCTTTTGCCATTAAGCAGTCATTCTTTTCTGATGTAAAATCTATCCATTTATTTCCTTCGTGGCATCTACATTTTCTGATTTTCTTCTGAAGACTGTGCATATATTATCCTAAAGTTTCTTCTAGTATGTTTATTGTATTATTTTTACATGTAGGTGTTTTTATATACTTGTCTTTCTTGGTATATGATATGAAATAGGATTCAACTTTTTTCTTCAAAATGGACAAATAATATTGGTAGCATTATTAAATAAAACTATTTAATTCATCTCTGAATTGAAATTTTGTCCTTATCATATTAAGTTCCCATATACCCTTGCATTAGTTTCTGGAGTCTCTGATCTGTTTCAGTGATGTAGTTGTTTAAGCCTATGTCAATTTTACATTGTTTTGATTACAATATCTTTATAGAAGCTTCTATTATCTAAGTCTGCCATAACTATTCTTGTTCAACATTTTTCTTGCAATTCTCAGTTACTATTCTATTTGAACTTTACCATTATTTTACCTAGATGTCCCCAAAACCTTCTAAGGATCTGAATTAGAATTAACACTGATTTATATGTTAATTTGGGTAAGACAGGTAATTAACATTAAATTTACTCATTCAGAAATATGGTATGTCTATATTGTTCAGCTCATGTTTTACATCCTTTAATAAACATTTCACAATTTTTTTCATATAGATTCTGTACTTTTCTTGTGAAATTATTGAATATTTAAATATATAATGCTAATATGAATGGGATTTTTCCCCTTATTTTGATTGCTAATTAATTATTGAAGGTATAAGAAAAGCTGCTGATCTTTTTAATGCTATCACATATTTAGCCACCTTACTAAATTCTTTAATGTAGCTGAAAGCTCTTTTTTTTTCAGTAGAATGTCTCGAGTTTTCTACAGCATATCACCTGTGAATAAAGATCTTTTTTGGGGGTTTCCCCCCCAGTATTTATAATATCTATCCCATTTTTTTTCATCTTATTGCATCAGACAGAACTTCCATAATAAAGCTAAAATAATGGTAGTGACAACCACCCCTCACTCTTAATTCCTGATTTTATTGGCAATAGTTTGTGTCCTCATTTAATATAAAATTTACTCTTCTCTTTATAAATAATTTAATTAAGGATATTTTATTTAAAATTATTATAAATGGCTATACAATTCATCAAATGTTCTTAACATACCAATGCAATCATGTTTCTTTTTAATAAAATACTGGGGTAATAAATTATATTTATAGATACTTTAAAATAAACTTTAAAATATTTAAAACACTATTTAAAAATACTGACAATCATACAGAAAAGTGCTCACATCACAACTGTATAGCTTGGTGAATTTTCACAAGATGAACATGCTAATCTAACCACTGCCCAGTCAAGAAAGAGAACCTCAGAAAGCCACCTTGGGTCCCACTACTAAGCAAAATCCATACCCCAAAGGAAACCACTCTTCCAAATTTTAACACTATAGTTGGTTTAGCCTTTCTGAACAGCACGAAGTATTGTGTGTCTGGTTCCTCTTGTCAACATTACATTTCTGGAATTCATCCATGTTGCCGTGTATACTGTATTTTATTCATTTTCATTGCTGTGTAGTAATTGACAGACATTTGGGCTGTTTCCAGTGTGAAGCTATTATGAATCATGCCTCTATAAAAACTGTGTATATTGTTATTTGGTTCATGTGAGCACACACTTCTGTTGGGAACATATGTGAGATCAGAACTGGGCTTATAGTAAGGAGAAACAGACAGTGAGTACGTCACACATGTGAAGTACAGTGAGAGGGGAATGAGAGCTGTACCACTTTAGACAGCTGGCATAATCAAAGAAAGGTTTCTGGGGAGGTGACATTTGAGCAGAGAGATGATTGAAGAGAAGACAAGGCTCAGGGAAGAGGAACCCAGTCATGGCCTGGTAGGCACCATAAGTTGAGGACAAGGAACTAAGAGTTCAGGGAGTCCAAAGCAGCTAGAGTTCACAAGACAGAGAACCTTAAAGGAGAGAGATGCACAGGGAGAGAACTCTGGAGATTTGCAGAGGGTCCTCCTTGAGTATCTAGGTGAAGACTGATCAACACATACATGTGAGGAAACTCCTTAGGGTTGAGATTAGTACCTGTTCTTACCAGTCAGACTTGAATCTCATGGTTCAAGGAGCATTGGGTAGAATAACAGAAGGGTCTTATTTTAGTAGTGGGGAATAATTAGCACTAGACTGAGCACCATTACATTCCCACCTAATAAATCCTAAAAGCCAGACCCAAAAAGATCAAACTCTTTCCAATTAACTGTGTCCCAGAACATAAATCAAGAATAATTTCATGAATACAAAAATATCCAGCACTCAGCATGGTGAAAGTCACACCGTCTAGCATCCATTAAAAATTTACCAAGCTTGACAATAAGCAGGAAAATATGATCTATAAAGAGGAGAAAAATCATACAATTGAAACCTACCAAGAACTGATATAAATGTTAGAACTGACAGAAAAGGTAATTATAACAATTTATTATAACTACAACTGCATAAAAAGTGACATGTTACATACATACCTCCCACTTAAAGAAACTGGAAATAAAAGAACAAATTAAACTCTAAGTAAATAGAAGAGAAGAAATAATAAAGAACATCAAGACAATCAATGATACAGAAAACAGGACAACAATAGAGTAAAATCAATGAAAACAAAAGCTGGATCTTTAAGATCAATAAAATTAATAAATCTCTAGCCAGACTAATCAGAAAGAAGACATAAATTATCAATATCAGGAATAAGAAAGGTGACATCAACCAGTTTCTTCAGATAATAAAAACGTAATAAGTCTTTCACCAAAATGATACTTAAGAGAAAAAAAAAGGTAATAAGCAATTTTATGCCAACACAAAGTCCTTGAAAGACATAAATTACTACAGCTTACTCAAGAACAGAAAAGCTGAACAGCCCTGTATCTATTAAAGAAGTTAAATTTGTAGTTAAAAATCTTCCCACAAAGAAAACCTAGGCTCAGTTAGCTTCAGTGGTACATTTTGCCAAACATTTAGAGGAGAAATAAAATTAATTGCATACACACTCTTACAGAAAATAGCAACAATTGGAATACTTCCCAACTCATTCTTAACTCATTCTATGAAGCCAGAATTATCCTGATACCAAAACCAGACAAATATACTACAAAAAGAAACAAACAAAAACCAGTATCACTCATGAACATGACTGGAGAAATCCTAAATAAAATTTAAGCAAATTGAGTTCAACAATGTACAGTCACTATGACCAAGTAAGGTTTATCTTACTAATTCAAGATTGCATTAACATTAGAAAAATCAATGAAATTTACTATACATATATTAACCTAAAAAAAGAAAAACCATATAATCATTTCAATAGACACAGAGAAAGCTTTAAACAAAATTCAACATTCATCCCTAATTTTATAAACTGTCCATAAAATTAGCCCAGCATGGTGGCGCACACCGGTAGTCCTAGCTGCTTGGAAGGCTGAGGTGGGAGGACTGCTTAAGCCCAGGAGCTCGGGGTTACAATGAGCTATGACATGCCACTGCACTCTAGCCTGGGTGACAGAGTGAGACCGTATCTCAACAACAAAACAAAACTCTCAGCAAGCTAGTAACAGAAGGAAATTTCTTCTTCTGACAAAAGATATCTATGAAAAAACAATAATTACATTATATTTAATGATGAAAGACTGACTGCTTTCCCCATAAGTTCAGCAGCAAGACAAACAAGTTTGCTCTGGCTACTTCTATTTAATATTGTAGTGGAGCTTCCAGCCAGTGAGAGACAGGGGAGAGGAGAGGGGAGAGAGGAAGGCAGAGAGGGAGGCAGAGAGGGAAGGAGAGAGAGAGAGAAAAGGAAAGAAGGAAGGAAAGAAAGAAAGAAAGAGCAGGGAACCAGATTTGAAAGGAAGAAGTAAACCTGTATTTATCCACAGAAGACATTATTTACACAGAAAATCCAATGGAATCTACAAAAAACCCACTAGAACTAATAAGTGAGTTTAGTAAGGCTGCAAGATATCAGATCAATATACAAAATCATTTTTACTTCTATATAGTAGCAACAATCAATTAGAAATTTAAAAAAAATTTTTAAATCTACAACAGTATCAAAAATATGAAATAGGGATAAATCTGACAAAAGAGGACCGAGACTTATATGCTGAAAACTACAAAATATTGCTGAGAAATGAAGACATTTACTGTGATCATGGTTTAGAAGACTCAATATTATTAAGATACTAATTCCCCCCAAATTGATCTATAAACCCAACACAATCAAAATTATAGCATTTTTTTATAAATTGAAAATCTGATTTTAAAATTCATACAGAAATACAGAACAGCTGGAATAGCCAAAACAACTTTGGAAAACAAAATGAAGAATTAAACCCACCTGATTTCAAGGCTTATTGTAAAAGTTCAGTAATCAAGATAGAGTGGTATTAGTATCAAAATAAACAAACAGATCAATAGAACAGATAGAGTATCCAAAAACAGACTCACACATATATGGACAACAAATTTTTGACAAAACTACAAAGGCAATACAGTACAGAAAGGACAGTATTTTCAAAAAATGGTGTTGGACACAGGAATATCTGGATACTAATATGCAAAGAAAGGGAACTTCAATCATATCTTGTACCAACCACAAAAATTAACTCAAAATGGAATCACAGACCTAAATGTAAACCTATACCCACACAATTTGTAGAAGAAAACATAGGAGAAAACCATTGTGACCTTGGGTTGCCCCAAAAGCATTGTTTGTTCCATAGAGGAACAAACTGATAAGCTGACCCTTACCGAAATCAAAAACATCTGCTCTTTGAAAGGCCCTGTTAAGGAAATGGACTGGGAGAAAATACTTGCAAAGCATGTATATGATACAGGACTGTATCCAGAATCCGTAAAGAACTTTCAAAACTCAATATTAAGAACACAACCCAATAAAAAATGGGCAAAATATTTAAACAGATACTACACCAAAGCAGATACATGGATGGCAAATAAGACATGAAAATATACTCATCCTTAGTCACTGGGGAAATGCAATTTAAAACCATAATGAAATAACCATTACAAATCGATTAAAATGGACAAAATGTAAAACAGTGACCATTCCAAGCATTGGCAAAGATATGGAAGAACTAAAAATCTGATATTGCCAGTGGGAATATAAAATTATACAGTTATTTTCAGAAAGTTTGGCAGTTCCTTAGAAAAATTAAACACATACCTACTGTATGATCCATCCATTCCACCCTTATTGTATTTCCTCACCATATCTCATCTAAGGAAATGAAAGTTTAGGTCTATTAAAAGAGGGTCTACATATGTTCACTGAATCTTTATTTGCAATAAAGCCAAAAACTAGAACCAACACAAATGTCCATTAACAAGTAAATGGAGACAATCTGTGGTGTATTTATATAATGGAATACTACTTAGCAATAAAAAGAAATGAACTATTGATACACACTACACCGTGGATAAATATCCATTATGTTGAGTGAAAGAAGCCAGACCAAAAAAGTGTATACACTGTTTGACTCCATTCATATAAAACTTTAGAAAATGAAAATTAAACTACAGTGACAGAATACAGACGAGTGGTTGCCTGGAGATGGGATGAGGGCAGGAGGGAAGGACTGCCAAGGGCACGGAGAAACTCTGGGGGTGATGGATGTGTTTACTATCTTAAGTGCAGTGAGGGTTTCAAAGGTATATACACAAGTCAACACTGGTCAAATTTTATACTTTATATACGTGCCAGTTATTGTACTGTATGTCAGTTATACATCAGTAAAGCTCTTTTGAAAAACACAAGGAAAAGCAAAGCAAAATAAATAGAAAGTAAGAGTAGGAGATTTTAAAAGGTAAAAGATGAAATTGATGAAAAGGAAACAAAGAATAGAAAGGGTAAATAAAACCCAAACTAGTACTTTGAAATTAAAAAAATGCAAATGCACCTGGCATGTCCTGATTAAAGAAATAAGAGAGAAACTAAAAATATACAACATTAGAATAAAAAAGGACTAATTCAACAGATATGAAAGAGATTGAAAGATTTATAGAGAGAGTTCCACTTCTTGTGATAGTAAACCAGGTAACAGTAACCAGCTGAGGACAATATAAAAAGCTGGATAAAATATCTGTTTTACTGACTCAGCATTCTGGAAAAATTTGGAGGCAAGATCCAGGAAAAGACAGAAACTCAAGGGATAAATTGGCATTTGGGGTTGCTTTTTTTCTGAGTGTTTGTCAATTACTGAAAAGACTGGAAGCTGAGCAGCATTTGACAGCCCAGTGGAGCTAGAGGGTGCGCAGAGTCCATCAAGGCGGAAGACTGATAGATCCCCCTCACAAAGAGGGTTTACCCTCTTGGAGTAAGTAGGAATTGGAAGTAGAGAGAGGCCATCTCAGGGACTGAAGGACTCGTTTTGAATCATCTCAATCTGTGAAAATGTATTAGTAATAGCTAGCAACTGGAAACTCCTAGCAAACTGCCAGAAGGTTATATTGTATCAATCAGAGTCTAGCCAGGAGACAGAAACCACACTAGTAATTTGAATAGGGAAAATTGTAAAAAGTGTTAACCAGTAAAAAAGCTGTTAATTACTAAAAGGGCTACAGAAGTAACAACAGCAGAAAGCAGCTACTCCCTCTAGAATTTAAGGAGTATGAAAAAGAAGTTACTCAGAAACTTGGAAACTTTTAGAAGCTCTTGGGAGTCCGTACGTCTTGGGACCCCGTATGTCTTGGGACCAAGGAGGTATGTTAGAGAAGGCATCACAAGTATCTGTATGTGGTTATCCAAAAGGATGGCCACATTTAAGGAAACATTTAGGAAAATAATAGTCACCTGTTAAATAGAATTTTTGCAAATGTTATTTTTGTGTCAACTTGGCAAGGCCACGGTGCCCAGATACTTGGTCAAATGCCAGTCTAGATGTCACTGTGAAGGTATTTTTTTAGATTAAAATTTAAGTCAGTAGACTGACTAAACCAGATTTACCCTCCAAAATGTAGGTGAGCTTCATCCAATCAGTTGAAGACCTTAAAAAAGCAAAGTCTGAAGTTCTCCAAGGAAGAGAGAATTCTGTCTCCAGGCTGCCTCTGAACTTCAGCTGAAACATCAAGTCTTCCCTGGGGCTCCAACATGCCAGTCTGCCCTGCAGATTTTGGACATGCTAGCCCTCACAATCATGTAAGCTGAACCCTAATACACATGGTAAAATAATATTATCTGTTTCCAAACCTTATAACCACACTATAGTATGAGAATCCTGGGTAAAACCATAAAACAATGAAAATGTAGTGTGAAAAGCAAGTAAGTCATTTGTGAATGTTTACTTTACATTATTATTACCTTAAAAGCTGCTGCTTCTTAACCCAGTTATGGATAAACTCTACATGGACACTATCCAAAGAATTTAATACAGAATAACAAATAAAAGTTTAGAAAATAGAAAGGCAGATTTTTCCTAATGCTTTTCTTGTCTCTAATAATTAAAAAAACAGGTGTCTGATTAAACAATTGAAAAGGCTCACATTAACAAGTGGGTGGATCCTCATTTTACACAAAGTTTAATTTCCCTTTAGCATTCTTTTAGCAGAAGTTCCTACTCTCCACCACTGGATGTAAGAAGCTAAGTAAATTCATTTTGAGTTACATTTATCAAATGTGTTCCGTGCGTAAGGAGTTGCAGCTATGTAGAAAGCAGGCTGCAAGTGAAAAATTCATACAAGTTAGGAACATTTCAGCTGTTCCATGGCCAACCAATTTGCATTGCATCAGAGACTAAATGTCCACCGTCTCTGCTCTCAAGGAGCTGGTAGAAAAGCTGAAACATACATACAGTGATGGTTCTAGGTAAAGGAGAAGAGGGAGGCAGTGCACATGTCAGAGGTTAAGAGTACGGACAACGAATGATAACTCTACCACCACCTTACTTTGTGACCTTGGACAATTTACTTAATCTCTCTTGAGTTTTGGTTTCTTCATTTCTAAGATGGGGGTAATAACACAACGGTTGCCAGGAGAATTTTGTGCAATAATGCAGATAAATCAATGAGCAGACTGCCTGGTGCACAGCAAATGTTAAGCAATGTTTACAGCCATGCATTCTTTTTAGTATTATCTATTGTTACAAACTGAGATTAGAGTGATGATATTTCAGGGAAAGGGAACAATATGATAGGGATGCACCTCTGTGAATACACAGGGTCCATGGTTAAACAACAGTTCCCACCGGCTGGAGCGTTGGGTGCGTGTGCGTGGAACAGAAGGCGAGCGGGAAGGGAGGCTGAAAAGGTGCCTGGGAAAGTGAGTGTCACTCATCCAAGACAAGAGTAATAATGAAGCGAACTGTTAGTAAGGAGAGACGGAAGTCCCATGGTATGTTTCAATTCACAATGAAATGAAAGAATTATTACCTGGCAATTATTAAACCTTGGTATCTTTCACTTATAACAATAGTTTTTATTATTTTAGATTAAATGCTGAGATAGTTACAAAAAAGATTTATATACTGAATCCTCAAGTGAGTTATTTAAATAAGTTGAAATTGTTAGTGAAAGTTCGGCACTTGTCTTCGAGGCCGCATCAGAAGAACAAGAACAAGTGGTTTGAGGAGAAGGAAAGAGAAGTTTATTACTTTGCTGGCAAAGGAGGAAAAATGGCAGACTCTCATCTCAAAATCCAAATTTCCTGTCCACAAGCAGACACACAGAGCTTTTAAAGGGAGGGCCCTCAGTTCTAGGCTATTGTTGCTAATGATTCTAATCCTCCCATCTCTGCCAAAGACAAAGCCTGTGACCTCTGCCCACCTGGGAGGCCCACCCAGACCTCTGCCAGCCAAGCCAAGTGCTGAGCCTGGGGCCTGGGATGGAGCATACAGTTCAGCTGAGCTATCTTCTGTACACAAAGAACAAAAGACATTCCCCTGCCCCTCCTGACCACCTGCCCCCAAGGCAGGTGCAGGCCTCAGTTCTCAAAAAGAGTGGGGGAAGTTTTAAAGAGACAGAAAACATCTTTCTGCAATTTTTTTTTTCCAGGCCATTCCCTCTGTTACGTGTTCCCCACTCTCAATTTTACACTTCTGTATTCATGGGAGGAGGAGTGATTACTCTGTTACAAAATCTGTTACAAATATTAGTACCTTTGGCTTAGTAATACAGCTAATTTATTACAATTATTAGGAATTTCCTTTCAATTCAATGCTTTCACAGCTGACAGTCAACATTTAGCCCAAAACAAGCTAAATGAATAGTGACATCATCTTGCCACTGAGATTTTGCCACATGTATGCCCCAAAACATGCATATAATTTAGCAAATTAATTCATATGCATTTTCCCACTTGCAATTCTACCTAACAAATGTGTTAAAAGATTTAAATTCCCTTGCTCGAAACACCCAAATATAACTATCACTCTGTATGGCATCCCCTCCCTCTGTGAATAGGCTTCCCCCATATAATCAGTAAGATATAATAGAAATGACATGTATGGCTTTCAGGCTAGGTCATAAAACACAGCTGCATGCTTTACATTTCCATCATTTATGTATCATTTGCTCTGTTGTTGCTCTAATTCTCTTAGACTCTTCATCTGAAAATGGTATCAAATTGTTTCAAAGATACTACAGGACAGCTGAAGCTACTGTGTTCTTATATTCTGGGCCTACATCTGGGCTAGACACGTGACAGCAGTGAAGAACCAACTGAGCCTTCAAGTCTCAATTTCCTTAAAGAGAATTAATACCAAGTTTGTTCAACTATTTAGTACTCATTTCACTCCCTGGCTAAATTAGAAGGTCCATGAGGACAGGTACTTCACTGCTTTGCTCATTACTGTATATAGCTATTATCTAGCACGGTGACCCAACAGACTGGTTGCTCAGTAAATGCTCATTGAACGAACAACTGAACCAAGATCCTTGTTCAGAATTAAGAAGGATAATTTCTAGGCCTCAAATACACTTATACCCTTGCTGTTCGACATTCCTCAGAATGTTGTTCTACCCCTCTTCCCCTCCCTTTCCCTAGGCTAGGGCAGAAAGCACCACCACTTGACTTGGAACTGGGGAGTCCCTCTTCACATATTCAACAGAAAAAAGGAGACTCTTAATTCTGTTGTCAAGGCTTCAGCAGTTATCATCTATTAAAATTCTGAACACATTTGCCACGGAAATATTATATAACTTTTCAGGTGCAAAATAAGTTAAATAACTTTTTAATGAGCTGGCTTAGGAATGTAATGACCAGAACTGTTCCTATGAAAAATGCATTCTGAGTTTTGAGTTAAATCAACAGACTAAAAATGCCTTTTGGATCATAGTCTGTTTGTAGGTGGAACTGTTTATACCCCTAATACTAATATTAGAAAACTGGTTGTGTGATACCATTCTATTAATAATTTCATTTATTTATTACTAAAAAAAGAACACCTTAATAATAATGAAAGGGTAGAATATTAGCTAATAATTTGTATATTTTTCCCCACTGTTTATTTTTTTAAAGATTTGGAACTCTCATAAAATTCACTACCACTGCTACCAGATACCAAGTCAAAGATTAAAAAATATCATTCTACTCAAATAGCAGAAAGCACAAATAGAACTTTCTGGTAGTCAATAACATCAATTCTAAACATCAGAGTAGAAGGCTCTTTATCTTAAATAAAAGTTATTCCTTAATTGTGATAAGAGACTTAGCTCACATTTCAGTGCAGTCCCTAAAGGTTTTAGTGTGGGGAAAACTGTCTTCAGCTTTGGAGCTTGCTTGCATCATTCCACGTACCATGGTGATTCAGGGCATTTTACTCACCACTTGGAAGAATTAGGCTATATTAAAATCCTTTAAGAACTCATTAGGATTAATGACTGTGATATTACATTAATGATATTAATGTAATATCACAGCTGTGAGAAAATCAGCTATAGAAAAATCACTGAGCTAAAAACTATCCTACTCTAGTTTCTCCACTTCACAGAAGGTTCTGGAGTACACCTCTCAATTTGGATTTCATCAGCCTATATAGGCACTGAACTCATCTAGGGTTTTCCCAAGATAACAACTGTATAACTGTTCCTAAGGGAAGACATCAATCCTAAGATTGCCCTCTCTGGAGCAATCACAGCTCACTGCCCATCCCCTGGAGTCACGATGTGATAACAGAGGAGTGGCAACCCTCTATGTACAAGCTTATTGTCATCCCTTTTCTTTCCAGAACTACACATAGTATGGGCCAGGTTATGCAGGACGTTGGGGGTTAGAAGGGGATAGTCAAACATGCTGGTTAGGTAGCCTCAAAAGTGTTCCTTTGGCTGCTTAAGAGGGGTAAGTCAGTCAGTCAAGAGCAGGTCCTGATAGTTGAGTGGTCCATTCTAAACTCCAGATCACTCTGGGAAACACTTTACACTGGTTTTGTCCCAGTGTTGTAGGGAAAAGCTGAAGCCATCTTTCTAAAAGCCTGACTAAGAAGGAAAAATTATTGCTGCTCTAAAAATAAAAGCCCATTAACTGAAATATCTGTTTTGGTTGACAGAATCACGACTTATTTTGAGGGTCTATCTCAAATGTTAAGTTCTAAATATTTTCAATTGGTAAATCCTAGATACTAGGGCTGTTTCTGCAGTAAAATTGTTACTGCAATGGAGTTTAGAGAAAGAAAATATTTTAAATTAATGCTGATTCCTCCACTTTCTGTGACTGACACTATTGAGTTTATGATGATACCTGTGGCAATGTACACATATATCAAATCATCACATTGTACACTGTAAATATACACAATTTTATTTGTCAATTATACCTCAATAAAGCTGGGGAAAAATAAAGCTGTTTAATTCCATTGCAAAAAAAAGGTACATATGGATTCATTTTTCTCTAGACGAGAAAATAAAAAACTTACTGAGTGAACTCAACGTGCAATATTCTAAATTGCTTGACCAATATTCTTAGTTTCTAAGGATATTTGGTTTAGCATATTAAGACCAAAGACAAAATTGAGTAGAATTATCAAAAGTAGTTCATCTGTTTTTGAGTTCAAAATGTGAAATCAGCCTTACCCACTGCACCCGATGACTTTATTGTACAGATAAGATGGCAAGCCTTTCAGGTGAATGTTGTTATCCACGTACACATATTGTAGTTCTCGAGATCGACCTAAGTCTGGATTAGAAAGAAAACTGCTGTAATTCCTATAAATAGGCACCATTATATTGTGAAATACAAAATTTAACACATAATATTAGAAATATTCAAAAATTTCTATTCTGGAAGAAAAAAATGTAGGTTTAACTCTGAGTGTGAAATTATGTCAGCTGCAACATTAGATTCTGTATTAGAAAATATGACTGTAGGAAAATTACCTAACCAACTTAGACCTTGGTTTCTTAAACTGTAAAATGAGATAACTGGGACTAGAATATTATTAAATTTCCTTCCTGCATAAAAATTCTATGATGTTTTATAGACAATTTCAATTTAAGAATAAAGTTTGCTGTAGGTCATTTATTTTCATTTTTCTCCATAGAAAATGTTATACAAAGTAAGTTGATGGGTCAGCCTAAACGAGTCTAGTTCTGCCCCTTGACAAAGACTCTTTGCTTGCAAACTTTAGTCAGGTTCCTAAACCTTCTCCCAGGTCCACTTCCTTGTAAAGTCTAGTTTTGGCAAAGAACCCTGCTAAGTCAGTTTAGCAGTTCCTCACCTTCCACCATCCCCCAGGTCTGCTCACCTGGCCTGTCTTCAGCAAGAATTCTGTCAGTTCAGTTTAGCCAGAATCCCTCCCTACTCCCAACATTACCTCTTAGTCATTGTCCACCCACCAACCCCCAACCTGTTCCTTGGCTATAATTTCCCACTGCTCATGCTATATTCAGAGTTGGCCCAATCTCTCTCCCCCACTGCAAGATGCTGTTGCAGAGGTCCTCCTACCCTGTGGTAATGGTTTCAAATAAAGTCTTCCTTACCATGCTTTAACAAGTGTCATCGAATAATTTTTTCTTTTACACCCCATATTGAGATTTCCTGTGTCTCCCCTCCTCTGGGCACAAAGACAGGAGGTGGGTAAGGGAGGGCTAGGAATCAGGTGCTGGACAGAACTGCCCTGTGGCTGCAGGGTGCAGAAGAAGTGAAGCAGAACCCAAATCCCAGTCCCTAGTGAGGTGTGAAGCTGGGTGGACAAGACCTGTGGGCCAGTGAGCAAGGGCTGGAATGGGGGCCCAAAAAGAAGGGTCTATAACAGAACAGGAATGCCAGAAAGAGGCAGAACTCAGATACTTCCCAGAGGTAGCACGGCACTGGGGGGAGCAAACACTGGAAGAGGATTAAGCGAGGAAATAAGGCTCAGGGTTCAGAGGGAGATTTCCAGCCAGTGTAGGCAGCAGAGACACTTCCCAGTGTCCAAGTCATCCCTCCCCACATACCCGACAAGCTCTCCTTCCCACTCCTAGCACTCACCTAGTAGCGCTATTTGTTTTAATTGTCACAGAGGCACGCAACAGAGTCCTCAGCAGTCTTGCTAACCCTCTGCTCCCTGAAGCAAGAACATAATCTTTGAAAGGTTTTCTAGGGTTCTGCTTGTGAAAATAGGAAAAAGGGCCAGATAGCTAAATTAGGAGGTTCTTAGATTCATTTACAGTTCAAAAGAAAACCCATTTACCCATTAAGGACCTTTTAGACACTATTCTAGGCCTTGGAGATATAGATATGAATACAGCACTAATAGATGCAAACACATACGGGAAAAATGGAAACTGTAACATAATATGGTCACTGCTATTAGAGAGGCTGGTGTAAAGCCTTATGGTTCACAGATGGATTCTGGACAATTTGTCACAGGAAGTGGGAGGAGGGTAACACAAAGCTGAGGTAAGGATGGGTTCCTGTGGGGGAGGGTAGGGAGGGTTGACATTACCACCTTCTCTCCACTACTGGTCCTGTTACAGTAATCCTACCAGTTACAAAAAGGAATCAAAATTTCCCTCAGAAGGGTTATGCCAATTAGCAGTCCCAACAGCAATGTATGAGAGTACCTGCTTCCCCGCCGGAAGCAAAACATGTCCTATTTTTTAAAATTTGCCATTCTTATAGGTGAAAAATGATATCTCAGCATTGTTTGACTTTGCATTTTTCCAATTATGAGTTTGAACGTTTTCTGAAGGGCATTTTTATATATTTTTTTGTGAATTGTCTGTTCAAGTCTTTTTCCCATTTTTCTATCAGGTTTTTGGTATTCTGCCCCTCATTTTTTAAGAGCCTTTTATGTATTAAGGACATTAGTCCCATATCTGTGGTATATGATACAAATGCTTTCCCCCAGTTTGTTGATGGTGTATTTTGGCATGTGAAAAATTTTGAAAGTCTTTATGAGTCAAATTTATCAATCTTTTTTTTTTTGTTTTTGGCTCCAGATTTTGAGTCATAGGTAGAAAACCTCCTCCTGTGACACCCAAGGTTAAAGCAGAATTCACCCATGTTTTCTTCTAGTGTTTATATGGTTTCACTTTTCTTCTTTTTTACAATTAGATTCCTAATTCATTTGGAGTCTACTCTTACATATGGTGTAAAAAGCACAGCTAATAATTTCCTTTTTCCAAATGGTGATCCAGCTGTTTCAGCATCATCTGTGAAGTCTTTAGTCCATCTTTATTCCAGTACATAAAAAAATATAGAGAGAGAGAGAAGAGAAAAAAATCATAAAGTACACAGATTCCAGAAGAGAATAACCATGTCGTTAAATCAAGCTGCAAACATGTAAAAAATATGAGAGAGAAAACCCCAAAGATTTCATGAACTGTTAGAACTAAATAAATGAATTCAGTAAAATTGCAAGATACAAAATCAACATACAAAAATCAGTAGCATTTATGTACACAAATAACCTAGCAGAGAAAAAAAACCAAGAAAACAATTCCATTTACAATAGTACAAAAAAACTAAAATACCTAGGGATAAATTTAATCAAGGAAGCGAAAGATCAGTACACTGAAAATTATAAAACACTGATGAAAGAATTGAATTGTGAAGACACAAATAAATGGAAAGATATCCTGTGTTCCTGGATGGAAAGAGTTAATATTGTTAAAATGTCCATATTACTCAAAGCAATATACAGATTTAATGCAATCCTTATCAAAATGCCAATGGCATTCTTCACAGAAATAGGAAAAGAATCCTAAAACTCATATGGAACCACAAAAACCCCCAAATAGCCAAAGCAATACTGAGCAAGAAAAACAAAGCTCAAGGCATCTCACTTACTGATTTAAAGTTATATTACAAAGCACAGTATTCAAAACAGTATGGTACTGGCATAAAAAAAGAACCAACAGAACAGAATAGAGAGCCCAGAAATAAATATAAACATATATGGTCAACTAATTTTCAATAAGGGTACCGAGAAGACACATTGGGGAAAGAAAAGTCTCTTCAATAAATGGTGCTGGGAAAACTGGATTTCCACACACAAAAGAATGAAATCTTACACCATACACAAAAATCAACTCAAAATTGATAAAAAACCTAAATGTAAGATCTGAAACCATAAGACTCGTAGAAGGGAACATAGGAGAAAAGCTCCTCAACACTGGTCTTGGCAACGATTTTTTGGATATCACACCAAAAGCTCAGGCTACAAAAACAAAAATAAATAAATGAGACTACATCGAACTAAAAAGCTTCTGCACAGCAAAGAAAAAATCAACAAAATCAAAGGGCAACCTACAGAATAAGAAAAGATAATTACAAACTGCATGACCGACAAAAGGTTAATATCCAAAATTTATAAAAAACTCTTACAACTCAATAGCAGAAAAATGAATAACTGGATTAAAAAATGGGCAAAGAGGCCAGGTGCAGTGGCTCATGCCTATGATCCCAGCACTTTGGGAGGCTGAGGCAGGAGGATCACTTGAGCCCAGGAGCTCGAGGCTGCAGTGAGCTATGATCGTACCACTGAACTCCATCCTGGGTGACGGAGCAAGACTCCGCCTCTAAAAAAAAAATGGGCAAAGAACCTAAACAGACATTTCTTGAAAGAAGGTATAAAAATGGCCAACAAGTATATGAACAGGTGCTCAACCTCACTACTCATAAGGGAAATGCAAATTAAAACCAGTATGAGATATCACCTCACACCACTAAGGATGACTATAATCAAAAAGACAAGGGGAAAAAAAAAAGAGATAAGAAATGTTGGCGAGAGTGTAGACAAAAGGGGACCCTAGTACACTGTCAGTGAGAATGTAGATTGGTACAGCCACCGTGGAAAACAGTATGGAGGTTCCTAAAGAAATTAAAAATAGAACTAACTACTGCATGACCCAGCAATCCCTCTTCTGGGTATATACCCAAAGGAGACACAATCACTACCTTGCAAAGATATCTGCACTCCCATGTTCACTGCAGCATTATTCACCACAGCCAAGATATGGGAATAACCTAAATGCTTGTCGACAGCTGAATGGATAAAGAAAATGTGGTACATATTAAGCCTTAAAAAAGAAGGAGATCATGCCGTTTGACACAACATGCATGGACCAAGAGGACATTATGCTAAGTGAGGTAAGCCAGATACAGAAAGAAAAATACTGCATGATCTCACTTATATACGGAATTTTTTTAAAAAAGAAATAGTTTAAATACATAGAGCTAGAGAAAGAAACGATGGTTACCAGGGGCAGGGATGGGGAGGTGGTAATAAGAAGATGCAGGTCAAAGGATGCAAAGAGCAGACATGTAGGATGAACAAGTTTAGAGATCTAATATACAACATGAGGACTAATAAAACTGTATTGTATTAGGGATTTTTGTTAAATAGATTTTAGCTTCTCTTGTCACAAGAAAGTAACTATGTGAAATTATAGACATGTTAATCTGCATCTCTACAGTAACCATTTACTATTTGTATCCCATAATATTTTGTAAACCTCAAAAATACACAATAAAATTTAAAAATATATGTAACCATCTGCAATGGAAAATAACATTGAACAGAGATTATACAATCTAGAAAGGAAAAATGTGCATCCCATACACAAGTTTTTACGTATTTTTTAGTAGGCAATGGTTTTAATAAAAATATTTTTGATAAGTTTGCCTCCATTAAAGCCAGAAAAGTAGACTTATAATAAATTCTGGCTTTGGTACAAATAAAATATTTAAACTTACAATAATGTCAACCTTTAAAACACCTATTTTCAGTTTTTGATTTTTTTCCAGTACTTTATTACTCCCGAAAAAAATTAATATTCTAGAAAAAAAATCATAGGAGTGCCCATTTTTCCTTTTGCTTCATGTGCCAAATGTCTCAAAACACGGCACTGCCAGATTTTTTTTTTTCTTTTTGTTTTTTGAGACAGAGTCTCGCTTTTTTGCCCCAGCTAGAGTGCAGTGGCATCATCATAGCTCACTGCAACCTGAAACTCCTGGGCTCAAGTGATCCTCCTGCCTCAGCCTCCCAAGTAGCTGGGATTACAGGCACGCGCCACCACGCCTGGCTAATTTTTCTGTTTTTTGTAGAGACAGTGTCTTGCTCTTGCTCAGGCTGGCCTTGAACTCATGACCTCAGGCAACCCTCCCGCCTCAGCCTCCCAGAGTTCTAGGATTACAGGCATGAGCCTAACCCAGATTCTGACTTTATTCAAAATTTTGATATTTTGCCATAGGTGTCTTTGCCTGAATTTTTATTTCTAAAAATACTATATTAAAATATAATTTATCTTTAAAAAATAAAAATAATCCTGAAAATAATAATCTGGTACTAATCCAGAAGACGTGTGTTACTGAAGAATTAGCATACTGTGGGGGATAAGAGGGCCTATATGTCTGATTGTTCACTTAGGAGGCCTGTGAGCAGAATCTCCATTTGCATGTATGTTAAATGGCACAACAGTACCTGGTTCTTCAACCTTACTAGGTTATAAGGATCAATGAATGTGAAAGCAATCTGTGAAATTTAAATCACTATGCAATACGCTTTTTAAGCATCAGAATATAAAATTACCAAAATATTCTATAGTGCTACTTTAGTAAACATGTATAGACATATCTGCTGGTATAAAAGGCTAGACATTTATAAACATAGATGGGAAAAATATATAAATATAATATGTATATTATATTAAATATAGATACCAGAATCCACTTGCAATGGAAAAGGCCTCAAAATTACACTAAGAATTCCTATTTTAAATTTCTTCATGACTTCTCTGATATGTATACAAATCCTTAATCACAAATAGAAATTGGTAGACTTTAAAGGCATATAGAAAACTTTGGAATTCTTTAAAAAAATGAAACTGCATTAACAAAATGCAAATAATCTCTGGTCTCTGATATGCATTTTAGAGCCCCTGGGGGGCTCCAGGAAAAAGGAAATATTCTTTCCTTGAGTTTAGGCAGTGGTAAGGAGTACAGCAAGCTAATGAAGACAGCAAGAGCACAGACTTGGAGTCAGACAACCTGGGTTTGAATCCTTGTTCTACTTACTAGACGTGTGGCCTTAGTTTCCTCATCTGTAGAATAGGGAAGATAAAGCTGTCCCTCAAGGTTAGTGAGAATTACTAAGAAAGTTTAAAAATTATCAAGCATAATTCTTGGCATGCAGCCTTCTCCAATATATGGCAGTTATTATTCTCATTATTCGTAGTAAATGACATATTTGGAAGTGTGGCCTAAAGTAGAAGGCCAATTAAGAGAGAATTCTCTTCGGCAGGCAGTAAACAGTACTAACACTTTTCTATACTTTAATTGCACAGAAAACAGTGGGAGGCAATAGCCTCTAGAGATGGTGCTTCATTTCCTCAAACAAGGACACAAAATGGGACATGACAGAAGAAGCTCCTCTCTTCTCTAATATACCACAAAAGAGCTTATGCAAACTAAATGAGGCAACATGCAAAGATCACAGTACAAAGTTAAATAAAAGTTGACACTTGCTACTTCTTATAAACTTTAGTCTTCTTTCCTATGTTAGTTTTATAGGAAAAAAATGAAGAATGAAAAATTTTAAAATGCCATTTAGTTTAGATCTTATCTAGGAGTTTCAACATTCCCGAGAAATAGGTTTGCACCTCCTGACCACTTTGTCTGGGGAATGTAATTTTTTATATATGCCCATAATGGTATGAACTATTTTATGTTAAAGGTGAAAGAAAACCAGTATCAGTTATGTTCAAATCTATTATATATTAGCCAGCATAATGCCACCTAGACATGAGTATTTAATACAGACACTTAAACTTTCCAAATAACACAATCTGATAGAGAGTGGGGAAAGGCAGTACTGAAATTACATAATGTAGTGGGCTTTGGAGTCAGACTGGTTTTCCACTTACTAACTGCTTCCTGACAGCAGGAGAAATAAAATGCTCTGAGACTGTTTCCTCCACTAGAAGATGGGGATAATCTCATAAACCGGCTATGGTGAAGATCAAACATTGTCTATGGTGCCATGCTTGATTCCTTGAAAAATAATTGGTGCTGAATACATCTTAGTCTTTTACCTCCTTCTTCTGAATATAAAGAGAAGATCACAAAACAGTGCAGGATTATGAAAAGACCCAGGCAGCTCTGTTGTTTTAGCTGACACAGCACAGCCTGCTGGTGAGGTTGAGACACCTAAACACTCAGCAAGGTCACAGGCTGTAAAAGTGGTGGTGTGACAGCCTCATGAGAGCATGCTCTTAGCCAGAAAGCAGTCCATTGGCAAAAACCCCAAGCACAATGGAATGGCATTTTTAATCATAATGAGGCTGAAATATGAGTATGCTTTTCATGAAAAATCTTTGAGATATTTCTTATACTCTTAACACAAAATCTTAACTCAATAATTAACGTTGGAAGAGACCATTCATCTACTAGCCAATGAGGTGGTTTGTTTTCTTCCTTCCATTAATATTAATATACCAATACTTTGTAATAAATATACCATGCAATAATATTTTTTAAAGTTCTTGTGCAAACATGCTCAGTATGTAAAATTTATAAAGGAAGTTGTCCATCTGCATAGATGCTAAAGCCATAAAGAACTTTTTCATGTGGCTTTTTAAAGTATTGTACTATGTCTAAAGTATTTCCCTTTTTCCTTCCAGACTCACAGATCAAAGTTTGTCACTTAGAAATTAGCAAAAGCAAGGAGTGTTGCACAAAATCCAATTCCTTTTTTTGTTTTTGTTTTTTTTTTTCCCAACCTCAAGGCTCTGGCATATGCAGTCCACATGGCTGAAGATGGAACAAAAAGCTCCTGTGTGTTTAGGCTATTTCTCTTTTAAACATACTGTGAAAGCAAGCATAGACAGAATAGGATCTGTGTTTATTGCACACTAACCAGTATGAAACTCATCTGTTTTGTCAAAAGGTGAATGATGTATTCTCTTCAACAAAATGATGAGGCAACAGAAACCACAACATCAAAGCAATAGACCAAAATAGGTTGTTGGAATGCCCTATCAATGCTAAATCAATTATCACAGTTCAATAAATCAGAGATATTATTAGTCATAACTATAACATTTTTAATTACTATAAAATGTGGGTTTCTTCACAATGAATTCAGAGTAATTTACAATGTATTCCAAAATAATTTTTAAAACTAATTTAAACTAAATTTAAATTGCCTACATGATGCCTTTTACAAAGAGAACCCTTCAACCACTTTTTCAGAATAATGCATTTTTAAAGTGCTAGCTTCTTTAAATACATACACACTCCATTAAATATTTTATATAGCCATAGTCTTTCTGATCTATCCAGCTTTTACAAAATAAGACTTCAAAGTGAATTACAATTTAACAAGACACTTTATATACAGATCAATAACTGTTAAATTAAAATGAACTAATTTTAACAAATTTGAATGACTGAAGGACTCTTTTCTGTTGGTGTAAATATTCATACTTCAGCATCTCTATCTCTGTTGCACAGTCCAGGTAACAAAGAAATGATAAGCAATGAGCCAGGCACTGTGCTAGATGCTTGGGGTACAAATGTGAAGACACACAGTCCCTACCCTTTCTTACAGTCTAGTGAAAGAGTAAAAATATTTCATATTGACTCTCTGCTTCTGTAGTATTTATGAGTGATATTTGTTTTAAATGGATCTTATTTAATTCTCACAATCGTGCTATGAAGTAGGTACTAATATCACCCTGCTTCTGAGACTTAGACAAGTTAAATAACCTTCCTAATTCCAAGATTACACAGCTATTAAATAGTAGAGCTTGGACTTAAAGGCACATCTGCCTGTTTCACCACGATGTGAGTTACACTACCCCCCCCCACACATCATTTCCATATAGGCAGGACACTCCCACAGAAGGTAGGGAGTGGTACTACCTAGCAGGATGCACAGGGTTGAGGGTACAAGAGGGCTGGTGCTGTGATCCAAGTGTGATGTCAGAGTTGGGTCTTCAAGGAGACATTGACAAGGAGACAAGCGATGAACAAAGTATCTCTTTGCTTCCTTTAAAAGACCAGAAAACTGGTGGGCTAGTTCTGACTTACAGATTTAGGGCAGAAATAGCAAGAATTCCTTCAGAGAAGATCCTAGAGAAGGAGACTTCGTGCTAATTGTCCACCACAGACTCAGGAAATACAACAGCACCATGGCAGCCAGTTATGAAGAGCAAAATGTCTTTGCTCTGCATTGCACCTTGAACTGTTGCTCAGTTGGACTTGTGCCTGTTTTTTTTGGTTTTATTTTGAGCTTAAGAACCTTACTGAAAACTATGATGAAACTCCAGATTCTTTAAGTCAATTCACAACATCTTCCAGGCTTCAGTAGTACTGCACATTGTTGTCACTACTTAAAAAGCTATAAATTTCAGAATCAGCATAACAAAAAATTTTGCTGGTAAATATTCTGCTCACGTTTCTAGCCCTCATATTACTTATTTTTCTAAACTGCTTATCTGTACCTTAAGAATGAGGAGCATCTTTGTTAGTATAGTCGTAAGGAAAAGAAAAAGAACGAGTAGCAGTTTTTTTCTTAACTGATATTTGGGAGAACAAGATTCACTTTCTTTATATTAATCACTTACCACCCTCAAATCCTATTCCCAAATTTAGAGAAAAATACGTACACTTGTCCATTTAAAGTTCACCTAATCTAAGTACACTTTTCTCTTCACACATTAGCATAGCAAGTCAATGTCTGGCCCATGCTACAGAAGTTATATTAAATAATCCTGTTAATTCTCTAAGAAAACCTAAGACAAGACCAAAAGCCTTATGCAATGAAAGAAAAATAAAGCATTGTCATGAAAGAGTGGAAAAGGCTCAGATGGGTAAGTAGCACAAGGGCACTGAAGAGTTTTTGTTACAAATACTTGCAAAAAGAGTGAGCTCAAAAAGAAGCACTGAACATGCATTTTCTTGAAAAAATTCGCATTCCAGAGTTATAACTTAACTCCTGACACAAGATTTGTATGGATTTTAGTTAATAGACTAATTCCCTTGCAATTCTTCCCACTATTAGTCTTGAACCTTGTTTCAAGACTTACTTTTCTCCTTTTTCACTGTGCCCTTGATTAGAGACCTGTCCAACAATTCTACTCACATGTTTGAGACCCTCTTTGGAAAGCAGTTATCATACCTTCTACCCAAATAAAGGATTAACTCCAGCTTCTGGGACTTTTTGTTTTGTACTAGAATAAACTTTTTAGAACTGAAACTTATTTAAGGCCACAAACGCTGCAAATTAGTACCATTAAATAATGACATAAAAGCAGTAGTTCTTCAAATTGCAGATCAAATGCATTCCTAGTTCAGTACAGTACAGTTTACACAAATCTCTAAATCTGAGATTTAAAAATAATTAACTGGTTTCTATCTCGTTTCAATACTAGTTTGAAGTGTGAATAGTTTTACTGTGTGGACTTACATTTTTTATTTAAAAAAGAGTAAAGAGCAATTCTTTTCCTGATTTCCTAAGCAAATAAAGAAAAAGCAGGAAAAAGAGGCAATAGAAAAAACAAGTACAGTTAATAGCTTTTATATGCCATTTACAATAGAGAAGGGATTTCAGCACGTGTTCTGAAAATGCCTGGGAGCTAATTTCTAAAACTGCACCATTACTTGCCATAAACTTTTTTCTACACAAGGTATCCAATTCCTACAAAGGAAAAACAAGTACTACCACTACAAAAGACTCCCGTTATATGATAAAGGGACAGTTTTATACCCTTATCAAGGTCATGGTGTATGATCTGTAGCAGTGGTGGAACGAGGCTAGAACCTGAATCTCTAGATTTGTAAGTTGGTACTTGTCCACTATACTTGTTCTATAATCTGTGGGTTAGTGTAGCAACTACATTAATCTTTTTAAAAATCTATTTATATTTGATATTTTTCAAATGTCATTTCATTTTGTAGCACAAGTCCTAGAGACACAGAATAACTCTCCTTGAGAAAATAAATACTTCACTACTAGAATCTCTAAGAAACAACTCTGGAACTGGTTTAGAACCCCAGATAATTTCTCATTAGCAGGAAGCTAGTCTCTACTAACTTTTGGGCTAGTTATTACATGGTAGTTTATGCATAGGCTATTCTGTAAATCTTCCTGTCATGTGCCAAATGTTCTTCATTAAAAATTCATTCACTGCTTTCTAAATTAACATTCAATAAAAGTTCTACCTGCTAATGTGGGTGCAACTTTTGTTTTCTTGTTTTCTTAAACTACAGAATTATTGGCATTGAGTTTTGCTGACACAGCACTTCCTGGGGGCTAATTAAGGTATACTCTTCCACAGCCAATTTGTACATGGGCAACCTTACAATCCTTGTATCTATTATTTAACATTAAATAAATTGTAAGCATGCAGGAATAATTGGGCTTATTAATTATGCAAGGGAAACCAGGAGCACATGGCAAAAAAGCCTTAGAGAAAAAACTCTTTTCTTTATTTTTCCCTACACTTTCAGAAGTCAAGAGGTGAGTCACAATTCTGAGTTATTTAGTTAACAGAGCTATACTGAATCAATAACAAATATTCAAGTTACCAGGTCTCTACTAAATTTCATAGCACTAGGCTCAAGTGACTGCTTTTCCCCTCCTCCTTGCTGGTAGTCACCACTGTGAGCAAAGCTTCTGTCTGTAGAATGAGCTGTCATTCAATTGTCATGGTATCGTAATAATAGGAACATCCTTCTTTTTGATACATCTTTTCATCTTAAGAAGAACATAGTCAAAGAGTCTTAATGATTTCGACAGTATTACAAGTGACTTAAGAAGACATACAGAGCATTAATGGGTTAGACAGTATTACAAGCAATTTAAGTCATCCTTACATATAGCTTCTGTAGTTGCCTTTTGAAGAGGCTATAATTCCTTTAAGAAGCCTCATAAAAACTGGTTTTCTCCCAAGCCCAACTTCTTTGTCAAGAAACTGAATTCAGTAAGTGGCTCCTCAAAGCAAGATTCCCACCTGCCATCACAGGCAGAGATATCACAGCACTCATTTCATAAAACTTTTAAGTTCCTGTATTATGCTTATACGAAACACAGGAGCCTTCTAGTATTTGAAAACTTTAGGGATGTGTGTGTGTGTGTGTGTGCGCGCGCACGCGCGCACGTATGCAGAGCATCTCCAAACTATTGTAAAGAGATAGCCTTATTTGCTAAGTTTCTAAGAACAGTTCAGTTCTCTAAGGAAAGGCAGCGCCAGCAGCTGCATGCTTTGTTTGACTCTCTCCAGGATAGTTCTTAGCATTGGATGGCTTTGGTTTATCAGAAAAGAGTTCACAGAAAGGTTTCAAGTGCACACACACAATTATTTTCTTACTGAAGACAACTGAAATTCCTTTCCAAACCTGTCTTCATTGTAGGAAAAAAAAAAATCCCAAGAAACAAAAAGACAAGACTGAGGAGACTGTTGATATTTTGGTCAGCTTCATTTTCTTCATCTTCACAGATTATCCTGTCTCCAGTCTCCTGTAGCCTTCCCTGGGTGACCTCACACTGCAGCTCTCTAGTTTTCTCATCCATTTCTTTACAAAGAACATCCAATATACCAAATGTAGAAAGGCCACCAGTGCTTGTATCTGCTCCATGACCCTTTCCTTCCTGCTGTCCTCAAAGAATCCAGATTTAGATCAGGGCAGAGCATTGCTTCAGGTAGCCTGCTTCTTTTTTACTGGATAATCTTCACCATCATCCTCCTCTTTGTATGTTTTTCTATAGTAAAGTAAAACCTGTTCACGGGCCTGTGTCCTGCCAGGGATATGAGCCTGTGAGCCTACTCTGTAATAGTTCTACTCATCACTGAATACTGAGTACTGAAGAAGAGATGCCCACCCCTTCTTAGCCACACCAGCATTCAGCATAGTGCACACAGAAGATGCCCTAGTAAATAAGCGAGGGTGCCAAGGTAGAGGAGCAGCCAGGCAATGTGCGGCACTCAATTCTCCACCCAACAACCATTTCCATCACCTTGCACTAGCCACTGCAAGTCAGGTCCTCTGTGGCTGCAAGCATTCAGCATGATACAGTGTCATCCCCCAGCACCCCAAACATTAACAGTGCTCAGGTTCCTACGGGAATGGCTTTCCTTTATTCTCCCAGCACCACTGCCACTTCAGCACATGCTCAGCTATGTCACAGCTACACAAAGGTAGGAATGAGCAGCAAATGACTAGAGGAATGAGGAGCCAGGGCTGCAGAGCTGCAGTGAGGGAGGGTTACAGGCAAGGCGAAGGGCATGGAAAATGGCAGCAGTAAACAAAAGTCATTCAATTTAAAAAGTCCAATGGTATGTGGGATTCTACGCAGAGCTAAGGCTCTAGAATTAGATGGCATTCTGATAAGAGCACTTCTGGGTATCAGACAGGAGAACAGGGTTGTGGCAGGCTGGATGGAACCAGTAGTTGTATGACTGGTTTAGAGTTGAGACAAAGAGTATATAATAGAAGAACTAAGACAAGAAGACAAGGAAAAAACAAGCTGTTAGGAACCAGGAGCTCTGCTGAAGTTGCAGGAGCCAGGCTGAAGTTGAAGAAGAAGAGTTGCTAGCACCAAGACAGACCTAAGTAACAAGTCTCTGGCCTAAGCTTTTATAAGATTTCTGTTGCTGCTTGAGCTGCTAAAGTAGGCCAAATGAGCAATTGGGAGCACCTGGTTGGTGTACAGAGTGGGTAGGTGAGAGAAAGCACGAGCCTCCAGCAGGCAGATCTTGCTCAGTGAATAGAGAGACTGAATGAGGCTAATTGGAGCGTCCATAGGAATATATGAGCCCAAAATGGCAGAGCCGAATTTGACACTGGAGATGGCCACACAACAAGTAGAAAGATGCTCGATATGGTCCAGCTGTATTTCCAAACAGAGGCCTCCAGTTGATAGACCATGCCTGAAATATGGAGATAGCATGTCGAGGTAGAAAAAATATGAGGTTTAGAATCAGACAGAGTCTGAAACTCAATTCTGTCTCCCACTAGCTGTGATTCTGGGCAGGTTACTTAACTTCTGTGAGCTTCAATTTCCTCATATATAAAATCAGATTGTCAATAGGTTTTGTAATAAAAGATTTTGTCATAAGGTTTTATAATAAAGAGCATCTGTACAGAGATTAAACAGAATACCTGGCCAAAGAGTTGGTGTTCAATAAATGATAGCTATTATTATTCCTACAAATAGTCATAGTAGTATACACAATACCATTATTGCACATGGAAACACTCCTCCTTACATATATGGTCTATAATAATAATAATAATAGTAGTAGTAGTAATAATAATAATACTATGAATAGGCAACCCCAGACTTAACAAGCTAACCTGTTTCTGATAACATCTGAAAGTCAAACTATGATAAGGTAAAGGTTGTTTATAACGGAATTTGTAGCTTTACCCCGAACTCTGATGTTATGCCAGCACGCTGCATTTTATACCACACAGATCATCACATCTTTTTCTTCCCTCTCTCCCTGCCTGCCTTCATTTATCACCAGCATTGACTGCACCATCCTGGCAATCGCTTGGTAGGGAGTCAGCACAGGAAGAGGTTCCATTTCCATTTCCATTAGGAAGTGGTAAGTACAGGTTCGGGTAGTTACCATGGGGTGGGGGGTGTCTTCAATATGAGAAGGTGGGTAAAAAATTTTTAAAGTAGGATATGATAATCCACAAGTTGCATCGTCCCATTTGAGAGTCATCTATACTGTATAGTGATGACTCTGATAATTCTTTTACATAAACTATTGTATTCTACTTCAAAATAACTCTAAAGGAAGCAGGATAAATATTATTATCTTTTGCTTACAGATTAGAAAAATAAAGCCCAGAGGGGTTCTGGTGACTTACTCCAGGTCACACACTGTAAAATGATGGAGCCAGGCTAGAACCTGGATTTCTGAATCTGTAGCGTGGTGCTTATCCACTATAATTGTTCTATAACCTGTGGGTTACTGTTTCAGGTACATTTTAAAAATTTATTTATATTTGATATTTTTCTCACTTGAAAGAAAGCTCTGATTTTTTAGAAATGTAGCTTACTTCTGAAGTGGCTTTATTTCATTTTATTAATTTTATAAGTATGGAACTTAATTATATCTTTAAAAAAGTAATCTTCTTAAATTTGATAATTATTTATTATTTCTTGAATTGACTTTAATGTCTCCAGTATTTTAAAATTTTCTTGAAGAGATTTTAAATTGAAAATAATATGTGCATTGTATTATGTTAGAAAATATTTCCTTTCAGAGACTAGTAAATTATTCAATTCATTGCCCTGTGAGATAAATTATTCATTATAAGAATGCTTTTATGAGTAAAATTATATGACGCTTATTGTGATAGTTTAGAATTCTATGAGGCTCCATATTTTAATTTTTTTTGAATGGCACTTTTGTTTCTTACAGGTTAACAAAATTATTCAGTTCTCTGTTAAATAAATGTACCTTTTTATTAAAGGCCTATGTTCTTTGACATATGTCAAAACGGGCCAGCTATAGAAATCTGCAGTGGATAATATGTTATTTATTTGACATTTCTAGCTCAGCAGGCAGTTCAGTCAATTTTAAAGTCTTTAAAGTTTTGTAGTTTGGTTATCTGGCAATGCTAATTATTAGAATACCCACTATCAATTTTTCTAGGTAGAAGACAATATCTGAGCAGATATATTTGTACCAGTAGCTATCTTTTCATATTGCTCAATAGCTTCTGTTAAATTTATAGTTACATACACACACATACTTTAATTCCTTTCTCAGAGCAAATTATCTCATATATTTTGACCCTAAACAAATTTTTAGCACAGATTTCTTTTTTAAAATATGAAATCCCTAACTGAAATAAATTTCATTTGTTAACTGGGAACATTTGCTTTGTTCACTGCAAAAACAGATTTAGAGAAGCAATCTTCAAGATAAACAGAAAAAAGGAAACTAATTGGTCCTAGTCAAAGAAATAAAAGCTTTCCATCTTATTTTTTGGCTGTTTTACGTTACCATATAAACATGGTCACTTACCAAGTGGCAAAAATGCAAGACGGTTTCCAGCCATGGAGAGCTCATTGAGGCTGGGCAGCTGGCAGAGGTGGCGCGGCACATACCATAGACGATTTCGGTCCACAGTGAGGTACTGCAGAGAAAGGCACAGGTGAAGCCTCTCGGGTAAAGTTAGCAAACGATTGGTAGAAATGTCTAGTGTCTGCAGCTCCTTCAAATCGCCAACCTCTACAACCAAAATCAAAATTAAGATAAATTGCATCCTGATGAATTTAATTAAATAAATTAAATAAAATGAATCAATACTGTAACAGTTCAACCAAATAAAATCAAAAGCTGCAACTATTTCCACAGACATAAATGCTAAAGCACAGGATTCAGGGCTAGCATGCAAATAATCCAGTGTCTTTAAATTAGCCTGCTAGAATTTCTTAAATGGAGAAAAGGGCTGGCAGTGGAGAAAGGAATGACACAAAGTGGTGAATCTGAACCAAAGGCTGTTACTATGGCTTCTGCTTCTTGATGAATCAAAGTTGCTGCTAGGGTGAGAAATGATGATTACAGTCACTTCAAGGTGCCTGATTTTTGCTACTTGTGTGATTTTATTGTCCATCTAAGTAGAAGATAGGAGACATAAATTGTAGCATTCAAATAAGCACAACTTGTTTATATGAATTAAGCAGAAGATTTCTGGAGTAAAAATTAGGATATCTTTTGGAAATTTTCACCACAGTAAAAATTATAATAATTAAATGAAATTATTGTCAGGTAACATTTTTAGATATTGTCCAGTCATGTGGCTCCTTTTAAAAATCCACTCAACGTATACATAGCCATAAAGGTTTACTTTAATTTCACCCAAATTAAATACTTCCATTTACTCCAAAATTCCCTCATCATTGATGTCTACAGTTGTAATCTGTCCCTTGGTGAGTACATTATGTTTTTTTTGTACATGAAATCCCTAAGTCTTGAGTGAAGAATAGGAAGTCCTTTACAAGGAACTTAGTCTTTCTCAGGGAAAATCACCATTTTAGGGGAAGAACATTGACTCTTTCCCAGGACAGCATATTCCACTCAGACTCTATAGCAAGCATTGTGCAGGACAAGCCTACTTCTTCTGCATCACGGACACTTACTGTCGAAGACCACTATGATGCCACCTTTTGCTCTTCTCTAATCCTGTCCCCGATCCTGAGCCACTCCTCTTAGGTTAAGGTTTCCCACACTGTGCCACTTGACCGTACCCTCTGTGCACATTCCAGTTTGTTCAGGACTTGGATTAGTATTAGCAACATCTTCTCTATTGGATAATAAAGTCTTCCATCCTCTTGGATGCTCAGTTGAACAGATCAGCTTTTCATATCGCTATGGGCCAGGGATTGGCAAGCTATGGCTCACAGGGTTTGGCAGCCCACAGCCCGCTTTTGTACTGCCTGCAAGCTGAAACTGGTTTTACATTTTCAAAGGATGGTAAACAAGAAAAACAACAAAAACAAAGGACATGTGATAGAGACCGTATATAGCCTGCAAAGCCTAAAAATATTTACTATCTGGCCATTTAGAGAAAAAGTTTACTGGCCTTTGCTATAGACATTTTGTTAGTAGGAATATTTTTAATAACTATTTTACTTGTATAAAAGTAATACAAGTGCAAAATACACTAATTTCTAGTTATTTTTATATTTACAAATTTGTGCTAGCAAGTTCACACTTTATTGCTCAATTTCCCAAATACTGGAAAAAAATACACATTTGAAGATGGGTAGGCAGGATTCAGTACATAGCCTGTGACTCCAAATGGAAGTTTTGTTCTATTTGAACTTAACTGGTACACACAGGAGTCAATTTCACTATTGGCTCCACTGGCACAGTGCTCCACCTAGCTAAGCCTGTCTGTCTATTTTGCAAAACAAAAATGCTTCTGATTTGGGGTGTGTGGGGATGAGAGAGTTGGAGGAAGAATCATCACGTTTTAGAAGTAATTTTAAAAAAAACACACACACAAAAAAGAGAAAGAACAAACTTAAAAAAACCTTTCTGACCAAACTTCACAAAATGATTACCGGAGTGAAGTGGGACAGAAGAGCAACCAATCCACTGCACACCGTGGGGTCAGATGCCAAGAGAATGAGACAAGGCCTCTGCCATTGAGAATCATATCACATCAATGTGCCACAGGAGCTAAGAGAAAGAAGAGCTAAATGGAGGCTTGGAGAAGCTTTCACGAAATTTATTGAAGATGGGATTTTGAATATGTCAAAAGGAAAATGGATACAGCATTTCCAGCAGGGAATGAGGGTTGGAGGTTGAAAGCACAAGGAAAGGCATGGAAGGGAAAAACTAAATACAGCATGTACAGTGGGCTCTTTGGGGCCCAACAAATGCCAAAGACACCAACGACCAATGGGAGAAGAACAGAAAATAAATCCAATACAGAGGACTTGGTGGAGACAGGGAGGAAAATGAGAAGCCTGTACTTATTAAAGGGAGAACTGACATCTCCTGAAGATTCTCAAAGGACATAAGGACTCTTTTGGAGAGGTCAGACTGGCAAATATGCAGAAAGTAATGACATGGAAAAAGATCCTAGACTAAGAAAACAAGTAGACATTTAAGAAGAACACAGAAGTACAACAGAATTTGAAAGTAAATTCCAGAGATATTTTAACAGAAGCATGAGGTAGGCTTGATTGGACATGAAAAATAATAAAATTGTAAAAAGTCAAAGATAGTTTTAAGTTTCTAGACTATTACACTTTAAGTATGTTGATGCCAATGCTAAAAAATCATTTTTACAGAAAAAAATATTAAAATTTCATTAATACTCCTGAAATGCATTATCTATAAACCACCTACTTAAAGGTATTTGAAAAAAATCCATTAAAATTTACAGGGAAGCAAGCAAAATAGATGATTTGCATCATTATTTCAAAAATAATGAAATGTGCAAAAAAGTGTTTTGACATGGCCGCAAAAATTATTAAGGCCTGCACTGGTCCTTCATTTCTTTTCTTTTCTTTTCTTTTTTTTTTTGAGACAGAGTCTCACTCTGCCACCTGGGCTAGAGTGCAGTGGTGTCATCACAGCTCACTGCAACCTCAAACTCCTGGGCTCAAGCGAGACTCCTGCCTCAGCTTCCTGAGTAGCTGGGACTACAGGTGTGTGCCCGGCTAATTTTTTCTTTTCTTTTTTTTTTTTTTTTTTGTAGAAACAGAGTCTTGCTCTTGTTCAGGCTGATCTTGAACTCTTGGCCTCAAGCGATCCTCCTGCCTCGGCCTCCCAAAGTGCTAGGATTACAGTCGTGAGCCACCGCATTCAGCCTGGTCCTTCATTTCAAATTTGCTTTGCCTTATTGTATTGTAAAATGGAAAAATAATATGTGATTATAAATTTAAGTTTTGATGAAAAATATTAATATAAAGCTTTAAGAAGCTCAATAAAGACCAAATAAAATAAACCCAAAGAGATCCATATCTATACACATCATAAACTGTGAAAGATAAAGATAAATAGAATATCTTGAAAGCAGCAAGAGAAAAATGACCCATCATGTTCAGGGGAACAACAAAAAGATAAGTAAAAAATATATAGTAAAAAAAAAATCAACATGGTAATTGAAATTGCATACCAAAAAATATTTATCTAACATAACAGAAGGCAATAATGGAGGTAGAGAGGGAATGTAGAATACAAGTGGCAAAAGGGCTGATAAATACAACCATATCAGTAATTATATTAAATGTGAACAGATTAAACAGCCCAATCAAAAAACAATATGCTATTTATAAGAAACATACTTTAGATTCAAAGGCACAAATAGGTCGAAAGTAAAACGATGGAAAACAAATGCACCACGCAAACAATAACCATAAGAGAGGTAGAGCAGCTATATTCATATCAGAAAAAAAACACATTAAGACAAGAAATACTATAACAAAGAGGGATATTTATCTTTTAATGGTAAAATGGATAATACTTTAGAAAGACATCACAATTATAAATATATATACACCTAACAAGAGAACTCAAAATTATATAAAGCAAAAAGCTTATAGAATTGAAAGGAAAAGTAGATATTTCAACAATGACAGATGGAGATTTTAATACACCACTCTCAATAACTGATGGAACAACTAGCTAGAAAATCAGCAAGGACACAGAAGACTTAAACTACACAATCAATCAAATGGGTTTGGGCCATAATCCAAAAAGACATAATCCTGAGTGCCATATTCCTGAATGTTGAAATCCCAAAAGATCAAAATTGATAAAGTCTAAAATCTTGAATGAAAATCACCATCTCAAAAGATCAAAATTCCAAAAATATCATCCTCAAAAAATAATTAAAAAAATTTTTTAAGACATTTGTATACATCTTTGAAAGGTGATTTATTTGAAAAACATAACATGACAGGACACTTGACACAATAAAATAGGCAATAATATACATATTTTTGCAGGCATAAACACGCAGGTATATTAATAACCATCATATAGGTATAACAGTTATGAGCAGACAAACCATATTCATAAAGAAATAGGTCAAAATGTGAAATGTATAAACGCATATCACCATGGTTGGTAATTGTGTGCACTCAGCTTTGTAACTGTGGTCATCTGAAACACCATGATGAATGACTTCAGACAAAATCCATCAAAAACTGCAGTGGGTCACCACCGAATATGCAGTCACCCAAACAGCCAAGATCTTGAGAAATTTTATCTGTCACAAATGCAGATGTACAAAAAGGACATCTCTTCATTTACTGAGGAAGTTTCAACATTTTTTACATATATACACAATGCTTATGCACAAGGTCAACTTGTGGTAATGCACTTTGGTGGAGTCAAATTTAGAAAAAAATGCATAAAATGAATTAGAACTCTCTAAGTCTTTACATAATTTATACCTCCAGTATTGGAAATGATGTTAAGATGAAATACACAGCACAGAGAATTAGTACTACGTGTTAAGAGCTAGAAGTCATATGCTATTGAAAAATTCGGCAGGGGAGATTTCTTGCATTTTTCACCTCTGTTTTCATTTCTATGATCTTCGAAACATTCTCTGCACTTGTACTTGAAGAGTGGTTGCAGTCTCCAAATTTTGTAAGTATATGCTGTCTATTTGAAAGTCTGGTTATTGCTGGACCATTGTATTTAAGTGATTTACTGCTTTCATAGCGCCAATAATAATTAGTTTTTAGATGTTTAACTTTCACCCCTAAGTAGATTCATACACTTAACTTATCACAGCCTTTTTGCAAGGGAACAATTTCACAGATCTCTTCCATTGTGTTAAGGAACACAGTAAGAAGAAATGCTATTTGGCTTCCCCAACACCAAATCTGTATTAGTCAAGGTTTTCCAGAGAGACAGAACCAAAAGGGTATTTATATAGATATATGAGAGGGGATTTATTAGGGGAATTGGGTCATGTGATTATGGTGGCTGAGAATTCCCATGACAGGCTGTCTGCAAGCTAGAGACCCAGGGATGCTGGTAGTGTGGCTCAGTCCAAGTCTGAAGGCCTCAGAGCCAGGGATGCCAATGGTGTAACACTCAGTTCGAGATCAAAAGTCTTAGGACCTGGAGGGCTGCTGGGGTAAATCCCGAAGTCTAAAGGATGGTAAGCCTGGAGTTCTAACGTCCAAGGCAGCAGAAGAAAAATCTTTCCTAGCTCTTAGAGAGACCAATTCACCATCTGTCTTTGTTCTCTCTGGGACCCTGGCCTATTGGATGGTGCCCACCAACACTGAGGGCAGATTTTTCCCTAACCTAGTCTACTCAGATTCACTAATCTCTGGAAACACCCTCACAGACATCTCCAAATAATGCTTCACCACGTTTCTAAGTATACCTTAATCCAGTCAAGTTGAAATCTAAAATTAAGTCCACAAGTGTCAATTTGGCACTCATAGGCATCTCCTTAAACCATACTTCATTTCCAAATAAAGACAATAACAAGGTAATATAATAGTTCCACCTAACAAGATGCAACTAACATGATGCAATTAACATGAGGCAACTATCCCGAGTACAAATGAAACACACTAATTCCTTCCCCAGAATTCAGCTTTCAGGATTTCAACATTCAGGATTTTAGTCTTTTCTTCACATTGTGATTTTTTGGATTTTAGACATTAGTGGTTTTAGACTTTAGGGATTTTGATCTTTTGAAATTTCAACATTTGGGGTTATGGTGTTTGAGATTGCGTCTTTCAGGATTAAGATCAGCAGTGCAACCAAATTGACCTAATTTGACATCTAAGAATGCTACAGCAGAATACGTATTCTTTCTAAGTATACACAGTATATTCTCCAGGATGGACCATATGCTAGACCATTAAACAAGCCTCATAATTAAAAGGATTGCAATCATACAAAGTATGTTCTCTGATCAAAAGGGAATTAAATTATAATAGAAATCAACAACAGAAAGAAATCTGGGAAATCACCAAATACTTGGAAATTAAACAATGTACTTCTAAATAACCCACAATAATAAAAGAAATGAAATGACAAGGAAAATTATAAAATATTTTTGACCAAATGAAAAAAACCAACTCAAGATATCAAAACTTATATAATGCTGCCAAGGAAGTGGTTAGTGGGAAATTTAAAGACTTAAATGCCTATATCAGGAAAGAAAGTTCTCAAATTCATTTCCTAAGCTTCCACTTTTAGAAAGGAGGAAAAAGGTGAAAACTAAACCCAAAGTAAGCAGAAGAAAGGAAATAAAATCATGGTAGATATCAATGAAATAGAAATAAGAAAAACAGAAACATCAGTGAAAACAGAAGTTGGTTTTTTAAAAAGATAATAAAATGTAAAAACCTCTAGCTAGACTGACCAAAATAAATAAATTGATCAAAAGAGAAAAATGACACAAATTAACAAAATTGGGAACAAAAGATGGGATATTATTGTCAATTTTATAAAAATTAAAAGGATTATAAGGGCATACTATGAATAAATTTACCCTAACAAATAGCAACTCAGATGAATGAATTTCTAGAAAGACACAAATTATCAAACCTAATTCAAGAAGTCATCAGAAATCTGAATAGATGTATCACAAGTAAAAAAACTGAATTGGTAATTTTAAATCTTCCCACAAAGAAAAGCCCAGGTCCAGACGGCTTTTCTAATCTATTAAATATTTAAAGAAGAAACAATACCAATTCTTCACAAACTGGCTTAGAAAACAGGAGGAAAAACTTTCCAACTCATTCTCTGAGGCCAGCATTACCCTAATACTAAAACCAGACAAAAACATCATAAGAAAAAAAGTTTATAGACAAATATCCCTCATGAATATAAATGAAAAATCCTTAACAAAATATTAGCAAACAAAAGCTAGCAACACATAAAAACAATTATACATCATGAACAAGTGGGACTGATGCCAGAAATATAAGGTTGGTTTAACACCTGAAAAAATCAATCAATGTAATACACATGTTCATTGAATAAGGACAAAAAAGATATGATCATTTCAATAGATGCAGAGAAAGTATTTCACAAAATCTAAAATCCACTTATGATAAAAACTCTCAACAAACTAGGAGCTAAAGTTAACTCCTTCAACCTAATAAGGGGCTGAGATCATATATAATGGTGACAGACTGAGTGCTATCTCCCTTAGATCAGGAGCAAGGCAAGGAGGCTGACTCTTTCCATTGCAACTCAACAATGTACTGGAGGGTCTAGCAAATGCCATAAGGCAAAAACTAAACAAACAAAAACTATAGAGAATGTAAGAGAAGTAGTAAAACTTTCTTTATTCACAGATGACACTATCCTTAGTGGAAAATACTAATTAAGGGATCCACAAAAACTATTAGAACTAATAAACAAGTTTAACAAGGTCGTGGGATACAAGATCAATATTAGAAAATCAATTGTTTTTCTATACACCAGGAAAAACAATTCAAAAATTAAATTAAGAAAATAATCCCATTCATAACAGCACCAAAAAAAAAAAAAAAAAAAAAAAAGAAATACTTGGGAGTAAACTGAACAAAAGACGTGCAAAACATACATGCTGAAAACTATAAAACGCTGCTGAGAGAAATTAAAGAAGCTCTAAATAAATAGAGAAAGGCATTTCATCATATTTATGGATCTGAAGACCTAACATTGGTGAGATGGCATGCTCCCCAAATTGATCTGTAGATTCAACACTGTCCCTATCAAAATCCCAGGAGGCATTTTTTGGTAGAAATTGACAGGCTGATTTAAAATTTTATATTTAAAATGCAAAGGACCTAGAATAGCCAAAACAATAAGAGGAATAAATACCCTTCAGCAGTTCAATGGACAAACCCTGGTATGTCCATACAGTGAAATATTACTCAGCAATAAAAAGGAATTATGGACACATACAACATGGCTGAAGCTCAAATGCATTATGCTAAGTGAGAGAAGCCAGACTCAAATGGTATGATTCCATTTATATGATATGCAAATGTATGAATATCCATTTTATGATATGATTTTATGATATATAAATGGATGAATATATAAATGACATGTATTTATATTGTATGATTCCATCTATATGATATTCTAGAAAAGAAAAACTATAGAACTAGAAAATAGAACACTGATTGCCAGGGTATGGGGTTGTACAAAGGCTGGTATACAGGGGAACCAGGGGAAACTTGAGGGGTGTTGGAACTCTTATGCATCTTAATTGTGGTGGTGGTTACACAACTGTATACCAAAAGGGTGAATTTTCCTGTATATGAAAATAAAAAATAAAAACAGTAATTCAAAAATTATTTTCAAAAATAAAATTCTTTCTAAAGGCTAAACATAACATACATATTAAAGCAAAAAATTTAAAAATTCCATATATTATCTGAACATTATAAATAAGCAGAAGAGTTATTCTGGGTATAAATTCATATAATCAGTTTCCTAGCTGTTTTTATTTCTAATAAAGTGTTACTTGTATTTTTCTGAAAAGTCTATTTTATATGCTTTTATTGTTGCTTTCTAATAAAAGTATTTATAATTAATTTTATCATTTAAAAATTTAACATTATTGACATCTTCAAAAACATTTATTGCTATGTCACCTTTAAAGTGATGTAGTATTACTCGCTCTCCAGCCCTTTGAAAAAAAAAAAAAAAAAAGTGATGTAGTATTACTGACAGAGTTACAATGCATTCCTTTTGGAATCTTGGTAGAATCCTATTCTTTTCAGCTGGTCTAGTCACCACATCACTTCCAACTCACTCCACCCCTTCCCTTGGAGTAAACATCAGTTTGTATACCTTATTTCCTTAATGTCCCCTGTAATAATCCCGACTTCACAGTTGTTTGCATTGTTTACTTCTGTGCTAAATATACAATACCTTCAAACTTTTCAGCTACTTATAGAGTATCTGAAAATGATTTCATTATTGCCACATAGTAATTACTTAGACTAAGCACAAAAATAACATTATGGTGTCAATTTCAAAAGAAAAAACAGTAAGTCCCCTTTAAATCATCCTTCTGTGCTGATGAGCACTGACCTAACCTAAAATTTGAGTGGGAATGGGAAGGAAGCCACCCACTCCCTGCCAAGCTAGTGACCACAGAGAGTCAGCAACAAGGCTTGCTATTTTCAAGCACTGGCTTTTTCCAGTACCACTATAAACAGCTTTAATTTGAGCTCCAAAACACAATGAGTTAAGAACACACAGTAATCTCCCCTTATCCGCGGCTTCGCTTTCCGAGGTTTCAGTTACCCACAGTCAACCACAGTCTGAAAATATTAAATGGAAAATTCCAGAAATAAACAATTCATGAGTTTTAAATTTCACGCCATTTTGAGTAACGCGATGAGACCTCACACCGTCCTGCTCCATCTTGCCCTGGACGTGAATCACCCCTTTGTTCAGCAGATCCACGCTGTATGGGTGCCTTCCTGTTAGTCACTTAGTAGCTGTCTCGGTTATCAGGTAGTGTATATATTGAAGAAAACATGGTGTATATATTAATATAAGGTTCAGTATTATCTGAGGTTTCAGGAATCCACTGGGGGTCTTGGAATGTATCCCCCATGGATAAAGGGGGACTACTGTACAAAAAATAAAAGACAATAATATCTCAATGCCAAGTTTCATTCATTATACAGTAAGTCTCCCTTTTTATATTCATTTTCTTTCCCTTGATTGGGCTGTGGAATGTACATACTGTGTTATGTAGAAATAGGTTCAAATCATAATCCTGTTACTTATCAGCTGTATAACTTTGGGTTAGTTACTCAACTATTTAGATTATTGGTTTGCTGTTTAAAAAAAAAAGTATCTGTAAAAAAAGAGACTAACACCTAACTCAAGAGGTTAATGATGTGATTAAATGAAATATCCCATATAATTCAATAATACATGGCTGAAAAAAATCAATAAATATCTCTGATTTTCAGTTCATCATACTACAAAGTATTCTAAATATAATCTCTGATCATAAATACTTCTGTAACTGATGTGGTTTTTATCATGGAAACAACTGCAAACACATATGTTTGTTAAGTCTAACATAAGAAAGCAAGATAAGACCAACATGTAGTGAAATCCGAGAGCTCAAAAAATGACCCTTTCCCCATCACAATCCTAAAAATTCACAAGAGGGAACACTACAGCATAAAACAAAAACAGTTTGTCACTACAGTGGACGCTGTCAACTGCCTTATTATCAGCCATTTCCCCCTAATCATATGGCACTGTGAGTTTGTTCAAGTATTCATTTCTCAGCCACACAGTCCATGTGAAGCAGGGAAGGCTGAGCCATTGCCCAGCTTTAGCACTGGGCCTAAATTTGTCCATGAGTTAAGTTCTTCTCCCCTTGCCCCAGTGATTGTTTAAGGACTGAGGATGCGACCCAATTCAGGGCACTGAGACTGACATGGAATAACACTTAGTAACCACTGACTGAGCCACTACACATTCATTTACTACAGCAAAATGAAGGTTTTCAGACATGAAAGGATTCAGAGAGTTCATTACGCATATAATTTATCTAAATGTTTATATAAGTATTCTAATAAAATCATAACTAGATCTGAACTGAGGTATCAAGATAAGAAAAATGAAATAAGAAAGGAAAAAGTAGTAAGCACTGTATAGGATGTACTGAATTAAATCTAGATGTGTGATAATAAGGTGACTAGAAATTTTAAATGCAAATGTTAAGAATTCTTTTCTTTAAAGAAAGACATACTATAAGATATGATAATATTCTGAATTTATTTTTAAATTTTTATTTCAGAATATTACAGGGGTACAAACATTTTGGTTACATGAATTGCTTTTGTACAGTTTGAGTCAAAGTTTAAGTGTGCTCATCCCCCAGAGAGTGTGCATTGTACCTGTTAGGTGTGAATTTACCCATCCTCTCCTCCTCCCTCCCACCTGCTTGATTTCTGTTGAGTTTTGCTTCCATATGTGCACATGAGTGTTGATTGATTAGTCCCAATTTAATAGTGAGTACATGTGGTATTTGTTTCTGCATTCTTGTGATACTTCACTTAGAAGAATGGTCTCTAGTTCCATCCAACTTGTTACAAAAGGTATTAGTTCACCATTTTTTATGGCTGAGTAGTACATCATGGTATACATATACCACATTTTATTAATCCACTCATGTATTGATGGGCACTTAGGTTGATTCCACATCTTTGCAATTGTGAATTGTGCTGCAATAAACATTCGAGTGCAAGTGTCTTTTTGATAAAATAACTTTTTTTCCTTTGGGTAAATACCCAATAGTGGGCTTGCTGGGTCAAATGGTAGTTCTACTTTTAGTTCTTTGAGGTATCTCCATACTACTTTCCATAGAGGTTGTACTAGTTTGCAATCCCACCAACAGTGTATAAGTGTTCCTTTCTCTCTGCATCCACGCCAGCATCTGTCATTTTGGGACTTTTTGATAAAAGCCATTCTCACTGGAGTTAGGTGATATCGGTGGTGGTTTTGATTTGCATGTCCCTGATGATCAGAGACATTGAGCATTTTTTCACATGTTTATTGGCCATGTCTTTTGGCCACTTTTTAATGGGGTTGTTTGATGTTTTCTTGCTGATTTGCTTGAGTTCTTTGTAGATTCTGGTTATTAGCCCTTTATCAGATGTATAGCATGCAAGTATTTTCTCCCATTCTGTAGGTTGTCTATTTGCTCTATTGATTGTTTCCTCGGCTGTGCAGAAGCTTTTTAATTTAATCAGGTCCCATTTATTAATTTTTGTTGTTTCTGTGATTGCCTTTGGGGTCTTCTTCATAAATTCTTTGCTAGGCTGACATATATAAGAGTTTTTCCAACATTTTCTTCTAGAATTCTTATAGTTTCATGACTATCCTGAATTTAAATAATATAAATTATCACAGGAAAACTCAGCAATGTATGATGCACGGGATGAAGATTAAACGGAGAAGTACAAATTTTTTCTTGGGAAAAGGGAGGTAGAAAAGAATGGGAAGGAAATTATTTAGTTGGGAAATACAGGTTTTTTAATGGTAATAATGAATATAGGTTTAATTAGGATTAAGAATGTGAAAGTAACTGGCAGCATAACTGGAACGTATAGTAGAATTGACAAGAGGGACAAGGAAATTAACAAGAAATCTATGGTGCCACAAAAAAGTATGAGGAGGAAAAAAATCTAACAAACATAAGATGACAGAAATAAACTCAAGTATATCAGTAATATTATACTCAATGCCAACAGCTGAATTACCTGATCAAAAGCATGTCTGATTGGGTTTAAAAACTTATCTAGCTGTTTTTTTTCTTTTTCTTTTTCTTTTTTTTTTTTTTGCTAAACATCCTATAATGCACAGTAGCTAGGTAATTTTATATCCATTATATACTTAATGTTTGAAGAATAAACAATATTTATGTTGTTACATGTTTATTACTAAATTATTTTAAATCATGAAGGAGGGGGAGTGAAGGAAGAAAAGCTCCAAAGGTAAATCAAAAATATACATGTAAAAACTATTAGGAATACTAGCAAATCAAATCAAGTAAGGATGTGACAATGGTTCAGCATAAGGAAATCTATAAACGTATTATAACAATATGTGCCAAAACATTATCTAATATAACCCATTCCTATAAAACCCAAAAGTTGGCCAGGCGCAGTGGCTCACGCCTATAATCCCAGCACTCTGGGAGGCTGAGGTAGGAGGATCGCTTGAGGCCAGGAGTTCAAGACCAGCTTGAGCAAAATAGCAAGACCCTATCTCTACAAAAAAAAGAAAAAAGAAAAAGAAAAATTAGCCAGATGTGGTGGCACACACCTGTAGTTCTAGCTACTCAGGAGGCTGAGGTGGGAGGATCGCTTCTGCCCAGGTGTTTGAGGTTACAGTGAGCTATGATGACACCACTGCACTCTAGACCTGGCAACAGAGTGAGATCCTATCTCAAACAAACAAACAAACAAACAAAAACCCAAATCAAGAAAGAATGATAATAGACTATTTAAGAGTAGACATCATAATAAATGGTAAAATGTTAAAGGCACTCACACTAAAATTAGGAAAAAAACAGTGAAGATGACATCACAATTATTTACCATTTTTTTGACAGGTTCAAAGTAATGCAAGAGTAAAGTAAAATGAAATAAATGTAAGTATTAGACAAGAAGAGACAATATCATTTCTGTGTGACAACAATATAATTGTGGACTTAACATAATCCAGAAAAAAATTAAATAATAAAATAATTTGTTAAGATGGTTGGACACAAATATTTTTAAAATCAATACTTTTTTCTATATTACCATAACATGTTAGAAACAAAAAAGAATCCCATTCATATTACTAAAACTATAAAATACCTAGAAATACATTAAATAAGAAAAGCTCAAGATCCATATGAATAAAATTATAAAATATTTTTGAAAGATTTAAATAATACCTCAAAAACAGAGAAATAGCATTCCTGGATAGTAGGATTCAATTTCATGAAAATAACAACCCTTCTAAAACTAACATTTAAATCAGTGATACTACTCCAATCAGAATTCTAATTATTTTTAAATGGATAAAAATGATTTAAAAGATATATAATCCCCTAAAGAAGAAGAATTCCCTAAAAATATGAAAAACACTAAGGAATTTCAGCAAAATAATAAGGAATTGGCACAGTAATAGACAAATACATCATTACAACGAGAATACAAATAGATCTAAGTACATAGTCCTAACTTGCGTAGGAGGCAGAGATCAGAGTTTGAAGCAGCTGAAGCAGTGGAATCTGAGAAGCAGAGCACAAGAGAAGAGGGAACAATGGGGAAAATGAGCGAGGCAGAAGTGTATGTGGGGGACTCCCACAAGTTCTTGGCTTAGGGCAAGGAGAGACAACCCAAGGGTTACCAGAGAGTGCTGCTACAGGGTTTAGAGAACAGAGATATCAAAGGTCAGCAGTGCTGGCGGACACTGGGGTTCTGGCCCAGCCAGTGTAGAGAGACCTTATTAATAACCCAGGCATCTAACTGAAACACCAGAAAAACCTTTACCCTAAGAGTGAGAATTATATCCTGGAGTAAGACCTACTCTACACTCACCCTCACAAAGCTTGACACCAAGCTCTGACAAGGGGATGGCAGTTTAGTGGTTAAATCCCACCCTGACAGAAGAATTTGGGAAATTCCCCAGGTTTTCGACAATTAGTGTACACACTAACAAAATGTAAAAACAATCCCGAACAAGTTCAAGGTTATCAGGCATAACTGAACTGCCTTGTAGAACCAACACCAATATTCTGCAGAGGGAGGTTAAAGAATCCATAGTCCCACAATACACCATCCACAACATCTATTATTTAAAAAGGAAGAAAATTAGATACACAAACAAGACAATATGGCCCATGGTCAGGAAAAACAGTCGACAGAAACTGACCTAGAAATAGACCAGGTGTGGAATTTAGCAAAGACATTAAAGCAGCTACTACAAATAAATTAAAAGAAAATGTTTACAAAATTAAAGGAAAATATACTCTTAATGAACAAAGAGACCTGGAGTCTCAGTAGAAAAGTAGAAGTTATATTTTTAAACAGAAATTTTAGAACTAAAAAGTATAAGGAAAATGAAAAAAATCCACTGAAGCTTAACAGTAGACTAGAAATGGCAAAAGAAAAAGAAAGTAAAACTGAAGAGGGACAAAGAATTGCAGCATATCTTACTGAAAAGAAAAGATTCAAGAGTACCTGTTTAGGAAATAAAAAGAGGTAGAGACTGAGATTACCAGGAGGAAGAACTATGAAAGTAAAGTTATCACAATTTGAGTTATAAAAGATCAGGAACATCTATTGTTCTAAAAGCTTTCAATCCAGCAAAAAGGAAAACACACGGACTTCAAGGCTAAACATACCTAGATATAAAACCTGATCCTACCACTCACTTAGCTGTATTATCTTACACAACTATCTACTCTTGCAGGCCTCATTTTCCACATCTGTAGATGGTTATTCTGCAGGTAATAGTTGGATGAATGAAGTGAGATGTTGTGTGTAAAATAGCACAGTGTCTGGAAGACAGTAAGCTCTTAGTAAGATAGTATTTTTATTGGGTTCACAAAAACAGAAGGGCACTCTGAAAGTGTTACCTAGAAATGGAAGGTCCCAAGTTCTCTCCCACAATGATCCTATTTGAGAAATACTTTTGTACTGCCATAATAGATCCTTTTAATCACCTTCTAGAACTGTAACACGGTAGCTGTTAGACACATGTGGTTATTAAAGTTAAAATTAAATAAAATTAAGTAAAATTTAAAATTCATCCCTCAGTTGCACTAGCCAAATTTCAAGTGATCCATAGATAGCTACATATGGCCAGTGGCTGTTGTATTGAACAGCACAGATACAGAATATTTCCATCATCACAGAAAGTCCTATTGGACAGCATTATTTTAGAATCTGATGGGATAGGTAAATAAGGAGTACTAGGAAAGGGAAGATCTTCTGTTTCGCTCTTGAAGATTGGTGAGGGTTTGCAAGTACTTCTTTGATAATGGAAACTAACTGAAAAATAGATTGATATCCTTAAATACAGAAATACCACAGAAAAATTAGTTGCATAGACAGAATGGCCAAAGCCTCCTTTAGCCACCATCCACCCCAAGCTAACTCAGTAACTTACTTCTTTCCACAAAGTTGAATAGTAATTTAGCTGTTTGGCTCTTGCTTGCTTTGTCCCAATAGATTTGACCTTTTCAAGGGACAGGGACTGTCTTACCCATCTTTGCAATAATGTGCATTAACCCTGTGACTAGAACACAAGAGGCACTCAATATCGGAGTGCTGAATGAATGAACTAAAGTGAAAAAATAAAGTAGCATGTGATTAACAAACTGTAAAACGGTATTTGGAGTTTAATGGGGGGCTGAACATAATTTCCACGTAAGGAAAGTTTATCCTTTAAAATCTTTTAAATTATTTTTTATTAAAAAAACCCCAAATATATAATAAGCCTTTATTTTATGGATATTTTATGAACTGGATAATGACCAAATCTGGGACATCACCATAACTTGTCAATCCCTCCACATAATAGAAAGAAAGAACAAAGGCGGCTGAGTATCCCATGATAGACCACACTCCAAAATATGTACTGAATCCATCTTCGTCTCTCGACCTCCACTGTTAACACACTGAGCTAAGCACCACTATCATCTCCAAACTATTTACTACACAGAAGCCAAAGTGATATTAAAATATAAGTCAGAGCATGTCCCTTCTCTGTCCCAAACTCTGCCCTGGTCTCCCACTGCACGTCAATAAAAGTCTTAAACACTATCTTACTTCCAACAAGGTCCCCTGCTCAGCCCTGGCCTGCCTCCCTCACCCATCTCACTACAATCTAATTACCCTGTTCTCTGTCTGTCCCAATAAAGTGTCAAGTTACTTCTTCCCTCAGAACCTCTGAATCTATTATTACCTCGGTCAGGAATGTCCTCTGGCCAATTCTTCAAACTGTAGACTCGTTCTTATCTTTCAGAACTTCACCATCACATTTCAAAAAGGCCTTCCCTGACTCTCTAAGTAGTTCTCTATTTCTCAATTACAGCATCCTATTTATTCCCTTCCCTGCATTTACCACAATTTCATTATTTTGTTTATTCATTTCGTTTCCTATTAAACCATAGCCTGTGCCTCCACTAGAAAATAAACTTCCTAAGAGCAGGGGCATGGACTGCCTTATTCACTGTTGTACCCCTAGCACCTAGCAGAGTCTAGCACATGGTAGGTGCTCAGTAAATATTCTTTGACTTAATGAATTCCTTAAACTGTCTCACTTGCTCAGTGACCACAGACCAGACTTGCAGCTGCGTTTCACACTTATGATTCAGATTTTTGCTTAGCAAAATTACAACTGTTGCAGACTCTTGAGGAAACTCACAAATCCTTGAAAAAAGAAATGTGAAATCTAAGACTGTCAGAGGTTTGTGCACACTGAACATAATTTAAGTTTTCCTCAATGTCTTATAATTATCTCTGTGAATGCAAGTGATGGGAGTATTCTATAAGAGTACTGACAGAAGACCAGCTGCCCACAAGCTAAAAAGCCCCAGACTGTTATGCATTTTCAAATTCTGTGTGTGATTTGCTATAGCTGATACAGTTTTAGAAAAATAAATACAATGTGCATAACTTACGAAGTTGACTATAAAATAAAGTAACTAAATTTTCAGCAAGCGTTTCAGAAGTCATGTAAGCAAATAAATACTATCCTTTATGGTCATAAGCCAGCAAAACCAATCCAATGATATGTTTTCATTCATATTTTTGAAATTCCTATTTTGAAATTCCCTTAAGATCTTGCTACAGAATTATTTCATGGATTCTAGGGATCGAATCCACCCTAAAAACAATAAGGATTTGCTACCACCAATTATTAATATATTGAGAAGAATATACATCAAACTATAAAGGAAGTCCAAAAGAAAAAAAAAATTCTTTTAAAGGTTTAAACAAGATCGGCATCCTCAGAATAACATATGCTCAATGACAGCTCAGGGGCATTCTTATAACAATGATGTTCTCTTGTTTTTGCAATTATTTAGAAACCCTATCAGGAGATCTCATTTAAACATAAAAGTCATGGAGTCTTGTTGGAATAAGTGTGTCTTTAAGAATGACTAATTTGAAGAAATTAACAATGGTTTCACTTTATGAATCTGGAATCTGGGTATATTTTTGTAACTATTGTATCATTTTCACATTTGGGAAGGTACAACCAGATCTATCCAGTTTGGAAAAACCAAATCCATGCCTTGACTGGTCTATTTGATGGGCCACAAATAGCTTGATTTTGGTTCACATCATGATCCAATAAGACTGAGGGGACTCAAACAGCACCAGCATATTTTTCCTACCTTTACTCTTACCATACTCCATCATAGCTGCATGCTTACTTGCATGTGTTCCCTCTTATAATAGCAAGTGCATAATGTATTTCAAAGGCACCAGGAGTTAAACAGGTGTTGGGAAACTTGCTTTGGAACCAATCCACCAATTATTTTGGCTCTAAGGAATAACGGTCTACAAATTTAAACATGAACTCATGATTAACACTTTCAATACCCTTAGTGATACATTGCTTAGGGTTTGGCAAGATAGGATACAACTGTATCCTAAGGGATTTATAATCTCTTCATAACTTTGAGTGTGTGGCAGGTTATATTTAATAACAAATGATCACAACTGAAAATAAAATTAACAATACCAGAAAGGGTATTGAGGAAATCTATTAACTATGCATTTGTCTAATATAAGCATTATACAAGAACTACTTTTTAAAGAAAATTAAATTAGCAATTAAGAAGCCCTTTTAACAGAATATCTATCATATTTATGAAAGATAATTAAATATTATTTGGGACCTTTAAAATAAAATGCTCCTAAACATTTGACATATGAGAAACACAAGAAAAAGTGATTTGACTTAAATATTTATGCGTAGGTATCAAGCTTACCAATTAATTCCCAATAGCAATTTTTATTTTTCATTATTTTTTCCCAATAGAAATTTCTAAATGGTAAAGATAGTACTTCAAAAAAGAAAATCACATTGTTTTGACATTTTACCTGGTGCTTTGTGTGTGATTAAATTATACACTAGAATTTCATTCAGTATGCTTACAGATAAGTTACTTCCCAGGTGTTTTATTGTGTATTTAACCAAATAGTCAATTGGTATTTGAGGTATCTAGTAAAATATCACAGAGAATACTGCAGAAGAAAAAGTAACTAGAAAGTATTCTTCCTAAGTGGCAATTATAACTAACTGCTAGGAAGAAATGGCATTTATCTCTTCTTCAGATAAATTGTCTTTCATTTTTAACAGCGTTTATTCTAACACTTAGCATCTTTGTAATTGCTTTGTGTCAGCACATGAATTTCTACTTGGAAAAATCCTCCATCTTTCTCATTCTACAAGACTCATGGAGACCACACAAACAGAATTTCATTTGTTTTATTTCAGTGATTGTCTATTTTACAGATTTCTTCTAGGTAGGCTTTTTTTCCTCTTTATTGAGGTAGCACAATGGAGTTTTTAGGCTTTGACCTGAATGAGACCACTAGGTGTTCACTGTTGGTATAAAACTATTATAATCACTGCCTCAAGAAATATCACAGCTTCATAGTCCAGAATAAAAATTTATTTTTTAAATTTTATTTCTTTGCAGAGAATAAATATAAGCAATCCATATTCTCTGGAAAGAATGATAAGATTACCATTGCTTTCATCTTACTTTCTGAAGTCAAAACAGGAAGAAATTAAAAAAAAATTTTTAGTCTATATATATTTCAAATTATGAAAATGATTCTTTCCAGTTTATTTCTTTGAAATTCCCATAAGAAAAGTAACTACCACAAAATATACAAAGTGGTTGATGACCTCCACTGATAGAACACTTAGAAACCACTGGAAAAACACATTCAGCACAATACATGAATCATATAGTTAAAAACACTCTCCACTAATTAAAAGAATTCCACATTAAATTCAAAATATAACTCTGATTTCTAAACACATACCCTTTGTAAGAAACTATAATAAACTCACACCACTATTTACATGAAATATTCTGCATTAGAGATTCCTGAATTTGCATGTATTGGTTACTAATCTTAACACAAAAGCAAAGTCCCTAAATGTTACCTGCTATTGTTTAGAGTTATAAGATAACCACATACAAAATGAAAAAAAGAGTACTCAAAAATAATTATCAAGGGTAGAAATGAAATGGGGCCCAGAAAAATATTAACTTTTCATTTTAAACTTCCCTGTTTATTTCTCTGCCCATGTGTTACATTTATAATAAAAATTACAGTAATTATTTAACGGTACCTTACCACACACTTTAGGATTCCTTAGAACAAGAAATACAACAATTCTAAACACCAGTTACATTGCTTTTTAAATTCACTAGTTTTATTTATTTTAGCTAGGAATGAACACACAAATCTGTGATTAAAATTCTAATAATTTGGGTTTCCTAATGTTATTTCAGTTTACTGAAAACAAAAATTTAATAAATGTGTATATACAGTGCTTCTATGCAAATCTATATTGCTGAGGGTCTCACAAGTTCTGTCATAAAACTTTAAAAATTTCAAAGTTTATACAGTTTCTGTCAAATATAAGTATTACAGAAAACTGTATGGTGCTTCTAATGAGAACATATAAAAATATATTTCTTCAGATTTTTATTTATTCCCCAACCTTTGCAAAAATACTACAAAGAAGACTACTGCTTTGCTGCAAGTCAGTCAATCCATACTGGAGTTCAAAATCTTTTATTGTGCTCTATAAATCTTCTGTTGTGCATTGCATTAACAAAGTTTTCACGTTTCTCCATAATAGGAAGTAACAGAACAGTGGAATGAAAAGAACAATAAAAACTTCTAAGCATATAGAGCAGTGGTCCCCAACCTTTTTGGCACCAGGGACTGGTTTCATGGAAGACAATTTTTCTATGCACTGGGGGCTGGCGGGGATGGTTCCAGGATGATTCAAGCACATTACATTTATTGTACAGTCAAATCTCTCTGCTAATGATAATCTGTATTTGTAGCCACTCCCCAGCGCTAGCATCACCACTTCAGCTCCACTCCAGATCATCAGGCGTTAGATTCTCATAAGGAAGAGTGTAACCTAGATCCCTCGCATACACAGTTTACAGTAAGGTGCACGCTCCTATGAGAATCTAATGCCGCTGCTGATCTGACAGGAGACAGAGCTTATGTGGTTGATGCCAATGATGGGGAGAGGCTGTAAATACAGATGAAGCTTTACTAGCTCACCCACTGCTCACTTTCTGCTGTGCAGCCCAGTTCCTAACAGGCCATGGACGGGGTATCAGTCTGCGGCCCGGGAGTTGGGGACCGCAGATATAGAGAATAGCAAACAGTACAATGTGAACAGATGACTTGTGCCCTAGAAAGTCATATTTTTTTCAGAAATACATCAGTGGCAAATAAAATTTCCAAGAATATTAACATTTTCCAAATTAATTTTATGCTGTACTCATCCTATTATTTGAACTAGCAGTTTAGTAAAACATAGAAATTATGTCAAAACAACACCCAAAAAGCAACTTCTAAAAAAGAATGAAAACAAAGCCCATACTTAATTTTTAAATTTATTTTATCAAAACCAAACGTTTGTAATAATAGGAACTACAGAGCTTATAGAACAACACTCATCTCGAGTAGTTTTTACTTCATATTCCCTGGAACACCAGTTCAGAGCAATGTTCCTATGGTCTAATAAGTTTAGGAAAAGCAATATGCTACTGTTCATCATAATACACATTAGTATATTAAAGAGCAGTTATCTAGTCAGGAAACCCATTTAATTGTGATCTACCAGGGAGTTCCCATTCATTTGGCCACAGCACACTTTTTTCACAAAGCATGTAGAGAAAGTTTGGCCAATGCTGATAATCAAATTCTAAGGCACATTTTCCATAAGTATTCCCTAAACAAAGGCCAAACAGTCTAAATAGTAGTTCTAATCTTTTTTCCTTTTAGATAGGAAAAGTAAAAAGGAATTATTTTGGACTCTGCTCAAGGGAAATGAAATGCAAATGGAATGCTAAATCCTAGTTTAATTTGTAAGACTCTGATTATAACTTCACGTTGTCAGCTTAAAAAAAACCTTCCCTGATGTCCAAGCTCGTACCAGCCATGGTCCTTTCAAAACAATATTCTTGCAGTCCTTCAGAAGGATATTCAAAAAGTTTTCAAATTAAATCTTACCTCAAATCTCTCTTTATAATTCTTTCCTATCACCCATCAACTTTCTACTTTCTTCCCTCTAAGCAAACAGGTATTCAGCCCCTTAAGGCCCATGTTCCCAATACAGCAGTAGTAATTCAAAAGTTTCTTACAACATATGGAATGAGCCATATCCACAATCCCTTCAAATCCTTCCACAAAAATATGACTTGCATTATTCCCAAACAACTTCTACCATAGAAACTCTTCACAAGAAAAGTTCCAGACAGAATGCTAGTAAATGAAACTAAAAGGAAAAAAAGGGTCATTCTGATTTGAAATAACTCAATAAAAATATGGATACAAATATTCTTAATATTTCCTTTGTATCCATGTTCATTAAGAGATAAGAATAGCATAATGACATAAATTATTATTTTATAACTAAAAGTATGAGTGAAATGATTTTTATAACAATCTTAAATTTAGAAATACTGCCAACATAGATACAACAAACTTTATAAAAGGATTACTTGTTGAGCCAATATAGCATTAATATTTAAATGTTTTATTTAAATTCAAATTTATAGAAAACATAAGTTCATTCCATTGATTGTACACAAAAGTTGCTAAATTGATGCCTATTCAATTCTTTTACATGTGATACTTTTTGTTACAAATTCATATTTTAAAATAAAAATTTCATGGGTGGGAAATAGCTCACTAGGCCAAGATAGTGTTTCTGATACCTTATCTTAATCATGACCATTATCATATTTAGTTGGTACTTAACAAAATGAGTGTTACAGAGGTGCAGTCAGCTTCAAACCTATCTATAGGGCCCCTCCCATTACCCACAAAGTAGCATTAGCAAATATGTGCAAAACTGGCTGACAGTTGGAAAACAAGAAAAAGAAAAAAATATGATTGGTTCAAAGCATAGGGACTTATAACTGTAGGTGAGTCTACAATTATCTCAAAATTAAAAGTTTAATAAACAAATAAACAAGCATATGGACTGCCAATGGTATTACTGGCATAGGATACTAGAATTCTGTTTCCCACCATAAAAATGTTAGAATAGTAGTGACTTTCCACTGGTAGTTCATTTTAAGCCCATAATTAGAGAATAAGAAAGTTCATTAGATTAGTGATTCAAAACACCAAGAAACTCTTGGCATCACAGAAACAATTAATACAGGAATAGTAGCACTCAAAACAATAAAATGAATAAATTTAATTTTCTGTTGCCTAGTTATTGTTGTATGTTGATCTACTGTTGTCCTCAACAACTCAATTATGTTTCCCACTTTAAATAAATAATCAACATTGAAAGTATACCATGTACCTCTGAGAACTGTTATAAGAATGGCATGCTTACTTGCTTGAATCCATCTCATGATAAAATCTCATTTTTTTCATGCTCTGAAGAGTTGAAAATCTACAAAAAACATTTTCTAGCTTTTAATATTTTATTTCTTTGAAGAAAACAGAATAAAAATTATGTTAAATAAATTTAACATAAATTTGTATTTGCTCTAAGTAAATAAAATCCAAGATTTGAATTTGTATATACATATTATTGCTTTCTGAGAAAACTATAATCAAACATTTACATTTGTCTTTGGTTATATATTTAGTCATGAATCTGCAAGAATGGAGAAAATTCCATTGTCCTGAATGAGCCACACTTCAGAAAAATGCTAAGGATACCAGAAAGATTTCTAAAGCTATATGTGAACTAAGAATAATTAGCTAAAAATGACAAAAGGCTTCCATCTTCTCCACTAGAGACTGATGTTCAAACATCTTACAAAGGAACCTAACGCCCAGGTTAGGTAAAGGGGGTAAGAAGGCTGGGTATGTAAACTTTAAGGCAGTTTACATGCCCAGACAAACACCATCCCAGTAACTGAAAGAACATATTCTCAATGTTTTTGTCAATAACTATGGTCACAGGAACTTGTCCAATAACTTTAGAATAGGAGAGGTGCCACAGAACCATGGATGGGATGACACTATCACAAAATTCATGACAAAAATAAGGATTCTACAGCTCGGTGGCCTCCTTAAATATTTTTAAATAGCTAATTAAATAAATGGACTGAGGATATTTAAAAAGAGTGGCATCCTAGGGCAGTATGAAGAGCTCAGCGAAGTTTTCTCCACCAAAAACAAACATAACACTAGACAAAACTGTGAAAAACAAAAACAAAAAAACAAAAAACCATTTCAGGGCTCTGAAAATTAACCAAAGGCAAATATCAAATTCAGAAGTGTTTGTTCTTGAAAACGTGTAAACCTTCATTCAACAACAGTGGGAATCTGCAGTCTTTTCTTGCTTGGAGTGGATCCTATCCCATCCTACCCCCAGCTCAGTCTGAAAGAATGGTAGTTTACCAAAACAAGGTTGCCTACAAAAACCAGCACCTTGGCTGCCAGAAAGGGCACTCTCAACTTGAGGCAGGGGACAAAATCCCACAGCTTTGTCAACTAAAAGTATAGGAAAAGGAAAACAATGTCCACCAAGAATTGCACATCCAGCATAACTATCCTTCAAAAATAAAGTTAAAATGAAGACATTCCCATATAAACAAGAAATGAGAAAAGTAGTTGCTAGCAGACCTGCCCTATAAGAAATATTAAAAGTGCTGAAAGAAAATGGTATCACATGGTAATTCAAAACAACAGAAAGGAATCAATTTCTTTTAAATTTATTGAGACTTTTTTTTATGGGCTAGCATATGATCTATCCCGGAGAATGTTCTATGTATGCTGGAAAAGAGTATATATTCTGCTCCTGTTGAGAGGACAGTTAAGTTAGTTCAAATTGGTAAACAGAATTGTTCAAGTTTTCTGTATTCTTTTTTTTTTTTCCTTTTGAGACAGAGTCTTGCTTTGTTGCCCTGGCTGGAGTATAGTGGCACAATCATAGTTCACTGTAACCTCGAACCCCTGGCCTTAAGCGATATTCCCACCTCAGCCTCCCAAAGCACTGGGATTACAGGTATGAGCCATTGTGCTCGGTTAAATTTTCTACATTCTTAATTGTCTATCAGATGCCAAGAGAGGAGTATTGAAATCTTCAACTATAATTGAGTTGTCTATTTCCCTTTTCAATTCTGTCATTTTCTGCTTCATGCATTTTGGGCCTCTTTCGTTAAGTACATATACACTTATAATTGTTATAGCTTCCTGATATACTAACCCTTTTACCATTACAAATTGTCCTTTATTTTCAATATTTCTTGTCTTAAAGTTTATTTTGTCTGTTCTTAAAATAGCTACTGTAGTTAATAGTTTGCATGGTATATCTTTTTCCTTCTTTTTATTTTGGCCTTATTTGTGTCTTTGAATCTAAAATGTGTCTCTTTTGACAGGATATAGTTTGGATTTTGCTTCATTATTAAGTTGGAAATCCAAACGGATTTCCTCCTTCTCCCCAGTTTTTTCACTTGTCCTCAAAGAGAGTTGCTCCAAATTATCCAGTCTGCCAATTCTCCAAGCAGAAGTCCTAAAGTATAAAATCTTCAGATTATAAGTAAAATAGAAAGCATAAGGAAATAGGCCAAGAGAAGAAATTTTGAAAGAGAGTACCTAAAAGCTTTTAAAAGACATCTTCCCTCAGTTGTATGTCACACACACAAAAAAAGACTGGTTCATAATAATCAACTAAACTGGGGTAGAATTTGGAAAAGCTTCAGGAGTGAAGATTCAGATCATGGTTGAGAGTCACTTTGTTTTTTGAACCCAGGGGTGGGTTCCACAACTTATTTTCTTAATTTAGCAGCCAAAGAACCTGCAAAATATCACCCTGGCACTGGACTAAGAGCAAAAGTAGAAGTAAATTAGGAAGTGAAATGGAAAAGAACCACTAACAAGCACAATTAGTTTCTTTTCTAGTGGCAGCAAAATGAGGATAACACCCCCCAACACACAGTCTGGACACCAAGATTCTTATAGAACGAAATGAAGAAGTGTTTATACTTCAAATGCCAAGTTTATGTATCCAAAGCTCAGGTAAGAAGGGAGTGATACTGTAGAAGAAAAGACAAGGGCATTCATTATTCTTTAATAGAATTAATTCTTTCCCTTGGGTGGCAAAAACCACCAAGGGTTCCTTTATTAGATGGCTAACATTCTAAAACACATTAAATTTCATTATATGACTTCAACTATTTTTATCCTGGTCTCAAGCACAAGAAACAGTATTAAGAGATCTGTAGTAAAAACCAGATCCTTCTGCAGTCAGGCCTCAGATGAGACTACAGCTCTGGCCAACCCAACCTTGACTGCAGCTTTCTGAGCCCCCAGGCACATCTAGGTAAGCTGTGCCTGGCCTGCTCTCCCACAAAGACTGAGTATGTTGTTCTGTGCCACTAAGTTTGTGGTAATTTGTTATGTAGCAATAGATAACTAACATGGTATTAAAAGCTAATACATGATTTTAATTTCCTCAATCACGTAAAATATTTGAATCATATTTTTTTTTAAAAATTTCGTTTCTGTTAACAGCTTGGAAAAAGCACTAGACTGAGAATCAGAAGATCTAGTGTAAGTCTTGATTCTACCTTCCTATGTCACCTTGTGTAAGGGTCACAACTTCTCAGAGCCTCAAGATTCCTTATTTGTAACCAGGGATAAAACCTGCCCTGTGGACAAAAGAAAATGAGTGAGACACTATGAAAATTATAAAGCACTAAATAAACCAAAATCCAACTGCTTCTCATCAACAGTTCTGCTCCCACTTGAGTGCAAGCCACCATCACCTCCTGCCTGGGTTACTTCCGTGGATTCCTAATTAATCTCTCAGTTTTCACCATTGGCTCCCACATTACAGAAAGAATGACTTTGCCTGAGTCAATCTCTTAAGCCTAAGTGAGTTCATATCACTCCTCTGCTCAAAATCCTCCAGTGGCTTCCCATCACACCCAGAACAGAGTCCATAATGACAAGGTCACACATATTAAGTCTTTACTGTCAACAAGTATAGTATATTGTACCTTAACAAGATCTTCAATTGCAGCATCTTTAATTTCTCTTTAAAATCGAGACGAGTGTTGTAAGTCAGAATAGTGGTTACCCTTGAAGAGGGTGGTAGTGATTAAAAAGAAGCACAAGGAGGTTCTGGGCTATTCCAGCAACATTTCATTTCTTGATCTGGGTGCTGGTTGCAAAGGTGTCCTTATTTTGTGAAAATTCATTGAGTATATACTTTTGATCCATTCACTGTTCTATGTATAACAACTTTTCCATTTTAAAAAATGAATGAATTAGATTAGAATCTTTGACTCCCCACTTACTAACTGTGTAACTTCTGGTAAAATACTTAATCTTTCTACGATTAGGTTCTTCATCTTAAAAAAAGGTGAAAAACATTAACATCTATCCCATATGATTGTTGTGACAATTAACAGTAAAAATAGTTAAACATTTAGTAGCATGCCTGGCTTAGTTTAAATACTTAATGAATTGCACTAACAATAATAATAATCTCTTAATTATCTGGAGAGGGAGTAAAATTTACCACTTTTGGAATAACTGTAATATATAATAATTGTTACTAATATTACTAGCAATAATAACACAGATAAAATGCATTTTAAAAATTAAAATTACTAAGACACAACAAAAATATCTACATACTAGATCATCACTAATACTAAGAATTACATAGTAACTAATAGATGCCAGTTTGAGTCTTCGGCAATAGGGACCTCCCCTCTGCCCATCCCTTAGTCAGCCAAAACCTTGTTAGAACAGTGCCCTCTGATAGGAAAGCAAAGCAAAGCCAATGACAGAGGAGCTACGAGCCAGTCTCCATGGCATGTAGATTCTAAGAGGACAGGAATAAACTGCAAGGCAAAAAATAAGATGAAGAAGAGGGTAAATTCATTAAGTATACACTTAACTTTTAAATTTTTAAAAATGAATGAACTGGATTAGGATCTCTGGTCTCTGATACTAGGACTGGGCATCTATCTACCTTGTTCAGATAGCACAAAAGTAGAAAAATAGATCATTTTAAAAACTATTTTCACAGATCAGTAACTTTCTGACCACTTTCGGTCAAGAAATTGATGATGTTTAGTATTCTTTATTTATACTTTTGGATGGCATTTATAAGATGGGAAATCTTACTAATCTTAAAGTTGATGTGATTTGATGACTTAGTTTACATTAAATCCATTTTGTTCCATATTGTGACCAACATTGCTGTGAGCATGATTTGGACTCTGCACACTGTATCTTCCTCCACACTCCACCCACATTGTCCCCGGTATTAGAATTAACTATTCATTTCTATTTGTCAGAAGTCTTATAAAGGATGAGATAAACTCTCTCTCAACAAAAATATACTTAGAATTACCTGCCTCCACTGTTTACAAACAGCTAACCAATTAAACAAAGATCACCAGGGCGGACAGCTTGCCGTGTTTTGACAACGAAAGGCAGAGGCTGAGGAAATACACAATAGTTTGAAAGAGAAAAGAAGCAGGCTAATGCTCAGGACTTCGAGGCTCTTCTCCAAATTCAGAGGCAATGGATGCTAAGAGACAAAGGATGTGCCAGACTAGACACAGCAGCCAGAAGGAAAAGTGTCGTCGAACAGCCTATGCTCAAACATTCAGCAAAGAAACTGCTGCAACCCATCACAACACAGACACTCTCGGTGCAGGACAGACAAGAGGCACCAAGGTCACCTAGCCACACTGGTACGAGCTAGGGTATAAAACCAGAGTTATTTTTTTTTTAATCTGTCAGAACTTTCTTACATTTCTTCACACAGAAGCACACTGCATATGTTTATTATTGACTCCTTTATATTATGCTATTTTAAAGGGTATTACAAATACATAAAGTCATTGAACAGAATTAGCAACTAATTTTTATGCATTATTTAACAAAAGAGAAAGAGCTTTTTTAAGTTTACAAAAAATATGAAATTAAAAACACAAATATGAAGGGTAATTTTTAATTTTGGAAAAGGAAACAATGTATCATTTTGTGTATATGTGTGTTTAAACAAAACTGACTTTATTTAGGTGGCAGCCAGTTAGCTGAGTTCCTTTAAATAGTTAGGGATTTGCGAAGTGCAAAGCTCATGTAACGTAATCTGTGTTTTCTTCAAATCCCCATCCGTCCATTTACTTAAGAAACCCATGCTCCCTGGCTGGGCGCCGGCATACCAAACCTGCCCAGTCGTGCATAGTTTTATTTCTGTTACTAAATTAGGAAACTGAAGCGGGCAATGTCTGGGCCAACAGCAAACAGAAAAGGCTCAGCATCATTAGTCTGCAAGTCTCCTTAAAAGCCAGATCATTATAAGATATTTAATTTTTAATTAGAGATACGAAAGTAATTTAGCCCAATAAAGAGCAATACTAAGAAAGAATTAAATGAAGACAAAAAGGAAAAATCCAAATGTTTAACAAAAGTATTCTTCTGAATAGCCTTAATCATGATGTTGAAAATAAATTAACTATTACTACCCAAGGCTTAATGTCTCAATGACTGATACTAAAAATTGCCCTCTTTTTCTAAGCAGTGTAAGAGAATGTAAAGTTATTAATCACAATTTTTACAAAGATATACTAACATACTTCATGCAGAGCTCAGTTTAGAGAAACTTAGAAGAACATTCAAGGAGACTTGACTGGAGAAATACAAAGAAGGAGTTCATGACAAAAAAGTCACTGTGTTTATTTTCAAATTAATTTATAAATGACATAAAAATATAGAAGGAAAAATATATAATTTCCCTCCTTCCAAATTTTACATGCCTCTAATTAGCATATCACAGGGCTTTTAAAAAAGACTGTAGTTGCTAATTAACACTCCTAACAGAATTTCAAACAAACCCTGACACTGTATCAAAAGCTAACGCTTGAATTCTGAAGGTGTTGGGAGAATTTTAGTTCATATTTTGTTAGTATTAGTAAATTTCAAAGTAGTGTTTATTTTACTTTAGTTCTGTGAAAGAATAAAAAATTAAATGAATATTTGCTACAAAATCTACATTTTATATGGATGATTTATGTATTTAAACACCAGAATTCAGAAATTACATTTACAGAGAAATTAAATGACAAAGTTTGAGTGGTGGTAATAGGCCCAGGTATCAACTATGACTAAAAAAAAAAAGATGTTCACAATTTTTACTACCCACCCTGTAGCAAGACAGAAAATTCATTCATATTTATAAAAAAGCCAGAGATCAACTTATAAAGGAAAATAAAATCTCAGGACCACCCCCCCAACTCCTTACGCACAAGGTAAAGTCAAGACTGGAGGCTGAATCTTGCAACACCCCCTTCCAAATGAATAGCTATTAACTAACATTATGCATCAGCAAGATCCCCAAGAAAGGTAAAAGGCCTCAGGCAGCTGTAAGGACTGCCCCCACAGATCATTCATAAGGAAATTCCTTGCTGGCCTCCCATAAACAAGGACATGCAAATTGGAACTTTTGGTCTGCAGGCTAAGTCTAGCTCCTAAAACTGAAGCCTGTTAGATTCCACACTAATGATGTTGATTACAAGTTTATCTTCCCAGGTGCAGTACAGAGACAAGGCAAGATCAAACATTCTTCTACCTACCAAGGACATCTACGTAACTGACACTTCCTCCACTTCCTTCTTGTTTTCTAACATTCACCTTATATAAAATATAGATTTCCTGGGCCTCACAAGAATGTAACTATTTGTCTCACTGCCCACTCCCCTAATCCTTTTTTTCTTTCTGTATGCCCTTTCCTCTTTAAAAACTGAGTTCCCAAATCCTACTTGGGAAAAACAGTCACAGATGCATCTGTGATTTGTGTTTTTCCCAGGTGCATCCTCAAACTTTGGCTTAATAAACCTCCACTGATTGAGATCTTTGCCTCAGTCATTTATTTGGGTTGTCAAACTCCTCCAATAACCATCCTGGCTGTCTGGCATGCTTTCATCTAGTCTCTTTTTACATATATGTATTTACATGATCTCTAGAGGACACTGAAATGCACTTAGGTGATGTGGTGTGTGCCCAAACCAAGAGCCTTTCCCTTTAGTTCAACCCCCACAACTAAGATCTGGCCATTAGTGAAAGTCCACAGGAATGGAGTGGGCCACAAGGTCTCAAATCTGCCCTTATCCTTCAGTTACTGGAGTTACGGTGAGACCATGTCATCTGGCCCTCTAGTCTGGTTCTTCACTGTCCCTATATTATTGGTAAGAAGCACAATGTTTTGGGGGCACAATTAGAGAAGCAAGCCTACAGCCATAAATTACATAAATAAAAATAGAAGAAATGGACTAAGTGAATAGAAATTATACTGAGGCCGGGTGTGGTGGCTCACACCTGTAATCCTGTAACTTTGGGAGGATTGCTTGAGCTCAGGAGTTCAAGACCAGCCTGAGCTAGAGCAAGACCCTGTCTCTACTAAAAATAGAAAAATTAGCTGGGTGTGGTGGCACGCACCAGTAGTCCCAACTCCTTGGAAGGCTGAGGCAGGAGGATTGCTTGACTTCAGGAGCTTGAGGTTGCAGTGAGCTATGATGACACCACTGCACTCTAGCCTGGGTGACAGAGCGAGACCCTGTCTCAACAACAACAAAAGAAAAAAATTATACTGAATAGTGTCATGATCCCCACAGATCACTTTGATAAAAGGTCGTTCAGTTCCTCATCCTTATTAAAAATCAATGAGGCTAAAAGAAATTTGAAAAAGAACAAACTTAGAGGACTTTCACTGTCTCATTCAAAACCTACAATAAAGCTACAGTAATCAAGCCAGTGTACTGTTGTCACAAGGATAACCATAAAGACTAATGGAACAGAATAGTCTCCAGAAATAAACCCATATGTTTACGGTCAACCGATTTTTGACAAAGACACCAAGTAATTCAACAAGGAAAGGAGGGTGTCTTTTCAACAAATTGTGCTGGAACAACTGAATATCCCATATGTAAAAATACTCAACCCTTACCTCACATCATATACAATAATTACTTTGAAATGGATCATAGACATAAATGTGAGAGATAAAACTTTATATAAAACTTGTAGGAGAAAATGTGAGAGAAAATCTTTGTGACCGTGGGTTCGGCAAATGATCCTTAGATATAAAATCAACAGCACAATGCATACAACAAAAAACTGATAAACTGGACCTTTTCAAAATTTAAAACTTTTGCTCTTCAAGAGGCACCCCCAATTAAGAAAATGAAAAGAGAATATTTACAAATCATGTATCTGATAAAGGTATATGACAAATATATACCCATCTGGACAACAGGAGGGGTTGGCAAACTTATTCTAAAGAGTTATTTCGTAAATATTTTGGGCTTTGCAAACCATATGGTCATTGTCACAACTACTCAACTGCTACTAAAGCACAAAAGCAGTCATAGATGATATGTAATGAATGGGCATGGTCGTGTTCCAGTAACACTTTATTTACAACATCAGGCAGAGGGTCAGATAGAGTTTTACAACCCTTGGTCCCTAGGTCATCCTTGCAGGTTATCTGATTTTGATTCCATGAGAGCTATTTTACAACTCTATAAGTTGTATATAACTCATGGAAATGTAAGTAATCCTTGTTTATAAACACGCACATAAATTACATCCAGTAGAGGGACAACCCTTTGCCCCTGTGGAGAAAAATCAACTTTTCCTCCAGTCAAACATTCATTTCAATATTCTTGATTTGTGTTTGTTCTATGGATTCTCTTTTGAACTGGTTATAACACTTTGCCAATTTTCTTATTAATGAGTTAAGTAAAAGCTTTACCACATTTAAAATTTTTTATATCTGTATGAAAGTCATGATCTTAGCTTCTTGGTGAAAATTATCCTTTAGCAACAGAATACATAAAGAACTCTTACAACACAATAATATGAACAGAAACAACTCAATTTTAAAATGTCCAAAAGATTTGAATAGCTCTTCACCAAAGAAATGACAAATAAACACATGAAGAGATGATTAATCTTTAGTTATTAGCAAAATGCAAATTAAACCACAATGAGCTATCACTATACAGACACTGGAACAGCTACAATAAAAAAGAAAATACCAAACGTTGGTGAGGATAAGGAGGAACTGGAACTCTCATAAATTGCTCATGGAAATGCAAATGGTACAGCCACTTTGGAAAACAGTTTGGTAGTTTCTTTCAAAGTTAAAAATATACTTACCATACAATAAAGCAATTCTACTCCTAGGTATTTATCCAAGAGAAAGGAAAACATGCCCACAAAAAGCTTGTATACAAATGTTCATAGCAACATTATTCATAACAGCCCAAACTAGAAACAACCTAAATTATCAGTCAACTGGTGAATAAACAAATATGGCATATCCATACAATAAAATATTACTAAACAATAAAAAGAAACAAACTACTAAAACATGCGACAACATACATGAAAAATTTTATGCTAAGTAAAATAAGCCAGACAGAAAAGGCTACATATTACATGAATCCATTTATATAAAATTTCTGGGAAAGTCAACACTATAAAGCCAGAAAGGAGGATCAATGGTTGGCAGGGGATGGGAACAGGGCTGGCAACAAACAGGCACTAAGGAACTTCTTGGGATGATGGAAGTGCTCAAAAAATAGTGGTGAGGGTTCCTAAACTGTGGACATTTAATAAAATTCATCAAGTATACATGTAAAATGGTGAATTTCATAGTACGTAAATTGTACCTCAATAAAGCTGTTAAAAAAAAATCAATGGGGAGTAGCTGAAATAAATTACTAACTCATGCCAGGAACAAAATTACTGACACTGTCAAAAAGTTTAACAAGATATTATTAGGAAGAGATTTAAAAGTGACACATAGAAAAACAAGTGATGTATAGAACACACTTTGTATGTCAGTTATAGATAATACCCTGGGGATAAGAAAATCAAGGTTCTATTTCTGTTTTACCATTTATATACATCATAACTTTACATGTGTTTTTGATTTAGAAGTAGTTAGAAATTTAAAGTAGTTAGAAATGAATAAGAAATAAGCAGACTTATCATGTAAACCCTCATACCTTATTATTATTATATGTAAACTCTCATACCCTATTATGTCATGTCTTTTAGCAGAAGAAACAAATTTCCAAAAACGTCATTTTAAGTCCTTCATAAAATCAAACATACAAGAATCAGTATAATTTAAGGATGTTGAATTTTAGTGGTAGAAGAAATATCAGAACCCTTCAAGTTAAAACCTACTTACCACATTGGATAAGAAAAGGGACACGTGGGGATCAAGTAACATTAATTTTATAGGCTTTTGTCTAATTGAAAGTTTACAGTACTTAAAGCTCCATGGAATTCTAGGTGTGGGAAACTTAGCTTTATCTACTAAGTTTAAAAGCAATTTCATAGGATATCACAAGCAAACCAGCAAAATTGAAATAAAATATATATGAGGGCTGGCGCTTTAGAAAAAATTCTTAAGCAATACAGAATACGAAAAATTATTACTAAGTGTTGATGTATAAAGCTGATTCAATCTATATTAAGAGCCTAAAAAGAAAAAGATTTAAATGTTCACTTTTCTCTTTTACTTAAAAGTAATAGTATTCTATAGCCTATATTTAATATAACACTCACTAAATACAATATAAATACTTGGTTCTTAGGCTACTAAGTAATTTACAGATTTGATCTGTGTTAAATACATATCCAATTAAACCATTGGATCCTACCACTTAAAGTGAACAAATCATGGAAATTTATCTCTAAACAAGAGCAGCCCCTCTTGTTGTATAAAGACTACAAGATAACACCCCACGTATACAACACAATAATAGTGATTCTTCCTTCACTGGTTATGTGCACAACACTATACAGAAAAACTGTCACACACTCTCAAACGTGTAGTATGCAGTCTCCTAGTGATATCCGGTTACAGAAGAATAGCACCACAGAAATCATAATTTTGGTTCAGGATATATACGGCAATATGCATAATTGTGTATACTTTAAAAATAGTGTTTTCCAATGTACTTCTGCTCTGCTTTAGCTTAAACATCATTTTCACAGCATGTAAAAAGAAAATTATGATAATACTTCGATTAGTTGACTATTTCAATAATTAAAATTTCAATCTCACTTTTAAAGAAAGTTATACTTTCCTTCATAAAAATATGTATTTATATTTTAAAAGGAGGTAAAAATGGATTAAGAAAAAATTCTAAGATCACTTTAAACATCCATACATATCTTTTAGCTATTTTTTCCAACAAACGTTTTAATTATTTCAATATCTTATGATAATGACTATGAAATTACAGCAAAAGCTATCTCGTTTAAGAAAAATGGATGTGTTAGTACCTACATATATAAGTAAATAATATGACTTCCACAAAACCTGCTGTTATTCCTAAAAAAATACTCAGACACTACTATTGGTACTGTAATTTCATACTAAAGTGATGAATACCAAACTTTTGAAATTAAAAAGAAAAAGTCACCACAACAGACCTTCAGACTTAAATTCTCTTTCAGAATATATCAGGAGCAGGGATGTCAGCAGATCCAGCTAAGAAAAAGAGGAGACATACAACCACCTACTGACATTTGTTGTATGCATATGATATTCATTTTTTGAACCTTTCCTTACTTCTATAGTCATAGTTCTGACTTCAAGTTTTCTCACTACCTACAAAAAATACATAGTGAAAACTAAAACAAACTCCTTAAAAAAATCAAAGTTACCTGCTTAAAATGTTGATTTTTTAATAAAAGGATTAATAACAAGGATTAAATAAAGAACTATGATGCCAATTGTGGGGGGGGGGAGTGTTGGTAACAAATGATACCAAACTACATTTTAAAAATTATTTCTCATTACATCAACCCCTTGGCAAATCATAAAGCTTTTCATTCACTAAAACAATCAATAACTCTAAAATTACTTGCAGAACAATCGGATTTAAACTGAAACCTTTAACAAGTTAAAATATAATTTACAGATGATGTAAAGCAACAAACATGTTCAAAATAACAAATGAAAAATAAAACAACGTTTTACATATTGAAGACATTACTTTTTAAGAAATGTCTACTTTGGCAAATAACCTATATTATTCCAGTTAATTTTTCTTCACAATTACATAGTTTGACACGAAACCATAACTTTCTGGTCATGTCACAAAACAATAATATACTGAAATCAAAGTAGAAAAATGAACTGAAACTATAAAATAACCACGAAAATACAATCTTTGTTAATGTATTTACCTAAAACTTACTTTTTCCAAAGCTTGGTTAATAAATGCAATATATCAAATCACAATTAGTATAAAAAATGTGTTTAATTCTTGAAATCACTCTAGTAAAAATAACTACTAACCCAAGTGTTGCCAAGGTATCAAAAGGTATGATATAAATTACTCCATGCTACCTCTAAAATACCGCACAAGCTGATTTAGATACAAAAATAACAATTAAATCTCTGAAGTCTCATTAATAGGTATGTATAAGAAAACACATTTCGTAAATTCTCAAGAAAATTCACTCCAAAAGATTAAGAACACTTCTACATTAATCAGGTGTTAAAAAATATTCCTAATTCCTAGTATTCATCATAAACAAATGGTTATGAACCCTGTGTAGGTGTCTACCGTGGCGACCATAACAATTTTGGCAATTTATTTAAATGAAGGGTTTTAACTGGCAAATAGTTGATCAAACCTGTATTCGAGAGAAATAATTCTGGAAGCAGTGTGTATGACAGACTATGAGATGGATCCATTTCAGAGATAAGTGACAGAAAATACCCAAATGCAAATCATGTGTGCTGTAACTTATACAACAGTTCGGTCCCTCACACGTCACTCCTGCCTCCTCCTTGAACCCTCCTTAACTGACCTTAGTACTGTCATCACTGTTCCCACACAGCACCAAGCCTGTAACACACAATGGTGCAATAAATTAATTATATAAGATGTACTGCGTGTGAAGTGAATTTGGATCACTTGGGTTATGGTGTTAGCTGCTTTTAAATCTTTTCACAAAGGAATGTCCCTGGAAAGGAGCTCAACGTGCCTTAGCCAGTGGCATGATTGATGGTAGAGCCTTTCCAAGTCTGAGGGACCAACTTTTCTTCTTTTGCCTTTTTTTAAAAAGTACTGTCACAATGAACTTTTGTTTTTCAGACATCTGGCAAGTTTTCCACCATTTCCCTTCACACCTTTCCTTAAAAGGAGTATTTTCTGTATTTATTTGATACTGAGAAAGATACATGGTCCAAAAAACAAAATTTTTCTTTTAGAAGAATTTTGATAGCCATTTTTATTATAAGGGTTTTACCAAATTTTCAAAACTTGTAAAAGTTTGTAAATAAAATTTAAAACTCTTAGCTCCATTTGTGAGCAGATTTTACAATATGTAACAGTATCTACAGTAAAAATATTTTTCTGAGAAATCTGTTTTATCTTATCTAGTATACCAAGATAATTTTATGTAAAAATCTGTTGCTATAAAGTTACTTGTATTTAATTATACTATAAACTTACTTTACTAATAAAGTACTATATGTACTACTAAGTTACTAATAACGTAACTTTAGGTATATAAAAGTCATTGAAAAAACAGGTTCTGAATATGAGTTTAGGACTCTGGTAGACAGTTTATTCAGTGGTCATCCACCAAGCTGAGGAAACCTGTTAGGTTTTTGTCCCTCCACCCATTAGTTGTCCAAATGGGTATCTTAACCTCTCTGCACTGTGCAGAGATAAGGACTAACTACACTAACACACTCCTTCTCTCTCCTCTCTGTCCAGCCACTTCTTTGGAATCAGTGCGTACATTTTAGATACTAGACAATGAAATATTATAAGCCCCCTTGATGCCTGGGTCCAGGTTTTGTTCTCCTTCACAGTGTTCTCTTTCTCCAGGACACAGCACGGTACACTTTGCACCAACAAATACTTCTTGTTAAGTTGATAAAATGGCAAGTTCCCCAGTCACACAGATAACCCCACAAAACAGAGAAAGTCTATTTACATATATTGCTGACCACAAATATATAGCCTAGTGACACCAGAGGAGTGCTCCACCAGAGATTAAATTTTTAGATTCTTTTTTAGCGAGAGAAGTGCTAGTTAGCTATTTTACCAGCACTGACGTGTAATCAGTGAAAAGCTCAGTCTCCAGAAGGGTAAATCACCCAGAATTACTATAGTATCCACCAAAGCAGGGTAATATGGGATGAAGAGCTTGAACTATCTGGGAACAGGGGGCATGACTGGACACTTTAAGTTTTGAGAATTCACAAAGACAGCCACTCTATTCTCCATTTGAGTTGATCACCTTGGAGAGGAGGCAGACACAGTGGAAGAGATAACAATGAAACCAGGGCTGACCCAATGTTCCTGGGCCACCTAGTATTCCTAGAAACTGCAATGAAGGGGATTCAAACGCAGAGCACCTGTGACCAGGTAACTACGGGGCGAGCTCAGCACCTCTGAAGAATCACCGCAGTCTGTGCCAATACAGTCTCAACAAATAGGGTAGTAAGCACTAGTGGAAGCCCTAGAGGGATGAGGCTCTGGGTCCTTCTATGTCCTCTGCAGGAAAAAGGCTGAGCTTCTCCCCTGTACCTCCACATTAGACCAGTAAGCACGGAGATTTCACAGCAATTCAGGTGGCAACACAACAAACCTAAGAAGAGATACTAAATTTCATTCCAATAAAGCTATACAGGTTCACCTGGAGAAAAATAAATAAATCTTAAGAAAAAATCATAATAAACTTCAGCATACTTGAAGCCTGAGGTTTAGGAACAATTCATGCTGGTTATATGTAGTACATGTCTGTTGTACACACTTTTAACCATTACAGTGCAACATCCTCATGTTTTTAATTTGGGCTAAAAATCCTTCCTTTCTGGGTATGCAAAGCAACTCTTCAAGGACAAAAGTATTTTGCCCAAAAGACAGGTTGATTTATACGCCAGATGTAAGTAACATCTTTTCAGATTCCTGGTTACTTTTTGTTTGTTTGTTACCATAACCTTCTCTCATGGGAGTTCACAGAGCATTTACAGCAAATCACAAAAGTATCAAGCTTCTCTTGACTATCAAGGATTAGCTGGTTTTTCTATCTCTTCCAATATCCATTGGCTTTTGTGGTCTTTACCAAGGATGAACATCACAAAACGTTTGGCAATACCCCTGCACATATAGAAACTTCCCCCCAATAATCCTTTCTTTGTAGGTGCACAGTATTTCTCTTCATAATAGATCACATAATTTTATTTAATCAAGTTAGAAAAAGCCTTTGGAAGCAAATTAGTTTAAATTTGTTCTATAATAAACAATGTTACAGTTTTGATACTGGGAGTAGAGAAAGACAATCTATAAATGTTTAAGTGGTACATGCTTAAGGAAAAAAAATATATATATACATATAAAAAAAATGCTGGTAAGCAATCAGTTGAGAAATAAAAGGACATTTAATAGGACTTCCACTTCCAGACATGACAGGGTAACTGATACCAGGTGTGCCTCCCATCAAAATACTATAAACTAGTCAAAAACATACAAAGCAACTGTTTTCAAGCAATGGACAGGCAACCCAGAACTATGATCCTTGAAATATGGGAATCAGAGATGAACTCCATGTCAGATCAGGCTATCTGCCAAGGGGGGGCACATTCTGGGCCACAACACAGAAAAGTGGAACCCAAACAGAGCTCAGGTCTCACAGAGCTGATGAAGCAGAGATCAGAGTCGGGGTAACTGAAGCACCTGGAAAATGCAGGACAGGCCACCAAAGATACAAAAGCTGTGAGGGGGGGAAAGGGTGCTGTGAATGTCTGTAGCCCCTCAAAATTCATATGTTGAAACCTAATCCCCAAGGTGATAGTATTAGGAGGTGGGGCATTTGAGAGTTGATTAGGTCATGAGGGTGGAGCCCTCATGAATGGGATTAGCAGCCTTATAAAAGAAGCCTCCAAGAGCTGCAGGACACAGCAAAAAGGCACCACCTATGAATCAGGAAACAGGCTCTCACCGGACACTAAATCAATCTGTGGGTCCCTTGATATTGGACTTCCCAGCCTCCAGAACTGTGAGCAATAAATTTCTGTTGTTTATAAGCCACCTAGTCTATGGGTTTTGGGGATTTTTTTAGCAGCCTAAACAGACTAAGACAGAGGGGCATAATAAATAGCACACAGGAGAGCACAAAAAAAGCAGCGGAGCAGAAGACAGATCAACAGGTAACATCTAATCTAATCTTTAGATAAGGAGATCTAATCTAATCTTTGGATGAGGAGGGAAAAAAGATTAAAAAAAAACAAAAACAGAACAAAGTTCAGTGACCTGTAGAACACCACCAAATGATCTAATGTGTGTAATGAGAGTTCCAGAAAGACAGGAAATGTGGGGCAGAAAAATATTTGAAGAAATAACAACAGAAAAATTCTCAGTTTGGGAATCAAGAAAACTCCATGAAGAATAAATATTAAAAAATCCTACATCAAGATACAACATAGAAAACTGCTAACACCAAAAATAAACAGAAAAAAATCTTAATGCAGCCATAGAAAAAGACATTACATACAGGTAACAATTATACAAATTACAACTGATGTCTCATCAGAAACAATGAGGCTAGGAAACAATGGAAAATCATCTTTAAAGTGCTAACAGAAAAAAATCTTGTCAAGCAACAATTCTATATCCAGAGAAAACACTCTTTAATATGCTTCAAAATATTCTTCAATTCAATATTTCTTCAAAAAGAGATGAAATAAAGATGTTTTTGCATAAAGAAAAACAGTTCATTACCATGCCTGAAGAAAGTATTTCAGGCTAAAGAAAAATGATAACAGAAGGAAAATATAATAGATCTAGAGGAAAGAATGAAGAGCAGGGGAAATGGTGAATATGGCAGTAAATATAAAGACCTTTATTTTCATTCTCTTGATTTCTTTTAAAGAAAACTGTTGCAAAAATAACATTATGTTGTGGGGCTTATAATATGTATAGAAATAAAATATATGATACAATAGTACAAAGGAAGGAGGGTAAATAGAAGTATACTATTGTAAAGTTATAACTTATATGAAGTGGTACAATATTCTAAGTGTAATGAGTCGAGGTTGCACATTGTGAAACCTAGAGAAAAACCAATAGAGAAAATAAAGTAGAACACTAAAACATACTCAAATAATCCAAAAGACAACAGAAAAGAGGCAAAGAGGAACCAAAACCAAATTATAGAAGCCAGTTGGAAGGAAGGGGGTCATAATTCCAATTTGAAAATAGAAAGTCAAAAGAGATCATCACTCTCACCCTAACAACTAAGACAAGTTGGATAAGCTAAATAATCATAGTGTTTAAAACCCGTCAGAGACTGAGGACACAGGAAACCTACATCAACTCCAAAGAATGACAAGTCCATTTTAAAAGAGATCCTCAGCTGCTATAACCCCTGACTGAAATAGAGAGGACAAAAAAAAGCCACAGAGAAAAGTTAAAGAGAAACCAGTCTAACTTTGAAAGCCACGTGTGTACTGGCATACCAGTGTAGAATCTAGAGGAGCCACAGATACAAAGAGAGACTCTACTAAACCCCCCCACTACACACACACTCACTCGTTCACACTCTTCCTACCAGTCTTCACCAAAAATGAGGACAAGAAAAGACAGCTGAGAAAATCTCCCCAAAGTACTTTAGGTTCTCAGCTAGGGAAGACTGAGGGATTTGCGGGGGGTGGGGGGGGAGAGGTAACAGAAAAGCCAAGAGAAACTTCTCAGAGGCAAGACCCACCTTCACAGAACACAGAGCAACAACAGTCAACCTTCACAGGCCAAGGATGGAACAGTAGGGCTGAAAGAGCTCTCAAGGCACAGAAAGCAAAGGGCAGACCTTGAGAGCAAAAGGAATTCCTCGGCAACCAAAAATTATGGCAGCTGGTCTGTAAAGCAGGGAGATAACTCCTGCAATTCAGGAAGAAGTTTTGGCATAGCCCATAGATATGTGAGAAGGTGCTCAATAACATCAGTCAAGAGGGACATGCAAATTAAATTAAATACAAAATAAAACAACAACACAATACTACCTCACCCACTAGGATGGCTAAAAACAAACAAAAAAACCAGACAACACCAAACATTGGCAAGAATGTGGAGTAACTAGACCTCTGGTATATTGCTGAATACATTCTTCAGAGTGTAAAATGGTATAACCACTTTGAAAACAAACTGCTGGGCAAATTCTTATAAATATACGCCTACCCTATTAACCAACCTTTTTCCACTCTGGGGTATTATCCCCCCCCAAAAAAAAACTGAAAACATATGTCCACAAAAAGCCTTGTACAACAATGTTTATATTAGCTTTATCTATAATAGCCCAAAGCTAGAAAAAACCCACATGTCCATCAAGAGGAAAATAAATATACAAATTGTATATTCATACAATGGAATACTACTCTACAATAAAAAAGAATGAACTACTGATGCATGCAACACCATGGATGCATCTCAAAACCATTATTATGAGTGAAAGAAATCAGACACAGAGAATATACTACATGGTTCCATTTATATTAAGTTCAACAACAGTTCAATCAATCCATGACGACTGAAATTAGAAGAGTATTTGCCTATGGTCTTCACATTCCTATACCCTGGCACTACTCATACCAGTGTTCTTTGTGCCTCCCCAAGTACTAGTTGTGCTCAGGGGGAAAAAAAAACATCTAATAGAAAGGGTACCAAGTATATTATAAAAAGGCAAAAAACAGGTGACAAACAGAATGAACTACTTCATACACACATACTACTGATCATGCTATTACTAACCCTGGACTTCTTACTATTAATGACAACTTTTACAATTTCAAAGCATAACCATTAACAGGACAGTTCAATAAACAATACAGTACAGCAGTTAAGTAAATAGGAGAGTTCAATATACAATTAATCCTATACCTCAGATAAACTGTTTTAAGCCTCTGGGGCAGCTATGTTACATGGTACTCTTTTGGTTGCAATTCTTAGAGGCCAATTAGAGCTAACCTAAGCACAAAGCCTGTAGATCTCAAAACTGAACCAGTGACTGGAACATTAACAAAAAGTTTGAGAAGTCTTTTCCACCTTCTCCCTGCTTCATCTTTCTCTCTTTGTCTCTCTCCCACATGGCTACTACCAGCACCTCACAAGATTACACAGTATTGTGCAGTAGCCCAGAGAGAAAGAGAAACTGATTTTTTCCCCAGCTTTCCCCACTCTTTCCTTTCTTGCTGTCTTTCCTTTCTCCCCCAACCAGTCTCTTCCAGAATTCCCAGGAGAAGGACTGGTCCTGCTTGGGTCAGGGACCTACATCTGGATAAATCAAATGCAGAGAAAATGCAATGACATGTGGTTTAAAAAAAAAAAAAAAAAACAAGGCAGTACCCTGCAATCCAACAGCAAGGGGAAAGGGAAATTCCCAGAAAATATTGGGCAAATAACCCAATGGATGTCAACCACACAAGTCATGGATCTGTTTGAGGAACTGCTGAAAACACTGGACCTTCTTCACAGCAATACGTAAATACTTACAAAGACCAAACTCTGCAAGCAATTTCAGGGAGTTCATAAAAGTCCTGTAATCCCTTCTTAGATCCTAATTTTAAAACTCCCTATATCCATCTAGATTTTTCAAATTTTAAATATTGGATATGAAATTATGCTGAGGTTTTTAAACTACAACAAATAAACATGGTAAAATGTTTAGTCTTTTGAGGGAATGTAGTATGTGAGAAGTCTGCACACAAGAGCATGGACTACATACAAGGGACTATCAATCAGGTATCAGCTGGTGTGTCTACTGTCACCAAATGGGGACAACAGGACAGCCCCTCACATTATTTTCTACACTTAGGGTATTTTTCCATAGTATGTCTCCAAACACAATCAAACATTTGGGGAATGTATACCCAGCCCCTTACTCATTCAGATGATTCAGATCATCACATCTCATAATGAGATATACATATAAAATGAGTCAAATAATAGTAAGATCTAGTTCATTGCTACTCATGGTGGCACAGAAAGAATAAAGCCTATACATGGCCAATCAACAGTTCCCATCTAAAATACATAGCTATTACTGTGTATAAGTTTACTAAAAACAAACAAAACCAAACACAGATAACAGAAATAAAGCTAGGAAAATAAAATCAGAAGTATATGCCTCAAGCTTCTTGTGATACAGGTGAGATAGAAATAAAAAATTACATGAAAGTAGTCAGGAAACGTATACCCTTCACTGGTTATTAGGAGGCAGTCAATGGTATTATAGGTACATCCTTAACCTCTAAAAATATATAATGGAAGGAAATGACCACATTCTACCACAAAATGTTCTTATATTACAGGAAAAGACAAAATAATGCAACACACAGAACAACGGTTTAACACAGAATTGTATTTTTTATATATGCTTTAAACATATGTAAAAAGTTTATAAACAGCATTATATCCATGCATTTTGATCCTATGATACATCTTGCATAAGTTTCATATATGAAAATGTTATGAAAATTTAAAGTATTATCTTTACTGATATATCTTCTAGGCAATCTTCAAAAGAATCTAATTTTCTGGGTATCTGAATACATAAACTTGATGAAAGCTATAACTTGATGAAATGCCATTGAGCCTGAGGATATATAATATACTCTAAAGGAAAGATCATATTCCTATAATGTGTTAAAAGTATTTGTATTAAGTATACTAGGAAAAAATAAGACAGTCATTCTATGAGGTTAAAAAATTATTTTTTAAGCAAAGTCACTGCTATACCAGTACCATTTTTGTACACAGTATTGAACCTATATGTTAAGGCTGGCACATAAAGTTTAAAAATTAATCAGTTACTATGTTTTCATTTAGAAATTTCTGTACTTGAAAAAATTTTAGATAAAGTATTTTTAAAATAACAAAGAAACATCATAGATTTTTTTCATTTATGGGTTTAACATACATAGTTTTTAACATTCTCATGTAACCCTGAAGTACTATGACAGGGAGTAATTAATAATTTTGAGTCGCATACTTCACTTGGATACACTAAAAGACTGATTGGTGGTCCTGAAAGAATTATAAGGAAAATTAATTGCAGTCAAATCGATATCTCTATCTTTCTCTGCTCATTCTTGAATACATATTAACTTTCAAGTAACACATGAAGCACAAGTTTTTTATTTTTTAATTAAAATAAAATTTAAAAATTGGATACTAAATTGATCATAACATATCATGCAAAGTTCACCTAAATTCTCTTATGTGAAATTCAAAACTGAAGTAGCTCTTTGTACAAATATTTAGCCATGGTAGTGATTCTAAGGGGCATTGATTGCAATGCACAATTGTAGTAATTATAGCCCAATCTAAAACATAAATGCTATCTTCTTATGTTTGCATCAAGAGAAATACTCTTAGTAATATTTCACCCACATTCCTTAGTTTCACCCTGAAACAAATGGACAATCGACTACTTACAAATATATCCATAGCCCACTGCCTAGACATACCGTGAGAAACATGAATAAAGACAGATTTGTAATAGATAAGAAACTATTGTCTACTATAGACTATGATTACCTGGAGGTAGGAATTGCAGTTGGTTATTAGCTAATCGAAGATGACGTAAAGCTCTCAGACGACCAATTTCTGGGCAAACAATTTCTAAGGCATTGTCACTAAGGTCCAGACACTGGAGTTTTACAAGGGACCCAATGGCTTCAAAGAGAAAAGAAGGGGAAGGGCAAAATGAATTTGACCCAGGTGTTATACCAAATCTATAATGCAAATACTCCAAGTTAAAATATTTTAATACTTAATATCCCTGTCTCAGTTACTCACAAAATAGTAAAAACATATATCAAACTAAATTTTATGGAAGTGATAAATACTTCCACCTCAAGATAAAATATAATAACTTTAAAAACAGCACAAATAAAAACATTAAAACAATGTAAAAATTGCTTGAATAGGCCAGGCATGGTGGCTCACACCTGTAATCCTAGCACTTTGGGAGGTCAAGGCAGGAGGATCACTTGAGGCCAGGAGTTGGAGACCAGACTGTGCAACACAGTGAGACCCCATCTCTACAAAAAATAGAAAAATTAGCTGGGCTGGTCAGCATGAGCCTGTAGTCCCAGCTACTCAGGAGGCTGAGGTGGGAGGATGGCTTAAGCCCAGAAATAGGAGGCTACAGTGAGCTAACATTGGGCCACTGCACTCCAGCCTGGGTGACAGATTGAGACCCTGTCTCTTAAAAAAAAAAAAAAAAAAAAACCTGCTTGAATAAATAAATAATTTAAGAAATGATACACAAGGTCTTTTTTATCCAACCAGAATTCTTAACTGCATTTATTACATTTAGAATTTATTTTATTTACCTAACAACAATTTATCTAATAATAGTTTACATAACCATTTTAGACTTATTATTTATTCATAATTTTTAACTGGACTTATCAGGGGGAAAAGTTTTGAAGCTAATAAATTAAAGGTGCTTTTATAATTAAAATTCCCTAATACATCAACCAAAATAGGTTTAAAGAGACGGTTTCAGCCAAGTACAGTGGCTCATGCTTGTAATCCCAACACTTTGGGAGGCTGAGGCAGGAGGACCACTTGAGCCCAGGAATTCAAGGTTACAGTGAGCAATGATCACACTACTGCAATCCAGCCTGGGTGACACAGCAAGACTCTGTCTCTTAAAAAAAAAGAAAGAGAGAGAGAGACAATTTGTTCTACTTATAAAGCAAAGCTAAACTATATTATTTTCTAACTAAAAATTTTAAGTGCACCTACCTTCCGGAACCACAACGATGTTATTTGAGTGGAGGTACCTGGGGAAAGGGGCAAAGAAAAAAAACAGGCATTATCATTAAGTACTTGTGCTACATAATCAGTTTATAAAATGCTTGCTTACAAATTTATCAAATATAAATGGGCCAAAACTTTCACACTCTACTTTAATGCATCAACACAAAATACAGTTATCACAGCAAACTAATAATACTTCGAGAATAATATTTTATGCCAGAATTATAAATATTAAATCTAAATCTATTTACTGATTTAATTGCTATTTTAAAACAGAAGTATGCATAACAAATTATGATTTTTTTAAACTCATAAAACAAATTACTAGTTTCTCCATTCATTTTAAATTATTCATCTTGTCAAAAATATACCTTTTGTGTAAAGAAAAACCAACACCTATTGCGTAAGAGATACAATTTTTAGTTTTTAAAGAATAACTTCACAAAATAAAGACATTTCTAGCTAGCATGCTTACTGAGAACCAAGAATGGAGAGATTAAATACTCATTTACAGTATCTGTAGAAATATCCAACTTGTCAAAGTACAGAATTTATTTCACAGCAAATTTCATAAACGAGAATCAAATTCTTAAAGAAAAAATTTCGCCAAGGCTGACATGTCTAGGCAAGTCTATGTAAGTAACTTTTCCCACTGAAGTATCTTTAGCACACTCTAGTGGAGACTTTATACAATTATCGTAACCAACTATTCAGAGCAAAACAAAGGGACTACTGGAGATCATATAGTAATAATTTACGAAAATTAATTTGTATCATTGGTTTTGAAACAAGAGTACTAGATTTTAGTAAACTTTATTTTTAAATCTATAGTCTTTATTTATTTTACTTTAAAAATAAATCCTCATAATGTATTTTTAAATAGAATTTAGAAATTTTCTTCTATATTTTTAAAGTCTAATAATGAATGTTAAAATGTCAATGAACACAGAATAAGAAAGAAAATAATTTTATGAAGATTATTCTATGCTGAATTAAATCAATTAGTAGACTATTAATCAGCTAGGTATAACACAATTTAAACAAGCACACCAATCTATGATATATTTCATTCCTTGCTTTGTATATATGAAATGATTACACATTTTAAAATCAATACTCTTTAAACATTAATTTTAGGAAGGAATAGCTAGGTACTTTATTAGATGACCCTAAAAACAAAAATACACACTTGCTTTTGTTACACAAAAGCCAGAGTGCCTAGATACTAAAATAGAGAACTGATTTTCTAAAATTTTTTTCAACAAAATACTTGCCTCAACTCTAAGTTCTACCTATAAAAAAGGATCTTAAAATGTCCAAATCAAAATATGAACTAAAGTACTCACTATTATAATTTTAAAAGTTTAAATATATTTTAAAACATTAAATTTATCTACATTATAATGAAGATGCTGTATAAAATAGTACCAAGTATTCCCAATCCTGACTATACATTAGAATCACCAGGGGTCTTACTGGTGCCCAAGACCATCCTGTACCAACTGAAACACTGTCTCAACTCTGAAAGTGATTCTGATATTCAGTGAAATGAGAACCATCACTAGTATACTGAATCAGAGAGCAGGCTCTGGAGCCAGACTGCCTGTACCTTAATAGCCATGTGACCATGGGGAATTTACTGAATCCCTGACTCTCCTAATCTATAAAAGCTAATAATAATTGCACCAACAACATAGGGATGTTATGGGGACTCAATGAATAATAACAGTGCTTAGTACATAGTAAGAGTTCAATGAATGCTAAAGTTATTGTTGTTATATTTATAATGAGTCATGTGTAACCACAGGCTTAGGACTTTCAATTTTAAGGTGCTTCCTTTTACTTAATTTTGGTAATTACAGAGTAGTTAAAATGTTGATGCTTCAATGTAACTTGTTTTCATTATGTTCTTCTTCTGCTCAAATAACGCAGGAATTCCCATTCATTGCTAGTGGGAATCCTACTTTGGGGCACAGCCACTTTGGAAAATGGCTTGACAGTTTTTTTGTTAAAGTTAAATATAGACATTTACTTAATAGTAATACGCCAATGTCAGTTTTTCAGTTTTGACAAATGTTCCATGGAATTCTAAGATGTTAACAACAGGGAAACTAGATGAAGGGTATATCAGAATGCTCTGTACTCTCTTTATGACTTTTCCCTAAATATAAAATTTTTCTTAAATTAAAAAGTTATTAAGTTTTTTTTTTTAATTAAAGGAACAGAACTTCCACTTCTAGCCATGATGAAGTAATAGGGATAGAGTAAAAAGAATTTACCTGACTGCTATAAACAACAAAAAAGCCAGATGAAATATAGTCATGTGTTGTTTAACGACTAGGATACACTCTAAGAAATGTGTTGTTAGGTGATTTTGTCATTGTGCGCACATCGTAAGAGTGTTCAGCTAGGCTATATGGAACACCCTATTACTCCTAGGCTACAAACCTATACAGCATGTTACCGTATTGGATACTGTAGACAATTGTAACACAATAATAAGTATTTGTGTATCTAAACATCAAAAAGGTACAGTAAAAATACAGTATTATAATCTTATAGGACTACTGCCATATATGAGGTCCATCATTGACCAAAACATCATTACACTACACACGACTGTATATTAAACAATTATTTTCAGACATGAACAAGAGGCAAGTTGTTAATGTTCCCTAAGAGAAAGGAAACAAGTGAGGTAAGCCACATAATCTTCCTAGCTTTCTGTTTGGAGGCAAATTCTGGACTATGGAACAGGAAGGAGATCCCAAAGTATAGAAGTCTCACTGAGTTATGAAGATATATATCAGAATTAAGGGAAGCTGAGGCAGCTGGAAGGTGTGGGGTAGAGTTCTGGAGAAGAGGGTGCTCCCAAAATTAAAAATAAAATTTTAAAAAACCTCCAAAAATTTAAATAAGGGATCCCTTGACTCTTAACTGAATTCTAAAGTGCACACACATAAAAGAAATTCTAGACCAAAAGCAACTTAAAAGATATCAGCTAAATAGTCCACAAAGCTCACACAAGGCTGAAAGGCGTTCAAGTCCTGAGCAAGTGTGGCAAACCCTTGTTGATCACTTAAGCTATTCAAAAGAGATCCTAGAAAGCTCCTGCCTTAGAAATAGGGCTACACTACCCCTTAGATAAGAGGTTACTCCAGACCTATCCTAACAAAGCATAAAAACAAGCCATAAAAAGATTAAACTAAACTGCAAATAACTACATGCCAGAAAAGAGCAAAATAAAAATAGAAGAAAACAAATCTACACCTTCAACAGTATAAATATTTATAAAGTCCATCATCCAGTAAAAGGTATTAGAAGTGCCAACAAACAGGAAAATATGACCCATAGCCAGGAGAAAAACCAATCAACAGAAATAGACCCAGTATGACCAAGATGACAGAATTAGCAAACAAGGACATTAAAACAGCTATAATAACTATAAATAGGTATTTAAATGAAAATATCAACATTGTAAGAATTGAAAGATATAAGGAAAAACTAAATAGATCTTCTAAAGATCAAATATACAATAACCAAAGAAAACTTCACTGGGTGAGATTAACAGTAGATTAGACACTGAATAAAAAAGTATTACTGACCCTTAAGACAGAAATACGTGTCCAAACTGAGGCACATGGAGGAAAAAAAAAGACTGAAAAGAAATGAATAGAGTCTTAGTAACTATAGGACAATATTAAACTGTCTAACAAATGTGTTAAGAATCCCACAAGCAGGGGCTGGGAATGGGGTATAGAAATAAATATATGAAGAAATAATATCAAAAATTTTCCAAATTTGATGAAAACTATGAAGACACAAACTCAAGAAGCTCAATGAACCTCAAGGATAAGGAAAGAGGAAACCACAACAAGGTACATCAAAATCAATTCCTGACAACCAGTGTGAAAAATGAAAACCCTTCAAAGTAGCCCAAAGGAAAAAAAGACACACTACACATAAAAGAATATAAGAAAAATAAGATGTCTCCTCAGCAATTCTGCAAGCCAGGGAATAATGAACATCATGGAAGTGCTGAAAGAAAGGGAAAAAAGCACTGATGACTAAGAATTCTAATCCCAAGGGGGAAAAAAAATCATTTAAAAATATAAGAAACAAATGTACAACAAAAAACTAAAAGCCTTTTAGGGGAAAAAAAAATGGGAGAAAAATCTTTGGGACCGAGGGCTAGATAAAGAATTTCTTAGACTTGACATCAAAAGCATGATACATAAAAACAAAAATTGATAAACTGGACCTCATCAAAATGTAAACCTTTTGCTCTGAAAAAGAACATAAAGAGGACGAAAAGACAAGCTATACAGTGGGAGAAAATATTTGTAAGTAACATATACAATGGAAGACTATCTTCTAGAATATGAAAATAACTCTTAAAACTTAGAAATTAAAAAATATAACTAAAACAGGAGCAACAGACATGGGTGGACATTTCACCAAAGAAAAAAATACAGATGACAATTAAGTACATGAAAATATGTTCAATATCATTAGCCATTATAGAAATACAAATGAAAACTACAATACAATAAAACCACACCTCTATCAAAATGACTAAAATGAAAAATAGTGACAACACCAAATGCTGGTGAGATGTGCAGACATTGAACAATCACACATTGCCAGGAGAAATGTAAAATGGTACAGCTAACTTGGAAAATTATTTGGCAGTTTTGTATAAAGCTAAAAATTCTGCGCAAAAGTGGTAGAGTAAGGACTTCCAAAAATTTCTCTTGCATAAAATCAATGAGAATACTGGCAAAAATTTTCAGAAGCTGCATGTACAGAACTCTGGAAATGAACCGAAGTCCTGCAGTGATATAGGGAGCACTTACTCAAGAAAAAAAATAGCTGAATGTCAGTAAGAAGAGTGGGCTGTGAGCTTTGTGGTATTTTCACTTGCTCTAAGTCCTATCCCCCACTTTCCTGCTCTGCAGCAGCCTAAGAAACCAACAGCCCACAATCAAAAAGAAAAGCACCCAAGAGGGGAGAACCAGGTTAGAAAGCCTTCAAAGCCTCACTCCCAGAGAATTGTCATTACTTGACTTACCTCATGGTTCCCTGGAAGACCCCATATGCAAGGCTGTCTTTATTTGATCTGACTAGGAGCTTGCCCAGTACAAAAACCCTTTCCCCAGCATTTTAAGTTGAAACAAATTACAGGCAATTGTTGAACTTCACAGCTACCTGAGACAGTTGGAGCAAACAATAGATAAACCAGAAATTTAAAAGGAAAAGCTGGGGAAGGAGATGTCCACAGGAGCTTTGATAAAGGTCTGGAATATTCCTGGGAATCAAGAAGACCACAGGCATGTGTGGGGTTGTACACATACCCAGAACTGTGCAAATGCTCAGGTAAGAACTGAGAAGACCCTAAACTCTCACTTCTGCTGAACTTGAGGATCTACATAAGCAAGAAGTGAAGGCATAAACTACCTGGCTGAGAGGAGGAGGCATGCCACAACACACACACAGAGCCCCTCAGCAAAGACTAGGGGACTTATTAAACTCAGGCAGTTAAGGAAATCTCTGTCTAATCATTAGGTGACCACTAAGGTAACTGAGCAAGTATTTTTAAAAAAGGCAGAGAGAGAGAGAAAGGAAGGAAGGAGGAAAGGAAAAAGAAAGGAAGGGAGGGAGGGAAGGAGGAAAGGAGAGGAGGGAACTCTTCCCAACTCATTCTATGAGGCCAATATTACCCTGATACCAAATCCAGGCAAAGGTATCACAAACAAGACTACAGAACAATATCCCTCATGAAGAAACATGGGAAATTCCACACAAAATACTAACAAACCAAATCCAGCAACACAGAAAAAAGGATTACACTTCACTACCAAAGAGGATTTACCCCGGTAATATAAGGTGGATTCAATGTACAATTATCAATATAATAAACCATATTAACAGAATGAAGGACAAAAACCACATGATCATCTCAATAGGTGAAAAGAAAGCCATGTGACAAAATCATACACCCTTTTAACGTCAAAAACACTCAACAAATGAGAAGTAGAAGGGAATTTTCTCAATTAGATACAGGGAACTTTTGAAAAACCTACAGCTAACATTATACTTAATGGCAAAGACGGAAAGCTACCCCTTAAGATCAAAAACACAAAGATGCCTGTTTTCATGACTTTTATTCAACATTCTATGTTCTAGCCAGGGCAATTAATCAAGGAAAAGAAATAAAAGGTATACAGGTTGGAAAAGAAGAAGTAAAATTATCTTTATTGGGTGATGACATGTTCTTGTCTATAAAAATCCGAAGGAATACATGCATACACACACCAAAAAAAAAAAATATTAGAGCTAATAAATGAGTTCAGCAAGGTTGTAGGATACAAGATCAATATATAAAAATCAGTTGTGAGCCAGGCACAGTGGTTCACACCTGTAGTCCCAGCTACTAGGGAGGCTAAGGCAAAAGGATCACTTGAGGCCAGGAGTTCAAGACCAGCCTGGGCAACACAGTGAAACCCTGTCTCAAAAATATTTTAAAAATGTTTTTAGACATTTTACAGGTGACTCGCACCTGTAGTCTGAGCTACTTGGGACACTGAGGTTGGAGAAATGCTTGACGCAAGGAGTTAGAGACCAGCCTGGGCAATATAGCAAGACCCCGTCCCTTAAAAAAAATCACTTGCATTTTTACATACCAGGCACTGAACAATTCAAAAGTGAACTTAAGAAAAAAAATTCCATTTACAGTAGCATCACAAAGAATAAACACTTAGGAATGAATATAACAAAAGAAGGTCAAGACTTTTATACTGAAAAGTACAAAACATTGTTGAAAGAAATCGAAGACCCAAATAAATGGAAAGATACCCCACATCATGGATTGGAAGATGTAATATTGTTAAGATGGCATGCCACAAATTGATCTATAGATTCAATGCAATCGATATCACAATCACAGCTGCCTTTTTTGCATAAATTGACAAGCAGATCTTAAAACTCACCAGGAAATTCAAGAAATCTAGAAAAGCTAAAACAAGAGTGTGTATAGCTCAGGGGTAGAGCATTTGACTTTAGAAAAGGTAAAACAATTGTGAAAAAGAAGAGCAATGTTGGAGTACTCACACCACCTAATTTCCAAACTTACTACAATGTTACAGTAATCAAGACTGTGTGGTACTGGCAAAATGAAAGATATAGATCAATAGAACAGAATTGAGAATCCAGAAATACACTCATGTGTCTATGGTAAACTAACTTTCAACAAAGGTGCCAAGACAATTCAATAGGGAAAAGAGTAGTCTTTTCAATAAATGGTGCTAGGCTAATTGGATATCCACACGTAAAAAAAGAAGTTAGATCTTTATATCACATCATGTGCAAAATATTAACCCAAAATGTATCAAAGACCTAAATGTAAGAACTAAAACTATACAAGTAGGTAAATCCTCATGACATCGGATTAAAAACAATTTCTTAGGATACCAAAACACAACCAACCACATAAAAAATAGATAAATTGGACTTCATCAAAAATGAAAATCTGTGGGCCTCAGAGTATACTATCAAGAAAGCAAAAAGTTAAACCATAGAATGGGAGAAAATATTTGCAAATCATATGTCTCATAAAGATCTAGTATTCCAAATATGAATACATAAAGCAGTCTTACCACTCAAAAATAAAGACAAATATCACAATTAAAAAGTGGGCAACATATCTGAATAGACATTTATCCAAAGAAGAAATACAAATGTCCAATAAACACATGAAAAGACATCATTACTCATTAGAAAAATACAAATCAAAACTACAACAGGATACCAATTCACACTCACTAGGATGACTATAATCAAAAGGATAAAAAATAGCAAGTGTTGATGAGGATATGGTGGAATGAGAGCCCTCATACACTGTCGGTGGAGCTGTAAAATGATCCAGGCACTGTGGAAAACAGTTTGGCCGCTCCTCAAAGGTTAAATATACAGTTGTCATAGCAATTGTGCTCATAGGTATAAATCCAGATAACTGAAAATTCACACATAAGCTTCTACACAAATGTTCGTGGTTGCGTTATTCAACATTGCCAAAATGTGGAAACAGCCCAAATGTCCATCAGCTGACAAATGGATAAACAAAATGTGGTATATTTATGCAATGGAATATTATTCAGCCATAAAAAAGGAATGAATTCTGATACATGATACAACATGGATAAACCTTGAAAACATTATGCTATATTAAAGCAGCCAGACACAAAAGGCCACATACTGTATTATTCCATTTATATGAAATGTGCAGAAGGCATTTCATCCATAGAGACAGAAAGTTGATTTGTGATTACTAGGGGATTACCAGGGATTGGGGTAAGGTAGGAATGGCTGCTAATGGGTTTTTTTTTGGGGGGTGATGAAAATCTTTTGGAATTAGTGGTAATGGCTGCCCAACCTCATGAATGTACTAAAAATCACCAAATCATACACTTTGAAAGGATGAATTTTATGGTATGTGAATTATGTCTCAATTTTAAAAATGAAAAATGCAATTACCATATGGCTCAGCAATTGCAATCTTATCACAGAGAAATGAAAACTTACTTACAAAAAGGCATACACAGGAATATCACATCATGTACAAATGATCACGTGCAAAGGAATGTTCACAGTAGCTTTATTCATAATAGTCAAAAACTGGAAACAGTATGTCCTTCAATGGGTAAATGGTTGCACAAACTGTGTTACATCCATCCCATGAAATATAACTCAGCAATTAAAAGGTATAAACTATTGATACATGTAACAACTTGGCTGGATCTCAAGGAAGTTATGCTGAATGAAAAAAGTCAGTCCCAAAGGTTACATATTGTATGATTCCATTTATTTAACATTCTTACAACGACAAAATTATAGAGAGATGGAAAATAGATTAGTAGTTGCCAGGTTTTTATTTAAGCGGGGGACATATAGTTATAAAAGGGTAGCTCAAGGCATCCTTATAGTGATAGAAGAGTTCTCTACCTTGAATATGACAGCAATTACACAAATCTACACTGATAAAAGTGATTTTAAAAAATCTACAGTGACAAAGCTGCATACAAGTAAATACACACACACAAATGAGTGCACAGAAAACTGGTGAAACTGAATAAGATCAGTGAATTGTACCAATGTCAATTTCCTGGTAGTGATCTCGTACTATTGTAATGCAAGATGTTAACATCAGGGGAAACTGGAAGAAGGGTACATAGGATGTTTCTATATTACTGCTTACAACTACATGTGAATCTACCATTAATTAACTTAAAGTAAAAGGTCTAATTTTTTTAAAAAGGGAGGAATAAGTTTTCAGGCAAACCAAATCTGTGAGAATAATATAGGAGTAAATGTAAAAGATGTTTTTCTCACTTTTTAATTTCTTTAAATTAACCATTTAAATTAAAAATTATAATCATGCATTTTGCCAGTTATCAATTTACTGTCTCTCAGCTCCAACTCTACCTTCTTTGCTGTCCTCTTTGATATTGAGCTGGACCCTGACAACACTTTTGCTTTGCCAGTTGGCCTAATGTTAGGCTTTGTCAAACCAGAGTGCTAGTGTGACTTGTTTTACAAAAAGCAGGAGGGCACTTGCCTTCAGGGTTCCAGTCCAGCCCCCTTCAATGTTTTATTCAGCACAGGAGCTAAGGCCCAGTGGCACTCACCTTGGCAACCCTCCTGGATGACCTCAAGCCACATTCTCAAACTATGAACTCCCTATCTAGAAGCCACTGTTGTGGCAGCTCTGGCTGCAGCCTCAGGCCACACTTTCCCCTCCACAGACCAGCTTCAACCACCTTCAGACAAATGTCCTACCATCCTGTGCCAGTTCTGCGGTAGCTCTGCCACACTCTCAAGCAGGCTGCTATTAAGCAGACTGTCAATGCCCTCCTAACAGTGAGTTGATGTGACAGACCAACTCTGGCCTAAACCCTCCGGAAAGTTTCTCTACTACCAGCAGGCTGTATGTTCTTATGGCAGCCATACCTTCTCTAAAGAGGTCTAAATCTCAGCATGGGGATTAGAGCTCTCTTAAGTCTTTAGTTCCTTCACCGTCTACTTTCCCTCAGTCCAGAGGTAGTAGCTGCTTTTCTGTACTTCGTAATTCTGAAGTCCATAGAGTCTTCTTTAAACTCTTTTATGTAGTCAATGACATTTTGCTAGTTAAAAATTCTTTATATTGATCTTCCCTGTTTAAACTAGGGGTGTGGTTTTTTGTTTCCTAACTGGACCCTGACACATACAAACAAACACACACAAAACATGTGACAACAGCACAAAGGATGGGATGCATGAACTGGAAGTACTAATGTAAAGGTTCATATATTACATGTGAAGTGGTAATGAAATTCCATGAAGGTAGATTATGCTGGGTTACAGAAGCATAATATAAACCTTACAATGCTGAAATAAGAGAGAGTTAATAATCCAATAGTGGTACTAAAATGGAATCCTAAAAACAGGTTATTTGAAATGCTTGGGACCAGAAGTGTTTCAGATTTCAGATTTTTTGGCTTTCAGATTTTTTCAGATTTTGGAATATTTGCATTATACTTACCAGTCAAGCATCTCTAATCTGAAAATCCAAAATCCTAAATACTTCAATGAGCATTTCTTTTGAGCATAATGTCAGCATTCAAAGAGTTTCAGATTTGGTACCATTTCCTATTTTGGATTTTCATATTAGGGATACTCAATCTGCAACACTAATTTAAAAGAAGGAAAGAAATGGGGCGGGGGGGGTAATAACAAAGAACAGCTGAGACAAAAAACAAATAGTAAGATGGTGGACTTAAACTCAATCATATCAATAATCATATTAAACTTAAATGGTCTAAACTCCAGTTAAAAGGGGGATTGTCAGACTGGTCAAAAATCAGAGACCAAATAATGCTGACTTCAAGAAATCCACTTTAATTATAAAGATACAAACAGGCAAACAGGTTAAAATAAAACAATGTAATTTCCAATTCTAATACAGCAGAATAAGCTCCTACTGGACTGATTCTCTGGCAGGTAACAACTAAAACTCTAAGGAAAATACACACATACATACACATACACCCCAACCCTAAGGCACTGCATAATACTATAAACAAAAACAAGTCAATTCTGGAGGAAAGTCAAAACTCAGAAGGAGGAATGGCACTGCATGAGTTTGAGTTTCTTCTTTTTAAAAAAATTTAGTCTAAGGCAGGGTACAGACAGCTACCACTCAAGGTGGCTAAAATTCTGATAGAAAATTTCAGTCTTGCTAGCCTAAAGAACCAGAGGACAGAGTTCAGGGCAACCACAGCCACTAGAAAGTAAAGGTAGAATACCATAAAGAACCAGGGAGGGGAACCCCAAATTCTGTGCATAAACTTTGCCTAAATCAATGGCTGACCTCAGAGTCATGCACATGTGACAGAAAATACAACTAAAGATAAAAGCACTGGATTAAGATTTCAGGTGCCCTCTGAGAGACAAACATTGTTTGATTCAAACCAGGTAAATTACTTCCTAAAACAAAAATATCAACACTATTTGAGAGAATATAACAGATTCCAGTCTCCAAAACATAATATTCCCAAATTCCAGGATATAATCTAAACTTAAAATTACTCAACATATGAAAACACACACAAATGTGATCCACTATCAAAAACAAAAAAGATAAATAATGGACAGCAACCTTAAGACAACCCAGATGTTGGAATTAGTAGACAAGGAGTTTTAAAGTAGCTATTATAACTATGCACAGTGATCTAAAGTAAAATATGCCTGTATTAAAAAGATAGTAAATCTAATCAGAGAAATAGAAACTTTAAAAAAAAATGAAAATTCTAGAACTGAAAAATTTACTGGATAAAGATGAACAACAGAATGAATATGACAAAGGACAGACCCAACAAACATGAAGACGGATCAACATAAATGATCTAAGCTGAAGTGCACAGAGAAAAAAGATTGTAGGAAACATGAACAGAGCCTCAGAGGCATATGGGATAACATCAACAGGTCTAATATACTATAAATGGAGTCCAAGAAGAAGAGAGGGAATGGTACCTAAAAAATATTTGAAGAAATAATGGTTGAAAATATTTCAAATTTGGTAAAAAACATAAATTCACAGGTTCAAACAGCTCAGTAAACTACAAGATAGATACAAAGAAAACCATATCTAGGCATATCATAGTTAAACTGCTGAAAATCAATGACAAAAAAAATCATGAAAGCACCCAGAGAAAAATGACATCTTACATACATGTGGAAAATGTCTAAAGTCCTACTCAGAAGACAGTCAAAAATACCCTTAAAGAACTTAAAGCAAAAAACTGTCAAGCCAAAATTCAACAGCCATTGTATATGTAATTCAGTTTGGAGTATTATGTTGCAGCCTTCAACTTCATGATTATTTCAACTTATTGCCTGAAGTTCCCAAGGATTTTTTTTCTTCAAAATCTAAAAAAGCCTTTAATAAAATTCCACACCCATTACTAATAAAATTCTTAGGAAAATAGGAATTAATGATGTGAAAGGCAGTCCCAAGATAGTCCCTATTGATCTTTACCACCTGGCATTCATGCCCTTCCTCTCAAGTGTGGGCTAGACCTAGTGACTCACTTCTACTGGACAGACTATAACAAAAGTGATGGGTTGTCACTTTCAAGAATAGATTAGAAAAAGACAGTGGTTTCTTTGTTCTTTACTCTCTCTTGCTCTTGCTTGCTCACTCTGATGGAAGCCAGTTGCTACATTGTGAGATACCTTTTAGAGAGGCCAGTGGCAAGGTACTGAGGAAGTCCTCTGGCCAAAAGCCAGTAAAAAACTGAGTCCTTCAGTCCAACAGCCTATAAGGAATTGAATCGTGCCAACAACCACATGAGTGAATACAGAAGAGGATCCTTCCGCAGTTGAGTCTTCTTGTGAGACCACAGACCTTGCCAACAACCTTGACTGCAGCCTTGTGAGAGACCTTGAGGCAAAGGCATGCAGCTTAGCCATGCCCAGATTCTGGGACCTCAGAAAATAAAAGATAAATAAATGTTTATTCTTTTAAATCACTACATTTCAGGGTAATTTGTTAAGCAGCAATAGATAATTAATACACATGGATATTTGCTTAACACAATAGACTGCATATACCTTAAATGTAAAGCCAGCACCTTTCTTAATGAGTAAATCCTAGAGGCGTTCCCACTAAGGTCAGAAAGAAGACAAGGATGCCCCACTGTCTCCAGTGCACTTCCACATCATTTGGAGGAACTAGCCAATGCACTTAGACTAGAGAAAATAATTAAAGGCATAAGAGTTGCAAAAGAAGAAATAACACTATCTGAATTTTCAGATGTGAGAGTAGAATATACCTGGAAAACCATAGAGAATCTATGATAAAACTAACTGAAATAATAAAACATTTCAGCAAGATACCAGGCTATAAAGTTAACATGGAAAAATCAATAATGTTCACATATACAAAAAAAAACCAGTTAGAAGATATAACAGATGAGAAAACTCATTTACAATAGCAAAAAAAAAAAAAATTAAATATTTAGGCATAGACTTTAAAAATTTACAAAACCTATATGAAGAAAACTATAAAGCACCCTAAAGGACATGAAAGTAGACCTGAAAGAAGGAAAGACATCCTTGTTCTTAGAAATACACACTGAAGTATTTAGAGGTAAAGAAATAGCCATGATGTATGTAACTTACTCTCAAAAACTTCAAGAAAAAAATAAATGCACATAAACATGTGTACAAAGAGAAGGAAAGCAAGAACTTGATAAAGCAAGTGTTGGGGTCAAACACCACCAAAAACGTTTAAATGGAATCTAATCAAGAGGAAACAATCAGATAAATTCAGACATCTTCTTTAAAAAGACATAATTTTTGAAAACTGGGATAAATTAAATATGAATTATGTATTAGATTATATTCAATTAATATTAATTTTCTTAGGTGTGATAATGACATTATGCTTGCAATTTACAATGATTTAACACAAAAAAGTGTGTGTGTGTGTGTGTGTGTGTGTGTGTGAGAGAGAGGGGCGAGGAAAAGGCAGGGAGGAGAAAGAGGAAAGAGAAAGCAAATGGGGCAAAATGTTAAAATTGGTTAAATTTAGGTGAAGGGTATATGTGTGTTCATTATACTATGATTTCAACTTTTCTGTCAGTTTGAAATTTCTCAAAATGAGAGAAAAAGGGCAAAAGGAAATGACAGAGAAGATGGAGGTGGAAGGTTAGCTCTCCTTCCTCTACCTCCCGAAAATCACATCAAATAAAAAGAAGAAGAAACAGCAAAGCAAACACTCCTGCAAAAAATCAGAAGGCATCTAGGAAGAAAGGGAAATGTAAAATATCTCAATTTATTCTCCTTAGTGGTAAGTTAACAGATACTTAACATTGATGCATTAAAAAACAAAGGTATAAACACATTCTTTAGCATTGTAGAGGTAATCATAAAAGAACAAATGAAGTGTGGAAGATGTAGGGAAAGAGACTTTTACTGTGTATTTTAAATACATTATACTGTCTGTTTATATCAAGCATCATATGTAGGCGTAACAGTAATAACAATAATAGATTTTCTCAATTACATGGACTATCCAGGATTCTTTGACAAAAGACTCTGTACCCAGAGAAAATGTATCTCTTATTATCTTCACTGCCTTGAGGTTCAGATATTTAAAACTCAAATTTAAATGGTAAAATGCTAAAAAATATTATTGATTTTAGCAGAATCACAGGTCTACCTACATGAGCACCATGATCACAAAACCAAAAAATAACAAATACGTTAAAATGATATATCCTACTATTTCAAGTAACTTAAAATTATTTTCATTCTTGTTTGTTTAAAAATTTGAATAAACAGACTCACAGTTCCACAAGGTTTGGAAGCTTCTGAGCAAGGTTTTCTGGCTGAAAATTAAAAACTCAGAATTAAATTTTATTTTTGAAAAATGTATAAACATTTCTAATTAGCTTAAACACAAAGTACTATCTTTTTGAGGGGTGTAAATTTTGAGAAAATGTGAAAATAATAAATCAGCAATTCTGAGTTTTATGCTTACACAGACCATACTACAATTTAAATTTATGAGTTTGAACACTTAAAATCAATGTCCCTTAGAGAAACCAGAAACCTCATATTCCATGGTCATGGAAAAAACAGAAACGTGCTTAACAGACACAGACAAAGGGAAGAACACCACATGAAAATGGAACCAGAGACTGGAGGGATGCAGCTGTAAGCCAAGGAACACTGGAGACTGCTAGCCACCCATAGAAGCTGGGAAAAAGGCATGGAACAGATTCTCCCTCAGGGTCCTGAGAAGGAATCAACGCTGACCACGCCTTGACTTCAGATTTCTGGCATCCAAAATGGTGAAAGAATAAATGTCTGTTGCTTTAAGCCACCCAGTTTGTGGTAATTTGTTACGGCAGCCCTAGCAAACTAACACACCCTCCAAACTCCCAAATCATGCTCAAAAGAAAGTAAGGAAATCCCCAGGGCCCCTAGATACCAAGACCTAACTAAGCTCCGAAAGAACAGAGGCGCTGGAGCCAATGTGTCCAAGGGAGTGTCAGACCTGGCTAAAGGTCTGGCGATCGGAGTAGAGGTGTGGTGTGGCAGGGATAGGAAACTGGCATTGGGAAGAGAAAGGAAAGCGACAAATCTAGGTCCCTTACCCAGAGACAGAGGCATGAAAGGGCTGGCCTTTCCATGAAAAGAATCCTAGAACAATTCCACTCACAGTTTGAAAGCAGGTTTCTCTCTGCTGGAGGCACTGGGCAGGGGAGAAAGCCTCCTGTAAATACCTGAAAAGCCAACCTGCATATATGTGTATATATGTAAAATCTCACACACACACATAAGCACACACACAGGGTTCAAATTTACACGTACACAAAGATATGAGACATAAGATTGAAGGAGCACAGTGAGTCAGGAGTAAATTGTTTTTCATTCTACATTCAAGCACATTGTAGTCTAAACTACATACAAATGACAAAGAATCAGGAATGGCTTTTTAGAAAAAAATCAGGTCTGACTTGAGTTCTGAAAGACATATAAATTACAAGAGGTTGACATGGGATGAAGAGGAGGATAGTTCTGGATAGCTTTCTAGGCAAAAGAAGCAACATATGAAAAGGCAAAAGAGAATGAGGTATGTTTGGCAAATTGCAAATACAATCTATTCTGCTGTAACTCCATAAGAGTACTCCTGAAGAAATCTGTCATTTTCCAAAATTCTTGTTATAAACACAATTGTGTCAATAGAAAAACTAAAGTGTTGGGGACTAGAAAGTTTTAGATTTGTAACAACAAAGCATGATTGAAATTATGAAAAAGTACAACATAAAAAATGTAGTTTTTCATACAGAAGCTTAGTAACAGTGATTATCGTTACAAAAAGGATTAGAATTGCTACTCTCCATCTACTGCTATCATTTGAATTTTAACAGTGAGCATGTATGTCTTTTATAATTAAAAAAAAAAATTAAATTTTAAAATGTGGTATTACAGTATAAAATTTTATGTAATTAATTAACGATGTATATATAATTTGAAATCTAAACACTCAGTAGGACAAATGCCATTAGCTTGGTATGTCTGGGCCATTAGGTATGAAGATATATAATGATTTTGCAGAAAGTGGCAAGGAATAGATCCATATTTTATACTAAGGAATAACTTTTTTGAAAATTCTGAATGCAATAAAAATCTACTGGTTTATTTTAAACAAGAAAATGGCATTATTAATTTCATATTAGCATACTGATGTATTTAAATACTTACCAACAATAGCCCAAGCTGCTTTTATATGTATAACCTTGCCCTTTTTTGATAACCAAATATCACTGAATATAAATATTGTTATGAAGTCAATGAAGAATTTATTGAGTACCCACTTTTGCTAGAATCTCTTGTATTCAGTATTATTGATTTATTTTTAGAGACAGAGTCTTGCTCTGTTGCCCAGGCTGGAGTGCAGTGGTGTGATCATAGCTCAGTGCATGGAGCCTCAAATTCCTGGGCTCAAGTTATCCTCCCACCTTGGCCTCCCAAAGCACTGGGATTACAGGCGTGAGCCACCATACCCTGCCTGTATTTAGTTTTAAAATGCTGAAAGCTGTGATTCCTTCTTCCCCCATGTTCTGATATCAATATATGCAACAAGGTTCTTCAAAACAAGTCCTTCCTCAGATGTCACTCATGGATCTATCAAGATCCCTGGAATGTTTCCTTTTAGTATTGATACCTCTCTTAATAAGGAGAATACACACATCCATTTATAGGCATACAAAGCACCCTGGGAAAATTAGAGAACTGTGTGTGTGTGTGGGGGGGGTAATTATAGCTTTTCCTATAAAAAGGGAAAACATCCAGAAAAGAAATGCTATTAGATCCGCATCTAGTTTCATCTGCTACAATATCAATATTGTATCTGGATAACTCACACAACCCATGGTCATTCTTTCTGGATGCCTACTTAGCTCTGTCAGACAACATTCTAATCTCTCTATGACAAACTATTAATAGTTCTTTCGAGCTACAGCTATACACACAATTAAGCACTGAAACAATGCTGCTGCTGCCAAAGTGCATCTTTGCTTTTATTAACAAGTATATTGTGTTTTTATTTAAAAAGAAGCACATTGGCCTTGAGAAAATTTCAGTTCGTTAGAATAATGCCTTTTAAAAAAAAACAAACCAAAAAAACACTTATAAATAGATGCCCCAAAAGCCTGGAAAATAAGCAGCCAGTTACACAGGCTGTGGCTGACACCTACTGGTGTTCTATATCATTCTCTGCTTTCTAATACTACATCTTTAGCAATTTACCTCAATAATATAAAGGAAACACTACACATTTTAATTTTTATACTTCTATAATTTAGGTACAGTAAGCAACTTGACAATTATAAATTAACATCAAAGTTTTTGTTACTCTATGGATAACTAAGCACTAATGTTGGATTAAGGATGTCACACAAGCCAGTTTATCCTAATCCATAGGATTTATAAACTATTAAGTTTTTTAATGTTTAAAACCATTAAAAATCCTGATAAAAGCAATAGTCTTAGTTTTTCTCAAAACTGTTATTACTATTTCCTTCTTTTTTTCACAATTTTGAGACAGAAAAATTTTAACAGATAAATAACCTGTACCCAAATTCCTTCAGCATAAATACCTCCTACTAAATTTCTTGAAAACTGTTTTTCTTAAGCTCAAGATTCTCTTCATTAAATCTCACTTTCATTACCATTTAGCCAAACAATTTTTCTCTACAAATGAAAAAGTAAACTTCAGCAAGCACAGTTTGCTGAAGTATAAAGTTTACTTCAAATTTCAGTCAATGATGCTTTACCATATACTTTTAGACTCTCCTTAAATGGGAATGTTTTAAAATTTATCCTGGAACAAATGCTTCAAACGTTTTGTAAACAACGCCATGTTCAGTAATGTTCTCTGATAGGCACTGTGTACCACTTACTTCCTTTTCTTCTCCTTCCAAACACCTGGTAGGACTGCATTTCTCTCTTCAAGCTGGCCATGGCTAAGTGACTTGCTTTGGTCAGTGCAATTAAGTCAAAGTGGAAGCCTTGAAGAAACTGAGTACAAAAGACCTCACTCCTTCCACAGTGACCTCTAGATGGTGGGAGCTTTGTCAGGCTTCATCTGTAAGTAAGGATAGCACAAACCAGAGTACCCAAGCTTTGACAGAGGTAGTGCAGTGTGAACAAGAAATATTTGTGCTGTTATAAGCCACTAAGACTCAGGGTTCAGCAAACTCTGCTCCATTCTGGCTTCTAACAACACATTTCAAAGAAATCACAGATTAAATGCGTTTTGGTTCTTATAGCAGTACGAAAAGTGGAATGAAGCAGACTAAGTTTGGACACCCATGTCATACCATATACAAAAGTTAACTCAAAATGGATCAATGACTTAAATTTAAGAGCTAAATCCACAATACACAGAACATAGGAGTAAGTCTCCATGACCTTGGATTTGGCAATGGATTCACAGATATTACACCAAAAGCATAAGCAACAATAGAAAAAATAGAAACTGGATTTCATCAAAATTAAAAACTTTTGTACATTAAAAGACATTACAAGAAAGTAAAAAGACAACCTATAGAATGGGAGAAAATATTTGCAAATCATGTATCTGATAAGGGTCTAGCATCCAGAATATAAAAAGAACTCTTACAAGTCAACAACAAAAAGATAAACAACTCAATTAAAAAAAGGGCAAAGGGGCCGGGTACAGTGGCTCACGCCTGTAATCCTAGCACTCTGGAAAGGCCTAGGCCACAGGATCACTTGAGGTCAGGAGTTCGAGGTTGCTGTGAGCTAGGCTGACACCACGGCACTCTAGCCCAGGCAACACAGCACAACTCTGTCTCAAAAATAAATAAATAAATAAAAAATAAATATGGGGAAAGGATCTGAACAGACATTTCTTCAAAGAAATTATATAAATGGCCAATAAGTACATGAAAAGATGCTCAACATCATTAGCATTAGGAAAATGCAGATCAAAACCACAATGAGGTGCCACTTCATACCCACCAGCATAGCTGTAATGATTAAAAAAAAAATGGAAAAAGCAAGTGTTGGCAAGGATGTGGAAAAATTGGAACCCTTGTACATTGCTGGTGGTAATGTAAAATGGTTCAGCCACTGTAGAAAACAGTTTGGTGGTTCCTCAAAAAGTTAAACATAGAATTACCATATGACCCCACAAATCCTCTCTTATTTATATACCCAAAAGAACTGAAAACAGGTCTTTAAACAGGTATATGCACATCCATGTTCACAGCAGCTCTATTCACAATAGCCAAAAGGTGGGAACAGCCCAAATGACCACCAATGAATGGGTAAACAAATGGTAGTATATCCATACCATGCAATCTTATTGAGCCATAAAAAGGAATGAAATACTGACACATGCTACAACTTGGATGAAACTAGAAAACATTCTAAGTGACAGAAGCCAGACACAAAAGGTCCTATATTTTATGATCCTATTTATATGAAATACCCAGAATAGAAAAACACAGAGAGAGAACAACACATTAGTTGTTGCCAGGGCAGGGTGTGGGGGTGGGAGTGAGGAATGGGGAGAAACTACTTAATGGGTAAGGGGTCTTACCTTGGAGTAATGGAAATGTCTGGAACTAGACGGAGATGGTTGCACACATTGTGAATGTACTAAATGCTAATGAATTGTTCATTTCAAAACGTTAATTTTATGATGTCAATTTAACTTCAATAAATTTTAAAAACTGTTTCAATTTTTAAAAAGTTAAGAAGTTTTGATACTGAAGGAATAAGTACTTCATTCACCAACTACCACAACACACTCAACGAGCTTTCTAGCTGGATCAATAATCTGATGTCATTTTTTCTGAGCAGCTTCACAGCATGAGTTAAATACCATGTGTCTAGATGAAAACAACTGTGGTCAACCTCTTTTCCTACCAGCAATATTTGCCCATTCCTCCTCCGGTATTTCTCTCCATTTTTATGTATGTTAAAGAGCAGTATTCATCAAGAGAGGAAACAGAAGCCCTAGCAGGCTAAGGGGATCAGAGAGATAACCAGATAACTGGCACAACCTTTCCTCTTCTGCAGTAGCATAAACGCCTCCAGAGTCCTAGTTACCATTTGCTTCCCGATGTCCTTTACCATTTACCTTTGCCTCTTGGCTCATTTTCCATTAATTACTCATTTTCCTTTTTTTTATTGCTCTCTACCGTGATGGAAATATTCTTTATCTGTGCTGTCCAATATGGCAGTCACTAGCCACATGTGGCTATTAAGTACTTAAAATGTAGTTACGTGGCTGAGGAACTGAATCTTTAATATTCTCTCACTTTGATTTACATGTTAATAGCCACATGTGGCTAGTAGCTATCATATTAGAGAGTGCAAAACTTATATCTTTATACTCACAACCAATTTATCCACTTAAATTCAGCTCTTTTAAATGTAAAACATAAAAAGGAACTATTTAACTGTATGAATGACAAATTTTTTAGCTTATTTTTCTTAGAAATAAATATTTGCTTAGCATTTATAGAGAGTGAAATTATCATTTTAAGAAATGTAAATTTAAAATTTTAAGTATTTTCAAAACCACAAATGTTTTATTGCCAAAAATGTAAAATAAGCTTCAAGACTGTTATTTTTAACTTAGCAAACACTTACAGAAAATATGCTCAAAATTAAAAATAATGTACATCAGTACATTTGTAAATCAGTACATCTACAAAAGGAAATATGTATATGAATTTGATAAAGGTTTGATTACCAAGAAAATATTTTTCAAAAGAAAAAGCTATCATTTTCATTAAATCTAGATCCCATGGGAAATTTTTAAAATTATTATAATTAAAAAAAATTCTTTTTAATTTTAATAGAAGAAAATACTAGCATTAAAAATTGCTGAAATGCCTCATGAAGTATTCATCTTTAAAATACCTGTTTAAAAATGAAAGTTACATAAATATTATAAACGAGGGTTGAAGGTTAGAGAATCAATTGTCCTTATCTAGCTTTCTATTTTTTTAAAAAACTACTTAATATACATTCAATAAGTATGATTTTATAACTGGAATTTTCAAAGCAATAGAAAAATACATGCCAAAAAAAAAGAATACTAAACATTTATTCCCATAAAGCCATAGCAATCATTTAAAATTATACATAGCCTAAATAATTCTACAATTTTATGGCATAATTATTTCTTTGTTTGGGGGGGAAGCATGTTCTAAGCTCTATGTATAATATTTTAAGTGCCTTACTTACATAATGCATGTATTTGTTGACTGATTTCATGGGCTACCACCGGTATCTCACATTTAGTGCACAGGTACCTCATTATAGTATAGTGCATGTTTGAAAATGAATTTAAACTTTTGGAAACATATGCATAGCAATGGCCTTTGAGCCTTTTGCTGCAAGTAATACCCTTCAAATACACAATAAAATGGTCTGGTGTAAGGGAAAGACCTCTAGCCCTGCCACCTCTTTCCACCCCCTACCAACTTCCCAGGCAGAAACTAGGAATCACAAAGAAAGGTTAAGTCAGATTCTTTATATTTTACTTAAGAAAGGATTATACATGCTTTAAAAATATTTCTATTAAGTTGGACTTTTACTCATAGGAAAACTCAGAGAGAACCTTTACAGAGGTTAACTGGGAAAATTCACTTAACATGCAATACCTCATTGCTCCATAGTGGATAAAATATAGTTCAATTTTAATTATGTGGTTCTAGGCTAGAAAGAGGTCATCAATAAATACCTGTAGAATTAAAATGAAACCAAGATTAACTGGACTACAAATTAGGAAACCTTGTTTTTGCTCTAACTGGCCATAAAAGTGACTTTAGACTCATCCATTAACCTCTCCTAAATTTAGTTTCTTCAAAAAGAAAAACTGTCTAAATTATAGATAAAGCTCCTTCTAGCTTTAGAATTCTATGAATCAATAAATAGAATTAAATTATAGGACATTAATTTTCCGAAAAATGAGGGTCTTTAAATTATGACATGTAAGAGGTTTATCTACAGTTTCTTAACTATTTGACAAGGAAAATGACAGGAACCACTGTCAATTAAGCAGTAACGATGAGAAAAAAATTTCTAAATCTGAAAATTCAACAGGAAAAGCAGCTTTGATTTGTAACAAAACTCTGAATTTTCAGACACATGCATATTACTAAGACAAAATAAATTTGTAATGACGGTTTTCAAGGACTGTACCACATATTACATATAAACACTAAAACACAAACAGATCATCAGAATGCTTTCCTATTTGACATACTCACCTATTCCCATGTAATCAGTTTAAGAAATAATGAAGATGCTTTTATACAGACCTAGCTCAAGAACAGAGCGATCAGAGCTAACGAACATGGTGATTATGGAGGCCCTGCACCCTAGAGCAGTTGAAGCGGGTCCAACAGATTGGGGAGAAACAAGAAGCCCCTTGCATTGGAATTCAAAATGAACCAAACATCAAAACTTAACTCCCTCTCCCTATTTCTCCTACCACACTTGGTTGCATCATGCTCTTTTATGCTATCTCCTTATATTTTTCCCTCAAGATGTTCCAATGCTCATTTGATCCAATTCCTACTATCACCAAAATCAATGGAGGCAGACAGATGTAGTTGTGTGACTTTCCTAGCCATCAACCTCTCTTACCCTCAACCTAGCCACCAGCTGTGAGAGTGATCTATGTCAACACAGCATAAACATACAAATCACCATCATTATAAATCAAAATAGTTAGAATCAACGATTAACAAAATTTGATAGTTTGATAAAACCTTAGTGGTACTATATTCCAACCACCTTATTTTAATTGATTCTCAATTATAAAAATAATGAGCATTGAAAAGAATATAAACCAAACTTAATAGTAGAGCCTTCCCCTTTTACTATGAATACCTAAGTAAGGTTCTGTTTCTTTCAGCCCCACCCCTACCCTCACACCCTCCACCCATCCACAGCTATAATTATTATATTTGATGTACAACTTTTTTATGCCTTAGTTTCTTCATCTATAAAGTAGGGATAATAATAATGCCTACCTCACAGGATGGTCTTGAGGATTAAATAATACACATAAATTCCTTAAAACAGTACCTGGCACTTGGTAAAGACTCAAACGATGTTAGCTGCTATCAGATTTTAATCAATCCAGTACCGATGAACATTTAGGTTTTACTAAGTTTTCGTCATATACAATTCTGTGATTGGATAGCTTTGTTCACCTTTTTTTCTGTTAGATAAATTCTTGCAAGTGAAAATGCTGATTCAAACACATGCTCATGTAAAATTTTTCTAGATAAAACCCGACCACCCTCCAAAAACATTGCCACTCCCTCCAAGAGTGTGTGAAGTATCTTCTCTTCATTGTTTCCAACACTGAGTATTAATAATCTTTAACACTAGGTGTTAATCTTTTTAATTTTTGCCAATCTGATAGGTAAAAATGATCAGTGTTTTATCACTTCTTCTTCTTCTACTGGAAGTTGAACATCTTTTTATGTGTTTTTACTATCTTCATTCTTTTATCATTTGCCTGCTCATATTTGATGTGGAAAGTCAGGAATGTTTTCTCCTGGGCTAATAGGAAAGAAAACACATCTGCGCCTCATCTCCCAGCCTAATTCAGGAACATGACAGACAGAACTCTTCTTCCTTTCTATCTCAGTGGAATAGAATTTTTATGTTAAATTCTCTCTTGTTGCATAGATTAACTGCTTAATCAGGATCCATCTGCTCTTGCTGCTTAGCCATAAGCCAAACTCCCCCTCTTTCATTAAAATTTAGATGCCTCTTTTTTGTCCATTCATATTTATAAATAAAATCAGCAACTGGTGAGAGCTCCATCAGTATATGGGTAAGTCACACTCTTTTACTTCCTCAGGAAGGCCAACTGCTCCAATTAAGAGAGGCCAACAGATCCCTTAAGTGCTTTTGCTTCCAGGTTGAGATTTTTTGTTTTCCTCCAAGTCTCTTGTGGCCTTTTATTTTATAAATGGGGGCACGGAGGCCCAAAGAGGTTAAACACTTAGAAACTGGATCTGCTACCCCTCAGTCCCGAGTTTCTCTACCAAACAATGAAACACCCCCCTCCTGCGACTACAGCCCTCAAATGCTCCCACTGCTAATTTCCTCCGTTGATGAACTTCAGAGTTAGGAAGAACTGGTGATTGCTGCTTCTAAGTTATATTCCTTCTCCCTCTCACAAAGACCCCAGTTACTGATGAGGGGGCTGCCCCTCCACCCAGCACATCCACACCCTGCTATCATCAGAAACTTTTCCATGATTAAATTCTCTCTCCACAACCACAGTACCCCATTGCCCAGATGGCTTACTCAATCATGCCCAGTACTTTTCTTCAACATCAATGGGTACTTTGGCCCCTCTCCATTCTCCCTATTCACTCATTCCTCCTTTCTTTCTTCACCTCCAATCCAGCTCAGATTCCATGTCCCATCATTTTAATCACTCTCTTGCCAAAATCCTAAACCTCCATAGTCCCTCTGTACTCATATTGCATCCACCTGGCAAAAACCTAAGCCTGTATGATTACAACAGTCCACCTTCATCATACCTCAGACAACTGAGTACAGCGGGGGGAATTCCCCTAAACAAGCACACGGTTCCACCATAAGCCTAGTCACCAAATGCTTGCTGAATAATGCCCAGCAATTCTACTACCTTTCTCTAGCCAAACTGCCATGCGACTCTTCAGACGTGCACGCTCCACAAATCTTCACTTCCAAGCAGATGGCCGTGCCTAGTAAAGTCACCCGACAAGAACTTTCTCAACTGCCTCCCCGCCCCAAATCTGTATCTATCCTTACACCCGTCCTCCCTTTCTTTACTTATTACCAAGGAGGAAAGGATACTGTTCCCAAGGTCATTCTCTCCATGTGTAGTCTGGAGCCCACTCCCTCCTCCTAAGGAATCTTGGACTTTTGATCATTCCCTTTTTCTCTATCTTCAACTCCTCTGCCGTGGAGATTTCCCATCAGCACTTAGACAGGCTCAACGCTTTCTTCTTAGAAGAGAGGGGGAAAAGGAAAGAAAAGAGAAAAAGGGAGGGAAGAAAAAATATTTCCTTTGTTGCCAAAACCCCTTCAGCTATGCCCCTCCCATATCACAGCCAAACTTCAAGACCCATCTACACTTGCTACCTATTTTTCTCACCTCCTTCTCACTACATAACTCACTTAAACTTGGATTCTACTCCCTAGAGCTTCTACCCCTCAACAGTCACCATTATCTTGTCACTGAAGTCCTTGGACACATATTAATCCTTATCTCATTTGATGTATAAGCATCAATTATTCCTTCTTAAAACACTCTATTCCTCTGCCCTTCATAATATCAAACTTTTTTTTTTTAACTACATGCTCAGCTAAGGTTGTCCATAATATCAAACTCTTGACTTTTCTTCTGCCTCTTTGACAGCTGCTCCTCACCTCTTATACCCAAATTTCAAATGTAGAAATTTAAAGGAATTTTTTTCTCAATTTTTAAGTCATTTCATTCTTACCCTTAGCTTTTATCATCATCAATATGGCACAGATTCCCACATTTATATATATCTAGCTCAGAACTCTCAGGGGTCCTGAGAATACTTTTATTCCCCAAACCTGGTCCATCTCTAATATTCCCTCACCCAGTAAAACACCAGCCACATGGTTACTCAAACCTGAACCGAGAAGTCATATTGTTAATCAAAAATTCTTTGGTCTCAAAGAAAAAGAAAAATGCTGGCCAGGTGCAGTGGGCTCACTCCTGTAATCCCAGCACCCTGGGAGGCCGAGGCGGGAGGATAGCTTGAGCTCAGGAGTTCGAGACCAGCCTGAGCAACAGCGAAACCCTGTTTCTACTAAAAATAGAAAAATTAGCCGAGCGTTGTGGTGCGCGCCTGTAGTCCAGCTACTTGGGAGGCTGAGGCAGGAAGATCACTTGAGCCCAGGAGTTCGAGGTTCCAGTGAGCTATGATGACACCACCACACTCTAGCCCTGGCAATAGAAGGAGACTGTCTCAAAGAAAAAAAAAGAAAAGAAAAAGAAAAAAAACACTTCAAACTATAGTAGTTTCAGGAAAAAAGAATGAGGAGGAGGAGGAAGAGAAGGAAGAGAAAGAAAAATGTATCAACTCGGGTAACTACAATATAATAGGCACTCCATAAATGTGTTAAATGAATAAATGATGAATAAATAAATGAATAAATGGGAAAAAGTCCAGGAATAAATCTAATTCCAGGGAAGCTGAATCCAGGTATTAATATTTAAATTACATCATTGGGAAGCCTTCTTGCTTTACCCCTTAGATCTGCTTCCTCTCTGCTTGCTTCATTCTCAGGTCATTAGCCAAGACAGCCACCAGCAGCTTCAGGTTTACAGTCTACCAATTTAGCAATCTCCATAGAGTGTGCCTTTTCCCCAAAAGTCCCAGTGAAAATCTCCAGAATGGGACAATAACTGTGGCCAGGGGAATGGAATACTGGAATTGGCCAACACTGGCTTACTTTTTACCCCCTGACATCTCCTCTCCACCTCTATGGCCACCACCCTTGTCTACCTGCCTGTATACTATCTCTACTCGGGTGTCTTTGCTAGCTAAGAAAAAGTCCCCAAACCTTTCCATGTTCAAGATTTTGTGGCCTGGCCCTTCTCAGCCTCTTCAGCTGTCCACTTCACTTGCTACGTTCATGCCTGCTCCCTCCAATATCGAGGCCTTTGCCTGTGCTTTCCTCTGTCTGTAAAGTTAATCCCTACTCATCCTTCTAGTCTCACCTTACCATCACTTCCTCAGGGACCCTCTCCCTGACCCCTAGAGTAGGTTAAATAATCCTTGTCATAGACCAAACCAGCAGTCTGTACTTATCATAAGTCTATCTCTCTTCCCTGCAGAGCAGAGGCTCTACGAGGGCAGGGCCTACATCCATCTTGTTGACCTCCTTAGATCCTGGCATAGCACCTGGTACACCAAGGCACTCCTTAGATATATGCGAAATAAATGAATAAATGTCATGCTCTGGCAGTCAGTTTAAAATCCATCTACTTGATTTTTTTTAAAAAAGATCAAGAAAAAGAGAGCCGGTGAATGAAATAAACTTAGTAAATTTACAAAACTCTTATCCAGAAAAGATACCAAAGAGTAACATCTAAAGTCGCGGGCTTGTTAGTCCCATGTTTAAAAACCATTTAGCAGCTCTACAGTGCCTATATAATATAGCTCTAACTCCTTAGTAACTATTTAAGATTCAACATGACCTGGCCCCAGTGCAAAGTTCTTATCTCAGCTTTATCTCCTGCTCTTCACCCCTCACAAACTTTGTGCTAAGTCAGTGATTTTCTATTCCACTGTATGGATTCCTAGAGATTCCATACAATTCCTTGGAAGAAGAGGAGTTGTAGACTGAGCAAGACTCCTCCCTATCTCCCTCTCCCCCACTTAACTAAGAATAGCTTCTGTGCATCTATTTAACTTAATTGAACTTTTTTAAAAAACAGCTCTGCTAACTTGGGTATGAAAACGTTTACTAGAGGTCCTCTCTGCATATCCCACTCATGTGGGAGTTTTGTGTAGAGAACACTAATACACAAAGCAAACAAAAGGAGAGCTCCTCTGGCTGCAGTGTGACACACCACTGCCTGGTTGCTCCTCATGCCTCCCCAGAACCCCCCACCTCAGCATTGCTCAGGATACCTGAGGCTCTGAGGAACCTATAAAGCCATGGCTCTAGGCAAAATGGGCACCTAGACTTGCCATCTGAACTTTTTGCCATTGAGTCTTAGTTCATATTTTTTTCTTCACCTTGAAATACTAACAAATTAAAATTCCATGAAAGAATTTGTTCCATGACATATCTACTGTCAGTGTCTTGAAGAGTGCTGGGTATACAGTAAGTACTCAATAAATACCTGTTGAAAGAATGATGCTCTTCCTTTTAAGCTCCTGTCAAAGTCACTCTTCAGTGTCATGCAAATGGGATCTTGCTTAAAAAAATCTTCTACAATCCTGCTACATAGAATTAAATTATGTGTTCTACAAATGTCAGGCAGTAAGCCAGGCACTGGGGATACAGAACTCAGGACACAGTTCCTTCCCTTGAAGGTGCTCAGTCTGGAACTTTATACTTATAATATAGTCCTTATGGAATTCTACTTTATATTCATTTATTCATTCTACAACTACATGAATACCTATCACATGACAAACACAGATCCTATATATATTCCTGTTATCTTATTTATCTTTAAACTATTACAAAGATCAGAGACTTAATTCTTAAATGGCATTTAAAATAATTACAGAAAAATTCTTTAAAATATCTTCTAAAGTTAATGTTAGGAACTAAAATCATAATGTTTCCCAACTACTTCTTATTCACCTATTAATTACATAACCAGATCCCTATATAAACCAACTCATATATGTAAAAAAAAGTTTTAAGGTTTCTCAGTTATACAAATAATACTACATAATGAAATATTGCTTAAAACTATTTTAAAATGTAAAATGTGTCTACCCTTTGACCCAGCAATCCTACTTTTGAGATTATCCTAAATATAAACATACATGCACGTACAAAGATGTATTATATCTACTGACCTAGAGGTTAGTGGAATAAGAATATCATGAAACAAAAAAAGAAATTTGCAGAGAAATATGTATAGTATGATTCTATCTTTGTTATTAAAAAAATAGAGTATATAATGACATAAACACAAGCAAGGAGGTGGAAGGTGCTATAGTCTGAATGTTTGTGCACCCCCCCCCAACAAAATTCATGTGGAAATCCTCACCCCCAAAGTGATGGAATTAGGAGGTAGGGCTTTGAGAGGTGATTAGACCATGAGGGCAGAGCCCTCATGAATGACATTAGTGCCCTTTAAAAGAGGCCAGAGAGAGACCCCTCATCCCTTCCACTATGTGAGGACACAAAAAGAAGGTGCTATCTATGAACTAGGAAAGAGCCCTCAGCAGACATCAAACCTGCTGGAACCTCGATCTTGGACTTCCTAGTCTCCAGAACTGTAAGAAATAAATTTCTGTTGTTTATAAACCACTCAGTTTATGGTATTTTGTTACAGCAGCCAGAATGGACTAAAACAGAAGAATACAATCAAACTATTGACATTGGTTACTCCAAAAACTGGACAAACAGAAAGAAAGAGAATTGCTTTCCAGATATTCAAGTTGTTTGACATAAGGGCATATATCATTTTTGTAACTAAAAAATGAAAAACTTTATTCTTTTAAGTGTACATAAAGGCTGTTTTTCCTGTGCTTTAGTTCTAAATATGGGCACTCCCCAAGTTCTGAACATTTGACATACAATCATCTTACAAATACAAGCTGCTGTGCTACAGCAAGCAACCTGAAGGGCAAAAGGGAGAGGGTAGAGGTTGTGCCTTATGACAACTTCTCTTCTCACCAACAGGCCGCACGTGCTGAGGGGTCAGGGAGAAAAAGAGGAATGTGAGAAGGCATTTAACACAATAAAACAATGTTAACAAGAAACAATAAAACAACATGAAAATGGAAACGACTGACAGGTTCCCAAGCTTGTTAAAAATAAATAACTAAAAGGCCAATTAACCCATAATGTATTTGAGATACCATATATTTCCTATATATATCCAATATAATCATGGAATGGGATGGCTTTGGGATGACTGGTACAATTCCCACCATCCCCTGATATCTGTACAGCACTGTATAGTTTACTTACAAAGTTCTTTGATACACATGAATCAAATGTTCCAGCTAAGAGAAATCAATTAAAATAAAATACATTTATCATTATAAACATATGGAATAATTTAATCTTTGATGATTAAAAAGGTAGCAGAGCATGAACTTGAAATGTATGCTATGAGCTATTATGATCAATTTAAATTGTACAGTAGATACTTAGATATTTTCATAAATAGAAAATTGAAGCTCAGAAACTATAAGACCAAAAGTTTATTTTAACTTTTATAAGCAAAGGTCAATTTCTTTGAACAAAGTCTACCCCGGTGGGCTATGACTGATAGTTAATAAGTAATCTACTCACAAATTTGTACATAAATAACAAACATGGGAAAATCTGGGCTCTAATCTTTTTTTTGTTTTTTTTAAGAAACAAGGTCTCATTTTGTCACCCCAGCTGGAGTGCAGTGGCATGATCGTAGCTCACTGCAACCTCAAACTTCTGGGCTCAAGTGATCCTTCTGCCTCAGCTCCTGAGTAGCTAGGACTACAGTTGTACGCCACCACACCTGGTTTGGGCTCTAATTCTTGACAAAATATTTCTCATACTACTTCTCTCCTAAAGGGTTAAAAAACACTAGGTATATATAGTTGCACATTATGCATGATTTGGCAAAAAGGATTCATAGAACTACATACAGATTTTCCAAGTTGAAAAACTGAAAAATGTAATTTAAAAAGTCTAACTAGGCACTCAACATATATACCAATATGCCAAACACTATAAATGAAACATACATATGCATTACTTCCAGACACAGCAAAGATAAACAAATTTTGTAATGCTTTCTACCCACTGCAGGTATTTTACAGATTAAATAAAACTTTCCAAGGAAAACATACCATATATATGAAGCCAATAAGAAATACTTTCCAGACATTTAGGAAAGTCCAACATAGAGAAGGGAATGAGGAATGGGTCAATTCACAAAGAAACAAGACATCATAAATCATCCAAAATGAATAAGAATTAGAATTCAAGAACAAGATTCAGATGAGGTTAAGTGATAACCAGAAAAGACCATACGAAGTAAATCCACTTAAAATGGAGACCAAATTTTACATTAAATAGTAGGAATAAAATGCTTGATTAGGACATTCTCTTGGAAACATTTTTAAATAGCTTATCTTGTAGGTAATAAAATTTGAGTTATAAGGAAAACTATGTGCTTATTCTTAAACCATAAAAACAGTGAACCAAATGTTGATTTTGTTAGAAAAATAAATTTTTCCAACAAATTGTATGATAGCCCAATTCAAAATAATTTGATTTTCACAGGGCAATTATAAAGGTGGTTTTCTTTTGATTTGAAAACACTCAAAGGTTGCATTAAGCTTCCCAAATGCCTCTCTTAATACTTTAATCTTCCAATCATTCTCTTTTTAATGCCTAAACTCAAGGTCATCTTTGTTGGTCTCTCGTATACTTTTTTTTTTTTTTTCCTTGAAACAGGGTCTCGCTCTATTGCCTGGGCTAGAGTATAGTGGTATCATCACAGCTCACTGAAACCTCAAACTCCTGGGGTCAAGCAATCCTCCTGCCTCAGCCTCCCAAGTAGCTGGTACTACAGGTACATGCCACCATGCCCGGCTAATTTTTTTATTTTTTGTAGAGACAGGGTCTCGTTATATTGCTCAGGCTGGTCTTGAACACCTACTCTCAAGCCACCCTCCTGCCTCAGCCTCCAAAAGTGCTGGGATTACAAGCGCAAGCCACTGCACCCAGCCTCTTGTTTACTTTTTAACTGGTTTGTTGAGTGCTTTAACACCCAAAACTCACCTAGGGAGCTTAACACACAAAGAAATTACAAGTCAGGATAGATGCACACACTAAATGAAGAGGGGTTTTCGAATGGGGACTAATTTTACAAGTGGTACATTAGTGAGTATTTTGCTTTCCTACACAACAACTCCTGCAACCTCACACCTGCAGGGACTTGGATGACAAATTCACAGCCAATGAGAACCCCCTGTGTATTTATATTGCCTGTATATATAACAAAAGGGGATATATATCTTGAACTTAATACCTTAGGATATATAAAATATATCTTGGCCAGGATCACAATTATAAGTGATTTTTTAAATGTAATATAATACTGTACCAAGGTTGTAAGGGAGTTCCTTTTCATATAGAGTCTTTCCAAGTACTGCAGTCCCTCATCTTTCAGTAACTCCAATGGGAAATGATGCAGATTCCTATAATTTAAGAACAAATTCTTGTGCTTTTCCAGCCTTGCCACAGAGATCGTCTTACAAAGTTCGGATGCCATGACTGAATATATCCCATTAGGCACACTGCAGCACTACATCTTGTCAAAATTGGTCCATTTCTATAAAGAAAACAAGAAAATTTAATCATTATAAGACTTCTTACAAGCCATATAAACCAGTTAGCATATAGAACTACTTGCAGATACTAAAAAGGTAATTATACATTCAATCCTATATTTTTCTTTTGTAACAACTAAAATTGTCACACATATTTAGGAGGTTAAAATGAATAACAATTTAATAAAAATACTCTGATTAAGCAATATTTACTACTTATTAGAAAAAGTCCTAATGGAAAAAACAGTTTTTGGACTTGAGATAGGAATCCTTGTCTAAAAGAACAGAGACCAGTTTCATAACACATAACCAAAGGAAAAGCTTAAAAATCAAACGCAGCAAACTGCATTTCCTTTTTGAACTACCTCATTTTGCACTTAGCTTAAGGTGTTTCAGAAATATTAAAATATGTTAAAATACATATTATTTATATCTAGAGCACGAACAGCCTCATTTTCTTCACTTCCTAGTATGTAAATATTGTCCTATAATTTTTTCTTTCTTTTTTCTCTATTTTCTTTCTTTCCTTCTTTGCAGACCATTAGAAGTAGCAAAGGGCCACGCTGTTTCATTATTTTAAATTATTTCAATGAAAGAAGAAACACTGCACTAGGAAACAAGAACCCTGTATTATTCCATAACAATGTCTCTGACCGTCAGTTGCCTACTATATAAAATGGACATAGCAATTAATGTGTTGGTTTAAAGGCCTGAGTCCAGGACAGATTATTTTAAATTCTCTTCTAGCTCTAAAACTGACAAGGCCAGGAAGAGAAGTAACATTTGCCATCTTATCCACTAAGGCACCAAGCTGAAACAAACTTCGCCATCATTTAACACAAAAAGAAACAAACTCAGGGCTTCAATAATTTGTCCAAGGTCAAACAGCTCACAAGGGATAAAAGCAAGGGTTTGATGCCAGGTCTGATGGATTTCAAAGCCTGGGTTCTTTACAGACACTGACACAGGATTCCACAATATACTAAGGAAATGCTAAAACAACTACAAACAAGTTGAGCTTTGCTCAAAGATTCTACTCTCTGTTTTCCTGGGCACCTTTTCCAAACTCTCTATTGGAAAGTACCTTTTAAAGAAAATTTTTTTCTTAAGAAAAAACGATTTCACTGGGAATTAATACCAATTTAGTATAAAATATAACAACATAAGCTTTCAATAAACAGGATTTTATAACTTTTTGGTTATTTTCTATTATTTCCAAACTCTAATTTCTAGCTAATTAGACAGGACTTGTCATTTTATACAAAAGGGCAAAGAATATGAGATATTCAATAATATACCCAATGCAACATAAGAATCCAATACTTTCCCATATTTATTCCACTTACTCACTTACCTATTTTGTGATATATATTATGTGACTTTGTGCAAGATACTCAACCTTTTGACATCTTCATTCTCTCACCTGTAAAGCAAGGGGAACTAGACTACAAATAACATCAACAATTATGTGCAGAAAGTGAAACTTTCTAGGTAATTATTCACTGAACCAATAAACTGGAAGCAGTTTAAACGTCTCACAAGCATCTCAAAGAGAAACTTAATACATTCAAAGAGAGCTTTTGATTTTCATTTCAAATCTCCCCAGTTTTTCCGATCTCAGTAAATGGTGCACCCCTCCAGCCACCCAGCTGCTCAGGCTGGAAAGCTGGAAGTCATAAATGATTCCATCCTGTCATTCACCCACCACCTCTAATCTATCACAAGGCTAACGGTTTCCATCTCCAAAACACATCTCAAATCATCCACATCTCCCCATCTGCCAAAACCACAAGCCACTGTCATCTCCTGCCTGGCCAGCTATATTGCTGGTCTCCCTGTGTCCACTCTAGTCACTTCTGACACATTAAACACAGCAGTGAGCCTTTAAAAATGTAAATCTAATTATGTCACACTCTCTCTCAGGCACACATCTTACCAAATAAGCCCTCCAGAAGCTTCTTATTTAGAAAATCAAACTCATAACAGGCCTTCAGGGCTCCTCACCATCTGTCCCCACCCAATTCTCCAGCCTTATCTCCAGCACTTTCCCTGGCTCCTCACCAAGCTCCTGGGCGTTTCTAATCCCTCAAACTACCAAACTCCTCACAGCACTTGCTGCTCTCCTCTTAGCCTGGAAAGCAATGTCCCATTATCCTCCAGGTTTCAATGTAAAAATCACTTCCCTATCCCAAAGTAGTCCCCTGGTATTCTTTTAGAGTAACCCAGCTGTTTGTTTTTTCTTCCTCAGAGTCCTCACAATTTGTAATCTATGTATTTATCAGCGCACCTGTTCACTGCCAATCTAACCAAAAGCCTGTAAAATCCTGAGGGTAGATTCTGCTGCTTTCTTCATGCTTGCATATCTGCATCTAGTACAATATCTAAAACTAAGCCTTCAAACAGCTGAAGAATGGATGAAATTAGGACATGTGGAATAATACTGCAAAGTCGATTTTTCATCTACCGATCTCAAGACCACTTACAGAGTCTATAAGCTTGCTGCATGCCATAAAGATCTCTAATCCTTACAACTATGCATTGCAATAGACATTATTCATCCCATTTTACAAATGAGGAAACTGAGTTTCTCAGAGAGTAACTTGCCAGAATTCCAACACAGGTGGACTAACTGCAGAGTCTGTGTGTGCACTGCCCTACAACACTGCCTTTCACGCACTTCAATGTGGTCAGTGCTTCTTCCTATCATTTATGTAGTAGGCAAAGCTTATACAAATGGAAGACTTGCTCCATAAAGCAAAACTATATCCAAAACCACACTCACTGAAGGAAGATTCAATGAGAGAATTCACTGTAACCTGACCACTTTCCTTCTGAAAGTTCTGGCTGGGATTGGCTGCCTCAAAAACATCATTACCCATTAAAATGCATCTTGCTACAATGGCAGGTTGGGAGATAAAATATACACAAATGAAATCCAAAAGCTGCCAATAATCAACAATGCTCATAGTTTTCCAATATGCATTCACTGGAAATATATAGCCTTTAACAGGATAATTTTCTTACCTCATTTCACCTTAACGCTTCGTATCTACAGTAAAAGCAAATGGTATATTTAATATTAACTGCACCTCTATCCGAGTTTTCTAACAGGTGAACACTAATCTATCTTATTACTTAAAAAAACACACAAAAACAACAAAAACAACTCCCATCTTAACTAAATTCCACACATTTTAAACAGAAGTGTTTTAAAGGAATCCCTTAGACTGACTTCACTATACTCAATTCCCCATTCTCATTTCCTAACACTGGAGATTAGAGAATTATAAACTGCATAATAAAAGAATTTGTAAATGGCTACTTTCTCAGTACTGTACTAAGAAACACTGACAGGAGTCTTACGCAAAACACATGCCGTTTTGCCCGAGTTAGCCACACACTAAGGTCGTTACAGCTTGGAAGCAGCGAGCCCAGTGGCAGGGATTTCCCCGACCCGGTACCGGGATTCTCCGGTCCGAGGGGACACCGGCCGCGGAGGGGAGGAGGACCCGGCAGCCGCGGCGACCCGAGGCCCAGACAGCCCCGTGGTCCCACTCGCAGCGGCCTGGACACTGCTGCGGGGTCCGGTATGCGGCGTCCCCGCCGGGGGCCGCGCCAGGCGGCCTGGCCAAGTGAACCACCCGGCACCGCCAACAGCGGTACTCACCTCGGCGCCGGCGGAGCCCGCTCCGGAGCGCAGGCGGCGCTGGACCCCAAGCGGAGGGACGGCAGGCGGGGCGGGGCGCCGAGCGAGGGGCGGGGCTCTGGGGGCGGGGCGGAACGCGCACTGCTAGAAGCTAGGGAAGAGGGAGCCGCGGAGAGGAGGACGACACCTCGCGATAAGTCGCCCGTGTTCTCGCGGTTTTATGATAGGTGGAGCGAAAGGCTCGTTTTCCAAGCGATGTGCCTATTGGCCGAGAGCGCGGTTTCCTCCAGACTGGCCCCGCCCACGCCTCTAATCTTGCTTCCGGCTACGGCTGGCGGCTTGATGTCGAAAGTGGCTTTTTGCTTAGCGTGTTGAAGGGGTAATTGAGCTGGCTCCAACCTCAGGAATCGCCAGTTATTGACCTGTTCTTTCATTCATACATTCATTCAGGCACCTGGGCTATCATTCAATGCATACGCTAAGGGATTGCAACAATAACACCCGATGTTGAACGCTTAATGTGTACCAGGCAGCGTTTTGAGAGCTACGCGTGGATAATCTCATTTAACTCTTAACAGCAATTCCCAACACGGGAACTATTATTATACTAGTCTGCCGGGTGAGAAACCGAAGCCGGTAGGTAGGTTTATGTAACATAGCCAAGGTTAGTTAACAAGTAGAATCTAAGCACCGGATTTGAGGGCTCACTGTGCACACTGATAGGTTCCCAAGATGAGGTAGGTGGTAACCTAGTCTCTGCCCTTCAAACACCCAAGGTCTATTGTGAGAAACGGTTGCTAAAAAGGACAGAAACAACTTAGTTAAATATTGTGGCAGTTCCTAGCATGACTGAGTAGGTTATCAATAAATAACCTACTAAAAAAGTAGACATAGACAAAAAGTCCTGTGTCAGCGAAAGAGACATCAAAGAAAGAGGGCTTTATGTTGGTTGTAAAAAAAAATCCAAACGTACGGCAATATTAAAAAAAAAACTTAGTTTTTAAATACCATGTTCATTAATATGGCAACTTTCCTTCTGAAATGAAGACTTTTAGAAAATTTTTCCTCTACTATAATTGTTGTTATTTTTTGTCCTTTGAAAAGTTTGAGGTGTATTAGTTTGCTAGAGGCTGTCAAGCAACCTTAACTTTATAATGAGCTAGTTTTACATTAGCTTATTTAATTATTCTTAGAGATGAATAACCTAGAAAGTAGAGTTATATTAAACAAAAATAACACCGGGTTTAAAACAAGGTAAGAGTTAAATATTTATCAATTATCTATTAAATCTGATCTTCAGGAGTTCCCGAAACATGTTATATGCCATGTATTTCTAAAACCTTTTATATAGTCTCATAATACCTAAGAATTTGTGGTACTCAAATTTTTTGTTGAACTGAAAATGAGGAAACTTACTTTTTGTGTAAAAACAAAAATCTTTAAGGTATTAAGGATCAGTAAGACTTGCTGCCAATATGTGAAGTCACCGAAAAAAAGGATTAACAATAGAAGAACAATTTTTTTAAAAGTAATCAGTTAGCCTCTTAGTTTTCTGTTCTTTTTCTTAAAAACAAGGGAAATGTTTTTTCAATACATTAATTTAACATGTCATATTTGATCATGAAAAATGAATCATGTTAAAAATAACTTTTACCCCCCTCCCCAAATTGACACAAAGTTGCCAAGTGATTATATGTGATAGTATATTATCCTATGACCACTCTTAGACGTTCTCTCAATATGTAGAGTCAATTTGCACATTTTGTCTCACTTAAAACAAAGGGGGGAAAGCCCTCTAATTTAAGCAGGTAATTTTACAATCTTTGACCAACTTCAACAGGCAGCAATACCACTTTAAGAAAATTCCAAGGAAAAGACAACCCCATTTTAAAATTCCCACCTCTGGCTCCCAAGGATTGGGTTGCAAACTTCGACAAATTACTCTTCTCCACTCCCTATTGGTGATTGCTCTATCATTCATTCTGCCTGGAGTTTTATGCGGAACCCTTTGCTTTACGGGAAAAGGCTGCTGTAATTTAGTTTGGGACTGCCCTACTGTACACTTTTTCATGGTTATCAATCTGTACAAAGAATCACCGAACTGATACAGCGGGAGCCAAACTGGCTAATCAGGGTGCCAAGACAACTGTGTAATTCGCTGGAAAAAGAAATGGAGAGCCTCTCAAGCCGCGTGGGTAAACTGACAAAGGATTTTACGATGTAGCTGGAAACTTGAGAGTTAAAGAAACTTTCCCGTTTTTTTGCTAGTTTTAGAGGAGTAAGTGTCAAAGGAAAAACAGAAAATACAGGCACAATCTAAGGGTGGCAGGAGGAAGAGTTTTCAGAGGGCGTTTTTCTCTTTAGTATGAGGATGGAAAGCATCATCCCCAGATTATCAGTGGATTTTTAAAAGGTAAAGGAAGCAAGATAATAAGATTAATTGTAGATTATTTTCTGCTGTAAGAAACTGTGCTTTGTTGTTATTGTTCCTTAAATGTGGATTTAGAAGGATATTTAATAATATGGTAACTTTTAAATGAAATGAATATTTTGTTTATATATTATCACACCTGGCACAACAGGCAATACGTCTATTAAAAGATACGAGAAAATTAGAGTTGGCTTTGGACCCAAACTTTGCGTATATTTGTGGGTTAGGAAATCCAGGGACAGATCTGCTAATGGCCAAGCAAGACATATTATTGGTATCTGAAGCAGAATCAGCAGATAATTAGTGTAAGGATAAATTCTCTAAAAAGAAATCCAGCATTCATATTTTCAAAGTGATATTTTGAATTAAAACTAAAATATAAAACTTCAGGAAAATATTGAGTGGCAAGAATTGAGTGGCCTCTGTTAAATATGGAGATATAAAATAATGAAATACAGTCTCTCAAGAAGCTCATACTCTAGCTCAGGAGGAAATGAGGCTCTCAGGACATTTAAATTAAAACTTCTGAACAGTTCTTAACGCCCAAAAGACTGTTATAGACCATAGGTACTTAAGGAGCTCAGATCAGTGTGAGCTGAATTATTCAGGCAGGGCTTCACAAATTATGGGTAAAATCTAATTTGGGCCTGAGCAATGGGCCAAATTTCAGATAGAAAAGAAGGGAAGTGACATCCCCTGTAGTGAGTGAGTCATTAGCAAATATGTGCAGCCTAAGAAAGAGTTGGCTCTGACTGCAACAGGAGGTTCATTTGGGAACTTTGGTTAAAAAACAAAAAAGAAAAGCATGAGAAGTTACATGAAGAGCCAAAATTGCCAGAATTAAGGGGTGACCTGGGTTTTGAACTGGAGGGACATGTTATGAAAGGAATATTTCAACACGATAAAACTGACAGTGTAATTTAAGATGGCTCCAAGGGCAGAGACCAGAAGCTAAGGGGCTCAATACTATAAATACTGGCACACAGATTGGCAACTAAGCCTCTTAAGACATTTTATCGAAATACCTTTCCTTTACCTTTGTTAAATAACATAAATCTTGATGCATTGCTTTGTAGTCTTCAAAATCATTGAGTTTATTTGTTAAGATTTTTGGACCCAGGTGCAGTGGTTCATGCCTGTAATCCTAGCACTTTGGGAGGCCAAGGTGGGAGGATTGCCTGAGCTCAGGAGTTCAAGACCAACCTGAGCAAGAGCAAGACCCCATCTCTACTAAAAATAGAAAAATTAGCTGGGTGTCAAGGTGTGAACCTATAGTTACAACTACTCAGGACCCTGAGGCAGGAGGATTGCTTGAGCCCAGGAGTTTGAGGTTGCAGTGAGCTGTGATGACACCACTGCACTCTAGTCCAGCGAGAGAGCAAGACTCTGTCTTAAAAATATATATATATTTTTTTGGGGGGCCTCTGCCACATTGTCACGGGGAATCAGGGTTGCCCTATTTTATAAAAGTTTGGTTGTCATAAGATATATAAAACCAAAATTACACATAAAGCTGAATTATGGTTTCATAGCTATTTTTTAACAGCTTTAATGAATTATAAATTACATACCATAAAATTCTCGTGTTTTGAGGATACAACTCAATGATTGTGTTAGAAAATTTACAGAGTTGTGCAACCATCACCATATTCCAGCTTTAGAAGATTTCCATCACCCTAAAAAAGATACCTTATCTCCACTTGCAGGCAACTGCGTACTCTTATCCCCAGCCCCAGACAATCATTAATAAACTTCTGTCTCTATAGATCTACCTTTTGTAGGCATATAAATGGAATTATACAATATATGATCATTTGCATCTGGCTTCATTTACTTAGCATAATGTTTTTGAGATTCATCTACGTTGTAGTATGTATTCTCCATACTACATTCCTCTTTATTTGCCAAATACAGCATTATCACATTTTATTTATCCATTTACCAGTTGTCAGACATTTTGATTGGTTCCAGTATTTAACTGTACAGTATTTAGCTATTGTGATAATGCTGCTATGAAGATGGGTACAAGTTTTTGTGTGAATATCTGTTTTCAGTTCTTTTGGGTATATGCCTAGGAGTGAATTTGCTGAGTCATATTTCAAAGGTTGAACTCTTAAGTTTAACTTTTTGAGGAGTTGCCCCACTGATTTCCACGGTGATTGTACCATTTTACATTTCCACCAGAATGTGTGAGGGTTCCAGTTTCTCCACATCCTTGCCAACACTTCTTATTGTTTGTCTGATTTATTATAGTCATTCTGGTGGGTGTGAAGTGGTATCTCATTGTAGTTTTGATTTGTGTTTTCCTCATGACTATGATATTGAGCATCTTTTCATGTGCTTATTGGCCATCTATATATCTTCGTTTGTAAAATACCTCTTCAAATATCTTGACTATTTTTAAATTGGGTTATTTGTCATCTTATTATTCAGTTATTTATATGTTCTGGATAAAAGTCCTTTATCAGATATATGATTTGTAAATATTTTCTCCCATTCTGTGGGTTGTCTTTTAACTTTAATGATGGTGTCTTTTGAAGCAACAAAGATTTTTTATTTTGATGAAATCTAATTTATTTTTTTCTTTTATCACTTGTGCCTTTGGTGTATCTCAGAAATTTTCTCCTAACCCAAGCTCATGAAGATTTCCTCCTATGTTTGCTAAGAGTTTTGGTTCTTTCTTTTAGGTCTTTGATCCATTTGGAGTTAATTTTTATATGTGGTGTGAGGTAGAGGTCCAAATTTATTCTTTTGCATGTACCTATATAGTTGTTCCAGCACCATTCATTGAAAAAACTATTCTCTCCCCATTGAATTATCTTGGCACTCTTGTCAAAAAATAATTGACCACATATGTAAGGGTTTATTCTTGAACTCTCAACACTATTCCATTTTTCTATATGTCAGTCCTTAGGCCAGTCCCACACTGATTTATTGGGGGTTTTTTTAGCTTTATTGAGGTATGATTGACAAATAAAAAATTGTATATATTTGAGGTGTACATCATGGTATACCTTGTGTAATGATTCCCACAATCAAGCTAACTCGTATACTCATCTCCTGACAAAATTATCATTTTTTGTTTGGTGAGAACACTTAAGATCTATTCTCTTAGCCAATTTCAAGTGTATAATATATTATTATTAACTATAGTTACCATGCTGTACCTTATATCTCTAGAATTTATTCATCTTATAACTGAAATTTTTTAGGTACAAAACTTTCAATTACTATAGTTTCATAGTAAGTTTTAAAATTGGGAAGTGTGAGTCTTCCAACTCTCTCTCTTCATCTTTTTCAAGATTGTTTTATCTGTTTTGGGCCTCTTGCATTTGCATATGAATTTAAGGATTAACTTGTCAATTTTTGCAAAAGAAAAGGCACCTGGAATTTTAATAGGGATCACATTAAATCTATAGGTCAATTTGAGAGTATTGCTATCTTAATAATATTGAGCCTTCTAATCTATGAACATGGAATGTCTCTGTATTTAGATCTTCTTTAATTTGTTTCAACAATGTTGTATAATTTTCAGTACAAGTCTTGTTCTTCTTTTGTTAAATTTATTCCTAAATATTTTATTCTTTTTGATGCTATAGTGAATGGAAATGTTTTCTTAATTTCATTTTTAGATTATTTATTGATAATGTATAGAAATACAATTTTTGTTTCTTTACTTTGTTTCTTTACTTTTTACTATGGCCTTGCTGAACTTGTTTAGTAGTTGTGGTAGGGGTTTTATCAATTGATTTATTGATTGTGGATTCCTTAGGATTTTCTACATAGAGAATCAGGTCATCTGATAATAAAGTTTTATTTCTTCTTTTCTAATCTGCATGCCTTAATTTCTTTTTCTTGCCTTGTTGCTCTGGCTGAAATATTCATTACAATGTTGAATACAAGTGGTGAGGGCAGTCATCCTTGCCTTGTTTCCAATCTTAGGAGGAAAGCATTCAAACATGCATCGTTAAGTATGAAGTTAGCTTTAGGTTTTTTAAAATCAGGTTTTATCAGCCCTTTATCAGGTTAGGGAAGTTTTTATCATGAGTGGATATTGGATTTTGCCAAATGTTTTTCTGTATCTATCAAGATCATCATGTGGTTTTAATCCTCTATTCTATTACATTAATGATTTCAGATGTTAAACCAACCTTCCATTCCTGGGATAAATCCCCCTGTATCATAATGTTTAATCCCTTTTATATGTTGCTAGATTTGGTTTGCCAATTTTTGTTGAGGATTTTTGTGTCCCTATTCATGAAGAATATTAATTTCTTGTTTTCTTGTGATGTCTTTGTCTGGCTTTGGTATCAACGTTATACTGGCCTCATAGAACAAGTTAGAAAGAGTTCCCGTCTCTATTTTTTGATAGAGTTTATAAAAGATACATATTGTTTCTCCTTTAATGGTTTGGTAGAATATATCACTGATACCATCTAGGCCTGGGCTTAACTTTGTATAAATATTTTTAATTACTAATTTAACTTCTTGTTATAGGTCTATTCAGATTTTCTATTTTTTTAATACAGTTTCAGTATTTTGTATCTTTCTCAAATGTTTTCCTAGTGCCTCAGCTTACCTATGGGTAAGGTTGTTTTTTAACTAGGACACTCTCATACAATCATAATGGTTGTTATTTCCTAAGAGCCACTCCCCTGAGGGCTCCTGCCCCTCCCTGAGGACCTCCTACATCCCCCAAGTCAGCACCCAAAGGTTAACACCAGGAACAGCAGGAGACCTTCAGAACCCAACTCCAGCCTAGTTGCCACCTATACAGATTGGTTGGTCCTCCTGCTATTCTAGTTATTAAATATTTTGAACATCACCTCTTAGAAATGGAAGACTGAGACCCTCCTTCAGACCTCTTCTTCCTCACACCTTGATCTGGGGCTGATCATGTGCTTCAGCATTCTATTGGGCAGGTCTGGCAGAAAAAACAGCATCAATTGATTAGGTAAGTCTAACTGGCAGTTGTGTGTCCTGATAGAGAGGCCTGGGAAGCTGAACCCAAGGCTGCCAGAGAGAGGATGGTGTGTGAGGCCTGGGCTGATTTCTAATGAAATTTTAAGCCCCAGCTATGGCTATTACAAAGAAAAGAAAAGTGGCTGATGATAAGCATGTAGTTCAAAGTAAGTGAACTTAAGACTAAGTCTTTATATTAAAGGCATTACTTTATGATAACACAAACATTGAAACAGACATATTTAAAGCAAGGTTACTGACTCAAATACCTCCAGAAGCCAGATAGGTAATATTCCTCCCCCTTTCATTAATTCAGAGATGCATATTTCATTTGGCATTTTAAACATCTCTGAAATTAGAATGCTCATTACAATTGGAAGTCGTGAATGGTGTATAAAATAGCAGCATCTTATAATCAAAGGTGCTTTAGATTAGACGAAATACAGGAAATGAATGGCATGGGCCAGGAAAAGCACATGCCTCTATATAGGCCTTTCACTTTAGAAAGACAGGTGGATACAGGGACCTACTCTTGTACAATAAGAAAAACAACACAAAAGCCATGACAAATGGCAACCACTCTGCTGCCTCCATGTCCAGGAGCCAATAGGGAGTGGTAGCAACTGGCAAAGAGGACCATGTCTTTGCCTCTAGGAATAGTCGCCCTTCTGCCCTGGCGGATTGTTGCCTGTGGTGATATAGGTCCAGTATTGACAAGTATTCTGGGTTTTCAAAGGAAGTCAGAAACCCAGAAATCTAGATCTTTATGTGAAACTCCTAATTTTAAAATAATGGCTCAATTTTTTTAACGGGCCAAAAAAAAAAAAGTGTGTGCAAGTCAGATTCAGCCTATGAGCATTCAAATTATATATAAACCTCTGTTTTAAGGAAGCAATATTAAAAAGCAGCATGAGACAAACCACTTTTTTCAGTTTAGCCAGAAAAGAAAAATTAAACCCATTTCAAAGTTTAACACTAGGTTCAGAGGCCCAGAATAACAAATATTGCAAGGCATATTTCCTGTGTCATTTATAGACTTTCCTTTCTGCCTCCCCCTGAATAGAAGGTAAGAAAATATGCAAGAGTTCAAGGTTGCAGTGAGCTGTGATTATGCCACTGCACTCCAGCCTGGGTGACAGAACAAGACCCTGTCTCCAAAAGGGAAAAAAAAAAGTCATTAAATCTGTTAAAGATGTTGGCTTCCTGATTACAAATACATATGATCACTTTTAAAAATGTACGCTTAGGTTTCCAAAGCAACAGCATTTCCTTCCCACTGCTGTAGACTGTGGTCAATGAAAGGCAGGATGATGTGGCAGAAAATCACCAAATTATTAGCATATTAAAAGACCAGGGTCCTGCTTCTGGCCACATGATGTTTTATGAGTAATTTAGCTTCACTCAGCTTCATTGTCCCCATTTATAAAATGGGAATAATGATACCTGCCCTCTGTACCTTACATGTTTGTAGTAAGAGCCACATGAGATAAAATATGTGAAAGTATAAAATGTTATGTAAACATCAGTTGTTAGTATTGCCCAAATCACAAGGGTAGTTGGACAGCACAGGTTCTTGAAGCTCAGATTCCTCATCCCTGTCTACTGCTTTCTCTAGACCACAGCACCTGTTGAAATGGTCGTCTCATCAGCCAATGGGTTGAGTGTATGAGGAAGCATAAGGCAAGAAGTTATTAGAAAAAATTCAGCCAAAATTTTGGGACCTGAAATAGCACTGAGTCTCTGTAGAGCATGGCTTAGGCAAACCTTAAATGTTAAACTGGGAAGGATTGGCCTTCCACATTTTTAAGGGCTACCCAGGAATGACAGCATCACCTGAATTGGAGATCAGTCTCTGCAGCTTTCTCGCAGTTTGACCTTTAGCTGCTTCTTTCCCTGTCTTTTGCATATTTTCGTTCTGTATTGCTTTATGAGGAAAAGAAAAACTCCTACTTTCTTTCTTCTTGGTGAACATCTTTTCTGTTGACAATGTAAAGCTCCATTTTGGATTCTTAAGGAGTTAAGACACTTTACCTTGGTAACTATATCCAGTCTAACTTTTCAGCACTTACCTCTAGCCATCTCAAATCCTATTTGGAAGTAAGGAAAAACTATTATCTTTAAAAAGATTTCACTCAGAACTAGTGACATGTTTCTAACTTCTAAGTTGGACATTTTTATATAAATTTTCTCCCTCAACCTCAAATTGAATCTGGTTGAAACTAAATTGATCGTCTTACCCACAGGACCACTCCCCCTTATCTTACTACTTCTGTTTATGGCATCACTATTTTTAGGGGTCAGTAAACTTTTTCTGTAGAGTATAGTAAATATTTTAGGCTATGAGGACCATAGGATTTCGGTCACAATTACTCACCTCCGCTGTTGTAGTGCAAAAGCAACCATAGACAATATGTAAGTAAGTGAACATGGTTGTGTTCCAATAAAACTGTATTTTATAAAAACAGTGGGCAGGATTTGGCTCATGGCCATAGTGTACCAAAATTTATTGTAGAGTCCCAGGATGAAAACATCACAGTCAGTCTTGACTGTCATCCTTTAATGTATACATTGAAGCAGCTCTCAAGTTGCAATCATTATTCCTTTTAGTAATTACCCTCTTTGCTGCCTTCACTTCCCTCCTCACTGCTACTCTGCACCGGAATTCATTTACAGTTGCAGTAATATGCTTAGTAATTTTTTTTTCAACTGGAGGTAAGGGAGTGGCTGCAGGACCATACCTATTTACTGAAGAGAGATCAGAATTTCTCAGGGGAAGTTTTAAGAAGCATAAGGAATATTACAATTTTATTTTTAGGAAAAATGCCTACTTTGTCAGAATATAAACTACAGGAAGTAAAACTTGATGACATCTTCTTGGATGATGGGTCATAGTTAAAAATGGTTGTGGAACATTGCTCAGTGTCTTCCCCAGGTGTGCAGTGCTTACAATTGTGACGTTAAGTGGAACACAGACAAGCTTTTAAAATATTGATACCAATGTTCTTATTTTAATATGTATTAAGGGAAAATGTGGCTAGCACAGCAAGCCCATAATGCCACTTATTATTTATTAGGGTGAGGCTAAAGTAAGTATTTAAGTGTTTTAAAAGTATGTGGATTCAAAGGAAAAGTTAATAATAGTTCAGGCAGAATGCAGATATAGTAAAAGTCATCAGGATGGTACTAGGATATCTGGAGTTTGAAAATCAGTGGCCACTTTGCTTCCTGTCGCTTGATTATAATTTATTTGTCTACTAGTTACAGGTCAATGCCATGGGAGCATTTTCGTTCCCTTTACTGATAAAAACCTTCAGTGGCTCACCACTTCCTGCCCAGTAAAGTCAATCAAACTTATCCTGAAATCCAGCCTTCCACTTTTTCCTTATCTCAGGGTTTCCCAAACAATGTTTTAAAATGGCTTTTTCCATAAGATTTAATATATGCTCCAGAAAAAAGATAATCTCATTGTCAAAAAAGGTTGGGAAACTGCTGTGTACTGTACCCCTCTCTGGGATGTTCACAAAGTATTATACCATATTAAAAGGTTTGGGAAGACCTGAGATAAAGAAACTTGTCCATGTTTACCCATTTGTTTGATCGCAGAATCAACCTTTTGTGGAACCAATATTTGTGTTTGCCAACACATTTGATCACCTTTGTTAATAGCCCTCCTTTGTGGAATTTGCATTGTCTTGTGGCTCCAGTGTACTGCAGGAGTTGGCCTGGAGACTACTGTTCTGTTCATCCACGTCCCCCACCTCACACACACCAAATTGAACCACGAGCAGTTGGCCATATATTCATTTCACTTTCCCACTTCCAAGCTTTTGCTGATTATTCACTTTGCATAGGATGCTTTCTCTTCTCTGTCCTCGCTCTCTGAAATCTTTTAGATTAAACAAGCTGAGTCATCGCAGCAGCAATGGTTCCCATTTGTAAAGTCTTTCCACTTGACCCTGTTCCAGCATTGGTACCACCTAGTACTATGCTAATGTGTACCTGATCTTTCGGCTAGATTTTACATTTCTTGGAGTTATTGTTTTCCACATAGTACATTAGCCTGGTGCATTGTTTATAGCTGGAATTTAGTTGTGGAGTGAATAAATAAGTGAATGACAATAGGGTAAAATTTAAAATATTATCTGTAGTAAATAATAGAATTGGAGTTTGGAGTATCTGGACAGGGAGAGGAGAAATGGGGAGGATCTCTAAAAGGCTGATCTATATACATGATTTTTTGACAGCTTTATTAATTGGCATAAAAGTGTACAATTTGATAAGTTTTGGCATATGTGTACATTCATGAAACCACCACCACAATCAAGATAACAAACCATATCTATCACCCCCCAAAATTTGCTCAAGCCCCTTTCCATTCCACCCTTCATTGCACCCTTCCCCACATGTTCCCCTCCTCCTCTCTCCCCTCCCCTTCACACTCCCCCCACCCCAGTTGAAGGCAGCCACTGATCTGCTTTTGGTCATTATAGATTGGTTTAGATTTCCTTGAAATTTATGTAAATGGAATCACACAGCATGTGCTCTCTTTTGTCTGACTTCTTTCACTCCGCATAACTATCTTGTGATTGATTCATGTTGTAGCATATTAATTTGTTTTTATTGCTGAGTAGTATTTCATTGTATAAGCTATATCAGAGATTGCTTACCCATTTATCTATTGATAGACATTTGGGTTGTTTCTAGTTTTTGGCTATTAAAAATAAAACTGCTATGAACATTTGCATGTAAGTCTTTGAACATATGCTTTCATTTCTCTCATATAAGTGCCTACAAGTGAAATGGATGGATCCTGTGCTAGGTATATGTTTAACTTATTAAGAAACTGCCAGATATGATACCAAAAGCATAGGCCAAAAAAAAAGAAAAAATAGATAAATTGGAGTACCTCAAAATTAAAAACTTTTGTTCATCAAAGGACACTATCAACAAAGTGAAAAGACAACTGATGGAATGGGAGAAAATATCTGAAAGTAATACATATGACAAGGGGTTAAGATCTAGAATATATAAAGAACTTCTATAAGTCAACAACAACAACAACAAAACCAATTTTTTAAAAAGTGGGAAAAGAACTTGAGTAGACATTTGTCCAAAGAAGATGTATAAATGGCCAATAAGTACATAAAAAGATGTTCCACATCACTGGTCATTAGGGAAATGCAAATCAAAGCCACCATGAGATATCACTTCACACCCATTAGGATGGCTATTATTAAAAAAAAAAATAGAAAATGAGTTTTGGTGAGGATGTGGAGACATTGGAACTCTTGTGCACTGCTGGTGGGAATGTAAAATGGTATAGCCTCTATGGAAAACAGTATGATGTTTCCTTAAAAAATTGAAAATATGATTATCATATGATCTAGCTATTCCACTTCTGTGTCTATACTCCCCTGAAATGAAAGCAGAAAACCAAAGGGATATTTGTACACCCATGTTCATAGCAGCATTATTCACAGTAGCCAGCAGGTGGAAGCAACCCAAGTGTTCATTGATGGATAAATGGAAAAACAAAATATGGTATATAGTATTCAACCTTAAAAAGAAAGGAAATTCTGACACATGCTACAACATGGATGAACTTTGAAGACATTATGCTAAGTGAAATAAGCCAGTCACAAAAGGACAAATACTATATGATTCCACATATAAGAAGCACCTAGAATAGTCAAATTCATGGAGACAGAAAGTAGAATGGTGGTTGCCAGGGGCTGGTGGGAGGAGGAAAGAGGACATTACTGTTTAATGGGTACAGAGTTTCAGTTTTGCAAGATGAAAAAGTTCTGCAGATGGATAGTGGTGATGGTTGCATAACGATGTGAATGTGCTTAATGTCACTGAGCCGTACGCTTCAAAATGGGTAAATGGCCATCTGACGTGAAAAAGGAAAACGAGGATAAAAGAAAAAAATGGTTAAAATGGGAAATTTTATTATGTATATAAACCACGATTTTAAAAAAATCCCTGCCAAACTGTTTTCCAAATTGGTTGTACTATTTTACATTCCCACCAATGGAGTATGAGAGTTCCAGTTGTTCGCCCCCCCTTAGCAACACTTATACAATCAGTTTTTTTAATTTTAGTCATTCTAGTTAGTGTGAGTGATATCTCATCATGGTGTTAACTTGCATTTCCATGGTGCCTAAGGATGTTGAGCATAAATCATGTACTTATTTGCTCTTGGTGTATCTTCTTTGATGACATGTCTGTTAAAACAAATTGCCCATTTTTATTGTGAACTGTTTTCTTATTGAGTATTGAGTTCTGTGTATCATTAAGATACAAATCTTTTATCAGATACATATTTTTAAAAATATTTTCTCCCAGCTTGTGTCTTTTTAATTCTCTTAACAGTTTCCCTTAAAAATCAAAAATTTTAAATTTTGATGAAGTCTAATTTGTCATTTTGTTCTTTTTATGATTCTTTTTTGGCCATATCTAGGGAATTTTTGCCTAAACCAGGGTCACCAAGGGTTTCTTATAGAAATTTTTATAGTTTTAGGTTTTAAATTTAGCTCTATATGCCATTCTGAGTTAATTCTTATATATAACATGAGGTATGGATGCAAGGGTTTTTTTGTTTTGTTTTGTTTTTATATGTGAATATCCAGTTGTTCCAGCATCATTTGTTGAACAAACTATTCTTTCTCCAAGGAATTGCCTTTGCTTTTTTGTCAATAATAAGTTATTTATGTGTGTATGGGTTCATTTCTGGACTCTCTCCATTCTGTTCCATTGCTCTGTTTGTCTATCTTAACAACAATACAAACTGCCTTGCCTACCATAGCTTTATAGTCAATCTTGGGAAAAAGTCATGTTAATCCTCCAACTCTGTTAATCCTCCAACTCCAAAGGTGTTTTGGTGTTCTAGGTTCTTTGCATTTTCAAATGAACTTTAGAAACAATTTGTCAAATCTACCAAAAACATATTTTTATGAACATCCTTGAGTTTTGTCCTCTGGTGCAGTTAAGTCACTTGACAGCAGTTTGATCGTTTTAGGTCTTACTTTTTATGATTCGTTAGGTGGTCTGAGCAGTGTTCACTCTAGGGCTAATTATTCCCCACTACTGAGACAAAAGCCTTCTGAGTACTCTATCCAGTGCCTCATGGATTATGTTTTTCCAATTTGGTTGGTGGGGATAGGCACTGCCAGCCCTGTGTGAGCACAAGTCTCTGTTCCTTGTAATCTTATTGGAGATTCTTTCTCCTGACTCAAGTAGTTTTCTTACACACATGCTAATCAGTATTCTGTCCCCATACTTGAGGGAGTCCCTTTGCTAATCTCTGGGGTCCTCTCTCTGTGCAGCCTTCTTCTCTTCAGTAATCTGTCCTGTCAACTGTAGCCACCTTGGTCTCCCCAGACTCTCAGCTCTACTTCTTCAACTCAGATAACCCATTGGGTACCTTCTGAGTCCCCCTTCCCTGCACCATGTCCTTGAAACTCTCTCAAAGCAGTAAGCTGGGGCAACTGTGAGTCTCACCTTGTTTATTTTTTCCGTCTCTCAGGAATCACTCTTATCGCCTGAGTCCTGTCCCTTGAAACTATTGTTTTTAACCTTTTTTTCTGTGGACTGTTTTTTCGTTTGTTTGTTTTCAGTTATTTCAGGCAAGAGGATAAATCTGGTTCTTATTAATCCATCTTGGTTGGAAATAAAAGTTGTAACAACAGTTATTTATTTTCTACCTCAAGGTCGACTGGGGTTTAGCCCAATTTAATTTGGGTTCATTGAGAGTGCTCGGGCTAAGCTCATTTCTACTGGCCTTTATATATATTTTTTTATATATATATGTGTGTGTGTGTGTGTATGTGCATATATATATATATTTTTCCTTAATAAACAAAGAATGTTTGATTTAGTTGAAACTGGAAATCAGACTTTAAGTTTCACAAAGAAGTCAACACTAGCCACCAAATCTTTTGGGATATGATGCTATTAATTTCAAAGAAGTTATGGGTGTAGTGTTAAAATGTATATTTTTAAAAGTAACTGGATATTATCCTTTAACACCTTTATTTTTTGCTTAAAAATTAGAAGACAATGTATATAAAAATATGCAAGAATCACAGGAAACCCACATATCCAACCACCTAGACGAAATTGTTGCTGCTGTCAGCATCACTCCTAGAAAGAAGATCCAAAACAAGTTGCCTCAGACAGCTCTGTTCCAGCCTCCTCGAGAGAAACTCCACCTCTGTGAAGAGAAAGCAAAGTCCTATACCAACAGTCATGAAGTAAGGAGGCTTTTGTTTTCTATACCTCTATTCTGGGAATTGAGCTCCAACATGTGATCAAGAGAAGTAGGATATTTTAGGTTACATTCCTAATTTCAGGAGTTTAAGGATCTAAGAGAGTACCTTCATTATAGCGTGAGTGAGTGTAGTACATCAGGGCAGTAGATACTGGTCAACAGCAGTTGGCACAGTCAACAATAAATATTTGTTGAGCCCTACTGGTTGTGCCACATCTAGGCGCTGGGATACATCCCAAACAAAGCAGATGAAGCTTCTGCTCTCATAGACTTATAATTCTTTATATTCCTAATCTTCTTCTCTGTATACTTCTTTCCCATTCTTCCCTTAAAAGGTTTATTCATTCACTCACTCTCTCAATATACATTTCTCTACCATCTCTTATGTGTCGGATCCTGTTTGTCCAGTAATTTATTTCATGAATATCTATTGTATGCCTAATATGTGCCAAGTGCTATGCAGGTGCCAAGGGCACAGAAGGGAAAGCCACAGCCTCTGCCTTTGAGGGACTCACAGCTTGGTGGGGAAGATAGGCAGGGGGACAGGTAATGATAGTCAGTGTGAAAAGTTCTGTCAGGATAAAAGCTCAGGGTGGTATAGATGCAAAACAGAAAGAGACTGGCAATGAGCCTGGAGGCAGGAAAAGGACAGCAATTAAGGCACACTTGTTGGGATGGGAGTTACTTAGTCCTTAGTACTGGTAACAGTGCTTAGGAGTTGGGCAGGTGAGGAAGAGGGCCAGGGTGTTCTGGGCAGAAGTAGCAGATGAATAGAATTAAGGGTCTGTGGGAGCACAGTCTGTTTGAGGAACTACAAGGAGCTGTCTGGGGCAAAGGCTTTAGTAACAGAGGGCAAAAAAAGAGGCTGGATTATGGACAGGAGCTGGGGCCCAGAGGGTACTTAATGTCCAGTAAGAGTTTTGATTTTCTCCTAAAGGTGCTAGAGGACTATCATGGGATTATAAGCAGGAGAGTGCCATGAGCAGGTTTGAGTTTGAAGAATGATCACTCCCATAGTTGTAGGGGGCATGGGTAAGAAAAGAATAAAACTGGAGAGGAGGATCGGTTAGGAGGATATTTGGAATGATCTTGGCAAGGAGTTATGAGGGCCTGAACTGTGTATGTCAGAGGCAATAGAGATGCTGAGATCTTTTCAAAGGAATTTTGAAATACAACTCAGTAGGACTGGATGACCAAGGGCACGCAGGGGATGGGGAGGTGAGAGTGTGGCAGAGGGTGTGTGTAGAATTCCTGACTGGGGTCTCAATCTGCTTGGGGAACTGGAGGCTTGCCTGTGCCCTTCATCAGCATAATGAATACAGGAGGAAGATCAAGATTGTGGAGACAGGGTGTGAATTTGATTTTGAGTGTGTGCTTGCTCACTCTGCAACAGGTTTTATTCAGTACTTGCTATGTGCCAAGCCCTGTGCTAGGTAAGCCCTAGGCTGGCAGCCTTTCTCAACCAGGTTCTGCCAGAGATTAAGCCCTGATGCCTAAAGGCATTTAACAAATATAAAGAATTAACTTCTCTTCTATGCATCTAGAATGGTACTGAAGCATTTCTGTGTCCTGTGGTTCAGATGAGGACCCCAGGATACAATGGTGACCGGGGCAGGCAAGGTGTATGCCTTCATGGACCTGAGGGGCAATTGATATTGCAAATGGACCAGATAATCATAGACTGTGGTAGGTGCTGAGGAAGAAACAGAGTGGGCCCATCTTGGGTGGGGTGACCAGGCAGGCCTCGTGAAGAGGAGCAGATGAGCTGAGCTCTGAGGAACAAAAGGAGCCAGCATGGAGGAGCTGAGGGAAAGAGTTCTAGGGAGAGGAAACAGCACACGTGAAATCTGCAAGGTGGGCACGAGTGGGGCATGTTTGAAGTGGAGAGAGGAAGCCGTGGGCTGGTGTGAAACCTGGTTAGAGAGGCTGTCAGTTCACTTAGGGCCTTGCAGGTTTCAAGCTAAGTGCCCTGGGAGGCCTTAAAAGTGTTTTCAGCAAGGTATCAACACGATGTAATTTACTTTTTAAAATTTCCATTTTTGGGTAATTTTTCATTTTAAAATAATTTCAGATTTACAGAAAATTTATGAGATTCACCAATTGTTAACATTTGCTTTATTGCTTTATTGTTCTCTCTTCCTCTTTATCTCTCATTGTTTTTCTGAACTGAGAGTGAGTTGCAGATATTATAGTCCTTTACCCCTAAATACTTCAGTGTCCATTCCCTGAGAATAAAGATATTCTCCTGCACAACCACAGTACAGTGATTGTAATTAGAAAATTAATATTGGTATGATACTATTATCTAGTCTACAAACCTTATCTATATCTCTCCACAATAATATCCTTTACAGAAAACAAAACCAGATTCATGGCCTAATTTGTGAATTCATGTTGAATATACTTGTCATGTCTCTTTAGTCTCCTTTAACCTGTAATGGTTTCTTAACCTGGCCCATTTGAACTTCCTCATGATTGGTTTCGGATGTGTTTTGGGCAGGACTGCCACAGACATGATGTAGGGCCCTTCTCAGTGCGTTGTATCAGGAGACACGTAATGTCCATGTGTCTCATTACTCTGATGCTAACTTTAAACACTTGGTTAGGGTGCTGTCTGGCAGGTTTCTTTATTGTACAATTGCTGTTTTTCTCTTTGTGATTAATAAGTATTTTGGGAGGCAATTCATTGAGGCTATATGTGTATTTAAAACTTCACCCCCCAGTTTTAGCGTCCATTGGTGATTCTCACCTGAATCATTTATTACTATGATATTTGCTAAATTGCAAGTCTCCGACTTCAACATCCTGTCAACATTTGTTTGTTGGCATCCTATTATAAGGAAGAACTTTTCCTTCTTCACACCTTATTTATTATTTGTTTATTCATATCAGTATGGGCTCAGGAAATTCTATTTTTCAAATATGTTACAACCCATTATTTTTGTTGAATTTTAAATTGTCCCTTATTTGCCAGTAGGAGCCCCTTCAAGCTGGCTCCTGAGTCCTTGATCCATCCCCTCATTCTCTGAACACTTCCTTAATTTCTGGCACAATAAGATTTTTTGGGTTCATCTTGGACTTCCCCTGCTCCAGCCCTTGAGCAGGGAACCCTGGTTCCTCTTAGTGGAGTATAGTAGATATACATCAAGATCTGGGCATAAATATCCATTTTTAAAAATATATATGGCCAGACCTACTGATCATCAGAGTTGCATATTTTAATATTAAGAAGTTTGAGAAACTCCAGATAGTCCAAGAATGATGTTGTGGAAAGAGCTCCATTATTTGCATCAAGGAGCTTGACTGTGAGTTCTGACTCTACCGCTTGATAGTAAATCGTCTCACTTCTCTGACCTTATATTTCTTCATCTTTAAATTGAGGGGATTCCGTTAGATTATTTCCAAGGCTTGTCCCAGGTTTGAAATTGTCTTCCTACTTCGTACTTGTCTTCCATCTACTTCTTACCCATGCCTGTTGCTAAAGCCACTGGGACTGGCAGAATTAAGGTTGGAAAGCCAAAAGGGATACTGGACTATGCATTATAACAAGTAAGAAAGTGGGGGGAGAACAAACTGCTTTCTCTATACCCATGTCCCCGTTCAGGTAGTGGGCACCAAGGCTGTGATCTGGGAAGCCTGACAGCTTACATAGTCCTCCTCTGTGGTTGGGACAGATTTATTACTAGAATAGGTCTCTGTCTCTTTTTGTCTGTGTAGAGTCCCCAATATTTTCATCACTTCCTTCTTTTTCATACACTGTATTCGTTGCTTCCTCTCTATCTCCAAAGAAGTCATTCCCTAAAATTCCTGCATCTAGAGGCAATAAAAAGGTGATTCCCAAAAGAAGAAATACAAACAGCCAATAAACACATGAAGATGTTTGACCTCACCATTTTGGGGGGTGGGGTGAGGAATGCAGACTAAAACAAGGAAAAATGGGCTGACAAATTGGGAAACTAAAACTAAAACACCAATTTGTCCACAGTTCTATGTAAGGGGCATTCCTGCTCATATAGGCTGTACTGAAAGTGTGAATTAGGACATCATCTTGGAGAAGTCTTTAGCAATAGCTACTCACAGCCTCAGAATTTGGCATATCCTTTACCCAATAATCCCATTTGTAGGAATTTATTTTAAGGAAGTACTTATAGGTGTGAGCAAAGCTGTCCATATAGGATATTCAGAGAACAAAAAATTTAAAAACAACCTAAATGGCCAATAACAATGGATTGAGTAACTCAATTATGATATATTCATACAATGAAATACTGTGCAGCTATTAAAATTTATATCATAGAAGATGACATGAGAAATGTTGATAAATTATTAAAATAGCAGGTGGCAAACCTGCATGTAGCTTATGAGCCTATTTTTGAAAAAGAAAAAATACATAGATAAATTCATAAAAATAAAGAAGAAAGGGATATTTAGCTACCTGGTTAGCTCTGGGAGGTAAGCTTGCAGATGATTTTTAATTTTCATCTTTTTGCTTATCTGTATTTTGAAAATGAGCATAAATCATTTTTACAATAAGAAACATGTTACTACAGAAAAAAGCCACAGCTCACCTTTCAGCACCGTTGGGTGAGCATGTGTCCCTCAGCTTCCTCTTGCTTAGGTCACAAAAGTGACCTTCTCTTGTGGTCAGCTGTCTGGCTGTGTATTTTTGTCAAGGAGAATGTTGTTTCAGGGTGAAAATGTGCCTAATGCATGTGGGAATTGCATGGTCATGCAGGCCCTTTGAGCTTTGGCATTCACGGGGGTGCATCCCTGGTGTTCTGGATCTTCTCCCCAACTCTGTCCTTGTTCTTACTCTTGTTCTTTCTTCCTCTGCTTTGTCCCCTTCAGCTTTCTTTTGTTAGCCATTTTACCTCCCATCTCTTTTGCTGTTCTGGCTGTTTCTTGCTACTTAACACCCCAAAACTTAGTGGCTTAAAACAAAAACAACCATTCATTTTGTTCATGAGCCTGCAGTTTGTGCAGAGCTCCGTGGGATCTAATCAGCTTTGCCCCATGCAGCAATAGCTGGGCTGAACAGGCATGGAGAATCCTCTGCCAAGATGGCTCGCCCAAACTATCTGTGCCTCTCTATGTGGTCTCTCTATAGGACTGGTTAGGCTTCCTCACAGCATGGTGGTTGGGTTCTGTATTAGTTTGTAGGGCTACCATAACAAAATACCACAGAGTTGGTATTGAACAACACAGTTCATTTTCTCACTGTTCTGGAGACTGGAAGTCTAAGATCAAGGTGTCAGCAGGGCTTGATTTCATTCTAAAGCCTCTTTCCTTAGTTTGCAAGTGGCTGCCCTCTCGCTTTGTCCTCACGTGGTCTTTTCTCCATGTGTGCACACATCTCTGGTGTCTCTTCCTCTTGTATATAAGGATACTAGTCATTTTGTACTAAGGTCCACCCTAAGGCCCTTATTCTTAGTTAATCATCTCTTTAAAGACCTTATTTCCAAAAACAGTTACATTCCAAGGTACTGGGAGTTGGGATTTCAACATATTAATTGAGGGTGGGGGACAATCCAGCCCAAAACAGGTTTCAAGAATGAGTACCAAAGAGACAGAAAATGGAAGCCACCAGTTCCTTAAGACTTGGACCTGAAAACTAGCACTGCAATATTTCCTCTATATTCTATTGGCCAAACCGGCATAAAGCCCAGATTCAAAGGGAAGGAAACACAGACCCCCATCTCTGGATAGGAGTGTCAAGGAATTTTGGAACTGTGTTTTAAAACTACCAGCTTTGTTTTTAGTATATTGCTGCTCTGAGATGACCTAGAGCTGAGACTCCACAATTCCCTATTCTCTTTGTCCTAGCCCTGAAAGAAAATGTGCTTCTCACTGCTTTAATAAAGTCCATTTGTCAGTCTTGCTGACCTCATTTGCTATGCTAATATCATAGGCTGCTAAGGAAAATTTTGAATTCAGAGCTAAAGTGTATTATTTGAAAACCACTACTACTTGCTCACTTGTTGTGCCTGAATATATAGTAGCTGTTCATTGATTTTTTTCTTTATTCCATTACATTTTTCAACTTTAAATGTACAGTAAATTGTACTTATTTCTTATGCTTATTGTCTGTTTCATCCTACCAGATGAACACTCTACCACTCAAAACAAATCTTTGTCTCTTTTCTTCTCTGATATATTGTAAGTGCTTAGAACTATGCTTACTTAGCACAGAGTAGGCACTCAATAAATATTTGTTGAATAGATAAAAATACAAGTTGATTTTTTGCTTTGTGACTCTTAAACTTTAAGTTGTCTAACTGACAAGCCCATTTTCTCTTCCTAACAGTATAAACAGGCTATCCAGGAACTCGTGCGTTGTGTGGCACTGACGAGAATTTGCTATGGTGACTTGCATTGGAAACTAGCAGAGGCACATGTTAATCTGGCTCAAGGCTACCTCCAGCTGAAAGGTGAGCTCGTCTCAGACTGAAGGGATCAGTTGGTTGGTGTCTGCTGTTCTCCCCAGATTTGATTCACACTTAGCTAGAAGGATCAGGTTTTTGGATATTCTCCTTTCCAAATATTGAGAAGCCGTTTCCTTTTAGAAAGAGTCAGTAAGGTATATAACATATATATTCAAAGGGGGAAAAGGAGAAGAAATACTGTAACCCTTCTGGGTTTGTTTTTTATAATCTTAAAGGTAGGGTTCTTAGGAGAGAATTAATTTGTTAGGTCAGAAGGCATCGTACAAAGAACCCAAGGCATGGAATAGGGGCCCAGAATGGGATCCATTCGCATTTTTATTGGAGAGTCTCTGGACTGTAAGTAACCAAAAACATAAAATAAAATAAAGGCCTGACGCAAACTGGCAGAATTTATTGGCTCATACAACTTAAAAATTTAAGGGTAGAATTTGCTTTAGACTTAGCCATATCCAGATGTTCAACCAACGTGACCAGGATTCAGCTTCTCTCCTTCTCACTGCTTGGCTCTGTTTTTCTTGGTATTGGCTCCATTCTTGGTCATGATTTGCCCACATGGCAACAACAAGGCTGCCAGCAGCTTTAGGCTTCCCTTCTAAGCGTTCCCAGGAGAAAAAGAATGTCCTTCCCCAGGATTTTGGGGAGTTCTAATTGGACCAACTTGGGTTGTATACCAAAAGCAAGGAATAGTCTGATTGGCTAGACCTGCCTTTTGACTCCATTGGATCCTGGGGGAGAAGCTGGTCTTGGCCAAATCACATGGATTGGATGTGTAGGAGCCAGGCATCCTAAAAGGAAAACAGAAGAAAGGAGAATGGGTATAGGGAAGGCAAAGACGGCAGATACCTGGGATATGATGTCTTCCACGTACTGACTGTGTAACCTAGGACAAGGTGTACAAGAACACATCTCTGCACTCAGCTTCTTCAACTGAAATGTGGTGATAATGATGATGGTGATGCTAACTTCCCGGGGTTGGCCCAGTGAATAGACAAAATAATAGAAATAGAAAACACCACAATGCCAAACATAGAATTGCCACCCAATAAATTTGGCCAAACCTGATTGTAGACTGGTCCTACCTATAGACTGGTTAGATCAAAGACACTAGAATCAGAGGCGACCTTGGAGATCATTTAAACCCTGCCCTCCACCCCATATTTTGGATTCAGAGGAAACAATAGTCTGAGTTAAAACAGCTTGCCCCAGATCACACTGTTAATAAGTAGCTAATCTGAGACTCAGACCTAGAATTTCGAATGCCAGTTCCAATGTCTTGCCATCTGGGGTTTCAAATGATGCTTTTCTTCAACAGCCTGCTGCCTGTCTGCATGACAGTCCATCTTCCTCAACTTAAAGTAAAAGCTGGGCCAGGTGCAGTGGCTCACACCTGCAATCCCAGCACTTTGGGAGGCCAAGGTGGGAGGATCACTTGAGGTCAGGAGTTTGAGACCAGCCTGGGCCACACAGCGAGACCCTGTTTCAACAAAAAATAAATTAAAAAAAAAAATCAGCTGGGCATGGTGGCACCTGCCTGTAGTCCCAGCTACTCGGGAGGCTGAGGCAGGATGATGACTGGAGCCCAGGAGTTGGCGGTTGCATTAAGCTATGATGACACCACTGCACTCCAGCCTGGGGGAAGAGTGAGACCCTGTCTTGAAAGAAAGAAAGAGAGAAGGGGGGGAAGAAGGAAAGGGAGAGAAGAAAGAAGAAAGAGAGAGAGAGAAAGGAAGGAAGGAGGGAAGGGAGGGCAATATCTATTATTTATTAAGGTCTCATTGGATGCGAGGCACCATGCTGTTTTCTCATTCAGTCTTCACCACAGTCCCATGAGATTGTGGTAAAGGGGTATTATTATTATTATTGTTTACAGTTGAGGAAGCTGAGGCCAACATTTCATAGTAAGTGGTGGAGCAGGGAGTCCATTCTGGCCAGTCTGACTTTAGAGCCATCATGGTCTTTTTTTTTCTTTTTTTGGGACAGGGTCTCACTCTGTCACCCAGGCAAGTGAGCTGTGACGATGCAGTGACATCGTCATAGCTCACTGTAGCCTCAAACTCCTGGGCTCAAGTGATCTTCCTGCCTCAGCCTCCTGAGTAAGTAGTTGGGACTACAGGCGCGCCACCACGCCCAGCTAATTTTTTCTATTTTTAGTAGAGACGGGGTCTCACTCTTGCTTAGGCTGGTCTCCAACTCCTGGCCTCCCAGAGGGCTATCCTCCCGCCTCGGCCTCCCAGAGGGCCAGGATTACAGGCATGAGTCACCGAGCCTGGCCCCAGTGATGTTCTTAAACTTCAACCCACACTGCCTCCAGAAGACTGAGTTCAAGTTCCTTAGTGGAACGGACCACAGCTGAAAATTCATTCCATCATGCCTTTTGTAATATCACAAGCACAATTGGCACTAGAATAAATTTCTGGCAGGTTGATTAAGTGTGTGCTTTTGAAAAATAATAAGACAATATTCTGCAAGAGTTCACAAATGAAAAGCACACCCTTGATTTTCTGCATTAGAAAATATATTCTTGTTTTACAGACATAGGAACAGAATTAACTTCATATTTTGACAGCTTTTTTAGAGATTTGGGATACAATTCCACATAATTAAGAACAGAGGACGGGTGTGTATGGATGTGAGTGGAGAAGGGGTTTCAGTGTCAGGGAGGAGGATGGGAATGTAGGGAGGTGCAAAGTCCTGAAACCTGGCTGGCGATCCCAGTGTCACCTTCCCGCAGATTAGTAAGCCCATGAAAGAACACTGGAACACGCTGGGGAATTCATTCTTGGTAGTAATTTTTTTTTCCATTTTGTTTCATATTAGTCTATTGCCAAATGGGAATAAGAAATTGTTGCATATTAGTCTATACCTCATTGGAATTGTGTTTGTAAGTTTTTATAGATATCATCATATTTGTATTATGTTAAAATAACTCTCTGACATTATGATTATAGGTGGGTGAGCAGAAGATTCAGAATTTTTAGTATTTTGTTAAGATTGCTGTCACAAAGCCAGGATTAAAATTCAGGAATATCTTGTTTCCTGCCCAGAATGCAACAGTCCTTGTATTCCATTTGTTTTTTATAATTATTTGTAACATGGTTGACTTCTGATATTGGGTGAGGTTTCAAAGCTGTTCAGTTCCAGCTCACTCTGTTTATTTTATTTCTATAGGCCATTTTGGGAAAAATTTATCTTGAGTATTAGGTATAAAGCACTTCCTTGGTGGTTGCAGTTATGACGCTATTTCATGCTGGCCAGATACATCTCCATGTGCCACTTGGCAAAATGTGAAGGAGACCTCATTAGATTCCCTGCTGTATTCCTGTCCAGTTGAGATTAAACAGAAACTGAGACCTCTTTTTCTTTGTCCACAGGACTGTCACTGCAAGCAAAACAACATGCAGAAAAAGCCAAAGAAATCCTCACTGCCTCCATTGTGCCTCCCTATAATGACAATACAGATGTTTTCAAGTTTTCCGTTGAGCTTTTCCATACCATGGGGAGAGCCTTCCTCTCCCTCCAAAAGTATCCTTTTGCCTCTGATCTTTACAAATAGATATACTGCTCATAGAATACTTACATTTCATTCTCAAGGCCAAATAAAAAGCTGATAGATGACCCAGGAAGGGCAATAGGAAGTATGGGAGACGAGGAAGTGCAGGACCTGGGGTCCTAGAACCTAGAACCAAGTGAAAAGTTTCCTGAACACAATTCAGATTCAAGGAAGCTTCAGAAAATTTGGCAAAAGCAGAGAGACTTTCAAAGGAGCTGCTACAATGTGGAAGGATTATACAGGAAGAATGGATAGAAATTCAAGCGCGGATCAAATTGTCATTTGCACAGTAAGTTTCAAGTTTAGGACTTTGTATGTGTAATGAATGGCTGGAGGTCCTTCGCCAGTAGAATCTGTCTTCAGGTGGGAGGAGCTTCTCCATGGGGCTGTGTCCACGCCTCTGCCAAGGCCAATGTCTAGAAGTAAAAGAAGAACACAGTCATATCAGAGCAGCCCCAACTAAGATATCCATCAGTGACACTTTTCAATGTGCAGTGCCCTCGTAGCCACTCTGGGCCTCAGCATTCTGGTCATGATTCTCTTGACTTTCTTCCTGCCTGCTCTCCCTCCTCTCCCCCTGCCCCTTTGGCCTTACTTGCCTCCCGCCCTTCCTACCTCCCCTCTACTGTACCAGTCTAAAATGCTTCAGTAGATTGATTTTTATGATTAGGGCCTCAAAGGAGAAACATCTTAGACGTATCTGAATCCATGATAATGAGAAGATTGTTCTTTGTTCTTTGCCCCACTCCACACTTACCAAATAAACCCAGCTGGAAGAGATATAAAGAGAAGATGGTGGGTTGTGGGTAGTTAGTACATTTATCCCTCCCCAAAGGCCAATCCTAAGCTAATTCCTCAGAGTATTGGGGTGACAGAGGGTGCCTAAACTCTTTGGAAAGATAGATTTGTAGGGAGAAGAGGGTGGAGAAAGGTCTGTTCTAGAAGAGACAGAGAATCCCAGTTGCCCTACTTGGCTACCCTTAGCCAAAGCCCGAAGAATTCAGTTTACCTTCATAACCAGACTGTGTGCAGGGGCTGATTCCCAAGAGAACCAACAGAATCATTTTAAGAAAGGTGCTGGGAAAGGGCCCCTAGAGAACACACCTAATGCTTCCATGTGAATGAAAACTGGGAAGGACCAACTTTGACTCATGATTTTAAAGATATTTCTTTTGTGATCACAGTTCCCCCTTGTTAATTTGCTTTATTTGGGTGTTTTCTGGACTGCAAGTGCGGAGCTTACATGTCGTGGAAGCCCTTTGGTATGCTTTTTTAAATTAATTTGTTTCCTTCATGTCTGATCTCCACTCTCATTCTCCCCTGCAGCACACCATAGATATGTATTTTAATGATGGTTTATGTCTTTGAATATGTATCTCTGAATAATAAATAGTATTTTTTGTATTTACGTTTTTTAAGTTTGTATGAATTGGTAGTATATATCTCATTTTGTTTCTTACTTTTTACCACTCAACACTTCTGAATTGTTGCCTGTACTTTAGTTCATTGCTTCTGACACCTACATAGTGCTCCACAGGATGAATGCATTGGCCACATTTTGCTTATCCATCCTCCTAGCAGGGCGTACTCAGCTTGTCCCCAGCTCTCGGCTCCCACAGCAGTGCTGCCATGACCGTCCTTACACAGCTTCACTTATGTAGCTAAGCGAGACCTTTTCTGAAGTTTATACCCCAGGGGTGGTATTGCTTGGTCACAGGGTACAATCATACTTCAGGTTCAGCATGCACCGGCCAATTGCTACACCTATCTGCATTCTCATTTGCAGGGCAGGGGGTTTCCTATGTTCTCACATTCCCCAACAGTATTTGGCATTGTCAATCTTTCTAACTCTTGCCAACTTGATCCATATAATATGCTATCTAATTATTTAAATTCTATTTACATTTCTCCTATTAGTGAGTTTGAATACCCTTCATGTACTTCTTAGACATTTGGGATGCCCCTTCTTTTTTTTTTGAGACAGGGTCTTGCTCTGTTGTCTGGGATAGAGTGCAGTGGTGTGATCACAGCTCACTGCAACCTCACACTCCTGGCTCAAGCAATTCTCTGCCTCAGCCTCCCAAGTACCTGGGACTACAGGCAAACACCACCACACCCAGCTAGTTTTTCTATTTCTTGTAGAGATGGGGTCTCACTCTTGCTCAGGCTGGTCTCAAACTCCTGACCTCAAGCGATCCTCCCTCCTCAGCCTCCCAGAGTGCTAGGATTACAGGAGTGAGCTACCATGCCCAGCCCGGGATTCCCCTTCTATGAATAGCCTGTTAGTATTCTTTCTCATTTTTCTTTTGGAGTTCTCTGTACCTTTCCTATTGATAATTAAGATTTTCTTGTATATTATAAATAGTAATGATATTATAAATATTTTCTTACATCTATTGCCCATTTATTAATTTTGTCTGTGGTGTTCATTGTGGCATAGGAATTCTTAATTTTGCTGGAGTCAAATCCATTCATTTTTACCTTATAAATTATGTTTTGGGAGTTTGTTTAGAAAGTCTTTCCCACCCAAATATCAAAGATATTCTCCAAAATTTCCCTCTAAGACCTGCTTTAACTCTACCCCATATGTTTTAACATGTAGCATTATTACTGTTAGTAAGTTCTTAGTATTTCATAACTTAGTTTATAAATTACTCTTTAGTCCAAAGATTATCCAAGTGATGTGTGTTTTAGTTTGCAGATATATGAGATTTTTCAAGGTATCCTCATATTACTGCTTTCTAATTTTATTGCATTATGGACAGAATTATATTTGCATGGAATAAACTCTTCAAAATTTATTGAAGCTTTCTTTGTGACCTAGTCCATGGGCATTTTTGTGAATGTTCCAAATATGCTACAAAAGAAATTGTATTCTTTATTTGTTGTGTGTAATGTTTGTAAGTCTGTATTAGATTGACCTTATTAATTCTGTTGTTCAAATTTATATCTTTGTTTACTTTTTGCCAATTTGATATATTAGTTTTTAAGATGAGTATGTTTAAATCTCCAGCCACAATTATTAATGTGTCTGTATCTCCGTCTGGTTCTGCCAGTCATTGTTATATATATTCCGAGGCTCTTTGGCGGGTGGGAGAGTTCAACAGCAGATTATCTGCTTAATCTATTGTTTCACTGATAGTATATCTTGTCCTTTTTTGTCCCCCTGTATTGATATCTATTTTGTCTGATATTATACTCCAGCTCTCTTTTGGTACAAATTTTCCTGTAATATCTTTTTCCATCTTTTTAAGAATCTTTATTTGGGTTTAAATTTCCTTTTGTCCTACCAATTTTATGTTCCTTTCTTAATCCTTACTTACTTTCTTTTAGATTAATCAAATATTTTTTAATTCCATTTTTCTTCTCATTAACTTGTAAGTTATACATTATTTTCTTTTTCTTCTTGTAGTTACTACAGAGTTTGGCCCTTATATCCCTGACTTATTAGAATCTAATTATAAATTAGTCATTCAACTACTTCCTGAACAACGCAAGGACCTTTGAACATGCTAACACTCTTTATCCCCTCTGTGTGGTGATATGTTGTCCTGTATTTAAATCACTATATATTTTATACCACAGACAAGCACAGAGAAGAAGAAAATATGTGTAATACATATAACTGACAAAGGGCTTGTATCTAGAATCCATAAAGAACCCCCATATATCAATAAACAAACAACTGAATAGAAAAATGGGCAAGAGACTTTTCAATAAAAGGGCATACACATAGCTAATAAACATATTGAAAGGTGTTCCATCTCCTCAGTCATCAGGGAAATGAAAACTAAAATCATAAGATACCACTACATCCCCACTAAAATGGGTAAAAATTTTTAAAAGACTGATAATATCAAGTGATGGCAAGGATGTGATACTCTGATATGCTCTCTCATATGCTGCTGTTTGAAATATATTTGATATAACTACTTTAGAAAACTGTTTGGTATTATTTGCTAAATTTGAACATTTGTATACCCTTTGACCCAGCAGTATCACTGCTAAATATATACCCAACAGAAATGCATGCATATGTTCACCAAAAGACACAGCCAAAATGTTCAAAGCTACATAATTTGTAATAGCCAAAAGTTGTAAACAGCCCAAATGTTCATCAAAAATGAAATAGAAAAAAAAATGTGGTTTGTTACTACAAAGAAAATGATCAAACTACATCATGGATGACTCTCACAAACATAATGTTTGGTGAAAGAAATCAGGCCCCAAAGAATCATACTGTATAATTCCGTTTATATAATGGGAGGAGGAAGAGGGCTGTGAGTGACTGGGAAGGCTTTACCAGTCTAGAATCTCTTCTGTGCCCAGAATTAGATATTCTATCTTGTAAGACAGGAAATATACAAATCAGAGGGCCAAGATATGATATTTGTTGCATCTGTTGATACTTGTTAGTATTTAATGTTGCGCAGTGTTGCTACAAAATAGAGTAAATTAACCTCTGCCGGAATCTGGCACCTCCTCTAAGAGCGTTTCCCAAATTAGCAGTACCCAGCCTTGCCAGCAGATGGCGGGCCTTGTACGCATCTGTGCAGAATACCCGACAAGAAGTTAATATCCCAGAGTGTCCTACAAAGTTACTTTTATGTTTAGCCAAGTTGTTTCAAACTTTGCTACTTCTTTTCATCCTAATTCTTTGCCCCCAACATCTTCACCACAACATGCATGTTTAAATTGCATGATTTTCATTCAATTGCTTTTCTTTGTTTCTTCATGGAAATGTGAATATTTTGCCCAAATTGATCTGCTTTAGAAGTTAACAAGGCTTTGGTTTTGTACATTTCTGTAGTTACACTTGAATCACAAGGGCCTTTTCTTTTGCCAGGTCTTGAAGGTAGAAAGCCAGGATAATTTCTCAGTCAGCTCTTGTAGGATTTACGTCCTTCTTAAAAGGATATCTTTTAGCATGTCCTTCTCCTCTTTCTGCCTCTCCTTTTATGGTGCCCATTATGCCAGCCCTGTGCCTTTCTCCTTGGGCTGAGAGATAAGTGCTGAAGGGTGACTCATGCTCTGTGTCTTCCATCCCTGACTATGGTCTGAAGCTTCTTCCCTTCTACCTCTCCTCCTTTGTTCCAGCACTACTTCATTCAGTAACGATATCTTAACTTTGGAGAGTGAATCCAAATCATGCGTTCCTATGTATGCAGTTATATTTCTTTAAATCTGATAAAATCACTAGCACAAACAGGCAAACTTTTCCCTAGTGTTAAGAATTATTTTCTTTATTTGTTTTTATTTTCTAATTTTTAAAAAAAAATTTTTAGAGACAGGGTCTCGTTCTGTCAACCAGGCTGGGGTGTAGTAGCACAATCATAGCTCATTATAACCTTGAACTCCTGGGCTCAAGTGATCCTCCTGCCTCAGCCTCCTGAGTAGCTGGGACTACAGGTGTGCACCACCATGCCCAGCTAATTTTTTTTATTTTTTTATTTTTTTAGAGTTGGGGGTCTCACTATGTTGCCCGGGCTGATCTCAAACTCCTGGCTTCAAGTGACCCTCCGGCCTCAGCCTTCCAAAGCACTGGGATTACAGGTGTGAGCTACCCTGCCTCACCAATAATTATTTTCTATCCTGGTTACTGATAGATTCCCAGAGAAAGATAGTTGTCTTTATATACACAGGCGTACACCACTGCATGCATATATACATGCACACACAAACACATACACACCTTTTAGAATTATCTTTCTGTGTGGCATGAGGATAATGATCTATTGAGACTTCTGCTCCAGAACACATGACTTGTCCCCAGCTCTCTCTGTGACTGCCTGGCATGTCATCTTTGGAGTTTCCCACAGCTTGCCCAGTGAGCACTGTGCCTGGCACGGCTATGCTGAACGAGCTCAGGAATAAGTAAACACTTTTATTTCCTCAAAGCATCAGGTATTTCTAAGCAGTGTGCCATGGTGTCATGAACAATGTGTCCTTTAGAGTCAGAAGCCCTGGGTTCAAATCCGTGTCCAAACTTTCTAGCTATAGGAACTTGGGCAAGTCCTACACTTAGAGGCCTTCGAGCCTCAATCTCCTGTCCTGTTAGCGTGGGAATGATAGGACCTCTGAGGGTTGCTGTGAAGATTAATGGACACCACGTTAAAGCACTGACACATGATAGACTCTCACAAGCAAAAAAGAAGGAAAGAAAGAAAAGTAGCTATTGTTGTTACTATCTAATTGAGTATTTTCCTTTCTGAAATTTCATCCAGGAAATGATTTTAAATCATGTACTTACATCACAGATTAAGATTTTGTTGTTCAAGACTGCCCTTGGTATGCAATATTTTATCCTATACTTTTGTCCCTGTGACTTGGGAAGGCTAAGCTTTGTTGTCTTTGCTGTCGTGAACCATCTTAGCTAAAATCGGATAATTTTATATGCTTACTTTTTAAAGTTTGATTTTGTTTCTTTGTCTTGCTCTCAGGCAAGAGATCCATTGAAGTCCGAAGATTTGGAAAGTGATTCTAACACAAGGTTTCCAAAGAGGAAATAGAATGGGAAAGTTTTCTCCCTTAGCCAGTGCTTCTTGGGAAGGAGTAGAAGATAATGGAGAAGTAAAATGGCGAGTGGGACAGTGTGTATGTGTCTCCCTGCCGTCACCTCGTTAAGATGGCAGGATTCTACTTAGTTCCATATGCGTCCCCATAGGTGCTCCTCAGTGGGATTTCTGATACTTCAGTAATACCCTTTTTAGATCCCACAATCCTCCCTGATTGGTTCAGTAAGTAATTCCCAAATCTAACTTGTGCTTTCTTGGCTCGGCTGTTTAAAAAAAAATTTAGTTCTTACCATCACCTGGAGCCCCTGATGTCTAAGTTGCATTTCCTCTGCGTTTTTCCTTTGACTATAAAGGCTCTGACAAATGCTCATGTGTTCGAAGTCCTGCTTCTCCCTTGCCAGCTCCCTGGGAATGTGCTGCTGTTCTCCAGCAGAGATGCTTCTCCTGTCAGCTCCTCCCATGGGGAACTATGTGCCTGGAATGCTTTATGCTTATTTAACAAAGAAGGAAATCACTTTTTTTTTTTGGCACTTTTCTAATCCTATATTCTTGTGATTGAAGAGATGCTCTTAACTTACACAAAGTCTGATCTCTAAAAAAAATTTTTTTTGAATGCGGGGAAACCAGAAAACCACCTGACACAGATGACTTTCATATACTTTATCTGCTTTCTGTTTCTTTAATCCCCTAAAGCTTTAATGTTTTAGAGCACTGCATTTTTTGTCTTTTCCTTCCTGACACTGTATCCTCACAATGCACATTTTTCCTAAACAAATAATAGTAATGACTTAAGTAATATAATAATGATTTAAAATGCTTATGTATTTTAATAGTATTAATATTAATGTAGAACGTAAATATATAATAATATATCAAATAATAATAGTGATTTTTAAAAACCACATAAGCTACCAATTATTGACCACCTTCTGTGTCAGGCTCGTGCTAAATGCTTTATAGACTTCACCTCATTTCATCCTTAGTCTTTCCTATGAGGTGGATACTCTTAGTATTCCCATTGTCAAATAAAGCAACTGAGGCTGAGAGAAGTGAGGTCACTTCCAAGGTCACACAGCTGGGAATTGACAAAGCTGGGAAGTGGCACAGCAGAGCCCTGTCTATCAAACGCTAGTGCCCGGGCTCCTAACCATGGCATGGATCACATTCACTAATGCAGAATGGAAACCTCACAATGCACTAAACAGAGCACAGCCTTTACCTGTATGTATGAGGTGGTAGAGAGAGACCCAGTTGTAAATCTCTTCTCACTTTGACTATAGAAAATCCCACTTGTCTTCTTTCAGGATTGGTTTCTCATCAGATTCTGATCATCAGTGACATTCCCGTAAAGCCTTTCCTTTACACTAGTGCTCAATATTCTTGCCAAATTTAGAGCTTTTAAAAGAAAACTCTCTCTTGTCTTAATAATACCAGAGACTGCATTTGTTTATTGCATGTTAAAACAAGTCTCCATTCCCTTGAGATCTTCTGAAACTTGTCTGAAATGAGATAGTGTCTCATCATGTGTACTGTAGAATTACTGTGTATATATTTTCATTCAATAAAATATGCCATGGTTTAAGTTGTGGACCTGCCAAATTAACATACTGCCACATTCTGTTGTTCAAAATTCTCTATCTTTTCATCTGTCTAGTATGTTTCCTAAAGCTACCAAACATATTTATGGGTATACTAGATAATAAATCCTCAAAGCATCCCTGGCAGGTAGATAGAAATGGAAAGGAGAATATATTGCTATCCCAAACATTACATGTGAGAAAATGGAAAGAGACAAGATTACCTGAAATTGACTGATGCTTTGAGTAAGTTGCAGATGCAGGAAAGACTATAATTTAGTTATTTCTTGATATGGTGCTCTCTCAAATCCGTTTTTATTAAATATATCATGAAACTAAAGTAATTTTATATTCTATTTTGCCTTTTCTTTTATGTGAATAGTGTACTCTCAGTGAGCTTCAGATGGCTCATTGTGGGTTGCATTAGCTTGATAGCCTCCATTTCTGGCCATGTTAGTGCCAGGACCCTGTAATAGCACACAACAGCAACTTCAAGGGGGGAGGGGTAGAATGTGCTTTGTTCTTTGTACACACTAAACCATAGATTGTGTTATTTGCTTATCTTTTTAATAAAATATTTTAGGAACATAACAGTATAGATATTGTTGTATAAATTCTCATGTACACACTACCAAGCTTACAAAATATGTTCAGATAAATAGAAGCCTGTTACAGATTCTCCCCAAACCTGTTTTCTCCCCCAACATTACAGGCAATTATTATGCTGAATTTAGTGTTTTTTCATTCCTCTGGATATTTTTGTTCCTTAACTATATACATGTATAGCCATAAAAATATGTATTGGTTTTCATATTTTTAAACTTTATATGTATGTTTCCTTCTATAGCTTGTTTTTTTCCCATTACAGCTGTATTCTTGAGATATAGCCCTACCAATTGATACATGCAGCTGTAGTCTCTTCATTTTAAACCTCCATATAGTGTTTAATTGTCTGACTTTCCCTTAATTTAATTATCTATTCTCGTAAGGGTGAATGTGTAAATTGCATCCAATTTTTCACTACTATAAACACTATTTGCATGATCATTCTTATACATGTCTCTTTGGGCACATATACAAGATTATCTCTGAGGTATATTCCCAGGAATGGAATTGCTTACTTGACAAGTATCCGCATATTCAACTTTACTGGGTTTGCCAAACACTTTCCACCAATTTATGTTCCCACCAGCAGGGTGTGTAAATTCTCATTATTCCACATCCTTACCAACATTTGTTATTGTCAGATTTCTTATCTTTGTCAACCATATGGATGCAAAATTATATCTCAGGATTTCTTTATGTTTATGTTTATTTTTTTATTTTTGTAGAGTTGGGGTCTCGCTATGTTGCCCAGGCTAGTCTTGAACTCCTGGGTTCAAGCAATCCTCCCACCTCAGCCTCCCAAAGTGCTGGGATTATAGGCCTGAGCCACTGCACCCAGGCTCGTGATTTCTTTAACAGCACTTTCCTGATAATGAAGGTGAACATCTTTTCATATGTTTGCTAGGCATTTGGAATTCCTGATCTGTGAGTCATCTATTCACATCTTTTGCCCATTTGCTATTGGTCTGTTTGCATTTTTTCGTATAAATTAGTAGACATTCTTTATTTTTCTGGAAACAAGTTATTTGCTGATTACATATATTGTATGTACTCCCAATGTGTAGTTTGCCTTGATTTTGGATGTCCAGGAGTTTTTATTTTTAAGGTGACCAAATTTACCTATCTCTTCTGTTCTGACTTGTACTATTTGTATCTTCCATAAGAAATCCTTCCCTACCCAAAGTCACAGGGTTACTTTTCCTTATATTTTCTCTCAAACATATCAAAGTCTTGCTTTTTAAATTCAGGCCTCTAATCCACTTGGAACTTTTGTGTACACAGTGTGAGGGACCTAATTTTATATATGGGTTTACTTTTATTCATCTATCTTTTCATACTTTTAATGATGAAGATGTATCGTTCTTATAATAAATTATTCTAAATTTTTTAAAAAGCCCAATTGGATAAGAATACCTACCTCACTTGCACAATAGTATCAATCAGTTTGATTCTGCCATTAATTGTACTTTTTAAAACCTTATGTAGGTGGTGGTTGGGTGGAACTAGGACCACAATTGAACCCATTTCAACATGAGAACAACCTGAGGCTGTTCCATATAGAGTGCAGGTTGGGAAGAGAAGGAATAAAAGATTTGATTATGTATAGGCCTTAGTCACCTCAGCTAGAGTGCAGTGGCGTCATTGTAACTCGCTGCAGCCTCCAACTCCTAGGCTCAAGCGATCCTCCTGCCTCAGCCTCCCAAGTAGCTGGGACTGACTATAGGCACACAACAGCACACCTGGCTAATTTTTCTGTTTTTTGTAGAAATGGCGTCTGGCTCTTGCTCAGGCTGATCTCAAATTCCTGAGCTCAAGCGATCCTCCTGCCTCAGCCTCCCAGAGTACTAGAATTACAGATGTGAGCCACTGCGCTCAGCCCTTTCCCAAGCTTTTCAAGTGAGGATGCTCAGACTACAGTTTGGGTTTTCTACTCCTGCTGTAGTACTTGCAATGGAATGCCCTGCCTTTTATCTTGTATTCTTTTCCATAAAATTTTCTATGTGAATCAGGTATTTGAAGGATGACTTTTGGAGACCAAAAGGGTGACCTGGTGTTAACTTGGAGTGATATGCTATGCTTTTGGCTAAGATAGTCAGTAGGTGGCTACAAGTCGTCCCTAGTCGCCACCATTTCAAACCCCCAAACACTTTTCTTTAGTGACTTATCTCAGAAAAGAAAGGACTTTTGATATATGAATTAATGCATGCCTTGTTATTGTTTTTCTTCTCATTTATGAACTTGATTACTAAGCTTGGACTATTGCTTTCTTTTAAATCAGTTCCCACAGGAAATTATATTGCTGTTTGTATTTGCTTTGTTACTCTTCTGTGACTTATACAGGCAGCCTTGGGAACAAAGGACGCATTCTTTCCTTCCTTGGCATACTGCGTCATTTTATGAACATGAGAAAGGAAAAAGATGAAGATTTTTTTCCTTTGCTCAAATATCTGTGTCATTGTTCTCAAGGCTAAATTAGGTGGGAAAAAAATCTGAAGTCATTTTGAAAGTCACTTTCTATAGATTCAGAGCTCAGCAAACTTTTTCTCTAAAAGCCCAGAAAGTAAATATTTTAGGCTTTGTAGGCCATATGGTCTCTGTGGCAACGACTCAACTCTGCCATTATAGTTCAAAAGCAGCCATAGATGATATGTAAACAAATGGGTATGCCAAAAAAACTTTATTTACAGAAACAAATAGTGAGCAGATTTGGCCCCCAGACCACAGTTTGCTTACCCCTGTTTTTGATTATTTAAGCTTTGTCTACTAGGAATCTAATTCTTTGGCTAAATGATTTCTTAACACCCATATGTTTCAGAGCCTCTTTCTATCACCAAAGATTCTAGGGGTTTTCTCTTTTAAAATGAAGTATGATATTTGCAAATGATTACCCACTACATTCAGAGCTCATTAAGAGTCAGAAGGGAAGCCCAGTGTTACCAGGTCAGCTATTAATCTTTTTCCTTCCAAGATTAGAATTGCTGCAAGCTACAGCCCTGCTTAGTCCAGGCGTATATTGATCCCTGACCTCTTCCTATGTTTTAAACCTCTTCACAATGATAGAAAGTATCCAAGTTCATAAACTGTTCAATCAGCATTTTATTCCATTATGGCCATCTGGACCACAGATCTGAAAAGTATCTTTACTTCTATAACTTAATTCCTCTGGAGAGCAAAGATAGGTGTGAAAAATACCCAATGATTGAGTTATTTTTTGTGGTCTTTTAGTCACTTTCTCACATGATGTGTCAGTATGTCCAGGGACAATTTGGGAATCATAAGACCTTTTTGTATGAAAGATTCTGGGGCAGAGGGCACCATAGGAGGGTCTTTCATTATGTATTTTGTACATAAAATTTTTCCATGAAAGAAAAAGTTCCTAATAGTCTTAACAAATATTTTGAGGCAGATTATTTTTAAAAGTGTGTTGTTGTGTTTGCTGAACAATGTATAGGGATACATTTTTTATATGAGAGATTCTTATCCTAAGAAGCTATAGGAGTATTTTCCCCCTTCCACCTTTACTTATAACTTTTTAAATTAGTATTTTTATGATATAAAAGTAATATATTTTCATAGAAGAAAATTTGGGAAATTTAGAAAAGCATAAACAAGAAAAGTAAAACCACTCACAATCCAGCTGCTTAGAGATAACTATTGCTAACATTTTAGTGACTATCCTTTTGACATCTCTATGCATATGTATACATGTAGATTAGGTATAAAATTTTCACATGCATGAGATAATATATAAAATATTTTTTGTAACCTGCCTTTTTTGCTGAAGTATATAGAATGGATGTACTCCTGGATCAATAAATATGGATCAGCATTAACTTTAATGGCTACATGGCATTCCACAGTATAGATGTACTTACTGTCCCCTGTTGGTGCATTTTAAGTGCTTTCCACTATTATAGAGAATGCTAAGGTAAGCATTCTTGTATTATCTTGTTGCCCTGCCAGAGTATCTCTTTAATATAAATTCCTAGAGGTAGAATTAGCTGAGTTATGTATATGTGTATATACATATGTGTGTATAATTTTGATATAGAAAAGTTTATGCTCAAATTATATTCTCCTCAATAGTTAATGAGATTGCTTCACATTCTCACCAATACTAGGAAATTTTTTAAATTTCTCAGCAGATCAGTTATCAGCATATCAGCATCCTTCATTTTTGCTATTGTTGTTTTATATAGTATTTTATGTTTTTTATACCAATGTCTACACAGCACTTACTATGTGTCAAAGAGTGTTCTAGGTGTTTTTATGGATATTAACTCATTTAATCTTATGATAACCCAATGGAGTGGGCACTATTATTATCCTTAACTTACAGACGAGGAAACACTTGAGTGACTTGAAGGTCATATATCTACTAAGTAGTGGAGCCAGGACCTGAAGCTTCCTGGTGATTCCAAAGTCCATCCCCTAAGTTCATCCCACCACTAAGGCCTGTTACCTCTTGGAGGAAAAGCTTAGCTGGTGAGGAAACAAACCTGGACACCAGGGATCAGAGAGTCAAGTCCTAACTACCAGCTCGTGTATATTTTCACTATTTCCTATTTTAATTATTTTTAAAATAATCCCTTTGATTTTTTTAGGGTGTGTCAAGGTCAGAAGAAATCAAAAGAAGCTTTGCCCCACTATCAAGAGGCTTTGGAATATGTTGAGATCAGTAAAGGTGAAAAAAGTCTTGAGTGTGTACCAGTATTGAGGGAATTAGCAGGTGTAGAGCAAGCCCTGGGATTCCACGACACAGCCATCCACCATTTCCTACAGGTAAGCTGCAACATACTGGCCACCAAAGCTGTTCTACACCCACTGCTTTTCATAGATACAAGCCACATAGCAGCTTTGAAAATGCCTGGCTTTGTCATTTGCTCTAGATAAGTAAAACACTTGGCCTAGAGTAGATGTTCAACAAAGATTTTCTTATTAGATGGCCAAGTGGGTGAGTGCAGGATGCTGGTCCCCTGTTATGGGTTGCACAGGCCACAAACAGCTTGAGATGCCCTAAATGTGGTTTTTCTCATATTATGTGCATAATTTAAGTGTTATTTCCCAGACAAAGTTTCTTTATCCTTTAATATTTATTGGGTCATGTGATTTTGAGGCTGGTAAGTCTAAAATCCATAGGGCAGGCCAGCAGGCTGGACAGTCAGACAGGATTTCTATGCTACAGTCTTGAAGCAGAATTTCTTCTTCTCTGGGAAATCTCAGTTTTTTGCTGTCTAAGTCTTCAACTGATTGGATGAGGGCCACACATGTTATTGAGGGTAATCTCCTTTTCTTAAATTCAATTGATTGTGAATGTTGATCACAACTACAAAATATTGTATATTCACAGCAACATCTAGACTAGTGTTTGACTAAACCACTGGGCACCATAGCCTAGCCAAGTTGACACATAAAATTAACCATTAGTCAGTTTGATGTCTTTGTATCACATCATCTGCTAAAAGCACTTTTTAAAAAATTTTTCTGAGAATTTTTTCCTGTAAAAGTTGTAAGATAAATAGTAACCCATTCCTGTTATTTCAAAGGAGATACAAGGACATGGTACTGAGAATACTTTATTGCTATTTCTTTTTAAATTTGTCTAACAATTTATACTTCTACTCACAGTTTGTTAGACTGCCCCATTCTCTCCCTTTATCTGGATTATCCCTTTTAATCATTATTACCACTCTGGGACATATTATTATTTCCAGTTTATAGATAAGAAAGTCAAGAATTAGAAAGGTTGAGTGATATGCCCTGCAGTACACAGCCAATAAATGGCATTGCTCAGATTCAAACCTTTTGTTCTCAGAAAAATTCTTCTGGCTGATATGTAGAGAATGGATTGGGGAGGTAGTACCAGGAGTGGACGTAGAGACCAGTTAGGAAGCTATTGAAGTAGCCAAAGCTGAGAATGATGGTGGCTTGAACTAGGATGAAGATAGTGGGGATGAAGAGAAGTAGATGGATTTGAGAAGATTTAGGAGCAGAACTGATAGGGTGTGGAGTTTGATTGGATGTTGGGGGGAAGAAGGAAGGGAAGAGTCAAAATGGTTCCCAGGCTTCGGTCTGGACACTGAGTGAATGTTTGTGCCATTTCCACAAACATGTGTGGAGGTGATGGAGAGAGGTGGGCTCCATTTGTGTGGAGGGTGATGGAGGGTGATGGAGAGAGGTGGGCTCCATTTGGATGCCTGTGAGGTATACAAGTGGAAATGACAGCTAGGCAGTTAGATAATCAGGGCTGGGGCTCAGAAAATGGGTCAGAAAGTCATCCACTTGCACCATGGTGCTTGCCCTGGGAGGGGATGTGATCGCCTGGGCAGGGCTGATGGAAGGAGGAGAGGGAAGGACTGACAACAGATTCTCAAGGAACTCCGCATTCACTGGTGAGGTAAAGAGGGATAACCCGGCAAGTAAATCAAAGGATTGCCAGAAACAGGAGGAAAAGTAAAAACAAAAGTGGTGTCCTCTATGTCACCTTATTTGATACCTTTCGCCATTTTGGATGAAGTGGGGTTCTGGAGAGGATAAATGAGTTCATGTTTGTAAAGAGCTTAGCACAGTGGCTGGTACATAGTGCTACGTATGATGTTTTACATTTTCTCTCTTTCCTTTCATTTCTTCCCTTTTCTGTTGTTTTTCTTTTCTTTTTATTTCATTGATGACTTTGTTGAGGGGAATATTGGGGCGATGATGAGGACAGAAACCAGGTTGCATCACCAGTGAGATGTGAGGAAGCAAAGATAATTAATGTAGAAAGCAGTTTCAAAAAGCACTAAGAGATGCTTCTTGAGGAAGGCTAGCCCAGGCAGAGGGCAGAGCACGTGGAGAGGCCCGAAGGTGCGACAAAGCTTGACACATTCAGGGAACTGCAAGAAGCTCCCTCTGCCTGGGCGATGGGAATGGGGAAGGCAATAGATGGGTATCGTATAGGCGTGCGTTGAAAGTCATGTCAAGGAATTTGAGCTTCTTCCTAAGGGCAGTTAAAGGTTTTCAAGCAGGGAGATTGACATCATCAGATAATCAGTCTGGAAGGATCAAGCTACGGTATAGAGCTGGTGGTGGAGAGATAAGCAGGGAGATAACTCAAAGATGGTGACCATAGCAGTCCAGGCAGGGGATGGTGACGGCCTGGACTCAGTTGTCAGGGAGAATGGAGAAACGGGGACAGATCTGGGGGATACACAGGGAGTAGAAATGACAGGCCCGGGGGCTTGTGCAGACGTTGGGGAGTGAAGGAGGTGGAGGAGTCCAGCTTTATGCCAGGTTTCTGGCTTACGTCACTATGTGGTTCATGACACTGCTTACTGAGCATAGGAACACTGGTGGGTTTGCAATTTTTTGTTAGTATCAATAATTCTGAATATTCTTATACAAAAACCTTGTTTTATTTTCTTAAGTTATTTGCTGCGGTAAATGTCTAGAAGTTACACTGCTGAAAGGAGGTATATGTATATATCACAGTTCTTGATTCATATTGACATTCTGCCAAAGGGTTGTTTTGATTTACCTTGCCACGCTAGAAGTTGGTGTTTCTACGTTTGTTCTTAATTGAATCAGTTTGACTCCAACCTTCCCAGCTTTTTACATTATTTTACTGTCATTTTGTAGAACAGAGTCTCAAATTTACCTTAATTTTAATTTTTTTCTTAGCCTAATATCTCTCAAAATTTTTAATAGACTTTTTTTTTAGAGCAGTTCTAGGCTCACAGCAAAATTAAGCAGAATGTACAGAAATTTCCCATATGCCCCCTCCCCCCACATGCATAGCTTTCCCCATTGTCAGCATCCCCCACCACAGTCAGACATTTGTTACACTTGATGAACCTACAGTGACACATCATTGTCACCCAAAGTCCATAGTTTACATTAGGGTTCACTCTTTGTGTTGTACATTCTATGGGTTTGGACAAACATAATGGCATGTATTCACCATTATAGTAGCACACAGAGTAGTTTCACGGCCCTAAAAATCCTCTGAGTTCCACCTATTCATCCCTTCCTCCACCTAACCTCTAGTTCTGTAAGAAACCACCAAATTGTCTTCCAGAGTGGCTGTACCGTTTTGCATTTCCACCAGCAGTGAATGAGAGTTCCTGTTGCTCTACATCCTTCCACATCCTTGCCAGTTATATATATGCATATATATTTTTTTTTAACAAAGAGAAAATATATATATTTTTTTCTCTTTTTTTTAAGAGACAGGGTTTCACTCTGTCACCCAGGCTGGAGTGAAGTGGCATGATCATAGCTCACTGCAGCCTCAAATGCCCAGGCTCAAGTGATCCTCCTGCCTCAGCCTCCCAAAGTACTAGGATTACAGGTGTGAGCCACCACACCTGGCCCTTTCCGAATATTTGATGTTTTTTCAGTGTTCTGGGTTTTAGGTGTATAGTGGTATCTCATTGTTGTTTCAATTTGCATTTCCCTGATGATATATGATGTGGAGCATCTTTTCATAGACTTATTTGCCATCTGTATATCTTCTTTAGGGAGATGTCTGTTAAAGTTATTGGTCCACTTTTAATTAATTTGTTTGTTTTCTTATTGTTGAGTTTTAAGAGTTCTTTGTGTATTTTGGATAACAGTCCTTAATTAGATATGTCTTTTACAAATGTTTTCTCCCAGTCTATGACTTTTCTTTTTAATTCTCTCAACAGTGTCTTTTACAGGGCAAAAATTTTTAATTTTAATGAAGTCCAGCTTATCATTTCTGTCACTCATGGATTGTGCTTTTGGTGATGTATCTAAATGTCATCACCAAAACCCAAGGTCATCTAGCTTTTCTCCTGTGTTATCTTCCAGGTGTTTTACAGTTTTACATTTTACATTTAGGTCTATGATCCATTTTGAGTTAATTTTTGTGAAGGGTGCAAGGCATGTGTGTAGATTCAGTTTTTTACATGTGGTTGTCTAATGGTTCCAGCACTGTTTATTGAAAAAACTATCTTTTCTCCACTGCACTGCCTTTGCTCCACTGTCAACGATCAGTCGACTGTATTTATTTGGGTTTATTTCTGGCTCTCTATTCTGTTCCATGATCTATTTGTCTGTTCTTTTGCCAATACCACACTATCTTGACTACTGTAGCTTTATAATAAGTCTTGAAGTTGGCTACTGTCAGTCCTCCAACTTTGTGCTTCTCCTTCCCTATTGTGTCGGCTATTCTTAGTCTTTTGTCTCTCTATACAAACTTTAGAATCAGTTTGTTGATATCCACAAAATAACTTGCTGGGATTTTTATTAGGATTGCATTGAATCTATAGATCAAGTTGGGAAGAACTGATATCTTGACAATAGTAAGTTTTCCTATCCATGAACATAGGCTATCTCTCCATTTGTTTAGTTCTTCTTTGATTTCTTTCATCAGAGTTTTGTGGTTCTCCTCATACAGCTTTTGTACATATTTTGTTCGATTTATACCAAGTATTTCATTTTTGGAGGTGCTAAAGTAAATGGTGTTACTTTTTTATTTCAAATTATTTGTGTTCTTCGCTGGCGTATAGGAAAGTGGTTGACTTTTATAAATTAGCCTCGTATACTACAACCTTGCTATAACTGCTTATTAGTTCCAGCAAGTTTTTTTTTTTTTTTTTTTTTTTGGTCAATTCTTTAGAATTTTCTATGTAGACAATCATGTCATCTACAAACAAAGACAGTTTTATTTCTTCCTTCCCAATATGTATGCCTTTTATTTCTTTTTCTTATCTTATTGCATTAGCCAGGACTTCCAGTACAATATTGAAAAGCAGTAGTGAGAGGACACATCCTTGCCTTCCTTGTTCCTGATCTTAGTGGGAAAGCTTCTTGTTTCTCACAATTAAGTATGATGTTAGCTACAGGCTTTTTGTACATATTATTTATCAGGTTGAGGATGTTCCCCTCTATTTCTAGTTTGTGGAGAGTGTTTATCATGAGTGGGTATTGGATTTTTTTACATGCTTTTTCTGTATCCATTGATATGATTGTGTGATTTTCCTTCTTTAGCCTGTTGATGTGCTGGCTTACATTAATTGACTTTTGAAGGTTGTCCCCTAAATTTTTCATGCCTAAATCCAGATCTACCCTCAATGTCTTGATTCTGTCTTTACTTTACCAGTTTCTAAAGTTCAAAGGAAGACATCAGTGATGATATGCTCAGAGTCATCCAGCAAGGGCCATTGCTCCTCACAAAATTCACTGGAATGAAAGATGGCTTTCAAGACCCAACACCAACAGTATGCATTCAAATATTTGAGTTTGGTTTAAAGAAGCATTTTCCAAACTGTGTTCCATAGGATATTAGCATATCATAAGAGTTCATAGGTCTTCCTATAAAAGGTGTTTATGGTTAAATAAAATTGAGAGATAAGTTAAAATCAAACAGATTTATTTAACACATGGTTTTATAGTTCCTTAAATATGACAATGTGGATTATGAATTAAGAGTGAGTCTAATAAGTCTGTGAGACACTAGTGTTCTCCAGGCCACAGTTTAAGAAGCACTGGCTTAGAGAAAGAAATGTAAATGTCTAACGGCTGGAACCAGCAAAAGGATTTAAATATATATGTGGCCTTCCAGTATATTAGGTCTTACCACGCTCAGGAGTCCTTAGTACTGTGTGAATGGGAAATGAGTTATGTCATGCCTTTTGTATTATAGGGGCCTGGTTCACCATTTTGAAATATTTTGCCACATTTGTTTTCCTTATTTATATAGACATATATACAAATATACACACATATATACATATACATATACTCAGAGAGATAATTATTTGTCTTTTTAATCATCTGAAAGTGTGTTGAATATATCATGTCCCTTTATCCCTGAATACTTCAGTGTATGTTTTATAAGATCAAGGATATTCTCTTGTGTAACCATAATACAGTTACCAAATTAAATTAACATTGGTACAGGTCATATTCCATTTTGTCAATTATCCCAATTCTGTCCTCTATGGCAGCAGTCCCCAACCTTTTTGGCACCAGGGACTAGTTTCATAGAAGACAATTTTTCCACGGATAGTGGGGGGTGGGGTGGGGGGGAGGTGGAGCTCAGGCAGTGATGCAAGCAATGGGGAGCAGAGCAGCATAAATATAGATGAAGCTTCACTTGCTCACCCATGTTCACCTCCTGCTGTGTGGCCCCCTGGTTCCTAAGTTTCATGGAAGACAATTTTTCCACAGGTGGGAGGGTGGGAAGTAGGGGGGAGGGAGGCAGAGCTCAGGCGGTGATGCGTGGCCTGGTTCCTAACAGGCTACAGAGAAGTAATATTTATGGAGATTATAGTACAGATAAAGATGCTAGGTGGCATTTACTGACTGGTAACTATGACTTGGGTACTAGTTTAAGCACTTTACATGTTTTATCTCATCTGTATACTAGATACTAGACCCTTATCAGGTACATGAGTTGTCAATATTTTCTTCCAATCTGTGGCTTGTCTTTTTACATTCTTTATAATGTCCTTTGAAGCACAAAAGTTCTTAATTTTGGTTAAGTCCAATTTGTCTATTTTCTTGTTTTGCTTGTGCTTTTAGTGTCATATCTAAGAAAACATTGCCTAATCCGAGTTCATGAAGGCTTGCATCTATGTTTTCTTCTAAGAGTTTTTATAGTTTTCAGTTCTAACCTTAGATCTTTGATTCTTTTTGAGTTAATTTTTGTATATGGTGTGGGGTAGGGGTCCAACTTCATTTTTTTGCGTGTGGCTATCCAGTTGTCCCAGTGGTATTTATTAAAAGGACTATCCTTTCACCACTGAATTATCTTGGCACCTTTGTCAAAATCAATTGACCATAAATGTAAGGGTTTATTTCTAGACTTTCAATTCTATTCCATTGAACTATTCCATTGAGTATAATCCTTATGCCAGTGTCACATTTTCTCAATTACTGTTGTTTTGTAGTAAGTTTTGAAATCAATAAATGTGAATCTCTTTGTTCTTCTTTTTCAAGATTGTTCTGGCTATTCTGGGTGCCTTGCATTTTCATATGAATTTTAGGATCAGCTTGTCAATTTCTACCAAAAATAACAACAACAATAAAAAAAAACCCACCAGGATTTTGGTAGCGATTGCATTGAATCTGTATTTCAATTTGGGAAGTATTGACATTTTAACAATATTAAGTCTTTCAGTTGTTGAACGTGGGATATCTATTTATTTAGGTCTTCTTTCATTTCTTTCAACCATGTTTTATAGTTTTTAGAGCGTAAGTTTTGTACTTCTTTTGGTAGATTTATTCCTAAGTATCTTATTCTTTTTGATGCTATCACAAATGCAAGTGTTTTCTTTATTTCCTTTTCTGGTTGTTCATGTATAGATATATAAATGATTTTTGTATGTTCATCTTGTAGCCTGCAACCTTGCTGAACTCATTTATTAGTGCCATTTTTTTTGCCATGCAAATTTTCTTAATGTGTTCAAATTTTCAACCTTTCCTGATATTACATTTGTATTTTGAGTCTAAGTTAGAAGGATTTCCCTGTATCCAAGTTATAAAAGAATTCACTCATTTTTATAATACTTGTAAAGTTTGACAGATGACATTCACTGTTGTTTATTCTTGAAGTTAATAAAGATTAGAGAGTGTTTTAAATAAATTACAGATCATCATTAAAGAGAGAGCTTGGTGAAGTGAAAATAACAGTGGATTTGAAGTCAGAAAATCTGGGTTAGAGTCAAGACTATTCTGTTTACCAGCTGTTTAATTATAGGCAAGTCATTTAGCTCTTATAGAAAAAAGAGAAAAAACCGTACAGAAGACCCTATCCGCTCCACAGAACTGCTCAAAGTTTCAAAATGGAAAGTGCTTGGTGAACTATTAGGCCTGCTGCCAGTGTAAGCAACTTCTATTTATTAATAGTAATTATTAAACATTTATCAATGCTTCCCTTTTCTTTAGGAGATTAACCTAAGATACAGAAAGGTACAGTGTGGCCACAGCCCTCCAAGGGAACCTGTGTCTGAAAGCCATTTATTAAGTATACACAAAGAGGTTCTGTTATGTTCCCTGTTGTTTTTTGCTCTTCATTCCTTTCGAGTGAGAGAAACACCCAGAGAGAAAAGACCTTTCATTTTCTGTAGAATGTAGAAAAGTTCCAATGTATTTTAGGAACTAACCCATTAAAATGGAGAAAATTAAACCGAGTCCTGCGGAGCCACCGCCCAAGGAAGGCTGCAGTCCTAGGGTCTGATGAAAGAGCCGTCATCCACCCCATCCATCCCTCTGCAGCAGGGGTCCGTGGGAAAACCATGGAAATGTGATTGCTTCTGAAATTCTTCCTGGCAGATTTTGGCAATAAAACCTTATTTTCCTATCCAAAAGAAAAATTACAGGATTTCACTTATGTGAGTAGGAGTGTGTTTATGGGTATGTGTATAAATTAACACTGTACTAGCTCGGATTGCTTTTCACTTCTCCAGCACTTGAATTGCATATCCCTCTTTTCAGTCCTCAGGGTAGCTCTGCCGCTCAGTACTTCCCAAATCTGGGGAATTGTGATTTGCAAAGTATAATGAAATCATTGAATTTATCAGTTGCTCTACTAAAGGCTCTGGGGTCAGAAAATCTAGCTTTGGGTCCCAGCTCTGGGCAACTTATTGGCCTTGGTCAGGCCTAGGGTGGCGGCTGCTCGATGCTCACACATGGCTCCTGGCAGGTGCAGAGTCCTCAACAAATGGCAGCGCTTCTGACTGGCTCTTATTATTTGCTGTGTATTTGCTATAACATGCGATTCATTTGTTATAAATAATCAGAGTAATGCTATTTTTAATTTTAAAAATGTCTTAAAATTCAAGCCTTTTGTTTAAAATTAGGGAAGATATAGAATGAAATTGTGATTTGGTTCATTATAAAAATTTTCTAAAAATGACATAAATCCAAAGCCACAAAAGAGGAGATTACTGTTTCTTTGTAACAACTACTTTTTATGAAAATGATACATACTCTTTATTTAAAAAAAAAATCAAGCCATATAGAAAAGTACAAAGATATGAGCCACCAGTCAACCCAGACCTCCCTGCCTAGAAATAGCCTGTGCTGGCACTTGTTGAACATTTTTCCTCTGCATATGTACAGATGGGCATAGATTAGGAGACAGAAGAGGAGGAGAAAAGGGAAAGAGTGGTAAATTTGACAGCATAAAAATGAAAAACTACTCTGTGACAATATATCATAAAGTCAAAAATTAAATGTCTAAGAGAGGAAAATATACAAAGAGTTCTTATAAAATATAGATGAAAAAGACAACTCATTGGAAATATGTACAAAAGACAGGAACAGACAATTTATAGGAGAAGAAACACAAATGGCCAATAAACATACAAAAATAATCCTCAGCCTCACTTGTTATTAAAGACATGCAATTTAAACTGTCTGACCATCGTGGCTGGAGTCCAGAGTGGTTTGTGGGAGAAGAAGCTGAGAGGGGGGTGTGGCCGGGTTGTGATCCTGTGTGTGTGTGTGTGTGTGTGTTTTCTGGAATGATATACAGGAAAGTGTTCATAGCCATTAGCTACAAGGAGTCAGACTGGGAATGAGGGGAAGAGAGGGTGAGGCATGTAGACACAAGGAGGGAGTATTTTAAATTTTAATTATTTGTTCTTTTATACCACTTAAGACTTTTAAAAATTGTATGCAGATAATACTCTTATCATTTAAAAATCTAGTTCAGTTTTAAGAAAACACACTTGCAACCAAAAGAAGAAAAGATAAGCCCCTGAGACATCTATTTTGGTGCCAACCCTTATAGAGAGTAGGGCTTTTTCTCCCCAGCCTTTGGAGGAGCTAAAATTGACAACTGGAAAGCTGCCACTGAGGATGTTCTTTGACTATTAAAAGAAACTGGCTTCGTCCAGGGCCCTCAGAACTCAGTTTTCCAATGCTCCGTGCTCCCAGTGACTCCCCGTTCATCTAATACCCCAGGGATTCCCAGCTGCATCTTTTCCTTAGCCAGGGCTCCCCACCTGCCCCAGGCCCCCATGGTATGTGTGGCCATGAGAGGCTTCCCTACCAGCAGAGATGGCAGAGGAGAGGAAGTGGCAGCCTGGGGCTGCAACATGACCCTGTCTTGCATAAGGGGTCAGCTCAAAGCCAAAGGGTGGAATGGCCAGCTTTGGCAGGGCTGTGAGGGAAAGCGACGCAGCTTCACAGCTGGTCAATTATAAAAGAAGCATAGCAAGCCCACACCTGCCAGTGACAAGTGGACTTAATTCTGTTGAATTAAGGTACAAACTTGAATCAAAGCAGAGATATAGACTCTTGTTGGAAAGCACCTTAATGTCTGTCTGTTCCATCCACCATCCACTGCTTTTCTGTCCTCCAAAGCACTCAGAAGCTGCTTGGGCATCCACATATTGATATCTCACTGCCCCCCAGGCAGCCTGCTGCAATTCTGGACAGAATCTACTATTCAGCAACCTCTTCGTCTGACCCTTAAATAGTTCTTCATTACACTGATTAGAAAATCATCTTCTACCCTTTCAATAACCAGGTGTTAGACTAGAAAAGTCTGCAATTTGGAATTATGGACATTAGTCTAAATCTCTTCCTGCCATTAAACACCATGTGACCCTCAGCCAGGGGCTTAATATCTTGAGGCTTCATTTCCCTTTCTAGAAATCAGGCTGTTAACTTCACTGGTCATTTTGAGATGAAGTGAGGTGGTGTATGTAATTCACTTAGCACAACACCTGGCAAAAGTAGGTGCTTAAACAGTGTCCGTGCTCTCCTTCCCTCTGTCACTGCCCAGTGCCAGACCCCAGGTCTACAAAGAGATACTGGCTGTTACTAAGTTGAAGACTTCTGTTGTCTTCCCCATGAGTGTTCTTGTCTCCAAAGTAAATATATTCAGTTTAAGTCCACAAATTTACCTTGGGCTTCTTGTGTACTTACTTTCCACTTTGCTGCAGGAGAGGAGATTTCGCTTTGTCAGTGATCCCCTAATTATTATGAAGTGGGGGGAAAAAACTATCCCCTCTCTCCCCCAGGACCCACCCCATCCCCAAGAGCTGGGATTCCACACTCAGGTCCTCCCAGGGTTTTAAGTTGAGTATTCATATGGTGGGGTCTGCCTGCATAAATAGAAATATTCTCTCATCCTTTTACTAGTCATCAAGCTTTCTCTTCAAGAAATACTACACATTTTACAAATCCAAGGGGGCAGGCCCAGTTAGATAAGAGTCTGCCAGCTCTGGCGCTGGCCACGTCTGTTGGCCGCTGGATTGGCGTGAGGAATCGGTGGTTTCCCCCCAAACATAGACGAGGTGCCAGAATGGAACAGCTGCTCTGCACCTTGCAGGGGTCGAGATAGTTGGTCTTGCGAATGAGTTTTTTCAAATAATGACCTTGTTCAATGTGGGATATTAAAGTTTATTTATTTGTTTGTTTTTTAACCCAGTCCAACATGCTAGCAGCCCGAGAGATTTGGAGGTATTAAACATTCCTCCTCAGCTTCAGGATGATAGCTGACAAACAGATAACCATAAGATATTGAAAACAACAAAGACATGAGGGGAAACTTGAGCCCTGGGGGATTAATAAGTAACTGAGGAGTAGGAGTGTGTGTGGTCAATGACAGATCCCTGGCAGGCTCATTACTTATGCTCCTGCGGAAAGCCAGGAGGGACAAGCAAGACTCCTGTGATTCTGTGATTCCTAGTCCTTAAATGCTCCCAGATGCATGTAACAGGGTGTTTATATTCTCTTAGCAAAAGAAGCATTGTTCCAAAATTGTGAACAGTGGTTGAGTTTGGAAAGATTGTGTGTAGTCTAATCTAATCACTAGCTTTGTCAACCTCCTTCACACTCCCTCCCTCAGGAGGCCTCACTGCCCAGTGTGTTCTGTGGTTCTCAGTCTGTGTCACCCTGAGCCCTCATGTCCCATGGAGGTTGTTCTGGGGCAGCCGGGTGGGAGCAAGCAGGCGGGTTCCCAGGCCCCCTCCACCTGCTTCCTTGAGAGCAGCCCCACACTAACCTGCTGAGTATATCAGAGAACCACGAAAAATTTTGTCTGGGTTCTTACCTCCAAAAAAGAAACTTCAAGATCAATGGTGCCATAGTGTTTGCATCCATTCACAAGTTGTTTTTTCCACTCAGTGGTATGCTTTTGAAATATAACCGTGTTAATATATGTAGATAGAGTTCAATCATTGTAGAATATACCACAGTGTATTCGTTCCCCTGCTGATGGATATTTAAATGGTCTCCCATTTTTCACCATCTTCCATAATGCTTCAGTGGAGTTGAGGGCATTTTCCGTATATACAATGGATGGTGTACTCTAAGCTGGACAAGGAGGGAAGGGACAGCAGAGGGGCAGATGGCTGGTGAGAATGTGGGGGCAGTGGAGTAGTTGGGAACTGGGAGCTGCATAGATGCAATAAAACCAGGTCCCCCACGCAATAAAACTTTGACCTCCCCAGTCAAAGCAGGTCTGTGAGCTAGAGGACCCAGAGGTGGCACAGAGTAAGCAAGGATGAGACCCAGAGTATGACCGGGAGAATGGGCAGCTGAGAGTAGAGAGGAAGATGAGTCCGTCACACACCTGAGAGGCCAAGGTGTTAGCTGGGTCATTTGCTGGGCATTCTCGTTTGCTCCCTCAGCTCCACTCTGAGTCCTCAGCCCTGCTATGTTCCCCAGAGGCTGGCCTTTAAGTACTGTCTCAGTGCCTGTGCCCTTGCCCTTGGCCTCTGACTGAGAGGCTACACAGCCTGTACCGTGGAAGGAGTAGAAACAGGACGTCCATCCCCAGCCCTTCCCGCAGTCCCTGCAGGTGGGAGGTCCCTGCAAGTGGGTGGCATCCCTCTGCTGCAGCTCCTTTCCCTGCCATTCATGCTTCCAGTTACAGTAAACACCCCCTCCCTTTCTCTCCCTTGCCTGGGGGCCTGCACGCCCTTCTTGGGTTTCCTCTGTGCCAAGAATCATTCTTTTGACCTCTTTTCTTCTATTAACCTGTTTATGTGTGCCCTCTCTTTCCTGCCAATCTCATGGATACCGAAATCCCTGAAAATGATGACAGGAGGAGGGTAGGAAGTTGTTGAGTCAGGTGCTAAATCCTAGTGAGGGGCAGTGTCTGTAAGTCTACATAAAATGAAACCATTTCACATTTTATAACTATCCTTTAAAACCGAAATCCGTGCCTAATTTTTTTTGTGAATTGCTAGTGTTAGCACAATGTCTGACATGTAGAAAGCATTTTAAAATGAAAATAAATTGAATTGAATAGGACTAAATTAAATTAAACTGAATTGAATTGAATTTTACTGAATAAATGAGATGCTAATTTTGCACATTTTAAACATCATGGGTGAACCCCCCAGCATATGGTTTCTAAAAGCTTCATGAACATCAAATAATAAATTAGATCAGGGATTGAGTTTCTGAAATGAATAATGAATAATAAATGTTTGCTTATATTAGCATCTTATGTAGAAAAATGTTGAGGTCATGAAAATTTTGTGGTAAATTCAGATCCCCTTACACCTTCAGGACTCACTTTCTTGATATTGTGAGCATTCTGGCTCTTGGAAAACTTTCCTTTCTGTCTCCAAGGCAAAAAGCAACTTATAGTACTTTCAGAATATGTAATTATTCATTTGAAAATAATTTTGATAGACATATATCTATTATATTTGCTTGAATTATAATACTAAGTATAAAAAAACAAAATAGAAAATCTTGTTTTAATTTGAGTTGTAATCAATCTAAGATACTGTGTGTTAAGTCTTTGTTCAATAGGAGTTAAACCTTTTCTGGCATCACACGGTGATTATTCTCCTCAAACAGTAGATTGTAGAGATAGTTAACCAAGGGGAAAATACAAAGTAAACATAGCTCAATTTGCATTTGGTCTTTTTTTGGAGGCGGGGAGGTGTTTCCTCTTTTTTTTTCCTTTCTCCAAACACTGAACATGTAGTAGTGTGACTCTATCCCTGTGGCTCCCATTGTCTGTACATACATGGAGTTGCCGATTATTTGAAAAGCATTTCAAGTCAGAGCTTGAGATTGGGCCTTTCATGCCAAATCAATGACAAGGACTAATTTGGTGTTGCTGAAATCATTTATTCAATTCTTCATATACTATAACAAGAAAAGTAGTTTTAAAGCAAAAGATATTGTTGGCATTTATGAAGAAGAAATTCTAACTGTTCTAATGCAGCAATAAAAGTTCCTACCGGCAATCTTGATGTGGGGTAGCCCCTATCATAAAAAGTCTAGAGCTAGTAGCTCGGCAGGTTTTAACATGGGACAAATGAGGGGACAGTCTGGAGTCAAAGACGATGCCTCCATCCTGATTACAATCTCAGAAATGCGTTCAGCTGGATATCAGAGGAGCAAGAACTGTGTGGTCCCGGCTAGGATGCTTGACTGGGATGACTTCATCTCCTTCATCTCCTATGCCAGCTCCCACGGATGAGTCATAGCTCCTGGGGGCTAAGTCAGGGGGCCCTGGGGAGTGTGCTGGCATGGATTAGTGATGTCTGCCACTGCAGGCTAGGGTGGGGGAATGGCAACGTTGAGGATGTGGTAGAAATAGCAGAATTTGAAGTCGGAGTACCAAGGTCAGACTCTTATCTCCATCTCTTGTTAGCTGTACGATATCTTGGGCAAGTCACCCATTCAGCAATCTCAGTTTTCTCGTCTATCAAATGAAGATAATAACAATTATCAAGAAAATTAAAATCAGTATCACAGAAAAGAAGTAAAGTGCAGCTTAATTTGTAGTTGTTGCTGGTGTGTTTTGCCTATCCCAATCTAGTGTTTCCCCCCTTTAAACCCGTGATATTTTATCATTTCTGTTGCTCTTTTGGCAATTAATTGCCAACTACCTACCAACCCACACTAGCGTATTGTATTCCTTCCCCATATCTTATCCTTCTGTGCTGCCGACGCTGTGCAGTCCACGCCTCTCCTGTGGCAGGCAATCCCTAAGTGTCTGTTTATTGGATGAATGTGAACATATTACTAATAGCATTTTTAAAACTCCAAATGTTGGCAGGGAGATGAGTCGTAACTTCATATTTTATTTGAAAGGATGCATTTTGTGTTTTATTTGAAAGCAGTATTATTATTTTATGTTCATAAGATCATACTTTTTTGTTTGTTTGTTTAAATGGACTTTATTTTCAAGAAACTGAGCTGCTCCCCATGCTCATTCAGTTGCCATGGGCCAGTTTGCAGAGGGTGCAGGCAAATGTGCCTGGTGGGTGAGGCACGAGGAAGGGGCCTGTATTTCTGTGGGCAAGCCTGCTGACACCTGTGGGTAGGTCGCACTTTTGGGGCTGACCAGTAGGCAGGGGCCTGGGTTTGCCTGCTTCCTCTGCACAGCACTGACACTTTTTATCCATCTCCTTACTTCTTGAAAATCCCCCCTTCTCTTTGCTGACACTGGACTCAAAGGATCATAGACTTTTAAATGATTTCCTTAGTGACAGCCCTGGCCATAGCATCAAGCCACCCAGACTCAGTGTCCAGTGTTCTCTCCACTGTTCAATGCTTTTAAAAGCCAGCTCTCCCAAGAGTTCATTGCGCTTCCACATAAATCATTTCTTCTAGCTTGCTGGAAAGTTCCTTGGCTTTCTGCTTATCACTGCAGGGACAGTTATTTTCCTGTTGCTGCTGCCAAGCATGTTAACAACATGTTTCTTCTTTCTGTGGTGACAGGCACATCTCATCGTCACGAGTAGAAGCCCCTCTCAAGAGGAGGCAGCAGACTCCGCATACTTTGTCGCCCATGCTGCCCTCGCTTCTGGGAGGCCCGAGCACCACGGTGAGAAGAAGCCCTCTCTCCTCCTGTCCCAGGCATCTGGGTCTGCAAACCAGCTGCTTTCTAGATAAGTAAACAGGTGGCCAGAGTTGTGACACAGGCCTTCCAGAGAGCCTTCCTTGTTTTATCTCATCATCTATAGCTAGGCTACTCTGCCGATTTCCACAGTGTCCTTTGGTTTCTATGCCCCCCGCCTTCCTCTAATCCTTGACTCTTAAATACAGCTAATCTTCATCCAAACATAGCTATTAAGAGGCCCAGAGAATCTGTACTGGGCTTACAGGGAAATCTGCTCTGCTTTCAAAGGTGATCTATTTTTAAAGATTGTTGTGATGCTACTGTGGCAACAGCTCTGGCCTGTGGGCAAGCCGGCCTCAGACTCTCTCAGGGCTGAGCTCTCTCAGGATGAACTTACACAGCTTCAGGATTCCAGAAGGAAGCTGCCATTTATGGCTCATAAAGTTTTTCTTATCCCCACCTAATGGGTAGAGCAGCGAGCTTCAGAGATTCTTTAATCCACCATCCTGGCTCAGAGCATGCAGAGCATACAATAAGCCTCTATGGATAGAAAACACATACTAGTGATTTTTTTTTTTTGGTCAGAATATTCAGAAATGGAGTATAATTCATAAAGAAGACCTAGGGGTATATTCCAAAATATCAGATAAAAATAATTACGTACTGAGTAAAATAAGGTCCAATGTGTCTGAAAACATAAAATCAGTGTCTGGAAGGCTTGGGTTGATTCTGGAAGCGGGAGTCAAGCTAAGACGAGGAGGCCAGCATGTGGGAGAGGATGAAGGGAAAACCTCTATAAGCAGGCTGGTCTGAGAAGATCCACAGGCCAGAAGGGGACCTCCAGTCCACAGAGGAGCTGATGAAGGGGGTACCACGTTCATCCATGTGTCCATCCCACCTTGCACATCTCTCATTCTGGCCTCCTGGAGCTTGAAGCACTTTTGCAGATCTGGAGGAATCTGCCTAGGGATGGAGAGAGGAGGCAGGTGACCTTTCTGGTCCTCCCTCCCTAGAACATTCTAACACAACAATCAGGTTTGCCTTCAAAACCTTCAAAGAGAGAACATTTTGACCAACTTTTTGGTGCCTAAAATTCATTTAATAGGAGGAAAGAACCTTCTATTTCATAGCTATTAATGAAACACCTAAAATGCAAATACATGTTTGTTTGATGGAAACCCCTTGACTAGCAGGAGTCACAAATATAAATGTACAGGAACCAAGCAAGCAATGTGAGTGAAGTAGGTGGTTACCAGCAGCCAGCATAATTATAAGTGGCAGCTAACTGTTGCCTGTAGTGCAAGAGAGATGACACAGAGTGGTGAGGACTGTGGCAAACTAGAGGGTCCTGATACTTAGCTCTGGCCCATGTCAGCCATGTGGAAGGCAGGTCTATATTGGAAGATACTTCTGCTTTTTCAAGAGAAGGCAGAAATTTGGATTTTGGTGTGAAATCTCCAATTTTTAACTGGTGGTAACTAACTCAAATATGTTTAAGGCTCTGAGTGAGTCAAAACAAGTGTGAGGGTTGGAACCATGACTTCTGACCTGGAAAGCAGGGGTGTGAATAGGTGGTTGTTAGATCCTTCCTGTTTTTCTTGGGGACTCATGGGTTAAGACAACTGGAGGGTTCTGAGCATTTGACCTGGTGGGCTGGGGGGAAGAAGTGTGTATTCCTGAGCAAATACCGAACAGAGAGAGGAGGCTAAGGCCAAAAGACCATCTTTTTGCCTAGTGTCAGTGCACTCACCTCCTGAAGGTATGAATTGGGTAGGGACCTGTAGATATTGTGCCCTAAAATGTTTTTGTCCTGTAGCTGCAAAGTTAGGCCACTCTGCTTGGCACGATTTACAGAATCAGAGACAATCCAATTTGAATCGTATATTTTTAAAAAACTTTCCAGCCTAAACATAGTGCTGGTATTGCCTCCCCTGTAGATTAAGAATGATAGTGATGCCTGCTTGATACAGATAATGTGCGTGAGGAGTCAATGACCTCACGCGGTAATAATAACTAATGCTTACATAGGGCATACCAGCAATGGTTCCAACCACATGACGTCTATTAACTCAAAAATCCTCACAACAACTCTATGAGATAGTTACAGTTACCCCCGTTTTTTGGATGAAGAAACTGAGGCACGGAGAGATTTGGTAATTTTTCCCATAGCTGGGGAGTGGCCGCATTCTCTTCACGCCGAGTCATATTCTAGGGACTGGCACTGCACGCGTCCCCTCTCCTGCCTCACCTCTCCCCCTTAGGCCCGCCAAAGAGTCCATGGAGTGTGGGGCACACAAGGGACCAGAAGAGGGAAGGCAGCCCCAAAAAAGGTTTTGGAGTGCCCAGGGGAAGGGCTGGGCCCAGGAGCATGTGGAGGGTCTCAGTTCATCCTAGGCCCCATGTCTCTTCAGCAGCTCAGGGCATTTGGTGACCTGTACCCAGAAAGCTCACTTGCCAGTCAGAATTGAAATATGTAAGGAACGTAAGGTAGAGGGATAAGAAGACAACTTCCCCCAGGACCAGGGAGTTGGGACTGATAGTGTTACAGATCAGGACGTGGGGGGCGGGGGCAGCTTCTGCTTGTGGCCCAGGGGATTGGTTGCTTGAAGCATAGGCAAAAGGTGGCAGAGAGAATCAGAAGCAAGCAGGAATCGTAATAATAACAACAACTACAACAACGACAACAACTGCAGCAGCAGTTGAGCACCTCTTGTATGCAGGTGCAAGTATGTCCACAAAGATGCTCATTTAATCCTTTTAACAACCCTTGGTGACAGGACATGAGCTCCATTTTATAGATGAGCTCACACAGCCAGCTCTTCCTAGCAGGGAGTTCCATCAATCTAGAGAACCTTCTCTCTACTCATTGCTCTACCCCAAAAGGGCAAGAGTCCCCGTCAGTCTGTAGGATGCTCCTAGACATGCTTCTCAGATTCAGCATCTACCAACCAGAAGCACCTGAAACATCGACCACCTTGCTGCTGTTAGGAAGAAAGTTTACCGAAGCCTTAAAGGGGAGTAAATGCTACGTGAGCAGACTGGGCAGAGCAGCAGTGGGATAGAAATAGATGCTGATTATCCAGCAGCAACATGAAGCCTTGGGACAGGTGCAGAAAGAAACACAAGCCTCACCCCTAAGGCTTCAAACAAATCACCTAAAGGGGCAAGTCAGAAACAAGTAAAAAAGCAAGAAGAAACCTCAAACTAGTCCTACCTAGTTTGAAACCTAGTTTGAAAACTGCTGCTGTTGGAATCCTTGTTCCCTTAGTAGCAAATGTGGGAACGGCTGGAAAATGAGGCCACCAGGCCAGCACATGTTGCATGTGGGGAATCGGAAGTGAGACAGGCACCACCTAGCCAGGGGCTGCAGCGGGAGCCTGGGGTTGTGGGGGGGGGATTTCCATTGTCTTTTATGTCATCTCTCTGCTGTCCCCTCATGTGGCTGATGCCCGCACAGCAGGAATGAGAAAAACTCACTCAGGGCTGAGGTCTCTCCAGGCCTCTGCTGCCTCCCACAGGGGGAAGTGAAAGGGGGTGATTTGGAACTTATCTTTGTCTAACAACTAAATGGAGACAAGATCCCTCAGACCTCTCACCAATGCGGAACTTTCTGACCTGGTCTTTGATCACTTCTGGTTCAGAAGTCCTGGCCAGATCCCATGGCAGCATGTCTGCAGGTTCCGCTGGGCGCTGAAGGGGGTTCTTAGCTCTGCTGTCCAAACCTGTCTGTGCTGCGTACAAAGACCTTTAGAGGTTTGTTTTGGGGCTCTTTTTTTTTTTTTTTTTAAAGAAAAGAATCTTTAGTGAGAAACATTTCTCATTTGCAGATTCTCGATGGCCTGCTTGCATCCTTGCTGCATGCCCATTGAAGGCATTGCCCTGTAACAAACAAAACCCTACTGCCAAGAAGCAAGTGTTTTAGGCTCCATGCTCAAGCCAATCCCTTTCTCTGTGCCTTCCCTGCATTCCTTATGCAGACAAAACTGCCCTAGAAGTCAGGAAGGACTGTGACTGTATAAAGATTCCCAATTCAGGCTCCTGGAATGTCACTAACCTGAGCCTGGCTAGCTTCCTAGCACAGCCATAGACAAACTTGGTATTAGCAGCTCTCCCAACCCTGCTAAGTGTTCAGGGCATTGGCTTTGTGTTTATAACTCTTCTAAAGGATATTAAAATGAAATGGTCCAAAGCCAAGTACATTTCAGTATAAACCTTTGAGAGGCAGAGTGCACTGAGTGTAGGCGGCCTTGTTTGGAAGTGGCCCCAGCTGCAGCCTGGGCTCCAGTAGGCCAGGGAGTTCTGCAGGGCCCAGTGACAACAGAAAGAATGGGCTAGGGACAGGGGCCGAGATCCCTGACTAAGTGGATTCCCAAGATATAATTCCCTACATGCAAATATGTTTATCTCCCCAGCCAGCACTCATCCTAGCCTCTCCCCACATTTTACACAGTAGACATGAAAAATGTCACGTATCTGCAGCTGGGTACTGTACCTCTTTTTTACCTTACACGATCCTCCCTTTTCTCAAGTCTTCCCCTTATGGCCCGCCTTCTCAGATTGCCACATGCTACCCCTACCCTGTGCCCTGCTCACTGGGTTACTGATGCTCCTCGGGCCTGGTGGGTCCCAGAGAGACTGGAAGTCAGGCATCCCCTGGCAGACACAGGTGCCCAGATCCTGTGGGCCCCTGCCCGGTAACATGGCCACCTGGGAGCAGCCACAGTCAAGTGTCCTTCACCTTCCTGTGCCCTCCTTAGCTGCCCCTGCTGCCTTCCTCACCCCACCTCCAGCCTGAGCCTCCAAGATGGGGCTCATGGCACAGTCCTGCTGGCAGGCAGGGAGAGTGAACCATTCTTGGCCATTCCCTGCTCGCCTGTCACCCCCTGCAGCCCTGCACGCTCTGAGAGAACCTTCCTCAGTCCCTTCTCGGGGCCCGTTTCTTATTACAAGATGCCCAGCCAGCCTAAGCGTGGCTGCCTCTGAGTTCCCCAGGCAGCTGTCAGCATCTGGGCCTGCTCTGTGCCCCTCAGGGAGCACGGGAAAGAGGGGACGCAAGAGGGCAGTGAGGTGAGGCCCAGACAAGGGCAGGGTGCCTCTTACTCTGTTTCCACTAGCGTTAGGAGGATCCCCTCTCATAAACTCCTGGAAGTCACCTTAGAATCATCACTTCTGGAGGACTGGGGTCCAGGGTCACTCAGCACGTTAGAGGCAAAGCAAGGCACACTTACCACACTCCAGAACCAGGGAGGTAGGAACACCCGCCCCCAGGCCTCTGAGGGTGCAGGGCGCTGAGAAGCCCTGCAGGACAAGCAGGTGGGGGCCGCAGGGGTTGGCAGCCCTCGGGGCCAGCAGAGGAGGAGCCAGGAGGCCTGTTTCTCACCCAAGTGCTGTTGGCCCCTCTTCCCAGAGGGACAGCCTGAGGCAGAACTGAAACCTTACGAAGCTTTGCTTACCAGCTGCCTTCTCTCCTCTGTGCCTGCAAGCAAAGCCTGTGGCATCTTCCTTTCTGTCCTACGGAGGACAAAGTGCATAAGGTCTATGATGACCACTCTCATAAGGTTCAAGTTTTTCACTTTTGTGCTGGCTAATGATTTGTGTTCAGAACTTCTCAGAAAAGCCTATATTATTTATACTCCCACTTGGCTTCAAAAAGGATTTTTGAGGCAGCTTATGGAAAACATACATGCATCACCAAGACAGGTGACTGGAGCCGTAGGCCTGAGGCTGCCAGAAGCCTGAGTACTACATAGGTGGCCCCGAGTGGGACTCTGAGTGGAGAGGTGCAGGAACTGGTCTGCTTCCTGGTGGTGAAATGTCCTGGTGGACACTTAAGGCAAGCAGACCCCGGTGGTGACTGAGTCCCTCACCAGGCCCTGTGGGTGCCAGGCCCTGTGCGGATGCTCTGCACATTCACACCCTGTGATCCTAACCCAGCCTGCTGCCATCGTGGTCACCTCCCATTACTGATGCAAACCTGCCCCCAGAGATGGCTGTTGACTTCCTCAGATCTCACAGCTAATGAACAGCAGCCCTGCCACTCCCAGGAGCTGTGTCAGGCCCCTCTGCGGCCCTGTGATAGTGTTCCTCTTGAAGAGGGTCTCCTATGGGGACCACTGAAGGCCTTGGGGTGAGGAAACAGTCTGTCCTGAGCTTTTCTTGTGGAAAGAGTATGTCCTCAGCCTTCCCTTGTGGCCCCCACAGGCTGGTGGCCTTGGTCAACAGCCCCCCGCAGGGTCTAAATAGGTTCAATCTGTTAAGTTTCCCGGGTGAGGGAGCTCCTCTGGATTAACGCCAGGGTAGGATTTGAGACTTTCCATTTTTAAATTCCCTGGGGTCCTTTAAAGCCTTTGCAGTTAGTACAGACTAAAGATTATTTTCTAAGACTGTTACAAAAGACAATTGTCACATTATACATGGAGGCCTCCTTCTTGATGAAAGCTGGCCTTAATGTTCCAACTCCTGCCTTAGGACAGCCTCAGGAAAATGAGCTCAGGGTTCCTGGAATTTATTTTAATTAAAAGCCTGCTGACCTCCAGTGGGCCACACTGCAATCCTGCATTCCTCTTGTTCTTTGGATGAAGCCTTGCTTTCTTTTGCCTATATACGAACATCTCCATGCAGAGTCTGTCAGGACCTTTGGGAGTGGTGTGGCTTCAAGTCCCCAGGTGGAGCCATCTGCAGAGACATTAAACCACCCTGCCCACCAAGCCACATTCCTGCCTGCTCTAACTCTTAACATTCTGTTGGAGTGAAAATGGGGAAGGATTCACAGCCTTGGAACATCTGTCCCACGAGGGTTCAAATTTACAAGCTAAGTCATGCCCTTGTGTTTTAGAAAATGACTTCATCTTCTGCCCAGGCCACTGGCATCATATTGCAGAGGATTCTAGAAGTGGTTTTTAAAGTTAGGGCTGGCAGTATGCAAGAGTGCTGAAACTGCTGGCTCTGTGTGAACCCACACCCAGCTTCAAGGTGCAACATCCGTGCCGGGACGTGGCGTCCCACCCTAGGAGCTATGACTTCCTGTCCCTCCAGAAATACTACTGTCACTTGTCCTAGATGGACCTGGGTTGCTCACTGCTGGGAGAACAAACTCTGGGGCTCAGGAAGTGACTCCTTTGCTATAGTAATAGGACTCAATTTGCTGCCTCCTCAAAGACTGGTCACGTGGATTGTAGTTCACAAAGTTAATGTTGGGGGTTGGAGGGATGGGGAAATAAGTCAGCATCTTCCAATAAAGGAGCTTTCCTGTATCTCAGATAAAGATAAAAGTGGTTTCAAATTTATAGACAGGGAGGGCACCCACCATGGACACCCTGGACCTTCCTCTGTTTCCAAGCTCTAGGCCATTCTAACATACAAGGGTCTTGATGTGAGTTTACAGGTGCCTGATGTGCGGTCAGCTTGCATGTGACGACAGCTGTCTGGGACCCCCCTGCCTGGGCTGATCCCTTGGCTAGAGACCTACCAGGAACAGAAATGGGAAAAGCACAGAGCTTTAGAAAAGCCACAGACTCAGGAAGGGAGGAAGGGAAGCTGCACCCTGAGGAGCCTGCCTCTCGAGGGCACATTCCCAGGCAAGGCCCTCACTCCTTCTGCCCAGCACCACGCCCAGCTTCCTCTCACTTCGGCAGCCGCACTGCCTCTCTCTCCTCCCTTCCTTCCTCCCTTGCTCCCACTCCCTCTTCCAGAGATCAATACGCACTAACAGGCATCCCTTTTGGAACTAGGACTAGGTGTCCTTGAGTCCGAGCTTATGAGCCATTTGTGCATTAGCTGGAATTAGGCCCTGCACCTTCCTTTCTCACAGCGTCTCCACAAGCTTAGCGCCACTGAGAGAAAGGAGCATGCTAGACTCGGGCTTAGAGGACCGGCCCAAATGGGGTGCTTTGGGGGGGCCATTAGCCTGTGACCACCAGGGGACAGAATAACGGGAGGTGGGAGAACATTATAAGAAAAAAGCTAGAAAGTCATTTTTTAGCTGTGTCCACCCGTGCTAGGGAGACTGGCTCTTAACCCAGGAGAGGGGAGGGACCCAGCCCTTCCGGCCTCCACCTTTCCCTGAGCAGGGCAGCACCGCTTCTGCCAAAGCCGAGGGTCTGACACTCAGGGCACGTTCAACCCCAGTTCCCTCCTGTGTCTTTTGCATCTGCCGGTCTTCACAGTAAGGGCCCATCTCCAGGGCAAGGAGGCCAAGATGCAGAAAAATCTTTACTCCTAAAAAGAAGTGCTCAGCTGTATTCTTTGCTTAATTCCCAATTAACCAGAGAATTAAAATATCAAGAGTACTCCATTCCTGAATATCCTCATTCATTTTAGACATGAATGTTCATCTCTGTAACGCTTTTAGAATACAAGATAAATGCCACATCATCCCCAACATTTGCTGTCATCAGATTATCAAAGTAGCCAAAGTTAATACTGAGTTTGAGCATTGACTCTGTAATGTTCTCATTAAAGTCAGCTATGAGTAAGAGAGATGTAACATTTTCCATGTGGTAGAACTTTCTCTTACCAAGACAAAAACTTGAGTAACACTCCAGACATGCATCTGCTGGTCTGGCAGTGGAGAAGCCCCATCGAAAGACAGGGGCAGGGGACCCAGTTCAGTTGACTTCTGTCTAGCTACATACTCTGGGGCCAGCCAGCACTGAGTGTGCAATTCCTGCTTCTATCTGGCAGCTGCCTAGTGTCTACGTAGAGTGAATCTCACAGGTGAACACAACTTGTTTCAGATCTAAGCTTTCTTTAGGTTGACTAGATGTGATTAGGTTGATATATTTCCCAAGTGTTTACTTCTCTCCTTTCCAAAATAGATCCCACAAATGTATTTGGATTATTTCTCAAGACCCAGGATGCTCACTGTGAATTTCAGGCATGTTGTCAGAGCCCTTGAGCTGTGCAGGGCTGTTTATCTTCAGATGGTGCAGGACTCCTGTGTCTTCTGACCATTCTCTTTGTTTTCATGTTTCAGTTCTTTCGGTGTCCCTCTGTGCTGCTTGTTGCTTCCACAGTGCCTGCTACTCAGCCTAGTATGGGTGCCCATAGCCATAATTATCAAACTGTTCCCGACATTAAAATAGTTAACATTTATTTGGCACCAGCTATGTGTGAGGCATGTTATCAGTTATTTGTGTGTATTAATCTATTTACTCCTTACAACTCCATAAGGGAGGTATTAGTTTAATGGTCCCCTTTCTCAGACAAGGAACCTGAGGTCAATGAAGAAAGGCACACAGCTAGAAGGGGCAGGGCCGGAACCTGGGTCCAGCAGCCCAACTCCAGAGCCCTCTTTACTGCTCACCCTGCTGCACCCAAGAATAACCATATTCTGCACAGGCTGGTCCAATTCTTGCTCCTACTGTGTTCCAGAGAGCTGTACCTGTAGATCATGGAGGCCTCTTTGGAAGCACCTAGCATTAACGTCATAGAATGAGAAAAATAACTTCAAGGGTTGATTCATTGGAAAAATAATAAAATAGATACAACACTAGTTGGCCTAATCAAGAAAATAGGGGAGAAAGAACAAATACAAAATTAGAAATGATAAAGGGCAAATAACCAAATATAGAGGCAATTTAGAGAAGCAAAACATAACGTTTTGTGTGCTCTACATAATACACATGAGATTTCCAAGTGGAAATGTCAAATAAATCACTGTATATATGGGCTATAATCTTCCCCACCAAACATTATGCAGTTGTCATGTGTCACCATGAGAAAATCTCCAACGGGTGCTTCAGTTGGAGTACCACGTCTCCTGGGGGAGGAAGCAATCACATTTTCCCTTACTACAGCAGGGGTCAGCAAACTTATGCCCCATGGGCCAAATCCAGCTCACCACTTGCTTTTGTCAATAAAGTTTTATTGGAACACAGCCATGCTTGTTTATTGATGTATTGTCTGGCTGCTTTCATGCTGGAACAGCAGAGTTGAGTAGCTGCAACAGAGATTGTATGTCCTGCAAAGCCTAACATACTTACCATCTTGTCCTTTGCAGAGTAAGTTTGCCAACCCCTGTGCCAGAGCCCTATAATTTTTCCAGTTTCAGACTAATTTCTGTGTTAATTTCTTGGTCCAGGATTTCCAAACCAAGTAGGTGGTACACATTCAGACCACCCACATGTATATGCTGTAAGTATGGTGTCCTCGTTTCTTTCAGATATTCTTTTTCTAGCCACAGCTCTTGATGGACAACCATGAGGCCACACCTCAGATCAGTGTAATTTGCATTTTAGGGATTCCTGGCTGTCTTAGTCCATTCTGGCTGCTATAACAAAATACCATAGACCGAGTGGCTTATAAACAGCAGAAATTTAATTCTCACGGTTCTGGAGTCTGGGAAGTCCAAGATCAAGACTCCAGCAGATTTGGTGTCTGGTGAGGGCCCCGCTTCCTAGTTCATAGACGGCAGTCTTTTCACTGTGTCCTCACATGGTGGAAGGAGCAAGGAAGCTCTCTGATGCCTCCTTTCTTGTGGAGGAGGGCTCCATCCTTGTGACTTAATCACCTCTGAAAGGCCCCACCTCTTAATACCGTCACCATGGGATTGAGGATTTCAACATATGAACGTTCAAACCATAGCACTGTCTATATTCGTTTTCTTTTGCTGCATAACAGATTTGTTTAAACACTCATTTATTAGCTCCCAGTTCTGTGGGTCAACAGTCTGGTCCAGTAAGGCTGGCTTCTTGGCTCAGGCTAAAATCAAGTTGGCCAGCTCTGTTCTCATCTGGAGCTTGGGGACCTTTTCCAAGTTCATTCCTGATATTAGCACAATTCAGTTCCTTGCAGCTGTAGGACTGAAGGTCCTGTTTTCTTGAAGGCTGTTGGCCAGCAACCTCTCTCAGCTCCTTCATGCCACTCTTGCTCGAGTCCTTTCACCATGGCCTGCCCCATCTCAGCAACAAGCAACATCCTTCTCGTCAAATCCTTCTTGGGCTTCCAATCTGCCTGACTGTCTTTTCTACCACCAGCTGGAGAAAACTGTCTGCATTTATAGGGCTCCTGTGATGAAGTGCAGCCCAAGGGATAATCTTACTTTCTTAAAGCCACCTGTGCCTATAACATACCCTCATCACAGGAGTACTGTATCATCATACTCACAAGTTCCACCCATAACCAAAGGGGAGGGATTGTACAAGGGGTCACTGGGGGCATTGTAGAGTTCTGCCGGCCACACTGGCTTTTTGCAGGGAGGCTAATTCAGCTTCCTACTGCAAATGGGCCTCAGGCCTCATCCCCAGCCCTGCCCAAGCTTGGAAAACCCCAGTACTTAGGGAATATCTTTTTCTAATACGCTCATGGGCCATTCAGCTGCAGCTCCCACTCACGGCTCTAGCTTTCAGTTCCCTCCTCATTTTCCATACCTGAGGTTTTCCTTTTCTTGCCTTCAAGATTAGCATGTATTCAAAAATATTTTTGTTCTATTATAACCAGTATGTTGGGGTATTTGGAATGGTTGGGGTTTCTTCCCTCAGCAGCATGTCAATGATATTTTCCAGATTTTTCATGTTGTAGAAATATGTCCCAAGATTACAGTGAGAGTCCATTAAAATAAGTGGACCCTTGGGGTCTTAACCTCAATGAGGAGTGACCCGAGTTACAGGAAGAATTAATGGTCAGTCAACCTGAGAACTTACCAGTATGTTCAGGTCTGAGGGATAGTTTCTCCCTTTGCATGAACTTTGCTTTATGTGTCACTGGGAAAGCTAAGATGTATGAAAATTAAGGAAAATAAATTGCCATAGCCTTCTGAGGCCCAGATTCTTTCTGATAAAACAGGCAGATTAATGGGCAAAGGGAAGTCTCCTTAACTGATTTTTCCTATCCAAATACTTATTTTCAAATAGTTCACCACCACTAAAAGCATATTTGTTCTGTTTCCATTTCAAATCTGTGAGCAGTTTTCAAAGTTGTTGTTCTAATGCTTTTCTTCAGATGTGGCTGAGCAGTATTTTCAAGAGAGCATGACTCATCTTAAGGATTCTGAAGGGCCAGGGAGAGCCAAATTTCTTTCAATTCAAGATGAATTTTGCCATTTTCTACAAATGACTGGACAAAAAGAGGTAAGTGAGTTAGATCGCAATTGTCTGGTTATTCACAGGGGTGACCCAGTTGATATCCAAAGGGCTACCCCTTCAGTCTGCAACCATCCATTAAGCACCTACTGTGTGCAAAGCATGTGCCAGGCTCTGGAGGGACACATAAATAAGGCCAGGTGGCCCCTGTCCAGCAGCTTTCAGATACTTGCTCTTAGGAACTGTGGAACTGTTTATGAGAATGTAGATAGTCGTGCCCCCCTGCAAAAGATCCTAGAGAACTAGAAGCCTTGAGGGCCCAGTGGACAGACCCTGCTTATTGCAGCCTGCAGTTCTGGCTGGGAGAGAGTGTGGCACTTAGTGTGTATGATTCCTCTTTTCTCATTTTGGATGATGGATGAAACTTGCATATCTAATGAAAACTCCACACTGCAGAAGTTACAGCTCACTCTCTTTTACCATTGATCTGTAAAGGCATGCTTTACATGCTTTATAAAATGGAAGGAGAACCAGCGTTTATATTCATTGGTAATTAAACTCTTGGGAACTTATTCCCTGCAAAGCCTAACAGCTACCAGGAAGCCACATACTGTGGCTCGATTTTTATATATGTTTGTGTACATATACATACATATATAAATGCTCAAGTCCCCTGTACGAAATGGTGTACTATTTGCACATAACCTATGCACATCCTCCTGTATACTTTAAATCATCTGTAGATTACTTAATACAATGTAATACAATGTGATGTAAATGCTATGTAAATAGTTGTTATACTATATTATTTTTATTTGTATTATGTTTTATTGTTGTATTATTATTTTTTATTGTTTTTTTCCCCAAATATTTTCGACCCGCAGATACGGAGGGCTGACTGTATATGGGGTTTTTTGTTGTTGTTGTTCAACTCTAACCTATCATGGCAAATCTTGGAGATGAAAAACTTCTTATTTCCCTTATTTCTGTAGACCTCCTTCAGGACAGCTCTTCCCTCATCCTTAATCACCCACCTCTCTCTCAGTTAGGAATGCAGACTTTCCTCTAGATACACCCACGTTTCTCAGGCCAAAGTAGCGCTGCAGTCACCATGACAAGTAGAGTTTCACTATTTTTCTGGGTCACCCACCCAAGGAAAGAGGGGCCCCCCAGAGGCCTCAGACTCCCTCTCCCCCTCCCACCCATCTCTAGAAGTCTTAATGGGGAGTGCTCAGGTTAGAAGAACAGGGCAAGTCTGCCCAATCAAGCCTCACCCATCCGGTCTCTCAGTCATTTTCCCTCTAAAATGTGTCTTGGCCGCATCCCTTGCATTCCATCTGCAGCCCGCCGCTCCTCACCTCTCGCCTGGACTGCACTAGCCAGCTCCCGCCTCCCAGCTGCTGCTTCCGTGCTTGCCCTTTCCTCATCCACTCACAGTAAGGACACCACGCTGATCTTCCCAGAAAGCAAATCTGATCGGTGAACACCCATTTGTAAAACGCTCCCCTGGCTCCTCAGTGCCCTTAGGATAAACCAGAACCCCTACATGGCCCATAATACCTTCCACGACCTGGATTCCACTGACATTTGCAGCCTCGTTTTTTGTACCGCCACCCCCGCCCCCGCTCCCTAACCCGTGCTCCTGCCACACTGGCCTTTTCTCATTCCCACTTCCGGGCAGTGCCAGCTTTTGTTTCCTCCCCCCGGAAGGCCCTTCCCGGTTGTCTCCAGGCTAATGTCAGCCCACCCTTCAGTTCTCTCCACCTGCCCTGGTTCCTCTCCCCAGTCCTCCTTACGAGTCCTCACTATTCTTCCTTACAGAACCTCATTTGATGCCATCAGTTATTTGTACATGTACATTCCTGTGGAGGTTTGATGTCTCTCTGGTGACTAGACTGAGTCCGTGAGAGCAGGGACCCTCTTCCCTGCGGTGAGGAGTGCTGAGCGGACGGGTGGTGGGTGTTTGGCTACGGGCCAGCTGACCCCTCTGACTGCCATGGGCCGCGCGCCCATTCCCCCGTTCCTGTCTGGCTTCCTGCCATGGTGTCTGTTGCTGAGGCAGCTGATGCCACTGTCTCTGGTGCTGTGCCTCACTGCCCTCCTGCAAGTCACCCAAATCCGTGTTGATCGAAAGATGCACCTCACTCTTCCACACTGCCCTTGGAGACTTTAGCAAACGGGCTCTTTCCATGCCAGGGTCACTGCCAGCCCATCCAGTGCCCTTGTGAGAATAGGAAAAGCTGCTCCTTCCTCAGGTAGAGCCAGTGCTCTAAGCCGTCTAAGACCTAGTGCCCTTCACTCCCCTCCGTTAAGCTTTTCCTAACTATCAGAGGCTCTGTTTCCTATAAACCCACGACGCATCTCTCCCATTGCCATCTCGACTTGCCGTTTAACTTCCTGCACATCCGTCTCTACCTTCCCCAGCCAGGCTGCAGACAGCACTGAGAGCTTCATTTAGGAAAAGGAGTCTCCGCTCTTCTATCCATCACTGGCTCCTCAAAGCCTAGCAGACGGTTCCCATGGAAAAGTTCCCAAACCCAACACTTCCATCAGTCTAAGTCCTTGCTAACAGATGTTGGGAGACGTGATATGCGTTACCTTCAGGCAAGTCTGGATTTGAATTCTAGTCCCTCATGTACCTCCGTGGGCCTCACTCAGCAAATTATGCAATCACTCTGCCTCTTCAGGGATTCCTCTTTCCATCTAAGAAATTGATTTCTGCCTCATTAGCACCTTTATGTGGTTCCCCCACTCCACCCCAAGCCCCTAAACATAGCGTTGCCAATAAAAGGATTAAAGGTTTTGCTAGCCCTTCTGTCTGTAGAGCGCTTTCGGGACACCTCCGGGGCTGTGCCAGGGGTAGCATCTTCACTGGTCCCTGCTTTGTTTGGTGGTTAGATTCAGCCTTCCTGTTCTATAGCTGTAACTGTGCTTTCATGGAGAAGATTGTGGAAGAATTTCTGGAGAAAATGTGGGAGTTTTACCCCTGCATGTCTTGGTGTCTGAAGAAATTAATATTAGAAAATATTGTGTTCTGACCAACTCATATTTTTTATTCCATGTTGGTATAGACAAACTGGGTAAACCAAACAAAATGTCCCGTCATGTTGGAATGTTTACTTTTGGTTTCCTAAACTATTTCCTAAGAATAGGAAAGCCTGGAGAATGTTCTGGATGTTCTGTAAGTAGATAAATTGCCAGGGAACACTATAGTTTTCACTTCTGTAGGAAAGGCAGTGTGTACAGACGAGGGGTGTGGAACTAAAAAGTATTAAAATTATTGGCTGGATTCAGATCTTAGCTACACCATTGCTGAGTGACTGGCTCTGAGCAAGTTTCCGGACTGCTCTGTGCCTCAGTTTCCTCCTCTGCCCAATGAAGATTAAAATTGTACCTCTCTGAAGAAGGCAGTGGGAATTAAATGAGATCACACACATCAACTCTTTAGTACAGTTCTGGACACACACGACTCGATACTTGGTAGCTTTTGCTCTTAACTTCTCAATGAAAGTGGACTCCTGTAATAGCTGGATTGGGTTTTTGCCACCAGATGTCCTTTATGCATTCTCTCTTCACAGTTTATACCTCTCCCCAACACATCCTTTCCATCTCCTGTTCCACCAGAGGAGAGTAGGCTCAGCTCATGAGGCTACTAAACCCATTCCTATAAAAAGTGAAAATGTACATCAGTTATGTAATTTTCTTAAGAGGCACTGATCCTAATCAGCCTTTGAACTTTTTCACCAGACAGCTTTTTGTTCATTTCGCAGAGAGCAACCTCGATCCTGAAAGAGTCCCTGGAAGCCAAAGTGGGAGCGTTTGGCGATTTCAGTCCTGAGGTGGCAGAGACATACCGGTTCCTGAGTGGGGCGGACCTGGCGCAGGGGAACCACAGTGGGGCCCACAGGAAACTGAAGAAGGTAAAGCTGGAGCCGATACTAACGCAAGGCTGGGCTCTCCCTCCCTCTGCACCGTCAATTTCTCTCCCTCCACCGTGCTCCCTTAAATGAAACTTTGTAAGTGGCTTGTTTAGGTAAGACGACATCACTTTTGTGGTAGATCTAAGCTAACACTTTTTGGGTAAAAGATATAGTAATCCTCTTAGACATATATATTTTTAAAATGAATTATCAAGTAATTTTACCATGCAAATATTTTTTATTTTTACATAATATAATGTATCAATCTTTAAGTTTTATTGTGTATACCAAGCTTATAGAAGAATTCTTTTATGTTTTCTTCTATTATTCCTTTTTTTAAATTTGGAATTTATTTGTGTGGATGGCATGAGGTGTGCATCTACTGGTGTCTTTTTTCCAAATGGCTACCCAGTTGTCCAGCACCGTTTCGTTAAGAAGCCCATCTATGCTCCAGTGATTTAAGATAACACCTTCATCATATACTGAATTTCCATATGTACTTGAGTCTATTTCTGGATTTCCATTCTATTCCCCTAGTCTTTCGGTTTATTCATGTGCCAGGATCTTACAGTTTTAATTATAGAGATTTTATAGAATAATTTAATATGTGGTAGGACTAGACACCCCTTATGGCTTTTGGGGGTTCTAGATATTCTTGCATGTTTATTTTTTTCTACATGAATTTTTGCATTAATTTGTCTAGCACCATAAAAAGTTTGCTGGTATTTTACTATATGATTTATATATAAATTTTGGGAGAACTGACATCTCTATTATGTTAAGTCATTCTATCCAAGAACAAGGGATATCTTCCATTTTTTCATGTCTACTTTTGTATCTTTCAGGCACATTTAAAAGTGTTCCTCATATAGGTTTTGTACATTTCTTATTAAGTTTACTTCTAAGCATTTTATCTTCTTTATTACTGCTGTAAATGATGAGTTATCCATTATTATATTTTTTGACTTATTTTTGTACATATGAACACAATTGGTTTCTCTGTGTTAATTTTACATACTGCTAATTGCTTAGTTCTTTTATTGTTTGAATTAATCTGAGCATTGATTCTCTTAGTTTTTAAGGTATGCTGTTACATCTGCAAATAGATATAGTTTTACATTATGTTTTCCAATTCTTATGCCTCTAATTGATTTCTCTTGTCTAATTGCATTGGCTCATGCCTCCAGTATAATAAATAATAAATAGTAATAGAGATAATAGGCATTCTTGCCTTGTTCCTGATCTTAGTGTAAATGCCTCTAGTGATTTTTCATTGAATAGATGCTGGCTTTAGAGCTAAGCTTTATGTATTTTATCATGTTAAGGAAGTATCCATCAATTTCTATTTTCATAAGTTTTTTTAATTAAAAATAAATGTTGAATTTTATCAAAGGCTTTTTCAGCATCAATGGAGATTATCAGATGATTCTTCTTAGATCACTTAATATGGTGTATTTTACTATAACACTGAACCAACCTTTCATTCCTGAAATAAATCCCCCTTAGTCATATTGAATTATTTTCTTAATGTCGTATTGTCTTAGTCTGTTTTGTGCTGCTATAACAGAATACCAGAGATTGGGTAATTTATAAAGAAAAGAAATTTATTTATCACCGTTCTGGGAAGTCTAAGATTGAAGGGCTGGCATTTGGCAGGGGCCTTCTTGCTGCATTATCTCTTGGTGGAAGGTGGAAGGGCAAGAGAGAGAGAGAGAGAGAAAAGGGGGCCAAACTCGGCTTTTTATAATGAAACCAGTCCTGAGATAACAGTGTTAATCTGTTCATCAGGGCAGAGTCCTCATAGCCTAATCCTGGCTCATTTGGCTCCACCTCCCAGCACTGTTGCACTGGAGATTAAGTTTCCAACACATGCTTTTTGGTGGACACAATTAAACCATAGCAGATGTTGATTCTGTTTGCTAATATTTATTTTAGGATTTTTGTACCAATATTTGTATATGATATTTGTTTAAATATCAATGTTATATTTGCTTCATAAAAATAATTTGGAAGTTTACCTTTATTTTTCATGCACTGAAAGAATTTATGTAGCATTAATACTATCTGGTCTTTGAAGGTTTGTGTCTCCTGTGAAATCCTTTAGGCCTGGTGCTTTTATTGTGGGGAAATTCCTTGACAATTTTCTCTGTTTCTTCTACAAAAAGTGGTCTGTTGAAGCTTTGTATCTCTAATGGGGTCATTTTGATAAACTGTAGTTTTTTAGGTAATTGTCAATTTCATTTACATTTTTAGATATATTTGCATAGGGATTTACAAAGTAGTCCCATGAATTTTAAAATTTTCCACTTTTTAACAGTTATTATATTTTCCCATTGTAATTTTGTAGCTTTGTATTTGGGTTTTCTCCCTTTTTCCTTGACTGAGTTAGTTTGTGGTTTGTCTATTTTGTTAGTTTTTTAGTTTTTTCAAAGAACTAGGATTTTAACTCTGTAGGTTTATTGTCTCCTATTCTCTATTTCATTAATTTCTGATTTTATCATTATTATTTCTGGCCTGTACCTTATTTTGTTTTGCTTTGTCGAAGTTTTTTTTTCCTATCTTTTTTTCCTATCTTCTTTCCTATCTTTTTTTTCCTATGAGGCTGAGTTGGGAATTTAATTTGTTTTTATTTTTATTGATCTAAGCGTTTATGGCTATAAATTTATTTCTTACTATTGCCTTAAATGTATCTCATATGTTATGTCTTATTGTGTTTTCATTACATTAATTAGTTTTTAAGTGAGGAAAACCTGGGAATCTCTCAGTACCATAACTGACCAAACCAAAAGAATTAACTTTAGTTCTGAGTGGGCTGTCCTATAAATCAATCCTTTTTCTCCTTTTATGACTTTTCTACTGCAAAAGGCACCAGATTTGGTAACATGTGTGGTACCTATTTTTTAAGGAGATGACACATATCTATTATTATCAGTTAGTCAATAAATAGTTACTGTGGCACCTCCTATGGACCAGTTACTGTGCTAGCCAAACCTGGGGAAAAAACAGTGACCAAGGCAAATATGCTACTTGTCTTTGTGAGTTGCCAGTCTAGCCAGGAAGGCATATACTAAATCAATCATTTTTAATAGTAATGTTACACACATGCCAGAGACACTTATGGTGAGGGGAGAGGTGAGAAGGAAAGCTTAGGGTGGCAGTTGCCCCGTGTTTCCCCATCCCTCACTTTCATGTAATCAAAGCTGGTGCTTTTTGAGTGATTGTTATACCACTGGTGCCGCGTTAAGAGATTTGTATATATTAACTCATTTAAACCCTACAGCAACCCTGAGAGTGAGTACTTCTACTCTCAGTATTTTACAAAGCAGGAAACTGAGGCTGAGAGGGAAATGTCTTGGCCTTAATCACACAGCTAAGAGTAGAGGGGAGATTTAGCACCAGGCTGTCTGTACTATACAGTGTACACTACACCATCACTGATTTTACATCATGAGCTTCTGAGTAAGATTTGTTTTTTGAACAAGGGAGTCCTAGGCTTAAAAAAAGTTTGGGATCTAATGGCAGAGAGGGAAGAATGCCAAGATCAGTACAGTAGGAGTCTTTGGGTTGCCACTGGTAGAATACAGTGGAAACTAGCTCAGGTATACAGGGGCACCTACTGTCTTGTGGTTTCCAGAGAAGGGCAGAACAGCCCTGAGTATCAGGCAGGGATGCAGCTGTGCTGCAGGAGGACCTGCAGAGGCTGGACTAATGCCAGGAGGGCTCCCTCTGCCCAGGCCTCCTCCCTGTGTCTCTCTGCACATCCTCCTCCTCCTCTCTCATGGCAGAGTCTTCCCTCAAGATGGAGATCATGGCTGCCAACACTGGAGAGTTTTACATCCTACCCCTATGCCTTTTCTTGTCTCATCTTAAAAGACCTCAGGGAAAGACCAATAGGCCTGGCTTGAATCCAGTGCCCACCCCTGGGTCAGTCAGCTGAGGCCAGGAGAGTGGTGGGCTATAAGAACATGGTGCTTTCAAGGTAGCTGGGTGGCCCAGGGTGAAGGTGGCACAGGAGACACAATCGCATAGTCAGAAGACCTGGGACAGGGTCGCTAAAGCCCCTCCCTGTTTTTGGAGCACGTGCAATGGAAACAATAGGAATGAAGCAGCCCCTTTCCTTAAGAATGTTCCAGACCAATGAGGGAGTTGCAGACTATAACCCCCCAGGTATATTATGCGCTAAGTTCCGTGCTGCAGGTACATACTGGGATGATGGGAGGGAATGGATTTAAGGAAGGTATCCAGATAAGTAGCCCTGGAAAAGAGTTTAGACTAGGAGAAACAGGAATTCCCAGGTTGGGAAATGGGATGGAAGAAGGACCCTCTGGGTCAAGAGAACAAAGTACATTTCAGGAACAAAAAGCAGTTGGGGTTGACTGGCTGTAGGGGTGCTGGTGGGGAAGATGTGAGGGTGAGTCTCTGAGGCAGTTTTGCCCGATTAAGATGCTGAGACTTGATCCTTTAAGCAAGGGTTCCAAACTGTGGCCCCCAGGCTGGATCCAGCCCTCCACCTGCTTTTGTGTGGCCCTTGAGCTAAAAATTGTTTTTACAAATGATCATTTGCAACCAATTTGATGCTAGAGGACACTAACTTTGAACTTCAACTAGGTGAAATGTTATCCTCCCCCAAAAAATGAATCTAGTCTTCTCATTAATAGAACTATATTGAAAAAAAAACTACTCATTATTATATCTTAAATTTCATCAATAAAAAAATGTGTGGAAATTTGTTCTCTCTTGTTATACAAGTACTGTACCTACCTTGTAGCCTCAATGTTGTCTCTTGGACCATAAAGCCTACAATATTTACCATCTGGCCCTTTGCAGAAAAAGTTTTCCAAACCTTGCTCTAAGCAGGTGGGAACACTTGAGGGAATTTTAAACAGGGCATGAAAGGTCTATAGTTGGCCTTTGTATTTTTAAGAAAATCACTGTGAGGCTAATGTTGGGAATGGAATGGAGCAGACCAAGAATTGACACAGAGGCCTAAGTTTCCTCATCTGTAAAATGGAGATACAGCAACACCTGCCCTCATTCCTTCCCACTGTGTTCCAGGGATCGACTGAGGCGAGTAGTGTGAGGCTGCTCTGATGAGCGCCAGACACTGCCTTAGGCTGCCGGGGAGCACTGTGCTCCCACCATTTGTACCACTGCAAAAGGGAGAGGAAGGCAGAGCCTCGTGGTCAAGGTGGTGCCTGCCAATGGGGAATCTCCACTTTCCTTCCCCTACCCCCATTTCTCCCCTGAAGAGGGTAGATGAAGTCTGGAAAAACTCTTCCAAGGGTTCAGCCCAGCCACTCAACTTCAGGCAGGGGAGGGACCCCAGATTGGTGAAGGGTGGCAAATGATGACAGAGGTACACAGAAACTTCAACAGGGCTGAGCAGAGCCACACAGACCTTCATACTATCCCCGCTGGCTCCCCGTGGGGCTGGGCTGGTGCTCGGGGCCAGGCTTGCTGCTGCTGGGGGTGGCTCATACATCATTCCTAATTTTCATGGCAACCCTGTGGGTCAGACCTGCATAGCCCTGTTTTACAGAGAAGGGACCTGAGGCTCCCAGAATTAAGTCACTTGTGTATGGGCAGATTACTCTTAAGTAAGGCCCAGCTCTTTCCTTTATGGTACTGGTTCGCCCAGTGTGGGTCTTGAGCCCCCTGGAAGGCATCAAGGTTGCCTTCCTGATCAGAGTCTCTGGGGCAGGGCCAGGGGCCCAGGGGTCTGCATGTTGGCCAGCTTCCTGGAGGGAGGCCGAAAACCACTGTTCTGGGCCATGCTGCCACCCAAGGGGCGAAAATCAGCTCAGCTTTAAGAAACTCAGATTGCATCATTCCTAAAACCTGTAGTGGAAGTTGGTGACCTTGTTTTCCTTTAGTTTGGCCTCATTAACCATCAGTCCTGAAAACAATGGCTTTGACATTTTAAAGATACCTGGCCATTCTCTCTGCCAGATTCAGAGAGAAAAGGTGGGAACATGCCTTCAGGAGGGCTGTGCAGGCTGTGGTGCACACAGTTGTCATCTCCACCTCTCCACATGTCCCCATCTGAGAACAGGGCTGGCTGCTCTGGGAACACCAGGGCACAGACGGGGACTTTAAACATGCTTTTCACATCTGCTGCTGCCTGGAGTTTCTCAAATGCCATATTTAGCACTGGGCTCTGTGAAGCCAGCAGCTTTCTAAAGCTAAACACTGGCCGAGTGTATCTCTTGTTTTTATCACAAAAACAGCTGCATCCCCCAAGTTTTCAACTCAGTAGCGGGAACCCACTGAATAGTGGCTTTCCAGATGTACCCTCCTGTGCTGAATGGTGCAGGCATGGTCCTGTGGGCATGAAAAACAAAAAACAGGAAGGTTTAGGAAACAAAGCAGACAGTGGGATTAAATTACCGGAAAGGAAACCATACTATGTTATTGATCTGTCTTTTAAAGGTTTCTGCCTGCAGGGGGAAATTGGAAAACTCTGTTGGCTCTAGATGGAAATTTCCACAGCAAAAGTTCACATACTTTTGCAACATAGAGACCTGGTTTGGTTCTAAGATGGGCATCATTGCCAGCATTTTCATCCGGGTAAAAGGCTGTGAAAAGAATTCCTGGAGGCTGTTTCATAGGCCAGTAACATCCCAGGAGTATGCTGGGCCCAAGGACAGTATGAAGTCAGGTTTGGGTCCTTTCTTAATCCATATTAGGTACTATCATTAGCGGAGTTCGTTCCACTGTCTCACTACTTTATAGCTGTGAGCATTAAACATTTCCATAAAAGAATAACAGAATTTTATGTGACCCCCTTTCTCCAAAAAATTCAAAGCCTGCATGAATCTTTCGAAGAAAGGAGATGGAACATGGTTTTTATTCATAGGTTGTATGCAAGAAAGCCAATGCTAGAAAGGTCTTCTGTGGTCATGGGTCAAGACTGGAGACTGCGTACTGGCCATCAGCTCCCTGCTGTGTTCCAGCCCTTCCTGCAACAGGCCGCATACATGGGGCCTTCTTGGAGACGGCCATATTTTATATACTATTAGTATCCTATAGTTCCATCAATGGCCTACTTCATTTTACTTTTCCTTTGGCATATTTGGTGTTTTCCTTGTTGCCCTGGATATAGCAGAAAATCCAGAGCTAAATTAGAGTCCCCACAGAGCCACCACGTCAGTGTACATTGTTTTCACGTGTAGAGCATCACTTGTCCATGATCCTGACTTTTCTAATCGTCTTTGACTAACCCATTGTTAGGCTTCAGCAGTCCACCTTTTTTACAGAGAGGAAGGTCATAATGACATTAATTTTGTATAAAAAGTCCGGTTCTTGGGTTGAGAAGTGTGCTTAAAGACTTTTCAAGGACTTATAACTTGAAGATGTTCATAAATCTGCTGATGTAACATGAGAATGAGAGCTGATAATTAAAGGGGTCAAGGTCATTCATTCTTAACCTTCTGGGGGGAAATGTGGAGCCTCCCTTGCTTGCTATTGGCTGGGTGGAAATGAGAATTCCAGGTCCCCAGGCCACAGGCTGCTCTGGGGTCACTAGCTGCAGGGAGGAGGTGCTCTCCTGAGGTTGGGCCCCCAACTACAGCACCCAGCACAGTACCCCTCCACGTGTACACAGACTGCCCACAGACATGGCCACATTTGCCGTGGACAGGCTCCTCAAATATCAGAACTCTTGCTGTGGCTTGGTGAGTGCACAATGCCTTGGAAGTTCCTCAGTGGGCCTCAAGGTCTAGAGGGGAGCAGAACTGTGGGTCTGGACAGACTGTCCCGCCCGAGGCTACAGAGGGATTTGTCAGAGCCTCGCTGGCGCTGGCTGGGGGATAACAGTGCGTTTATGGGTGGAGGGAAAGGCAAAATCTCCTACCACATAAATTCAGTGTAACCTTAAACAAGTTGAAAGAGCAATGGTCAGGAATGTTGGTGCGGATTACACAGACTTAGGAAGGACTGAGCGAGATCACTGAGCTCCATGTCAACCGGAAAATATGTCAAGAAAAGGCAGCTCGGAAGGCTCAGCCTTAAGAGAGTCCGCATCCCTTGCCCTGGCTGGCTCCGAAATAGGCACATCCAACCTTTCTACAAGAAGCAGGCTATCTGCTTGAAAAAGAAGCCTTCATTTCTATGTGGGTACACAGCAGGATTTCTCTCGATAGCAAGTCCTGCTGATGCATTTGTTTTCTAAATATTTGTGTTGCAGTTGTCCTGGAGAAAGATGATGGTAGCTTGCTCCAAGTCAGTGGCCAGGGGATGGAGCAAAGCCGTGGGGGAGTCGAGGGATGTCGGTAAGGACGTAGAGCCCACGGCACTTGGCAACCCGGAGGTGAGCAGTGAGGGAGAGCGAGGAGACGCCACGCTCCCAGGGCTGGCACCCGGGAGATACTCAGGGAGAACTTTCTGGAAGGGTCGGCTCTGTGCAGCTGTGTGGGTGGCAGCACCTGGGCCTCCCTGCCTGTCTCCCTCATCTCCCATTTCCCTGCAAAGCCGAGGACCCCGTCCCAGCTTACCCACTTTTCTCTCACGGGGGGCTCCCTGCCCACCCACTGGTGCATCGGTCCTCGGGATCAGTGCCCTCCAAGTAAGGGAGCTGCAGGGGTGTGTGAGAGACAGACAGATAGACAGAGAAAGAGAGAGGGAGACAGAGGGAGGGAGGGATGCAGGGGTGTGTTCCCTCAAACACTTGTAATTCCTTCTCCCTGGGAGCCCACCGCCACCTTCCTCTCCTGCTCCATGCTCATCCCCTGGCTGGCCCCCTGCCCCTGTGGTCTCAACTCCAATGTCACCTCTTCACAAAGCCCTTTGCTGACCCAAGTACCCTCGACCACCACCAACACCCCCTCACCCCCCTGTATTTTTTCATAACCCCATCTTTTTTTTTTTATAGCTCTTAATCCCAAGTTGTTGTGACATGTTTATTTACGTATTTGTAAGTGTCTGCCTCCCCCACCACGTTGGAAGCCCCCTGAGAGCAAGGCCCACATCTGCCCATTCTCTGCTCCGTCACTGATGTGGGCACAGGGTTGCCATGCTGCAGGTGCTCAGCAAACAACTGCTAAGGAGGGAGTGGACGTGGAGGAAGATGTGGGTCCAGCGAGGGCGAGACTGGTTTCTGACTGGCTCAGGGAAACCACCCACCACCCCTGAGTCTGTTTCTACAGGGGAGGTTTGTCTGATGAATTGTGTTTTGGTTTATCCTTTCAATTTCCCCAAGTTAGTCATTTCTGCCTGCCTTTAATGATTGGTAAATGAAAGCGTATTAGTATTTCTTTAAACACTTGCGTGTATTAAGGTTTCTGAAGTCTTCTTTCCTCTTTTTAGTGGCCTTGGGAATTGCCATGAATATGGAAGCACAATTCATGAGTTTCTGGGTAATTTCTCCTCTGTGGACATAATCTGGCATCAGATAATATGTGTATGGAAGAGTAGTGATTTCAGATCCTCAGCATTAGAGAAGTTTTCAAAAACTTACCTTCCTGCAGCTTTGTTTTTCATTTCATGTAAAGACAAAATACAAGTGATAGCATGACAAGCTTGGCTTGGATCCTTACCAGGAATGAAAAAGCATGCCTTTCTCAATTTTCTGTCATGGAGTCATGTAGTCTTGTAACTGAGATAACTCTTTAGATGCAGTCCTTACTGCACTGCCTCTGTTCATAAACAGGATGTGTTCCATCAGTACTTTCATTGTCTGAAACTCCCCAATAGAAATTATGATGCAATTCCAGGACCTTAGGCTGGAGGTCAAGGGAGGAAGGGAGACACCACCAATCTGCTTCTGCAGGGTGCTGCTGTGCAAATGGCCCTGAGTAATGACTACACATTTTCAGAGATCCAACCCCCGGCTCCAAACAGAAAAGGTGCTTCCTTGTGAGTGTGGGTATCTAACTATAGTTGTTTTTTAAGCCAGAGTGTACCGAGTCAGCTCACCCCCACACCATTGCTGCAACTGAGCCACCCCTCGGTTACGCTGGGAAGGGTATTAACTCCAGGGCACAGAGATTGGCCATAGCTAGGAAGACAGAAAACTGATGGCCCCTATCCCAGCTTCCTTGGCTCCTGGGCTCTTTAGAAACCCAGCTTTCAGACCTCAGCTTCATGTCAAAAATAATTTTTAAAGTTTGCATCAAATGCCTAAGATAATCTCTTAACTACCCTAGCTTTACGGATGTCTCCTAAGAGAAAGCAGCAAATACTGCTTCCTATTGCTGAGCTTGCCTGGATTATAACTTTGAAGGTTTTTAACACCACAATCACAATGCAACTTCCTTACCAGAGGTTTTAGTAACCGATGAATCACTGGAGCCCCATGGTCCAACCATGTCTTAAGACTCCATATAAAAATTTCCTCAGCTTGTCTGTTTGTTCACCTATTTAATCATTCATTCATTTTGTAAATATTGTATCTACTTGTGTGCCGGGGACCGTGCAAGGCCCTGAAACACAAAGGTGAGTAAGACAAACATGGTCCCCCATATGGGGACAGCCTGAAGGCTAGTATAAAAGTGGACATTCCCTTTTGTCTTCCTGCAAGGGAAAGAAAAGCTCCCTGTTTGCTATTTAAGGAATAATAGAAACACAACTGACTTCTCACAACCCTTGCTTATAAAATCAAAGAGAATAACAGCAATGTAATGGCTCCCTAAATTTTGTCTACTCAGAATTTCAGTTTATTGCTCAATTTAAAGAAAAGTAAGGAACACTCTTTAAGTGGCTGATTTCAAAGAGGAGTGCCTTGACCTCTTGGAAGAATCTGGAGAGCACATAATACCTTTATTTATGGTGGAGAATGTTCTAATGTCAAGGTTTGGCGAGTCCTTTACTTAGCTCAGTGAGATGTTTACAAAGCCTGGCTCCCAGTAGTTTCAATTAAGATTTATTGACTTTGTCTCTGTCAATACCTATGTTTTTAACAGAAGAATTGAAACACATACTTCACACAAAAATGCTTAAGTAAATTTAGCTAACAGGAGCAGAACATTGGAAGATTCAATTTATGTTCCTTAGATAAATATACAGCTATATAAAACATTTTCTAGTAGAAGTCTGTAATGGGTTATTTTTGCTATTTAAAAAACATTATCTTTTGAAGAGTAGTTCAGTTAATGGATGAACCATTTTCTCCTGCCTTGGTCCCTGCTCTTGCCTCCTTGGACACTGTGATCCTAAAGGAATTAGGGAGGGGCTGAGGATCTGTTTCTGTCTTCTAGTTGACATCCTTTTGCATCACTCCTGACTTCAGCTGGAATTTTAGGCAAATCTCCTTAGTAAGGTTAAGTAGTCTTAGGGGAAAATATCTATTCATACCAGAAAGAGAAGGTTCTTAACTGGGGTCTCGGGTAGGATGGGGATGTGACTCACTTCACTCTCTTGCCCAGGTATAGTGCAATGGCATGATCACAGCTCACTGCAGCCTCAAACTCCTGGGCTCGAGCCATCCTCCTGCCTCAGCCTCCTGAATAGCTGGAAGTACAGGCGTGCCCCAACATGCCCAGCTAATTTTTTTATATTTTGTAGAGATCAGGTCTCACTATGTTGCCCAGGCTGGTCTTGAGCTCCTGGCCTCAAGCGATCCTCCTGCCTTGGCCTCCCAAAGTGCTGGGATCACAGGTGTGAGCCACCACACCCAGCCCAGGCTTGATTATTGAAAAGGGTCACTTGACCCAACCATGATCCTCTCTCCTCACTCCATTCTCTCTACTAACCTAATACCCCCAGTGAAAATAATCAGCACACAGGGTCTGGAAGAAATAGGGGTGGTTAGTAGAACCACTGACAATTTGTATAAACATTACCAATTGTCTTCTCATTCTTCCTGGGAATTTGTGAATATTCAGCCACTGATATCTCTTTCCCTTGAGAATGAGGGGCCAGGGAGAAGCTTCAATCACCAAAGGAATAGGATGGAAATTCCTCCAAGCCTTAGATTTGAAAGGCCATCTGTTAAGACAGAGTGAACTCAGACCTGAGACTGTCTCCACTAATTGTGATAATGTCAGTAAAATCCTAAAGCCACAGTGAATGAATTAACACCAAGCCATGTCCACATCAGCTCCTCTCAAAATGAGCTGCAGCGGAGGCACTCATAAATATGTAAACAGGGAAGTTTGGGTGGCTTTAAAATTATCCCTGATCTTTTACACTGAGTGTAGGTATTTCTGGGCACAGAGGAGTCTGTTCTGGCAAGAAGCGCTAGCCCTTGAGAGAGAGCTTCTCACTTGCCGGCAGGGAGTGAGGGGAAGCACGTTGCCTGTCTTGCTCGCTGTCCTTCTCTGAGCACCTCTGCCTCTGCCAGGCCCTGTGTGGAGTGAGCTTTGCCTCATTAATGGGGAGATGGACCCAGGCTTCCGATAGTTGTCACCCAAGCAGGGTACTGGAAGGGTTTCCATCAAGTATCATGGGTGTCAAAAACTTGTCCCCACCCCCGCCCCTCAAAGCAACAGGGCTTTCTCAAAATTCCTAAATTGCCAGGGTCACAACAATCTATCTGTGGATTAAAGCAATGCTGGCTCAACCCCATGGAATGAGTAGCTCGTTGCCTCGTCCAGGCCAAGGCCCCAGTACAGATTTAGAAAGGCAGGGGTGTTGGGAGGAGGGGCTGGGATCCTTGTCTTTGCAGAATTTGAATTATGTACTAAACAAAACAATAGAGTTTACTACTTCTTGGTGCTAGATAATTCAACTACGAAATAGTGAATATTTTGTTATTTAAAAAATCCTGTCACTCTTGTCTATTTCTTTCCTCCAAAAGACAACCACATTCTCAGATGCCGGAACTACATTCTCAGCTCCTCAGATTGAAACGTTCAGACAGTGTTGATATTTTCCACAGCTTATAAAGACAAAGCCCTTCGGCTGCTTGCATTTTAATTTTCTTGAAAACCTAAAGAAATGGTTGGCAGATCAAAATAAACAGTCTTCAGTACTAAGTCCCCAAACCCTCAAACTTTGACTCAAGCTGTTACCATGTAGAAAAAGATTAATTCAATCTTTTAAAAATATATTATGAAATATTTAAGATATGCAAAAAAGTATGGATAATATAGCAAACACCTTTGAATTCACTATCCAATATAAGAAATAAAACATGACCCATACAGTCGAAGTCCCCTGTATACCTACCCCATCCCCAGATAACGACTATCCTCAACTGGATTATTCCCACACTTTTCTTGTTTTACTATGGTTTTGTTTTGCATGTTTTAAAACTTCATATATATATATTCTATGCATTCATCTGCAATTTTCTTCTTCCCCTTGACTTTTTAATCATGAGATTCATCTGTGTGGGTATATACAGGCACACACATATTAAACATCTCTATGCTATCACATCCATGTGATACATACATATGTATATCACAATTTATATATCTTTTACTAAATATTGCTAAATATTTAGTAAAATTTTGTAAAAATATTTAGTAAATATATTTAGTAAAAAAAACAAAGGATTTGTGCCAATTTGAACACTCACTATCAATTATAAGAGTTCTTATTTCATTGTATATTTGACAAAATTTGGTATCATCGGAGTATAACTTTTGCAATCTGATGGGTAAAGTGGTACCTACCTCATTAAAGTTTTAGTTTGCATTTCTGGTTATTAGTGAGATTAAGTGAGTTTACTGGTCAGTTTTCAACTCTTTGAATAATATGTTTATATCTTTTGATGATTTTTCTATTGAGAGGTTATTTTGTTTTATTTTTTCTCATTATCTTATAGAAGTTCTTTATGTAAACTGACTGTTTTACCTTTCTCGGTTCTGTGCATTGCAAATATCTTTCTGTAGTCTGGTTTGTCTTTGTACTTTGCTTATGGTGAATTTTGGTGCACAGATGTTTTGAGTTTTCATATAGTTACATTTTATCAGTCTTTTACTTTTGGTTTGTCTAGATCTTGTCTAAGAAATGCTTCGCTACCTCAAGATCATAAGGATATTCTCCAATATTTTCATCTAAAAGCTCCAAATTTTGCCTTTCACATTTAGTTCTTTAAATCTTTCTGGGATTAATTTTTGTGTTTGGTATGGGGTAGTGATCTGTTTTCATCCATTTGGAAAACCAGTGGTCCCGGTACCATTTATTGACTAGCCAGTCTGTCGTCTGTCAGGTCTTGGCCTCTCTGCCCTGTTCCCCTGGGTGAAAACCACACTGCCTTAATTACTATAATTTTATAAAAGGTCTTGGCATCCAGTAAAGCAAGTTCCTCCACCTCATTCTTCCTCAAAATTATGTTGGCCATTTTTGGCACAACTTTAATCTTTATCCTCTCCTTGGGTTTGCCCTGGCCTAGTACAAGCAATCAAATGGCAAGACTTAAAATAAAAAGGGAAAATCAAGCCAAAGTCAGCCCTGGATAATCTATAAGCTCAATATTTATGTCCTAATAACTAAGAAATTGCTGTGTACTAATGAGTGTAGAAAGCCCATATAAAAATAAAGCATTTGTTTATAAAAAACAAAACTATTTTTTTAAAGAACTTTTCTGGGCTGAAGCCATGGCCACTTAAAAATAGAAACTAGAGTCTATCCTCAGGTCAGTACCAAGGTTCTTGCCTTTACTTTTTAAAAATACTGCTTTTAAATATATTTTTGCATCCAGATAGTCACAGAGAGTTTTATGAAATAGTGCTAAAACTGTACATTTATTTTCTGGATCCATCAGAACATCCAAATAAAAGGTCAGATTGTCCCTAGGAGAAACCCCGAGAATGCACGAATTCTGTCCCAACGTGGGTCTATGAATGAAGTATTTTTCTCTCATTCAAGGGAGACTTTATTTTCCTGCAAAATGTTCCTGCTGACATTTCCATAACCTCATGACTACTACTTGGTGTTCTGCAGTGTCTTCAGATCCAGACCCTCTTATACGGCGCACAGGACAAGAGGACTCTGGCCACGCAGCAGACCGTGGACATCCTGTCCAAGTGAGTTGGCTTTCCCCCACACCTCCTCTCCGTATCTCGTTCCTTTTCCATTGGGAATCTCAGAGGAAGCTGGTTCTAGAAGGTTCTGTGGAACCTTCCATGGGAAGTTTTACTAACTGACGTCCCATAACTTGCAGTTAAATGTAAGAACAGTTCCTTTGAAAAGCCAGTTGTAAAATATCCTCCTTGCCCAGATATTAAAAAGGAATTTGCTCTTGAAAAGTGTCAGAAACACACGCTGGATTTCATCCTCACGCAGACCAGCCCCCGCTGCAGGTTAAGGCACCTGCCGGAGTGGGAGGGCCCAGAGCACTGGCCTGGCTGCTGTCCTGGCAGGAGTGGGGCTGGAGAGTTCACTGACTTCACCTCATCTCTCTCAGCCCCTGCCGTGGAGGCTGCCCCCTCACAGAGCCTGTGTCTGCCAAGAGCCGCTGGGCTGACTGCCAAGTCCATGCTCAGGGAAGCGGGCAGCAGCCCAGAGCACAGACCGAGCCCCGCCGGCGGGGGCGCCGTGCCGTCTCAGGGCAGGGAAGGATAGCCAACGAGGAGTCCTCCAGCCCAACCTGGACAGTCCTCTTTGCTCATGTCCTGCTCCCTGAGCCAGCTCAGGGCTCGTTGCCTCAGCTGCGGGAGGATAGTCACAAGGAATTAAGAGATGGGAGAAAAACATTTTGGGTTTTATGCTCTTGTGCCATGATTCTCCTGTCACTCACATCCCCTCCTGAAGCTTCTCATGAAACGTGTCTCAGCAACTGCTTCCCAGCAGCAAAGGCTGGGTGGAAACCGTGTGGAGGGCTGAGGGGCGCCACACTCACTCCATCCTCTGCTTGTTTGCAGGGCCCCCGAGGTCACCATGAAGCCAAGGCAGGCTGAAAAAGCCAAAGTGGCCTTCTGCACCGGGGTCCCTCAGCACACCACGCTGGGGAAGGCCAGGCCCAATGCAGCAGACTGAGCGCCTCCCCACCCCAAAGAAAGCTTTGGGTAGGACTGGGCATTGCCATTTAGGGTGCCATACAAATCTTTCTCCAACTAGAAGATGGAATTCAACAGTCAGGATACAGATTTTCAAGGCCAATTGTTTGCTCCAACATGCAACAGTGATACCATAAACCCCTCATGGGCCACATTTTGACAGTGGATGCCCTTCAGGGTGATATGGTGCTTCTATAAAGCATTTTTATTTTTATCACTTAAGTGGTTCTTCTTGCCAACAAGAATTTTTACCCATCAGCACTACTGTGGCTGAAAGACTTCTCTTCAAAAGTTGTGCAGGAAAGTAGCCTTGGCATTTGGTTGTACACATAGTTCCTTGTACAGGTCTGGAGTCAGATTTGGAACAGTAAGATTCTGGAAAAACCCTTTCTAATAGGAAGCTAATAAGGATTGAGAATAAAATGAGAATGAAATGCTAATAAAGGGAAACTTGAAAGTGCTGGTGTCAGTATGTGTTTTTAAAATGAAGCCTGCCTCAGAGTTCCTCGGGGCCTGAAAGGGGCTTGGTGATGGCTTCCTTCATTTGTGTGCTCGGTCACTCTTCGGATTTTCTGTTGGACTCTTAGTATATACCAGGCGTGTACTAAGAACTGGGGACACACAGTTGCCATCCAGCATGACACTAGGTATTGAACATATGCCGGTGGGATCAGTGGGTGGCAGTGGTAGCAACTGCGAGCGAAAAGAGCCTAGGACAATGGGCGGTGGCCGATGCTCCTGGCTTGGCCCAGGCGCCAGGTGAGGCAGGTGTAGGGGAGAGAAAGAAAAGCAAGCAGGACTGAGGCTTCCCAAAACAGGAGGCTGCGGGGCAGGCTGTCGACTCCCGACTGCTCTGCATTCCTCCTGTGGCCTCTACCCCAAGCAGGACAAGCCCTAGAGCTGCTTCTTGAGTGGGCACAGACCGGGCATTGTGTCCTCAGTGGTCTTCAGCCTCCTGGCGGGGAGGCCATAGTTGTGTAAAGATAGCAAAGTCAAGCGGGAAGCTTTGAGCACCTTCCTCCACGCCGTCCATGAGAAGATCCAGTGCTGGAACGAGGTGGAGCACCCAGAGGGTGGGGGAGCAGATGCGGGCAGTGCCGTCCTCTTCCCTACATCCCTCATCCCACGCCCCATGGCCAGCGAGGCTGCAGGCTGGTGCTAAGAGGGCAGCAGACTGCAGCACGGGGCCCTTCCCCTCCACCCCCAGTGGGAAACCTAAACCACCTTGGGTCCATTTGTGCAGGGCGCCACCTCAAGAATCAATGTGGGAAATTAAAAGAGCCATGACAGGGTGGGGAGAGGCAAGGTCCCTTGTCTTCCTCAGGAGCATGATAGCTGACCACACAGACCCTCCCTGCTGGTACCCACCAGTCCCAGACCCAGGCCCGTGGGATGATAGCAAAGTGCAAAAAATGTGAGATGAGGTCACTACTCACTGAGTGTCTTATGTAGTTGAAGACATGGGGGTATCTGCTATAGACTGAATGTTTGTGTCCGCCCCACCCCCTTTCATGTGGAAGCCCTAATCCCCAATGTGATGGTATTAGGAGATGGAGACACAAGAGAGGATCTCTCTCCACCACATGAGGACGCAGCGAGAAGGCAGCCGTCTGCAAGCCAGGTAGAGAGCCCTCGCCAGGAAGAGACTCTGTCGGCACTTTGAGACTTCCCAGCCTCCAGAACTGTGAGAAACGTTTGTTGTTTAAGCCACCTGGGCTATTGTTTTGTGTTGCAGCAGCCTAAACTAAGAGTCTATGGTGGGTTTTTGAAAGAAATGTGAATTCTGATCTGTTACTTCTTCCTTTCTGCATTGTTTGGAGGATTATCTTAGAATCACAGAAACTAAAATACATTTTTAAAATTTAGTCCCCCCACCCCTACCCCAGGAATGAACGAATTTAGGAATGTTCCACCAAATGTTTCCCATCTATTAAATCTGTTAACTTTAACAAGAGAGGAAAACTATAGCTATTCATGTTTTTGTATTTTTTGGTAAAAGGCTAAAAGATTATAAACAGGTAAAGATGTCTAGCTACTCCTTTGTCTCAACCTACCTTAATTTTTTCAAGCACCTAAGAAATGGCCGTGATTAACCTTCCAATTTGTACTTACAAGGTAACCAACGTCCTGGTATGCCCAGGACAGTCCTGGTTTTAGCATTGAAAGTCCCATATCCCAGGAAACCCTCATCTCAGGCAAAATGGGATGGCTGGTCGCGTCCTACTGACACTGGTCTTCCAGGCTGTGATGATGACATTTTTACCACAAACTGTTCAGTATCTATTTGAATACAAGCCAATTGGTTTATGCTCTGCCATGCACTCTAGCTCTGTCCTGACAATATCAAGTTCTGGGTCAAGTGAGGGATTAGGGACTGGAACTATTTTTTTAATATATATATTATATATATATATCAAATATACTTTTATATATTATTTTTTATATATATATTCTCCCCAGTAATTTTGTGCTACCCTCAAAACATGCATGTAAACACATAGATTCTTTAATTGGAGTTTAAAAGAAACCACACCAAAATCTACTGGAAAATATTCTCTTTAGGAACAATGTGAGTTTTTTTCCCTCAGATTTTTATTTTTATACATTCTTGTGACATTTCCCTTTGTGGGGAACAGGAGGTTAGCAAAATCAGCTTCTTAGATGATTCCATTCTAAATATACATCTTAAACAAACAATATCAAAACATCCAGTGGGAAGGTGAAAAACATTCAATGAAGACTGTTTTGTCTACACAACAATAAACAGGAAAAGACTGGTTGTGTTCCTGCCTCGTCCAACCACGAAGCTGATTTCTCTTGTCTCCAGACTGACTGGTTTCAAAGAACATAGAAGTTCTGGGTGACCTGTCACAATGTTGAGGGCACACTCTCTCCTGGGCTCAGTGGCTTAATAACCAATGACAGCTCATGATTCCATACTGGTAAACACTCCTGGCAGATCACCTCTTGAAGCTATGCATTACAACTTGGAGATGAAAATTAAGATGTAAGACATTTTCCGAAGTAAACAGAAGTGGGTCACGATACTATAACCTGTTCACATCAGCATCCATTTACAAGGTTATAAGCTAAGATACTGACATCAAACTCAGCCCACTTAGATTCATAATAGATTCCTCATTAGTCTGTGCTGCCATCAAACAGGAGGCTGTCACCTTGACCAAATTCTCATCAATCATTTATACAAATATCACTACCAATTACAGTTAAAATAAAATCGGCACCTCTTTGACTATATTAGAAATGACAAATCTTTGCAAAGCAGTCACCTCCATACCAGTCTGAAAATCACTAGTTCACTTGGCAGATGGATAACAAAGGTTTAAACTTGCAATTCAAATCAACTTTCTTTCTATATGCTGATTCATGGTGTTTTAAAAATAGATCATCTTGAAAGCTGTGCTGCATTTCTCCTCCACTTATCGATTATGGAAACGCACTCTCCATAAACTACCTGCTGTAACCACTACCAGGACCCGAGAAGACGTGCACCTTGGAGGTCTGAGGGCCACCCTGTGAATCCGAGGGGGAAGACCCTCCAATGCCGTCATCTTAACCTACCTGAAGGTGGTGTTAACCTCGGAGCACTATTCCCCAGAGCACTACAGTCAGTTCCATGATACACTGTGTTATAGAAAGTACAGTTCAGACAATGTTATATGAAAGAAACTAGCCTGAACTAAACTGCTGTGTGCTAAAGATACTATTTTTATGTGATCCTATACCTTTAAAGATGGAAGCTTTAAAAATAATACCCATGTGAAAAATAAAACGAATCCAACAAAGCACACGCATCCTAATATCTTAAACTCAGTGGTGTATACCTGCAGGTCCACGTTCTGCGGCCCATGAGCATGATGGCCTTTGTCACCCTCCAGGGCCCGTCCCAGGTGTCTCAGTGCTGGGCTGCAGGAGAGCCACCCAGTTCCCTCCCCAAAACATCTTATTCTATTTCACATATTATTTGTTTCCCTGGACAAAACACTCCAACTGTGTAATGATTTCTGTTGCGAGTGCAAAAAAGCTTCTGCACGGTTGGTTCGTGGTGGTTGCCTTTTCATCTTTAATCACTGTCTGTGCTCAGCAAGACCTCCGCCCCATGAGCAGTGGGCAGAGGAAGCCTTCTTTGGGAGGCACAGGCCACCCTGTGTCTCCAATTTTCCTGCACACGACCCACTTTGCCAGTTCAGTTGCAGTCTGAGCATCAACATTCTCATCATTGTCTTCAGGGTCTACCTCCCACCTGTGAAATTGAGTGTCTGGGTGCTAAGGGTCAGGGTGCATAGAAGCTCGAGTGTACTCAGTCTGATAGGAGCTGGCTACTCCAGAACGTAGGCTAGAACAAAAAGAGTACTCAGGCTGTGCGCTACTTAGCGACCTAGTGCCGTTAAGAAATGGTACTATCAGTGATTCCCAATCATCATCTCCCCTCCCCACGGATGCAGTGCAGGGGAACCTGTGCAAACATAATTTGAAATATCACAATAGACTACAGCTGTCCTCTCCATAAATAAAATATGATATTTTTTAAAGTTCTGCACATAGAGAGCAATTCATTCAAGTCTTTAAATGAATTTAACGCCATATGACAACTTTTTCCTAAAGATTAAATCATTTAGCAAAATTTTCTTAACATAAGCAGTCTGCTTATTTCCTAGGATTTCTTTTTGAAGAGACTTTGGAAAGAGAAAAATGTATTTATTTTTCCCTTAAAATGTTAGTTTATTATTTCATACTAGCACATGCAAACAAAATTTACTCTTCAATATATTAATATTATTATTTTAATCTGGTTAATGTTTAGGCATCTTGCCTACAGATAATTATAGTTTCAAGCAGATGCAAGCCATGTCTGGGACCAGGTGCAAAACTGGTGGAAATCGTCTCCAGAAGTGGAGAAAAAACTCCAGAAAAAAAAAGTGTTTTGTAAAAGTCCCAAATCAAAAATAAAGTTCCAATGCCTTTTAAGGCATAAATTAATTTGAAACCCTCACAGATTAACTATAAAGTCAATTGACACTGCCTGGAGAACTCTTCAAAGAAAGTAAAAAAAAGGGGAGGTTTTACAAGTGATCCTCCCCCACCCCTTGAAATAAGTAAAGGCCTTTTTTATGTTGGTATGTTACCAATAAGAAGCCATTAAAAACAAAATATTTCTGTTTATCAAAACCAATGCCCATCATTCTCCTCCTCCTCATTGTCTAGATAGAGGAGGGCAACTTTCTTTTCATCCGAAATCACCGACCTTTGGTCTACCATTCTCTGCAGCTGCACCGTCTTATCAAACTCTGCCTGCTCCTTGCCCTGCTCTCCATGGGCCTGGTGTCCAGCCCCAGCAGGGGCCTTAAAGCTCCCACCGGCTGCCTGGTCATTCCTACTGTCCGCATCTCTCCAGGCACCACAGTCAGACACACTGTGAGCTTCTGCTTCCGTTCCTGCCTTTTGTGTCCAGCTGGGGATCGCCTCTACGTGACTCACATCCATCTGAAAAGTAAATGAAGTTTCTTTGGGCCCCAGTGCAATGTGCCTTAGTGTTCTGCTGCCATCCGCTAACTTATCTAGCTCAGGGGAGTCCACTGAACTAGGAAGAGCAAATGTTTTGGACACAGGTCCATGGACGACAATGTGTTCAGAGGTTTCAGTTTCTGTAGGACCTAGTCGGATGTGCCTAAAGGATCTGCTAATGCCCGATGTCACTTCTGCCCCTGACATGTCCCCCGCACCATCCTCCTGAGATTTGGAAACAACCCTTTGCAAGGTGCTCTTTTCAGTCACAAGGGTTTTTCCACCCAAGGTATAACTACGAGTGGCCTGAGTCACATCTGCTGAGCCCTCTCTGCAGACAATGCTGCTTTCTGAGTCACTAAATTCCACAGGTTGGGGAACCAGCCCATGGTAAGCTATCTGCTCAGTGGTTTGATGCCTCTGGGGCCCAATGCTGACATGACTGATGGATGTGCCACTCCCTGGCAACTCTTCCATGTGTACAGTATCTCCACTGACACCCAACTCCATTTCACCTGGAAGTGGGGCTACGAATTGGATGTGCTCACTGAACCCTCCTTTAGGGCCTAACTGAAGGTGCCTTACAGAAGTCTGGATACCCACTGCCTCTTCTGTTGCAAAAGAATCACCAACTTTCCCTGCTGCAGAAATGGGACCCTGAAAGGTAATTTCCTTTTCAGCATGAAATTGTTTGGAGCCAAATGTGCCATCCCTCCCTGATCTGTCGGTAGTGTCTGTGGAAAACTCTGCCGGGCCAGCGTCTTCTGTGCCTCCCACCTCCTGACAGGCAGGGACAGGGCCTTGGAAGAAGGCTTCTTTGGACACTTGACTCTGATGGGGACCCGACACTCCGGCTGAGCTCGCTGCCTGACTCAGGTGGCCTCCCCTACTTACCTCTACCACTCCCATAGTGGGTCCTCCATGCGAGACTCGCTCAGTCCTCCAGATTTCAGTGGGGCCTAGTTTAACATGCCTTACGGAGTGGCTCACGTCCTCCAGCACGTGTGACTGGGCGAAGGCCCCTGGGCTGCTGACTTCCACGGTGGCTGACACCGGGCCCTGGGAAGTGAGCTCTCCCGTGCCGTGAGAGGCCCCGCCGGCTTCCTCCCTCTCACCAGAGGGGCTGTACAGTTCCCGGGTGGCCCAGCGCTTGAAGCGAACGCCGACAGCTGGCGCCTCCACTCCCTCTTCCCTGCCTGGGCTTCCCGGCGCTGAGCCGTGTCTCTTGGTCAAGCTCTCTCGTACCACCGACTCCACGGCTTTCTCTAATCCTCCAGCATCGTCTTTGCTAAGCTCCTCCAGGTCTAACTGATCGGCATCCACGGTCTGTGAGAGGCTGACTTCAGCCACCAAGGACACGGAAGCCCCGCCAGAGGCCTGGACTTTCTTTACATCGACCGAAATGCCCCCCGACTCGCCTAGACCCTCTCTGGTCAGGGCGGACAGCTCTTCCTTCACACGCTCGGGAAGGGTTTCCTCCAGCTGCCCGATAACCTCCACCAGCTGGCGCCGGGGCTCCTTGGAGGAGATGCCCTTAATGGAGCTGTGGAATTCATGCGGTATTTTAATTTCTTTTTCAATGACTATGGGTTCAGCATGGAATTCCCCACTTCTAACTTGTTCTTTCCAGTGAGTAGAACCCATGTCCCCCTCCAGAGAGGGCTCTGGAACATCCAGGGGTTTCACAACCTTCTCACCCACCGCGTCATCCCTCTTTCTTCTCCTCCACGTCCCCTGCACAATTTCATCTTGCCAAGAGTACCTGATGGTGGACTCTTCCTCAATGTGGATCTGCCCATACACGGAGCCATCATCTCTGTCCTGGTCCCCGGGGTGTTCATCTGGAGTCGACACAAAATAACTCTGCTCCCCCTCCGAGTCACCTGCCTCTGTCACTTCCTCAACGTGAGTTAAGTTCTCCTGGGGCTGCTTGGTCCTTTGACTTTGATTAACTGAGAACGTGACATCGGTTTCTCCATAACTCTCTTCTTCCTCAACAAGCCCCTTGGAGCCCGGAGACACATCATCGGCCTCCTCCACCTCGAATGGGACAGAGAACGCCTCTACCTTCTCACCACCCACGTAGCTCACGGGCTCTTCCACAATCTCCACACTGACGACCTTTGCTCTCCCCTCCTTCCCTTTCAGACCTAGATTGATTATATCTCCTATCATCCGCTCAGCTGATTTCCCTTTCAGCCCCACTTCCTTAATATCCTTGCTTAAGAGGTAGTCCAGGCCAGCTTCATCGGATACATCAATATCTTCAGTCAGTTTAGACTCTACGACTATTTCGGTCTTTGTTTTCCTTTCCCCAGGAAGCTCTTTCCTGTCCATGTAAGTGACTTTTGTGTCTGGAAAAGAATTAGCAGGTGCTTCTGTATCTGGAGACTGAGTAAACTGCTTAAGGATACTGGTGACGATGTTTTCTGCTATGGTTTCTGTCATGGAGTCGCCTTGCAGAGAGCTGGTGGTGTCACTGGTGCCCAGCCTGAACCGAGCCTCTCTCGTCTCTGCCTCTGTGCCCGTGCCGTCACCAGCACCCTTCTTTACGGGCGTCTGTGGACCTTTCAGGGACGCCTCTGGTCCGCTGTCCCGGGATGCTTGCAGACTAATCGGTACCTCTCTTTCTCTCACGCCTTTCCCCTCCAGTGACTCCTTCCCTCTAGCCCTTTCCCGCATTTGCTGGCTTTCTCTCTCGCGCGCTTCCTTATCTAACTTTGTCAGTTCTTCCCATCGCAAGTTTCTCTCCTCCGAAGCCTTCTCTTTAGAATCGAACATTTTTTCTTCTTGCTTTGTTTTGATGGTTCCTGGTTTTTTTCCTTCTTGCTCCCTTGTGGTTCTCATTTCTGTTTTCCTTCCCAAAGTGACAGTCCTCTCATTTGACCGAGTGCTTCCAGAAGCACCTGCTGCCATGTTGTCTCGGTGTTCTTGGTATGACTGCTGGACAACGGTGGAATCTTTGGCTAAGTAAGTGGGGGCATCCCTTGCATTTTCAGCTTTCGGTCTATCAGGGAATGTTTTCACTTGGGCTTCGGTATTTCTCAAAAGACCATAGTTTGGAGAGAAAGTTCTGAAACTGGTTTGATTGTTGACAGTTTTCCCATAAGAATTTTCCTGCCGGGTAGTGGCCAGGGAGGGATATCCCGAACCCAGGAGGCCTCTCCTGGCAGCACTTCCGATAGATGTGGTTGCCTGAGACCCAAGGTCCCCAGACCGGTTAGAGTACACCGCTGAGCTGTGATTTAAACTTGCCAAAGGTGCTTTCTGCCGTGAAAACAGATTTCTTTCATTCTCCCTCTGTAACACTGAGTCGGTATATTGATAGGACTTGTTTCTGAATTCTGTAGAAATTGAAAAAACAGCCCATTAAAATGATAGACATCATTACCTTTTTTCATCTTAAAAGCATTGTTGCAGGCCAAATCCCATCCCATCATAAAAAATATACACTATTACCACAGAAAGGTCATTATAAATAAAATATTTTCAGTGCCCAAGTTATCTTTTGGCAGTTGTAAAAATCCTGTTACAATAAAAGGCGCCACTGCAAGTAGTTCAGCCTAACACTTTTCTCCAGTTACCAATCTTAAAATATTCACTCATCCTAACAAAAATAGCAAATGTTGATCGTAAAGCACAGCACATGTGCCAGAGAAGTCAGAGGTGCTAGTTTTTGTGGCTAAAATTTCACAATATTAGGATATTTTGGAATCATTAATTTCTACTTTGTTCAGATAAGTTTATTTTACTTAGTTCAGCAGAGAAGAGCTCTATAATTACAAAGTATTTAATTATTAAATACCAAATAGCATAACCCCTCCACTATATAATATGCTCTTATTTTTCACTGATTTCCATATTGGGCCAACAAGTATTGATGAATTTAACTTTTTTAAAGCTTCCTGATTTCATCTATTTTCACACTTGACAACCTCCTCATTTGAAAAGATGCCACTGCAGAAACACTACGGTCTGTTTTAATGTCATGATCCTGGAGTTGGGAGGCAATCCTTGGGGATTCTGGCTTTGCTTTGGACTCTCCACAGAGAGTGCTACCCTTTGGGGTGTCCAAACTCTACCAGGGTAACCTGCTCTTAGGAATGGCAGCCAGGGGTTAGAACCTGGCTGGGAGCACCTGCAAGTGTCCCCTAGTGTGTGCCCACACCCCACCCGACTGAGCTGGGATGGAGCCTTCTCTCCCCCTCAGTCTCCCTCATGGCAGCCAAGGCCAGAGGCCTCCTTTGGACAGATCCCAAGATACAGGAAGGAGACCAGGTCAGGACATTTTCTACAAAGATTCCTCTTTTCAGGTCAACATACTGATCCTAAGTGAGAAGTCCCAGAAGATGAACCCCCAGGAGACAGTGCAGGAACCATCTCATTTTTCATTAAGGTTCAACAAAAAATATGGAAGATCAGACTGGTTTTAGGCCTATCAGCCTGTGGGCAAGTGGCCAACATTTTATGCATTACTACAAAAGAAACATAAGCATTAATAAGTATTGAGAAATTCACTGTCTAGGTCAGGAACTCATTTGTACACTTATTCAACAAATAGTTAATGGGCACCTAAATTATGCAAGACACAAAACTATCCAGAAGCTCAAAGTCTAATAAAGAGTTCACAACTAGTAATCTTTATTCTAAAGTTTACTTTCTTTTGGCATAATATGTAATTGCTAAAATAAGTTTAGTTTACAAATATTAAGGCTCTATATCCTTCAAGAAGCTTGAAAAACAATGAATGGATAAAACAAGTTAACAAAGATACCCATTAGCCCTCTTCATGAGTGCTTCCTAGGCCCCAAAATCACAACTAAATATGAGCAAGTCCCCAACTCAGAATGTTGGTCCTCCTTGGAGCTGAGTCCTGGGTCCTTTTTCCCTCTCTGCCCTCTCTCTAGGTTACATGATAGACTTAAGTAGCCACATATTAAAAATTTAGGTAAATAAGTAAACCTTGAAACCTGGTGGATGAATAATTCTTATTTTATAGATGTCGTATGTTAACTGATGGCCACTTTCGTGGATGTCTTTGCTTTTTTTCAAACTTATTCTCAACATTTGAAAGCAAATTTGCTGGATATTGTCTAAGACCAAATCTCTTCCAGCTACAGATGATTAAACCAAAATTATTATTCTGACTTGTCATATCTGTGAGTTGCCTAATAGGAACAATGATGACTAAAACTATGCTAAGTGAGGTACATATTGAACATACGTAACTTACTCTGTCCTTGCTTAGCCAGAGCTCTTTAAGATTTTACAGGGCTTTAAATTTTTTTTTTTTAAAGCAAAGTTATCCTACAGTTTCTTAGGGTCTTTCTAATGAACGTTAACACTTTTATGTCAGTTCTGCAGCCACAGAAGTATGGGCCCTGTCCTGAAGCTCTTGGCCTGAGCTAAGACATTCCTCAGAGCACCTGGGCACATTTTCCTGAGCTTCCCACACCAACCTAAGGTGGTGAAAACAATGTAATTCTTCCCATTTCTGCCCTGGTTGGGTAGCAGTTTCCAAAGTGTTAACTGCCTGTCCTTCAAAACGATACCGCCCTATACTTGTGCTACAACCATAGCTCTGTCGTCTAGAAAGAGAATGAATGTCCCTTCCCAGGGACACATGTGTGATAAACAAGTCCATGTGCACTTTCTCCTCGCCCAATGTGCATGCCTCCTGCCCAGTGCCATCAGCCCCATCTACTCCTGCACTGCACTGGCTAGGAAGCACCCCAAAAATATAGGCTAGATGCACACGTGAGTTTATCAAGCACTTCCCCACACATTTCTCATTTACATTGTAATTGAAATTATGTCTCATTAAACTAAAATCTATTTGGTATGTAAAAGAGGGATGGACTACTATTATCTAAAAACCATATCTAACTCCTGTTCTTCCAGATAATTGGTGCTTTAGTATCTATCCACAGAATGAACAATTCAGATAGAAAGTCTTTTTTTTTCAGAGACAGGGTCTTGCTCTGTCGCCCAGGCTGGAGTGTAGCAGCACAATCATAGCTCACTACAGCCTCAAACTCCTGGGCTCAAGTGATCCTTCTGCCTCAGCCTCCTGAGTAGCTAGGACTACAGATGTGTACCTCCATGCCCAGCTAATTTTTTGTAGAGACAGGGTCTCACTATGTTGCCCAGGCTGGTCTTGCTTGAACTCCTGGCCTCAAGCAATCCTCCTGCCTGGGCCTCCCAAAGCACTGGGATTACAAAAGCGTGAGCCACTGCACCCAGACTGGAAAGCATTTTAAAGTTAAACAATCAGCTTTTCTTTTATTTACCTGGTGGCATGTTTTCAACCTGCTCAGTCCAGATCAATATCTCCGGATTACTTTCTCCTTCCAATAAGGCCCTGTAAAAATAAATTTAAAAAATAATTCATTAGGAAATGAGAGAGCAAGACGTAACTCTACTAAAACATATTATGTGGTATGTGGTCAATGACCACATTGTCACAGTGTCCCGTATGTTAGGACTCATGTCTGCAGAGGTGGCTGGGGTGGGGCTGCACCATGGGGCTGGCAAGCCCACCCACCAGGCTCAGCCGACCTGGGCCAGGCTGCCCTGCCCTGCTCTGCTCCCTGGCACCCGGCACAGAGCCTGCCACCCAACAGCTGCACAGCCAACACTAGCCGAATGAACAGAATGAGTGGGCCAGGGCTCCAGCAGCACTGGGGAGGCAAGCCCCTCTAGAGAGCCCTTTCTATCTAGGGCAAGGAGAGCATGAATGAGGGGCGCTGGCGAGAGCCGGGCCCAGGAGGGGAGGGCGGGCAGGGTCTGGCTTCTGTGGGAAGCAGGGAGTGGCCCACGCATGGCACAGTCACCCCAAGCTAGAGGGCCCAGAACAGTTACAACCCCCACTGGGATCTTCCTGGAGTGAAGTTGCGGGCAGCCTACAGAAGGCCGATGAGAAGCAGGGCAGGGACTGACACTTGTTTGTAAGGCAGCTGGACTGCATCTGTGGTTTTCAAACTGGGTTCCATGGAGACATCTTAGAGATGACAAAAAGAGGAGAGGTGGAGGCAGGAAGCGCTGCGGACGCCCCCCGCCCCCGCCCCCACCCCCACCCCGGGCCTCACTCCAGCCAGTGCTGCATCTTCTTATCTCCTGTAATAAAATGGTGGAAAGTACCCAACTAGGTGATTTCTTGGGCTATGTCGAGCTCCAAAATTTTAAAATTACAGAGTCTCCATTAAGTCATTATCCACATCTACCACCTCAGCCCCCGGCGTGGAGGATGGAGTAGGCCTGCTGGACTGGCATGCGGGTAGGGGTAGCTCTGGGATGTCCATCAGCCTGGTGCTCCTAGACGCCCCCGGCGGCTGCGGCTGTGGGTGCGACAGTCATTCGGTTGCTAGAGCAACATGTGAAGTCACTGACTACGGTTCCAAGAAATACACTGTATGTGGCAAAGGGCACCCAGACCAGCGCCCACTTGGAAATGCTGATACTCCTACTGAGAGCTGGGCAGGAGGGCAGATGAGGGAGCCCAGATCTAGCAGGGACTTGGCACTTCAGGCAAACTGCACCGAGCTTTATTTCCATCCATTTTAAATGTGGTGATCCCCATGAATGTGAGAACCCCGGGAGCAGCTGGAAGAAAGCAAAGGAGGCCAAGAGGGCTTTTCCTGGAGGTGCACACGGGAGGGCTTGCCACTGCGGCAGCAACCACAGAGCACATGTGTGCAGACATGGGAACTCAGGGGCCCGGTTCCAGAACCCCAGCCCTTCACTCAGGGCGAAGGCCAGGAAACAGGACACCAACTCATTAATCCCACACCCTCATGACCAAGCGCTTTAGGTTCCAGGAACACAAACACCTTCCACTGCCCAGAAAATTCTGAGGTCCATATGAGAAGAGGAATGTTCAGGGTGAAAGCCAGGCTCCAAGGGTCTGCACCCCAGGATTACAGCAGCAGAAGAGGTGGCGTCCTACAGCTAAGGGGGCATGGGGAGATGGGCCACATTCTAGGTCAGATCCCCCCCGGCCTGCTCAGCAGCAGGCCTCGGGTACCACAGGGCCTCTCCCTTGAGCTGCCTGAGTCAGGACAGAAGGTGCCTGTGAGGGGTTCAGGTCAGCAGAAGTCATCAATGACAGGTCCTGGGGGGTGGGGTTCAGGATTAAGAAGATCCCCTAAGGGAAAAACATCTTCCTCCACCCCTCCAAGGAAAATGTCCTGTTCCTCTTTCAGGAGAAACCCACAGCATCTCCAAGCTGTCACTGAGTTCAGGACCCTGAGTAGGGTGCTATGGTGTGCAATACAGGGTATCAGCCCCCTGGTCTGGCACAGGGACGAGAGACATCCCCACCACTGCCCACACCCAGGGCCTTTACTAGCCCTGGCTGACACCAGGCACCAAGCACCGTTGTCACTCTCACATCTGTAAGTCACACAGACGAAGCCACCCCATCCTCACTCTACAGGTGAGAAGACAGGAACACAGAGACAGCATCTTGGCTGAGGGCACACAGCTCTCTGGCAGAAGCGTGAGATGTAAGCCCAGGCGGCCTGAGCTCTCAAGCCCTCCGCTGCAATGCCACTAGGCCTCCCCGAGAGGCCAGAGACTGTGGTATTACACAAATGGCAAAAAGCACCGATCCCGCAGACAGACCCTGCTATGTTAATGAAAGTAAAATTCTCTTGGTGATTTCACTCAAAATGCCCCTGCAGGGCTCTCTTAGAAGAGTAAGAAGTCCCTACTGGAGAAAGAGCTCAGTCCCTCACCTGTGTCCCCCTCTCAATGGCTGGATCCTGAAAGACAGGGGCACGCGTCACCTTCTCTACCCATCACCGAGTTCGTGCCTCAGGTGGCACACACAGCTCAGTGGCAGACACAGTCTCCTGTTCTCCTTCCACTCAGCCCCTGAGATTAACATGGCAAAGGCATCAGCAAAACCACTGATGAAAGGCTGGAAACTATGATTTCCTCTAGTGCTCTTCAAGGGTAATTTTTAAGGAACAGACTCGTACAACTTTAAGAAATGGGTAGAGCGTTCTCTGAGGCTGCCATCAAACACGGTTATTTTGAGAGCAGTGGAGGAAAACTGCCTCCAAGCCATGGACACTGTGAAAAATGCCAACCCCCTGAATCATGGGCTATTCTTGAGCATTTCACACAGCTCCACAGGTCAGCAGCCCCTTAAGCAGGAAAATAAACAAACATGTGCAGGAAAACCCGAGTCCCTGGCCTCATTAAGGAGTCGGACACAAACCCGCAGTGCGGAAGTGAGCTGTAATGTGGCCTCTGGCCAGGCTCCAGGCCCTAATGGGACACCCTGTGTTCTAATCAGGCCCTGAGGCAGGGCTCTCTGTCTGGGATAGAGGATCCTAGTGGAATTTCTGGGCCGCTGCACCATATGCCCCCCTTAAACAAGGACAAGAGGGAGGAGGGACTTTCAGAGGATGTTTCCAGAAGGAACGCCTGTGCAGAGCCCACTGTGGTCTGGGGTCTGCGGATGGTTCACGTGGTGCTTCCCAACTAAAAGTAGGTGGAGAACTAGGGGGAAGGAAGGGAAGATTCCAGAGCTGGGAGAAAGGAGCCTCAGAACTGCCTCCCTTGGCCTCCTCACTGTGCACGAGGAAGCCGAGCTCCACAGACAGTGGCGCTCTGTTCTCCGGATGCGCCACCGTCAGTCACTAGGAAGACAATGGAAGGGACGGGAGGGGAGGGGAGCAGAAGGGAGAGGGGCAGAATTCCATTCACAAGACCAGCATCTCGGCCTGCATGGGAAAGGGTCAGATGGCCACTGGCTTTATATGAAGGGCAACAAGTAGGTGATGGTGCCGGGCCATTCCTGGTCACTCCCTCTGTGGCCAGTATTAAATCACATCTCAAAAGCCTTCTCTAGGTCAATACCAGAGGCTGAAAAAAATCAGATGATCGACAGAGAGACCAAAATTACACATAAAACAGAGAGAGGAAGCACAGGGATGGTTAATGAAGCAAGCTCTGGAGTCAGGATGTCTGGATTCAAACCCTGAGCCTGCCACTTCCTAGTTCTGTGACCCTGGGCAGGCCACTCAAACCTGCTGTAACTCAGGTTCTCCTATTCTGCAATGGGGAGAATTCATAGGTTTTTGGTGGCAATTAATCAAGTAAATAAGCAGGAAGTTCTCAGAACAAGGGCTGTCACAGAGTAAGTGCTCAATAAACAGCAGCAATATCATCACCACCACTACTACCTCCTCCTCCTCCTCCTCCTCCTCCTCCAACCTCGCAAGAAAACGGATTTTCAGCTGGCTAAAGTGGGGCAAGAGGGGAAGGGATGCTGGATCGCCTACATTCAACAGTTAACTGAGTGTTAATTTGTTTATCTGGCTAGCAACCAAATGTACTGGTTGATCCTCTCAATTATGTACTCTTAAAACTACTAGATTTTATTAATTTCAAATATTTCACCTAGTAACCAGATAAGTCTCATTGTGAATATATTTTGTTAAATCTTCAAAAGAAAAGTAGGATTTAACTTAAAAAAACAAAATGTACTTCTGCAAGACCTTGAGAAACCCCTAAGAAATGTTTTCCTTTGAACAAACACATGAAAAGGTATGAGTGACCTAAAAAATAACAGAGCTACCAGAAATATCATTAGAATGATGAAATTATAAATATAAGGAGTCATCTATATTGCTACACTAGCAGCCTAAATCTAGACTAGAGACCAAATCCTACTATCCTCAGTTAAGACACACCGCTGCCACCCACTGGGATAAGAAAGAGGAAACGGAAAGCCTCCTGTGCCCTCCCAGCACAGACACACAAACAACGTTTTTTGATGTTGTCGTTTCTAACCTAACCTTTTAAAAGGACTTTTGCCTTAAAGACCCCAGGCAGTAAATAAATCTCTGCGTTACACGTTCATATCTGGCTAGGTAAGACCTCCTTCAGGACTTCTCTTTTGAAAAATCATTTTGGCACTGCTTTCCATTTTTTCTTTCAGGTGAAACTTAGAACAATTCTTATATCCTTCATCCCCCAAAACATAAAAAACAAAGCCTTTTTTTGTATTCTGACAGAGACTACATCATCTGTCTTCCAGATCAGAAACCCGGGATGGGCCTCTGGTCACGCCCACGGTTTTCACATCCTTAGGTTTTGTGGTTTCTGAACTCAGTTTATTCCCAGGTATTCTTGCATTTGTTTCCATTTTGAATACCCTTTTTCCATTACATTTTCTAACAGCTTATTGCTGACGATGATTGATGATAATGATTGGGCTCTATTTTGAGTGTGTGTATGGGCGGTGGGGGGAGGCTTTTTTATTTTCTACCTGTGCTTCTGTACATTCTCGATCTACAGCATCTGGACCAGATGTTCACATCAGCTGTGCGAGGGGTTGAAATACTGCAGGTTCTGGACATTGCTACCGTTTTCACCATCTTCAGATCATCAACTGATCTTCATAAGCACCTGCTTTACGGAGAGGGCTCTGTGCTGCCTGCAGCAGCAAGTGACACAATGCTCACCCCTTCTCACCCAGGAGCCTCCCAGCCCCTTGGGCTCCATGACCACCTACACTGGGTCCTCATCGCCTGAACTCCAGTGACTGGGGGAACTCCTGAGGCCTCCCTGCAGCTGCCCAGAGACACCCCCTCCACCCCAGGCCTCCTACACGCCACCTATCTGTGCCTGCCTCTCCCACCCCATGGCGCTGGACCTGGGACTGCACCCTGCCTGCTGTGGAAAGCCCCCGTGCAGCCGCCTGCCATCGGAGGCCCCTGCAATCTGCCTCCTTCCCAGACTCCTGCTCACTCGCCTTGCATTTCCCTCCCTGCATTTCCCTCCCTGCACTTCTTTTCTTATCCAAACTTGCCCACCTGGAGCCCCTTCCTGCTTCCTTTCTGCCAGTCCAATTCCTATCTCCCCACTTCCCCCACCTCCCAAAAGGCCCAGCTCAAACCCCACATCCTTTGAAAATCTCTCCTCCTCACCTCGGCCTGAAGCTCTCCAGCCTGTCACTGAACCATCTTTATCTGCAAGGCGGCAGTGAACCATCTACATTCTACAGGACCTCCTTGAAGTTTGCATTCTATTCTTGTAACATCTTGTTTGACTTTTTACCTAAATATACCATGTGCCTCCTGCCATATTATCCCCCACTTTCCATCTCCCCCTTCCTTCGGGACCTTGACCAATCATACCTCCCTCCCAAAGCCCTCCCCAATTCTCACAACTCCTCTCTGATCTTGTCTTTTGTGGCATTTCTTGTTTCCTATCCTGTAAGAGGCACTTAGGTCCATGCCGCCTTATCGTGGTCCTCAATGTTAAGGCCACACTGGCCGTACCTTTCCAGTCCCCTGAGCCCAGCATCATGCCCTGCATGCCAAGTGTCTCTGGAGCAGCCTGAGGGCACAGACCCCAGCTCACAAAATGTTCAAGGCTTCACGGCTATGGCTCTTGCCTATTTATCACACGTGGCCCTCCATGGCAGGGCCCCAAAACTGAGCTGCCCAGGGACACCCAAATGCTTGGCATTGCCACAGATTTGATGCCAAGTCAGTCCTCAGGGCCTCACCCAGGCTGTTCCTCCCTCTGCCTTGAAAGCCCTTCCCACATGGTTGTTTCCTAGCTTCCCTTCCTGCAAGAACCAAGCAATGCCTCTTCCAGGAATCCCTCCCTCTATGCTTGGTCAGCTTCCTATTGCACTCAGCACATCACTATTCTAAAACTGAGGACAAGAACAGGGTCTCCACCATCTTCTGCCCACAGTGTCCCAGTACATCCACCCCTTTCTGTCTCACTCCATAGTCAGCAGGGCATGAAGGGGGAAAGCCCTGATTTAAGGCCTGAGGTTCAAATCTCAGGCTCTCTCCTTACTAGCTGTGTGACCTTTTTAGTAACCTCCTTGAACTTGAGTTTCATCACATGCAAAATACACCTCTTTGGTGAAGTTATAAAAATTGGAGATACCATCTACAAAGCACTTATCACTTTTGTTGTGCTAAACAAAAGGCGGCTGTCATTACTTGTTATCCATTAACAGTCAGAGGTATGGGCAGCTACTTTGGAACGCAACAAAAAGTAAGATGGGTGATGATACCAGGGTGGACAGTCATGAGATAATGCAAATTTAGTAAAATGTTCATTGGAGAATAATTTAGATGGTGAGTATAAGAGTGTTTACAAATCTTTCAACTCTTCTGTTTGAAAATGTTCATAACAAAATGTTGGGAAGAACCAGACAGACTATTTTGACATCATTCTGCAAAATAAGATTTAAAGGAATGAATTGTGTTGCTCATTTGGAGTGTTCAGAGCTCCTAATTCTGGCCAATCCAATTCACTACCTTCTCTAAAGTATGTTCTCTCCAGGTGGCTCTACAGGATTCTGTGACTTTAGGTAGGTCAGATGTAGCCCTGTGGGGACAGCCACACATGACTACAGATGACACTGACACATGTAAGCTTATACAACGTTCTGACTTCCTCTCTCCTACATCAGTCCATCCCTTGCCTCATCTAGGTTGCGGCTGCGACATGCTTAATGCTTAGCAGATGGCCCTGGGCCACTTTGCAAATAGGAGTGTGCCCACAAATCACCCAGGATTCTTGTTACAAGGCCAACTTTGATCCAGTAGGTCCAGGTTGAGCCTGAGCTTCTGCATTTCCAACAAGCTTACAATGCCTCATAATACTAATGTGGGCCACTCTGCAAGCAGCGAGGCCCTGGACCAGTGGTTCTCTTTGCTAGTCACATCTGACTATCATCCAGGGAGGTTTAAAACCACCATGCCTGCCCTCCGCCCCCCACTAACCTAGTCAGAATCTCTAGCACTGAGAGATTCCTAGGCGCAGCCCAGGCTGAGAATGACTCTACACTGTCTCTGAGCATCTCCCCTCTAACCACTTGGGGCTGGTACAATAACACCCGCACTCCAGGAAAGACCTCATGATCACGTATCAAATGGATGAGCACCTCCAGCCCCACAACTATACCGGTGCCAGCCTATGGGTGAGGCATATCTCCTCTCCTCTCAGTGCCCCCGGCCCTATGCCCAGCCCCGTGGCTCCTGCTCGTTGCCACCTGCAACATGGGAGGAAGGGGTGGGGACAGTGCTGCCTGTCCTCCGGTACATGAAAGTCTCATTCTCATCTTTGCCTGCCAGGTGAAGCGCCAGCATCTTCCTTGGCCACAGACTGGCTGGTCGATGAGGTTTGATGCAAGCCTCCAGGCTTTAGACTCTTTAAGGTTTGCTTTGTTTTAGTTTTATCTTATGTTTAGTTTATTAAATCATATAATTTATTTATAAATTACAAGTCTATATTTGGGAATTATACATATACACAATTGTATTATTTTATGATTAATGTTTCTCCTTCCCTATGACAGTTACCAGGAAGGGCCAAATATCCGAGTTGGGAAGTGCTCTGGACTCTTGAGAACTGGCCTCAGGACAGCAGAAAAATTCCAGCAAAACATGTCTTAAGCTTTAAAAAGCCACAGACCTTCCCTTACATATGAAATGTTAAATCAGGTGGTCAACTAAGCAGTTTTGGGAGCAATGGCCACCACAGGCAGGTCAAGCTTTGTAAAGATTAATGGGCACTTTGGTGAAAGAGTAAGAGTAAGGGGTCTGAAAAGTGAAAGTACACTGACACAGACACGAATTTTCACACCTGTCCTCAGAATTTGAGCAGCAGCATAGACTGTACTGAAAAAGAGTCACATCAGGGATGATAAGGGTTTATTTTCAAGACACTCACTGGTGATTAAAAAATGCTAGGTTTTTGTTTATATACAAATAAATAGGTTCTATTCAACTGTCTGTATCTTTTTCATCTATGGGTATCTCCCAGACTGGGGGTGGTGGTGCAGCTGTTGCAACCCCCCAGGCTGGGCGGGACAGGGCTGGCATGCAGGTTCCGCAGGGCTCCTCGGTTTGCCCATGCAAACTTGGACAGCAGAAAGAGGTACAGTGAAATCAAGCACTCGCTCCCCTGAAAGCACTGATGGCTCCTAAATTCCTAGGAGATGGCCAATTCAAGCCATAATTGGGTTAGGGAAATGCCAGGGACTGACAGAAGCAATAAACTCTGTCCCTGCTGACAGTCACACTGCTGACAGTGAGCAAAAACGGCTTGGGCTCGATGCCCTTGACAAAGCTAAACTGGAGGGTTTGGGAATAACCTACCAACAAGGCAGGCCCTGGACTCTCGGACAAAATGCCCACCACCGTACTCTGTCTTTTCAGGATGAAGAACAGGGGGCAGGGCAAAGGGGAGATTGAAAGGGCTCAAAATCCCAGAGAGACAAAGCACGAAATAAAAGTCTTCTGATTCCAACCCAGAGAACTATTATAGAAAGGAAATGGAAAAATCCAACTGCCTCTGTAGGGAAAAGATTCATCTGACATCAGGTGTTACCTAACACCAACACTGAAGTCGGTTTTCTGGGCGTGCCTGGCATCCGCTCTAGAACAGCACCCACTTTGAGGTAACTTGCACCCAAGTCTCCATCCATGTGACTAATAAGAGGCTGTCCCCCCAACCCCCTGCCCAAGCTCTAGAGCACTTTTCCCTCTGGCCAAGGATGGGCTCAGGGACAGGCACATGACCCAACAGAGCCAAGGAGCTGGGCCCAGGAGCTCTGATGGAATTGTTGGAAAGAGGCCGCCTCCTTCAAACAGGGGCACGAGGCTGAGGGGCCCTAAGCCTAGAGCTACTTTGGGGCCCATGCAGTCACAGGCTGGGAAGGGCCCAGAAGAAAGATACCAGAGAAGGCAGGGACAGATCACTGCCAACCTCCTCTAGCCATCTGGACCAACTGTGCCTGAAAGTAAGGATTTGTCAGGTGAATGGGTAATAAATTCCTTTTTTGACTTGAGCCAGTCTGAGAAGAGTTTCTGTCACTTGCAAATGAAGAAAAATCCTGATTAACGCTTTCTTCCCCCAAATAAAGCCTGTTTTCAAGTTTTCCTCATCAGTAAAGTTTAGATCATCTAACTCAGCATGAGATTCAATACCCCACCAATTTAGTTTTGCAGTTGTCCCCCCATGAGATTTCCAAGGAGAATGCCAGGGATGGAGCTTGGGAAGGACAGGCTGGCCGGTGCCTCCTCTCCCTGAGCCCTGAGCCCTGACCACCAGTCCCCTGTGCAAAGCTCAGCCACAGCATGGCTCTGACACAGGGGATCCAGAAAAGCCCCCACTGGCTGGGCCCCAGGACCACCACCCCTCAATTTGCCCCTTAGCAGCCTCCCTGGGCCCAGGCCAGGGGCTGCTCAGCCTGCTCCCTCTTCACGGATGGTCACAAGGGCTGTCATTAATCCTGGCTGATGCAAGTCTTCCAGACAATAAAGACAGTGAGGCCAGCCCAAGGCTGCAATGTGAACTAATACACCAGCCAGATACCCTGGCTTTTAATGGACATCAGAGCACTCTGATATTCTCAGAACAGAAGTCATGACCAGAAGATTGCACGGGCAGCCTACGAGGAGTGCTGATCTAGGCCTGGGCTCTGTCCCTGCCCTGCCCCGCCCCTCCTCAGAGGAGCTGATCCCCTCCTTATCCTCTCCAGGTCCAACTGCCCACCTGCTGAGGACGATGCCACTGGAATGTGGCGTTGACAAGAGTGCCTTCTCCTCTCGGCCAGAGCAGTCTCCCAAGCACACTCACACCCTCCATCAGTTTATGCTCACAACCACTCTGGGAGCGAAGCAGGCATGGTGCCCTTTTCATATGGTTTGGTGGGTATGGCACAGGTCTGGAGCCAGTCCCAGCTAGCTCTGCCCCTCACCAGCCTGCAACCCTGACCTCCAGCCCTGTCTCTCACCTGAAAGACAGGTGGTGAGTGGTGCCCACCTCAGGGGGTGAATGGGAACAAAGAACAGGGGCAAAGAACTTAGCACTGTGTCTGGCAGGCAGTAAGGGCTCCACAATGTCAGCAGTTACTATCTTTCTTGCAAGTGGGGAACCTGGGTCTCTAAAAATTCCCTCCAAAGGCTCAGATCTGGGCCCCTCTGTCACAGTCCTCACTGAGCATGAGAGCTGTCAGGAAATAAGGGGTACCACCTCAACCAAAGACTGATGACCACCCAGGGGCAGGGAGGGGTGATGGGGGAGGGGGCGTGCTGCTCTGCTGGCCCACAGGCCACGCCCAGGAGGACCCGATTGCTTTCTCTGCCCCACCCAGCACCCAGCCCCTTTGAGCGCTTTGTGAACTTTTCATCTGGGTTGGTTATGTTGAACTCAAGTCAACATCTCAGTAAACAAAGCCAGTTGCCCTACAGTACCATGCTAATCTCTTGGCAGAAATGCAGATCTTCAAGGCCAAACCCATGGGAGGTGGCATCAGAGCCCTGGGATTTGAAGCAACAGTAAAACAGGCAGATAAACTCAGACTTCCTGGGTCCAAATCCTGGCCCTCTACTTTCTAGCTCTGGAACTTCTCCAAGCAAAGTTTGTTCAACTGTAAACACAGTTTCTAGTTCCTAGGATCCAATGTGTTGACATGTACAAAGCTCTTAACCAGTGCCCAGAACACACACAAGCCAGGAAAGGGTGCAAGGCTCAACTGGTCCCATCACTGGGGGAAACCTGCTTGGTGGTCTGAGCAAGCCCCTACTCTTTCTCCTCCTTTGGGTCCTGGACTGCTTGCCTGGCCAAGCTAAGGGCTGCTCTCTGCTTGTCACAAAGCCACAAGGACTCCCCAGAGGCTATGGTGATTTTACATCCCTGGCTTCAAGGCCAACTCTGCAAGCATCCTTACCGGTAAGTAGCCACCTCCAGGCTGAGGCCGGTCTTCACCTGCAGGAGCTCCTGATAGTCTCGCAGCCGGTCAGCCATGGCCAAGGTGAGGGTCTCCTTCTCATCCTCCAGGCAGCCAATCACTCTCTAAAGACAACAGAGGGGTTTTTAGATCAGAGAACTAGAGTTTTACTGAGTCATGGACTTCAGGTACCAACAGTTCAGGGCATAAAAAGAGACGAAAAACCTCCAGGCTTACTAAACTGCAGTCATTTGCAAGAATGATTTCAAATACTGTACCTCTTCCATATGGAAGATATTATTTTATTGCACGTGGAAGATGTGATAGGACACTGGCTTCTCTATTCAGATTCTCTAATAATAACAAATGCTTAGGAGTTTATTCAAATCATCTCTACAGTTCAGACATGAGTCCATTTAGGAAAGCCAATACATCAAACCAGTCAACTAAGATGCTATTGACAAGAAGCCAAGACTAGAAATCAGAGATTTTACAGTACTTGAAACAGAAGTCACTCAGATTTGAATTAGAACATCCCCCCAAAGTCGTGATTTCCCTGACAATAAGCAGGTGAACTGATACAAAGTTCTTTGTTTCACTCAGAAAAGCTAATTTAAAATCATCCAGGGAGAAATACATTATGGGCATAAATGACAAAATCCAGACCCAGATACTAATCTTCTTTTTGGACTGTCCTTGCACAACGTAGCTAATAAGGCGAGGCTCCCTCGGTGCCTGTTCACATGCCCTCACAGCCCCCCTCAAGGCTCCGCTTGCCCCTGGCTAATTACCTCCGATGGCCTTCTCTCTCCCTGGCTGGGAGAAACGGCTGCCCTCTGTGTCCCGGCCCCTAGACCAGTGCCCTCCACACACAAGTTGCACAGCACACAGCTGCTTAAGTGAATTTAAAATGAAATGATCATGATGATATTATCCTCCTCAAAACGTACCATTTTAAGTCAGTAATATCTTTTAATTAATAAAAGCAATGGCTTCATTTGTACCATTTTACAGTTTTATGTTTTCTTTCTAGTTGTTAGTTCCTTTGGAGAATAACTAACTAAGCAAATATTGAAACACTGAAATAAGTCCGTACACTTTTAACTTCTGGTTTGTAATGGGAAATAGCATAATGACCTGAACATGATTAACTAAACTAAGCTATACCTATAAACATTTATCTCTGTGGAATTCAAAAATTATAAGACTATTGAGAGCAGGAACACATTTTCATTGCTGCTGGAATCCCTTCACCAAAGGCACCTGGCAAGATGCTGAGGGTTCACAATAAATATGTAATGTCTGTGACACCAAGGAATGAACGTAACTAAGATCTCACACTGAATTTATCATTTTTAAAATTACATGATCAGCATGTAAATAGTTCTGTCTTCCATCACAGTTCTATTCTATGCCAATGATCATTGTTAGGTTCTCTTTGTACATAAAGGATACTAAAAACAAAAACCAAAACCACTTAGCTTTTAAAGCAAAGGAATAAATCTAAGAACCACTGGTTAGTGTCTCAGGGTGGATATATGTTAACAGACCCCATAGCTGGCATTATGAACAGACAAAGGGGTTCACCGGACCAGAGAATTCACCAGTCTTAACGTTAAGTGAGGGAGTTACCAGAATTTAGCCACAACATTCACACATTCTATAGTTCAGTCTCAGTGTTAAAATCCTATGTTCCCTTGATTTAGAGGGAATGTAAATTCAGATACAAAGTTATGATATAAAATGTGCTACATATATATCATTTCTACTATAGGAAATTTGCCCTAAATATTAAAAGTTAAAAATTTATAGTAATTTATTCTTTACAAAGAAGTTCAAGTGTTGTTAAACTGCTTAGGAAAAAAAATATCAGAGAAGCTCAATTCTCTAACCACAAACCTCCCAAGCAGGTCAAAATTTCCCAGCTTTGTCAAAGGGTTATGCAGGAAGATTCTCTCTTTGCCCAGAGAACACAGAAATAGGTCTGTACCCCACAAAATATAAAAAGGAAAATCAAACTGTGTTTAAGTTGAAATAAGTATAGTTCCAACCACATTTCCAAGTGAGTCAATTCTTCCTAAATTGTCAAAGGAAAATAAGTCGAGTTTTGGAAGCAGGAACATAACACTTACTGGCTCCCAACCATTCTGCCACTGAATGAAGCTTCAGACTTGGGCTCTGCTTTGCCAGAAGTTTAAGCTGTGGGCCAGGTCACAGGCACTGGAGCACCCACATAGGATGCTAATTCTAACCCAAGCAGAAGCAGTTTCACCTCATGTTGCAAAAGCAAGGTTGGGAGAGAGGTCACCTTTTCCAGCTGCTATTTAGAGAACTTTTGGACAGCATCATAACCGATGATGAAATCTAGCTCTACACCAGGGAAAGTGCACTTGCTGTTAGTGCCAAAAGAATTAACTTTCTCTTAACCACACTTGAGCCACCCCTTCTTGAGCAAGTCACACAGACAGGATAGGAAGAGTTCTCGAATATCACCATCACTTAGAATCTTGCATTAGTTTGAGATGCCTCTTAGATACCCAACTAGGATTGTAAAATATGACTCAAGTTCAGGGTGCTGTCTGGGATAGAGCTGTAAATACTTAGTTAGTATCCAATCCATGCTTACTGTTATTAACACATTTGATTTTTGTGTCTAAATGAAATTATCACAGTATTTAAATCCCCTTGAGCTATAACAAGAACATCTCAAACTGACACAGGTAAACTGAATTCAAGTCTTCCACCCAGATCCCCCTTCAGCAAAGAGTACCCTCTTCCAGTTGCTCAGGCCATAAGCCCTGGAGTCAACTCCGATTTCTCCCTCTCCCCCACCATATCCAATCTGGTAGCAAATCCTGTTGGCTTCAACTTGAAAAGAGGTCCCCTTCTCAGCCCCCTCACTCCCACCCCTGGTCCAAGCCTCCGGCACTTCCTGCCTGGAGTATTGCATAGTCTCTTAACAAGGTCTCCCTGATCCCACCCTTGCCCAGCATAGTCTGTTCTCAACAGAGCAGCAAGAGCGATTCCAGTAAGACAACCAGGTCCCAACTCCCCTCTGCCCAGAACCCACCAGTGCCTTCCCACAGAACTCAGAGTAAAAGCCCAAGTCCTGTAGTAGCCACTCTCCCCCTCACTCACGGTGCCCCAGCCATGCCAGCATCCTGGCTGCGGATCCCCCAAACACTGTTTCCACCTCAAGGCCTTTGAGGTAAAGGGATTTTCTGTTTTGTCTGGTATTTTTTACTGCTATATCTCTTGCCAAAACCCAACATTGGCACACTAAGCGCTCAATAGCTGTTGAACAAATGCACTGACTGTATATGCCCTGTGAGGTATTTTCATTGTCCCTATTTCACAAATGGGGAAACTGAGTTGCAGAAGGGTTAAGGAACTTAACCTGCCAAAGAGTGGCACAGTCAGGATTCAAGCCCGGGCAGGCAGGACAGGTGCAGAGCGCTGACTCTTAGCCACGTGGCTAATCCCATCCCCCTTCCGAGCTAAGGAAAGTTTACAATCAATCAAGTTTCAGGGGCTTGGAAGCCTTTCACACACAGCTGGCCTCCGCAGCTAAGAGCTCACTTTCACAAGCAAAAACCTCAATGTTTACAAGGTAAAGCTGGCATAGATCACAAATGTCTTCAAGTTTTTTCCGAAGCCCCTTCCTGCAGACTGTGTGTGTTACTCAGGCTTCAAATGATCTAGATCACATATAAAATGCTGGGAACCTGGATGTCAGTCCAGCAAACTTTTCCTGGGCAAACCTTAGGCATGGAGAAGGCACAGAGGCTATCTGGGAAGGACCCATTTTCCCAGAAGTACAGTCCTAGCAAGCATCTTTCCTCCTTGAACTGCAGAAGGGGGCCAGTGGCCAGGAAGAGGCTGGGCACTATGTGGGGGCCACCCTCTACCGCACCCAACTCCTGCTCCTGCCTCCAGGTGGCAGGGGGCATTAAGCCACATGGAACACAGAAAATATTAATACATGAAAGAGACTTAATGCTAAAACTTTTCTGACAACAGCCAACTGGAAGGGTCTAAAAGCATTTTAGGATTTTAAGCTAAAATCCTAGGGGCACCTCTTGGCTAGCCCCTAGGAAGGGCAATTATCATTATTCTATGAATGCAAAGAGAATACTGACTAAAGGTTTCTTTGATGGAACAGACAGAAGAGAGGAAATGTAGCCCAGGGGTTAGTTGCTCAGGCACTGAAACCTGAGTTGAACCCTGGCTTGGCTACTTACTAACCAGGTGACCTATGTGCCTCAGTTTCATCGTCTGTAAAACGGGGCTAATATTAGTACCCACCTGCTAAGACTGGTGTGAGAGCTGAGAATGGATGCTTGTGAAGGGCTTGGTATCTGTGGTACCTGGCACACAAGAAGCATGTGCTGAAGACTAACTCTAAAAAATGTAACATTTATTATAGTATAGTATATTAGTTAAACCAGATTTTAGGATTTTTCAGTCTTCCCAGAGTGAGCTTCTATAGAACTTGAAAAAATTACAAGCTTGGGGTTAAATCATCAATACTTACTCTTTAACATAATTTCTAGCATTTTAAAAAATTGGTGTTGAATCTTTTGGGATGCAATTTGAAATACTGTTGCTTTAAGATAACTGGGGAAAAATTCAGGATATGGACAAGGTAGTAACTGGTAACATTCAGTACAATGAAACCTCCACAAATTGGAACTGAAAAAAATCCAGGTCCTTATCGACATTTCTCTTGTTCTTTACTTTTGGTGAAAAGAAGTAAATTCCAACAGGAGAGAGGTATCACTGGACAGGAAACTGAGAGTGGGGTCCTAGTCCCCAGGCAGGTGTGACCTCAGGAAAGGCACTTCCCCAGGAAGGACCGAGGGTCCCTGTTTCCAAAAAGGTCTGGACAGGGATTCTACCTCACTTCCAAGTTCCCACCTCTCCTCCAGTTAGGGGAATTCTGCTTTCATCTGCCTCAGATTTGGGGTTCCATTGAAAATTTCATTGCAGGGGAAAGGGTTTTGCTGCTAGAAAAGAACACAGAAAACCAGAGTTTCAAGGTCCAAAATGAGCCAAGTGAGCTGTGACTGAATGAATGGCAAAGATTTAGTCCACAAAGCATGTCTCAAAGTAGCACTTTCCAAACCTGCTTGCACAGCACAGGCCCTTCAGGTGGTAGTGAAGGTTCCCTGAACAGTAAGTTTGGCAGACGCTTCTTTTTGGAGAGTCACAATACCCATTGGTTAAAAACTCCATGAACACCTGCATTAAGACACTTTAACCTTCCCCCAACAAGGGGTAGGGGGCCCATGGGACCCAAACCCCTGGCCCCCGTCGTTGGGAAGGGACACAAGCACGCTCAAGCCTGTGGACATCACCACATACTGCACCAGTCCCTGTCCTTGCTTCACTTACAAGAAAGCCCCAGACAGAATACTTTAAAAAATTATGAGGCAGAGAGAGGCCAAACAAATCCCACAACTCAAAAGATTAAATCCCAAACAATTTAGTACCATATTGTTTTCTATGATTTCCCATCTAGTCTCCAGCTTTTGAATACCGAAACTCTAGTGTGGTGCTGGGGGCCCAGGGATAATCAATAGATCTTTACTGATCATTTGTGGACACCTGGCACATTACCCCAGTCATTCCACACCATATCCCCACATTCCCTTCACTTCTAACTTTCAAAAAGCACAAAATCACTGTCTCAAACTTTTAACTCACAGCTACAAACCATTCTCTGAAATATTTCTGAAATTGTGCAGATATTATTTCCAACTGTCCTCCTGAGAACTACTGATAGCATGATTTAGGAGTATTTCCAATTCTGGCTAAGGCTGGGCTGGGCAGGGCAGGGGCCAAACGCTAGGACAGGACGGGACAGGACTGGACTGGGCGTACCATAAATCAGCCATAGGTGTCACCCTGTTCGTGTCACAGGGGTTGTTTCTCCGAAATAGCAACTGTTTCTATTACTCTGCACTTGTAATAACACCCTGCCATAGGGCCCTGCTTTCCCACAACTTTTACACTACCCAGAGATCTGATGTCAGCTTGTACTGTGCAAAATGTCTCTGATCAAGCTCTTTTCTGCATTACGGTTGCTGCCCCTCCCAAAACACACAAGGCAGCCGCCCAGGGAGCCACAACCAGCTGCTTCCAACTGGGAAATCATTCCGGCAAAAAAACAAAAACAAAAACAACAACAAAAAAAACCGTTTAGGAAACCAATTTGACTTTTCCCCTGAGGAGCCCTATAGCCAATAGGGCTGCCATGAGCTGTCACTTGCAGAAGTCAGACAGCTTTCTTGTTTGACTTTTAGGTCTAGGTCTACTAGGTCTAGGAAGCACAGGAAATTAAAAGAAAACCTAGAGCTAACAGGGTCGTTTCTCAGGATGCACCCAGTCAAGATCTAAAGAAGTTAACAGTGTGACAGGGACGGGGCTATCCACTGGGACCTGCCACATGGCACTCGTCCGCTGAGTCGATGGACCAACGGACGGACAGCGCTCTTCTTCCAGAGCTGGAGAGAGGTCAGGACCCTGCGGCAGTGCAGAGCAAAGCGGCTGTCAGAGCCCGGGTCCCCAGGCCATTCAGGCACCCTCCGGGTGGGCCCTAGCCGTCCGCGACACCGCGCCCGGGTGAACGGGCTGCAGGTCCTGGGATCGCTGCCGCTGTCCCACCCCACCATGCGTAGGGTGCCGGGGCGAGGCTGGGGGAGGTTTGAGGGGAGGGCGCCGTCCCCGCGCACGGACCTGCCGCTCCTCCACTTGTAGCCCGTACTCCTCGCGCATCCGTAGCAGCTCGTCTTCCAGCCGCGCGCGCAGCTGCTCCAGCTCCAGCGCCTGGCGCCGCAGCGCCTCCGCCTCCTGCGCGCACAGCCGCGTCTCCTCCTCGGCCTGGAGCCGGCTCTCCTGGCCGCGCCGCAGGGCCTCCTCCAGCTCGCGCACCTCGTCCTCGTACAGCTGCACGGTCTCCCGCCACGACTCGGCCACCAGCAGCGCGTAGCTGTCGTGCACCTCCCGCAGGCGCGGCGGCGGCGCGGCGGGGCCGGCGGCGCGGGCGCGGTAGTGCATGGTCAGGCCGGCGGCGCGCGCGCGCAGCTCCCGCACGTCGCGCTCGTGGGCCGCGTCGAGGCCGTGGCGCTCGGCCTGCAGCCGGCCCAACATCGCCTCGAGAGCGGCGCGCGCGCCCAGCGCCTCCTGCAGCTCGCGCCGCTGCGCGCCCAGCTCGGCGTCCAGGCGGCCGCGGGCGGCGCGCGCCTCCGCGTCCAGGCGCTGCAGCTCCCGCAGCTCGCGCCGGAACGCGTCGCGCTCGCCCTCCGCCAGCGCCGTGGCCCAGCTGAGCTCGTCCAGCTGCTGCCGCAAGCCGCGCGCCTCCTCGGTGAAGCGGGCCTGCCACTCGGCCCACAGGCCCTCCTGCCCGCGCCGGCCGCGCAACTCCTCCTCCAGGAGCAGGTTTTCGCGCTCCAGCTCCCGCACCCGGCTCACGTAGTCATAGAGCCGGGCGTTGAGCGCCTGCAGCTCGGCCTTCTCGGGGCCCGTGTGCAGCCGCCAGGACAGCATCTTGCCGCGTGTGGGGGGCGCTCCCGGCCGGCCGGCTCCCTCCTGCCTTGGTCTTGTCCCCTCCGCCGCGCTCCTCCGGCCCCGCCACCGCCCGGGAGGCCCGAAGACTGGGGCCGGAGCTGGCGAGCCGCGTCACTTAGCGGACGGGGCGGGCGGAGTGGGCGCGGACCGCGGCCTCCAGCCAATCAGAGCGCGGCCCGACGCAGCCACTGCGGCCGCGCAGCGCCCCCTGCCGGACTAACCGCGGCGCCGCAAGGCCGCGGTGATCGTCGCGGGCTGCCGGATAGCGGCCGGCGGGTGGCTCGCTCGCGGGGCAGGGCTCGGAGAAGGGATGTCGAAGAGGGCTTCCTATTGCTGCGCCGATGCGCGTACCTACGGCACCCAGTGACCTAACGTTCATGGATGGAAATAGAAGCTGCCACTGAGACATGCTGAGTTGCTGTGATGTGGTCATTTACCGGAGACTTCTCACCCGAGGCCCTGGAGATTGGGGTGTTTTCTATTTTGAAAAAATTATATATATACGTTTATAATATATAATATACACATATGCATATAGATATATACATATGTGTGCATTAATCTCTTTTAACTTAAAACATAAGTACATATCCATTTGCCAGTTTTCAGTGTGCGGGCAAGACTTCTCTTGCTGTAGGTTGACTGGAGTTCCAGTTATCCTTCTTATACGAACTACCCCCAGGGGACATGCACTTTCCGCTATCACTTTCTTTCATTTGAAGTGAGAACTTAGACCATGAAGTGCTCTGAGAGCAGAACTTTCTAGACATCTAACATCTCCCCAAATTTTTAGTTGTCCCCCACACACATCTGAATGTGACAGCCATTTTTTTCCAACAACATGCCCTTAAGAAAGCACTCAATTTAATTGCCCTAGAAACCACAGGTGTTTTTTGCACACTTGCATTTCATTAGTTTTCATGATAGTATTTAAGTTACCAATGAGTATAACCAGTATAACTAGCATTAAGAGGCACAGGAGCAAACCTGCTGGCCTTCAGTTGGTGTGACCCTGGGTTGGTGGTGGTGAATGTGCCCAGGGAGGCCTGGAGAGTCATCCACTGGCCAGAGGGCTCCTCATGGAAGGGCCACCAGTCAGTGTATTTTACAGATGGCATGGAAAGGCGGATGGGTCAGCAAGTTGGTCCCAGGAAGGGCCCTTGAAAAAGTTTCTAGTGCTCTCCTTGTGACAAGCATGAGTCTTCAACCACAAGCAGGACAAAAAGCGGGCCTTTATTTTTCTAGAGATCCCATTCCGCAGGTGGTGGAAATTAATATCTTTCAATTAAGGATTCCTTCTCCCTTTATGCTAAGGCTAAGTGAGGATGGAAGGTGGATTTATTCAGTGCCAAGCAACACAGCTGCTGCGGTGTCATCACCCAGACCTGTCTGGAAGCCCTACCGGTCCGAGTGTCTCTTCTGGGCCACTCTGGGACATTTGGGCACTGTGAGGCAACTCCCACAGTTGCCTGGACTCAGCTGCAGCCATTTGTTCTCAGCTCTTTAACTCCCCACACTACCAGGGGTTCTGCTGCCCCCCCCCTCCCCTGGCTGGGTAGGGGACAGCTCTGCAGGTTGGGAGAGCCTTATCAGGGACCACTGTGTCTCCAAGTAGGACACCTTGTTCTGACTTATTGGGTTTTCTTTACCCTGTGCCATTCAGGGTTTTAGATATTAAAACTCAAAACCTTTCCCCCACTTCTGTTCTAAGTCCTGTTCCTGAGGAAATGACTGCTGCAGGGTACAGATGCCCAGTTATGGAAAGCATTACAAGGCACCAGGAAATGGCAGGAGGAAAAAGTACCATTGGTCTTTTTAGAATAATAAAACAGCCTTTCAGAATAATATCCTGCCAGATCATACTTAATCCTCACAAAACTGAGGCTCGGAGGAGTTGAGTGACTTGCCTAAGGACACATGGTTCTTAAATTTGGGGATAGAAGTATTAGAAGTTGTGACTACAGGAGCAGACTTGAGCAGGCAGGGTCTGCCCAGGAAACAGAGGTGCACTCAAAGGGGAGGGAATGATTGATGGGATGGGGGTGGATGGGATTAGGAAGCACCAGGGACCAGTGGGAGTGAGAAGCCAAGAAGCTGTTAGCACCCTAGGGTGTTGGCTGGGCCTGGAGGAGGCTGGAGCTCTGGAAAAGGGCCGCTGGAGGAGCAGGAGCTGCAGATTGCATCCTGGGAGGGAGCTGGAGAAGGAAAACGCAACCCTTCTCTTCTCCTGCCCTCCCTTCTCTTGCCAGTGGCTCCCACTGCAGAAACCAGAAGTTCCTGGAGCCTGGCAGGGGGTCTGCTGGAGCTGGCTGTCACTGGCTTGTGAGTGCCAACTGTTAAATTTTCAGGAATTTTGTGAACCACTTGTTAAACACAGCCATTATTAAAAATTAAATTACAGAAGCTTATAATTAATTTTACAAAAAAGAGGAAATAAGTATACTCAAAATTTATCACTTCCTAATTATTTCACAGTATTTTCCTGTTATCTGTTCTTGAAGGTCTGTATGACTAGCATGCCTGCACAGTGGAAATGCTGTTTAATGTGTGCTGCCCACTCTGTGTTCACTGATATCATGTTAGTAGCTTGAGTATTTACATTGTAGAAATCGGTAAATGATTTGTTATTGTTTATTTATTGTTTTGTTGATTGTCTAGCCTTAAGAAAGTGCTAGAGAATATGTTAAAAATGCAGATTAAACTTAGTGGTGTGTTGTGTCTGTAGCTATTGAATTGTAAATAGCACAAAAAGTTGAGGAAATATTTTTCCAGTGTTTCAAAACTATTATCCAGGTCAGGAAAGAAGTTGCTTCATGATAAGGAATGAATAAAGTTTCTAAGTTATTTCACCTTTGTCTTTCTTATTAAGGTAAACAAAAATATCAACTAACATTCATGTCAGGCTACACTCATTCATCAGTTGCAGCCACAAATTGACTAAGAGCACCAGAGTTCTGCGAAAATCAATGAAAACATTCTGCCAGTATCCATTTGCTGTATGGAATTTACGATAAAGAGTGTTGTATATTTTATTATTGTTTGTAATAAAAATTTGAAAGCTGCCCTGATTTTGCTACCATATTGACAAATACACATTTTTATTAATAGGTTAATGGCAAAAAAAATAAACGTCATGCAGTCTTCATTTCTAATTGACATTTTTCTATTCAATAAAGTGGATAATCTAAGCTGTAAGAAGATATATATATATATTAGGGAATATATAGATAGATAGATATTCCCCTATGGGAGTCAATATAATAATTTTTACTTGAATGAAAAAAATGGCTTGTAATTTTTTTTTCTAGAATTGGCCTAATACAAAAGAAATTGCTCACCGTAAGCAATGATTTAAAAGATTTTTTTTTTTAACCGCAGCCCCCTTGGGCAGGCTAAACACCTCGGGGACCATCTACTCTGCCTATTACCATTTCCGGTGAAAGCCGAGCTCAAGGCTATGGCAGAAGCGGCGAGAAGAGTTACAGGTGAGGCCCCGCACGCAGCCGGCGGAGGAAGGCAAGAAGCCGCGGTCAGGTGTGAAAACGCCCGGCCGTGGGAGCAGCGCCCCCTGGAGGAGGGCGGGGGCGCCGGGCCTGCCGGCAGGGGGCGCTGCTCCAGGACGGAGCGCCCAGAAGGACCCCCGGACCTTTGCGTCGCAGGCGCGTGGGTGGGAGGCAGCGCGGCCCGCAGCCGCGATGCTAGAGAAAGCCCGAGAAGCAGGAGGGCCGCACGGCGCCGGGCATGCAGCCCTTTCCATCGGTCCCTGCGCTGGGCTGGGGCGGTGGGGAGTGGGGTCTTTTTCCCACCCGGAGGACCTGGCGCGGTGTGGCCTCGCTGCACGGGGCCGCCAGGCAATGGAGTAATCAGGGGTGGGGGGATGAAGGCACCCCCACCCCCACCCCCCACGACCTCGCTCGTTCCCTCTGCGCTCTGCCCTAGGGGGGCTATGCCCCAGGCAAGAAGCCCAAACGAGAGGTCTGACTGACTTTGCTCTCCAAAGTGCGAGATTTTAGGAACTCGAGGCTTTTTTAGGACTTAGAGCTAGGCAGAAGTTGGAGAGAAAATTCCGAGAGGGCAGAGCAGGGGGCTGAGGAGAACTGGGTTTCTCTGGAGGCAAGAAAATATTGGGGGGTGGGGTGATGAAGGAGAAGGAAAGCACAGTTGTGGGGTCCTCGCGAGGGGAGCCTTGCGCCCCTTCCTGGGCGGAGCCCTGAGGAGACAGCTAAACCCCAGTTATACTGTGGGCTCCAAGTGCAGGGCCTTGGGCCCTCCGTCCCAGAGGCACCCTAGGGTGCCAGCAGGCTGAGGAAGGGCTGCAGCTGGGCCAGGAGAGCCTTTCCGAAGTGTCCCCCCTCCCCGCTCCCCGTGAGTGACACCCGGAGCGCGAGCACCACCCAGAAGTGGCAGAGGACCGCAGACCTGAGGGGGCCATTCCAGCCAGGATGGGATGGGATGAGACGTGACCACCCCAGCAGGGCACAGCCAGCTCTAAGTGCCTTTGTGCAAATTAGAAAAAGGCACTCTTTCTGGGTAGACAAATGAGCCCACACGTGCGTGACCTGGTCAGTGGATATTTCCTTGGTGCTAAGGAAGAAATGTCCCTTCCTCAGGGTAGAAGCTGCCTTGTACCCACATCCATGGCTCAGCAAGTACAGCATAAGCTAGAATTCATCCCCTCATCTGGGCACGTTTGCGCAGTGAACAAGCTATGCCTGACTGTCCATGGTAGCCCACTGTCCCAACCTCTGCCTGTGGGAATGAAGACCAAGAGCTCTATTGCAAGGCTAGTGGATGCCAACACATACAGGTGACATGAGGACCAGGTAAACCCCCAACCCTGATGCCTTTGCACTGTGTAAGTCCTCAAGAATTCTGGTACAACCCAGGGAAGGGGGTCAGAACCTTAACTGAGGGAGACTGAGTTTTCATCACCCCGTTGTTATTTCCTGATGACCTAAGTTGTGGACTGAGAGGCACACCTGCCCCAACAGGTTGTCAGGTAAGACATGAAGCAAGAGGGGAAGGGAAACGCAGTGGGCTGGCAGGAAGAGCTGAGCTGGGCACAGTGGCCTCAAGTAGACTGACCCTCTTTGTGTCCTGGCACTTAGTACTAGCATTACCTTGGGCTAACCTCTCTAAGTCAATTTTCTTATCCATGTAATAATGGGAAAAAATAGCACCTTCTTGTAGAAGTATTAGAAGGACTAGACTTTTGTGTGCATCAGCGTCACTGGAGAGCTTGTTAAAACACAGATTGCTGGGCCCCACACACGGTTCCCAGTCAGTAGCCTAAGGAGGGGCTCCCAGGTGAGGCTGATGCTGCCGGTCCAGGAAAACTTCTGGCTTGCGCCATCAGTTAGCCCTCGAATAGTCCTTGCCATATGTCAGGCACTGTTCTGAGCTCTTTATATGGATTAACTCATAATCAGCACAACAACCTGTGAAGTAGCTACTACCAGCTCTATTTCAGTGACGAGGAAACTGAGCCACAGAGCAGTCAGCTTGCCAGTGCCATGCAAGCAGAAAGCAGCAGAACCAGGATTTGAACCCTGGACTTACCCACTTTGCTACACTGCCTCTTATACTGTGTGAAGCATGTCACACAGTGCTTGGTGCACCGCACTCAGCAAATATTGGCCATCCTCATGGGAGAAGTCCCAAAGCCCAGGAATCACGTGGGGGCTGGTGGCCAGGGGTCTGTCTCTGGAAGGCCAGGAGGACATGCTCAAAGCCCAGGGGACTAGCGCAGATGATGGGCAGCTCTGCGGCGTCCACAGCCAAATGAGTCTAGGGAGCAGGAAGGCAGGTACAGGTTGGTCCTTGAACCTCCCAGACTCAGTTTCTTCATCTGTAAAGTGAGGATAACCCTTCCCTCACAGGACTGCTACAGGGACTAAGAGGAGAGCATGAAAGCTTCAGGACACAGTGTCTTTACACCCTACTTCATTCCAAAATCTGAATCCAGCCGCTCTTGCTCAGATCCCAAAGTGTCACAGCTCTTCTGGCTATTTCTGGTGGGCACATCATTTGTTTATCACTGTTTCATAGGAACACAGCAGGTGTTTATTGGGGTATAGGCTGCCTTTTCAAAAGGTGCAAAAATAGCATTTGTCATATGAAAAAAATGTGCAGTAACTCAAGCTGCATAACTTCTCTTTCTTAATTTGGAAAGTCATGTCATATACATTACAAATGAACTTGGGAAGGGACCCAAATGGCAAAGAAGCATCCCTTGGTTAATCTTCCCAACAGGAATAAGACTCTTACTTCTACCTAAGAACCAAAAAAAGAACAATTTGCCTTCAGAGAACAGCACGTTTGCTCTTACTGCCCGTAAAAGCCCATTTTCCATGGAGTTCATTGGTGGCAATTGTGATAGGATAATTCAAAAACTCATTTTGAGGCCGGGCTCACACCTAAAATCCTAGCATTTTGGGAAGCCAAGGTGGGAAGATCATTTGATGCCAGGAGTTTGAGACCAGCCTGGGCAACAGCGAGACCCCATCTCTACAAAAAAATTTTTTTAAATTAGCCAGGCATGGTGGTGCACTCCTATGGTCCCAGCTATTCAGGAGGCTGAGGCAGGGGAATTACTTCAGCCCAGGAGTTTGAGGCTGCAGTGAGCTGTGATGATGCCACTACACTCTAGCCCAGGCAACAGAGCATGACCCAAAAAAAAAAAAAAAAAAAACAACTCATTTTGAGTCCCCCTATGTACCTGGTTCTGGGCTGGGCCCTGGGCACACAGAAAGGAGGGAGACACCATCACTTTCCTCATGCACTCAGGGCCTGGGGACTCCAGGGAGCTGTCTTTCCCTGACACTGTCACAAGCGCCTGCTCCTTCCCTCTTTGCCACCCACCAGCCATTCAGTCACTTACCTCTTCTCTGACTACCCACTGCTGCTCCAATCCAATCTTGTGGCTTTAAACACCAGCAACATGCCTATGACCCTCAGATGTGTAACTCCAGCCCAGGTTGCTCTTCTGAGCCCACTGTGCCTTGGGCCAGGGCTCTGTTTATGACATGTCCCTACTGTAACAGGGAGGCTGTGAGGGTGCTTTGTGTCCCTAGGTATCAGCAGTCAATTTGGATCCTCAGTAGGTACCCAACCACTCTGAAAAGAAATGTGTGCTCTACTTTCCTCAGTGTAAATGACTATGGTCCCTTTGGGGAAGGACCAGGGATTGCAACTCTATTCACTTGCCATGGAAATTGCTGCATCCTTCTTTCAGCCAGTGGGTTCTCGTAACTCAGACCCAGAAATTGGGCAATGACTTTCCATAGGGAAAATTGGATCATGACTTTGCATAGGAGTGTTTTTGATTATATATATTTAGTGATGTCTTTGCCGGCAGCCCATTTATTTTTCCCCTAGGAACACCATGTTCTGTGTGTCACCTCTGTTCATCCCTTGGGTTACCATGCTCCCCCATGGCCATTCCAACCTTACAGGTCATGTCGGTAATTATACTCACCTCGTTTCTGATACTTTCGGGCTGCCGTCTGCTCTCCACTAGGCCTGTAGACAGCCAGTGGTTCTTAAAGTCTGGTCTCCAGATGAGCAACAGCCCATCATCACCTGGAAACTTTTTAGAAATGTTCATTCTCCAGCCTCTACCTAGACCTACTGAATGGAGACCTGTGTGTTGTGACAAGCTCCCAGGTGATTTTAATGTGTGCTAGTTTGAGAGCCACTGCTGCGTCTTATCATTCCCACCAGAGGCCAGTTCTGTGACAGTTTCTCCTCCGTCATCCCTCCTCCTCCAGAGGACAGCCATCTCTCAGCTTCTCAGTGATTCGGTGCCCTCACCTGTTCATTCCTTACCGCTTCGGTAGATGGAGGGTCCGCCAGGCCTCCCACGGAACACAGCTAGTCCAATGGGCTTTCTGGTCTGGTGGCCACTTCTCTGATCTTTGTTCCCTCCCTCCGCAGTTTTCTGCAGCAGTTCTGGCATCTCTACTTCATTTATTTAATGTGAGCCATCCCTTTTCCGGGCTTCCCAGGGCTCTCCCAGCAGCACACTGGCACAGTCACCCGAGGCCCTTGCAAGGGAGTAAATCCTTGTCACAGGAAGGGCCCCCACACCAACCGCTCTCCCTTACCTAGCTGTCTGGCCGTGACCCTTAAGCCCACTCTGACCAGCACCCTGCAGACCACCTCCCCCATTCCCAGGCTTCCTGCTCCAGTCCCTGCGGGTACGTGTTAACCAAGTCCCATGGCACCTTTGGGATATAATTCTGCTCCTTCCTGGGGAGGCCCAGCACTTCCCAGCTGGGCTTGCTGAGGTGTGACCTTAGGTATTGGTCTGGTGGCCAGGAGGGAGGTGGTTGTCGATTCCAAAGGGCAAGCAGTGTCTTGTAAGGTACCTGCCTCACTGGTGGCCTCTGCATAGTCTTCTAGCAGGAGGAAGGAGGGGGCTCTATATTCCAGTATGGGGGGTGTTACTTCTTCAGGGGAATCTGGGGATCCAAGGTTCTTACCTGCAGTACCCAGATACCCCCATCCCAAGCGTCCGAGTCCTACTCCTTTCCCATTAGAGTCCTAGCTTCGGCACGGGAGACTTGGCTAGAATGAGAACGCAGCCTCTCCCTTGCAATTGGAAGCTGTGCCTGGTCTTCTGCTCTCTCTGCTTTCTGCCTACAGGGGGTGAGGTTCTCTCTAAAGGCAGCCAAATAGGTCCTGTGACTCTCACACTTTGCTTTAAATCACGGAGCAGTAGATCTGAGACTGACATTTTCTCTCTTAATGAATTAGTGGCACTTAGCAAATATCCCTTGATTCCCCAGTCCTTGTAGTTAATATTTCCTCCAAGCCTCCCAAAATCCCATGATATTTCACCCCTTCCACCTGCCTCCATGTCCACTGTATCTTGTCCCCGTTCATCAAGGGCAAACGTCTCAGCAATCACACTGCACAGAATGTGGGAGCTATCAGTACTCCACCTACCCGTTAGCAATAAACAATCCAGAAAGGAAGTTAAGAAAACAACTCCATTTACAATGGCATCAAAAAGAAAAAAATACTTAGGAATCAATTTAACCAAAGAAGTGCAAGATTTGCACCCTGAAAATAGCAAAACTTTTGAAATAAGTTTTTAAAAAGACTTAAATCCAATGGAAACACATCCTGTGTTCATGGATTGGAAGATTTAATATTGTTAAGATGGCAACACACACACACACATACACAAACACACACACATATAACCCATGTGTACGTGCATAACTATGTTTATTTAGCTAGCTAGCTAGCTGTCCACACAAGTGTGTACTGATGCCTCCAACTCCAATCCACAGAGTTCACTCTAGCCTTCCTTCCTCCATTGCTCAGTTGTAATTTCTTTCTCTGACAGTGAGAAACCTGACTGTCATTACCTACAGTATATTTACCTATTTGTTCAACACTTATGTACATGTAAAGCAGTTTCCCCATAGGCTTTTTAAAACCTAAGTCAGACCACACACGCCTCTTCTCAAAACCCTCCTGGGCCTCCATTTCACTTAGAGTAAAACCCAAAGTCCTTGACTTTCTCTGACCTACAAGGCCTACATGATGTGGATCCCCAATACATATTGATCAACTTACTTGTGCTTCTGCCCTGGATACCTTGGTCCCCACGCTGTACCCCAGAGGCTGGGGTGACGGGAGAGGATTCCTGAGAAGGGGAATAAGGGAGCTTCTTGGTGTAATAGAACTCTTCCACACCTTGGCTTTGGTGGTGGTAACAGGACTGTATATATCTGTCAAAGTTCTCTAAACTGTACACTTAAAATTAGTGAATTTTATTGTCTGTAAAGTATACTGCAATAAAGTTCATTTTTTTTCCTAAGAGATACGGTTTCGCTCTGTCACTCAGGCTCGAACCTCGAACTCCTGGGCTCAAGTGATCCTCCTGCCTCAGCCTCCTGAATAGCTAGGACGACAGATGTGCACCACCATGCCCAGCCAATTTTTAAATTTTTTGTAGTGGTGGGCATCTTGCTGTGTTGCCCAGGCTGGTCTCGAACTCCTAGTCTCAAGCAATCCTCCTGCCTCACCTCCCAAGGCACTGGGATTACAGGCATGAGCTACTGTGCCCAGCCATAAAGTAAATATTTTTTTTAAAAAAAGATGTTTATCCCAAGCAATAGTATCTGTGATAGCACGCATTTGAAATGTTAGTTTTAGGTTTCTAAAATATTTTGAAATAAACACATAACTAGTAAGATTTTGAATTTTTTCATCCACTTCTACCTAAAATCACCTCCCTTTTCATATTGGTATGTTCCCTGTCATGAACTCTGTTGGGTTTTAGCAGAGGATCCAACATAATTGGTTGGATTTGGCCTCCTTTCTCTCCTCTCACATTGAGCAAAATCATTATCCATCAGTGACTTTCAAACTGTTTTGTCAGTGACCACATCAAAAGAAAATATATTTTATACTGCACACTAGTGCGAGTAACTGAAACAAAAGTTCTACAAAACATTACTTATCCTTCCAATACTTTAGTCTCTTTTTAGACACTGGATTGGACTCACAAATTTAATATCATGACTTGTTAATGCGTCTTGACGTATAATTTCAAAATTCTTCATCTAAAAGATGCCATCTACCACATTAATCAATAACATTGGCCTGGCATTCATCGATACTTGTGGGTTTTCTAAATGTGATAGATAATGGATCACATTGAACACATTCTGTACCTGACCACCTCTGGCTACCTCCCCACCCCCACCTTCCTGAAGGCTCCTGGCCTGTGGTCAGGGAAATGTCCACCCTTTCTAAGCTTTTACCACCTCCTCAGTAGTAAATCTCCCACATCATTTCACAGGCAAGTAAGTCCATGGGCAAGGATGATTTTCTGAAACTAATAGACATAGACTCACCCACTGTGCTTAAACATTCTTTCCACTGTGTTTGGGGATTGTCTGGATGGCATAGATAGCTATGGTCAGGAAACTGATTTCAATTTCTCAACCACAAAGTATCAAAGTATTTTGTGAGTACCCTGGAGTGCTCACAAAAGCTGCCAGGGTCCTCCTTCCAGATAGCCCTGAGTTTTAATCATCAGTAGCCAAAAAGCTGACTCAGAGCTTGAAACTTTGATTAATATTGCTGTCTTTGAAGCTCACTGAGTCAGATTTGGGAATATCAGGGTCAAATCACCCCACCCATGCCCATCTGCCTAAATCCATCTATAATTCAAGGCCCAACTCGATTGTTACGACATCCACAAAGCCTTCCCTGCTGGTGCCTGTGGAAATCAGGCCTGCCATTGACCCGTCAAGGGTCTTTAGTTGCAACGCTCTGATGGAATGTGTTCCATTCTACTGGGTAATCTTATTTGATATGTCGCACTCCACACTATTCTTGTGACCTTGCAGTCAGGGACCATGATTGTATTCTTTGCCCTGGAATCTCCATGTTGCCTACTACAATCTTGCTTTTGGCAAGCACTGAATGAGTAAAATAGGTAGTTGCTAAATTGCAATGTCCTGAAATATGAAAAGTCTGAGTTCAAGTCCTGGTTTGAGTGATTAACCTGTGCTAGGATCTTGGCCAGCTCACTTCACCTCTCTGGACCTTAGCATCCTCAGCTGTAACTGAGGGCATCGGACGACCTTACCTCTAAGGTTCTGTGGTAGCCAGTCGCCAAGGATCCCCACCTCCTGCTGGTCACTCCCCATTGGACCAGGGATAGTTGGTATGTCACTTCTGATATTGAGTTATAAAAGGCACTGTGGTCTTCTTGGTCATTCTCTCTCTCCTTTGGGTCACTCGCTCTGGGAGAAGTCAGACACCATGTCATGGGCAGCCCTTTGGAGAGATCTAGACAGTGAGGAACTGATGCCTCTGGCCACCAGCCTACGAGGAACCGAAAGCTGCCCACAACCATGTGAGTGAGCTGGAATGGATTCTCCAGACAGCCGATCCTTGAGATGACTGCAACCTCAGGAAAGAATCTAAGCCAAAATGACCCAGCTAAGCCACTCCTGGACTCCTGACCCTCAGAACCTGTGAGGTAATAAATATTTGTTGATTTGAGGTCATTTGTTGCACAGCAATACGTAACACAGACGGTTTCTAACTCTAAAATTCTATAAGCCAACAGGCACAGTGGCTTATACTTACAATCCCAGCTACTCAGGAGGCTGAGGCAGGAGGGTCACTTGAGGCCAGGAGTTCGAGACCAACCTGGGCAACATAGTGAGACCTCATCTCTTAAAAAATTTTTTAAAAATTAGCTGGGCATGGTGACTCTCACCTGTAGTCCCAGCTACTTGGGAGGCTGAGGTGGGAGGATCACTTAAGCCCAGGAAATTCATGACCAGCCTGGGTGATATAGCAAGACCCTGTCTCAAAAAAAAAATCAAAATTCTATAAACCTGAAGTCCCTGAAGTAAAGCTGCTGCATTCAGGAAAAGGCTAATTTACAACAATTGTCAGTCTTTCCCCTACCGCCCCCAGCCAGAATCATAAAGAGATTATACAAAAATATGTCAAAATATATTTTGGAACAACAATATTTATTTTATTTGTTTTTATAAGAGTTTCCAAAGCTTTGTTGATTTTGCTTCACTGAATCCTTTATTTCACAAATGAAGGTGGAAATCCAGATAAATTAAGTGATTGGAATAATGCAAATGTTCTTCACTTTCACAACATTTGCATTTCCTCGGTGGTGAATAAAAATGAGGCACAGGCTTGCTTTGTTTCGCTCCAGCCTCATCGTGAGAGATTTGTCTTGAGCGGTGGTAATACTTGCACATACCTTCCCAGGCAGCCACCGGCCCAGTGAAATCTCAGGGGAGGAGAGAGAGCACAGCTTGCTAAGTCATCTCCAGAAAAATAGCTGAAGGTTGGAAAGAGACAGCTGGGCACTGGGGCTACCATGTCAGGCTGGATTAAGAGAAGACTTTTGACAGGACAAGAAGTGATTTTCTGTTTACAATGAGACCACGGTCTATGGTAAGCAGGGGCATGGGAAGGAAATTAAAAGCGTGGAGGGCTCGTTAAGGAGGCCCGTGTCTCTGGCTGTGGCATGAGCCCTGGTGGCTCCCCACATGGAAACAAGCCGCTGATGGCCTCAGGAACAAGGGCCCAGGACGAGTAGAGTAACGAGTTAGGGAAGATGATAAGGAGGGGCTGGGAGGGAAAGGAGAATGCTGGAACCAGGGAAGCACGTTTGGAGGGCAAGTGTCTGTTCTGCCCACTAATGCGTCCCTAGATTTGGTGCTTCATGGAGGAGACCCTCCACGTAGGTTTGTTGAAAGCACAGAAAGCTCACATGAAAATAAAATTAGGAAAAAAGGCATGAATGGGTGGGAGATGACTCTGGGAGATTCAAAGTGTGTTGCTCTTTTGAGCACCTGCTTTATCAAATAAGGTTTTATTGCAGTATTTTCTTATTTAAAGTCATATTATCACATAGACAAACCCCATCGTGAACTTATTAATTGCCTTTAGGATGAAAAAGATTTAAGCCACCACGCCTGTAATCCCAGCTACTTGGGAGGCTGAGGCAGGAAGATCATTTGAGCCAAGGGGTTCGAGGCCAGCCTGGACAACACAGTGAGACACTGCCTCACAAAAACAAGAAAAGAGAGAGAGGGAGAGATCTAAATGGGCTTCACTGGGTGGAAATTTTTGGACTCTTTGGTGTTGCTACACAATAAAGAGGAGTATTGGTAAAAGTAATAACAATAATAATAATAATACGTGTGAGGCCGGAGGACAGAGGGAGAAGCTGACAGGATGACCAGCCTGTGGGTCAAGTTTTTCAGGGGACTTAAGACCAGAGCATTCTTTGGCCTGGCTCTTGATTCCAGCTAACTTGGCTACTTCATCAAGATCACTGAGGTAGATTCCTTGCTCCTTCCAACAGATCCCTTTCAAATTGTTAGACCACAGGAGCTGAACACACTTTTTTTTGCTTCTTGATATGAGTTTTTCCTTTGTTAATAGAATAAAGACATGCTTGGGGAGTGAATCGCAGAAAAACCAATCAAAATGGAAATACTGTGCTAGGGAATGGAATTTTGGAAGAAAAGGAACTCGGATGTTTTTTAGTGTACCAAAGAGCAATTTGTCCCCTGTGTATTTGTATGCCACGTGAGAATTATTTTTTCTGAAACCAAGTGTTTAGATAGATGTGATAATAGATGTAAAGTGCCTCAAGTCCAATAATCTGTTGTTTTACTAGTGATGGTAGCACAGTGTTTCACGTATTCTCACCACATAACTGTCAGGAAGGGAGGAAGCAAATGTCATTGATGTTTTGCAACAACACGACCAAGCCACAGAGCTTTGAACAACTTGCTCAGTGTGACAGGATGAGTCAGAATGAGTCACGGGGTAACAAGTACCAGGAGATCTTGGGTCCTAGATATGCTTTTTCCAATAGGATCACACTGGGGTTTGACACAGGGATCTCAGGGAGAGGCAGCAGGTCCCAAAACAGTCTTCACTTGGCAAGTTAGTGAAGGGCTATGGTGTGAAGATAACCCCAGATCCCACATAAACCCAGAAGTAATTTCTATTGAACTTTGTGTAGCAGGATACAAGGTGTGGATGCCAGGGCAGATGTGACTATTGGGTCAGGTTGGAGACTCAGTCATTTTCTGGAATTTGATTAGACATGAGGCACAAGAGACCCAGGGCTGATCCTGGCGGAGTGAATGGATAATATTTGAAAAAATAACCAAACTCCCCTTCCCCATCCCATCAGCTAGGCTTTCCAGATCACTTAGGGAAGGATGATCAGCAGAAAGTGAGGAAAGGCAAAGATTCAGGTGTTGGCCTTTGCTTTTCCAGCGCCTCGGCCTTGACGGTCATAGAAGGAACTGTGTGCATGCAGCAGATCCGGGAGAGCTCTCCAGGAGGAAGAACACAGCCTTTTGCCCTTGGCCCTCAGACCAGAAAAAATTCCCCCCATTTTGTGGAGTAGAAGAGGTATTGGGAAGGCCAAGAGTAGAGAGGTAGTTTCCAAGGAAGGCCTCCTGTGCCCTATTCCCTTGGGCTCCACTCAAAGCAGAGAAACCTCAAGGGAGCTGCGGTGTCCCAAAGGACAGGTGACTGGTCTGGGAAGGTGGCAAGATTCCAAAGGAAAAATATGACTGTGCAGTGCATCTAGGCAGAAAGGCCTTGGACAGACTCACTCATGGTCCTGTCAGGGGAGCAGCAGAATGTTTTCTGTGTGTCTAAGAGACTTGGTTGTATTATTAAATATACTCCATTGAGTTTTAAGCAGCTATATTCTCTTCTGAAAGGCACTGAATTTAGAAACACCTCTATATGACAATGTGATAAAAAAAAAACAATACATATGTTAGATTTCTAGCCTACTGCTTTAAAATACATATTCTAATAAATTGAAATATATCATGTGCAACTAACACTCCAGTTGTCAGATAGCCAAGTGGAAAGGCCCAACAGAGCAAAGCTGTGTGTAAAGCCATTAGCTCTTTGGAGGTGCTATACCAAGGCGGTTCTTCAGGGACTGTGGAAATAATACTGGCATGAGGCTTTTCATTCTGATTTATCCAGAAATTTATAATAGAACAAATATCTTTGTGTCCATGTAACAGAATTTAGGGTAGTTAAGAAATAGCTCTTTTTATGATCATTTCACCCAATTGTCCATCACTGCTAATAATTTACTTACAGTAAAGGAAGCCCATAAAAGGATGAATGGATTCTACTGTCATTCATACTCTCAACTCTTAGTATGTATAGTCAAGAATGAAAAAGCCATCATCAAAAACTTTGAGGATGGGGTGAAGACCGAAAGAAGTACTGTATATAGCCCATGAATCATGGATGTCTGGGAACTAAACCAAAAGGAAGGGCAGCCTAGCAGTAATACCCAAGTCTATAAATAATACCAAAAACAAATGCCCCTGTGGCCGGCCTCTGTCTGGAGTAGCTCCAGCTTGCCTGTTTTCAGCAAGTGGCTTTAGTACCTTGTGGATAGCATAGGAAAAATATTGCCCAGTTTGGTCTCAAGTGAGTTTTGAGTTTCCTAAATAGGTTTTAGCTGAAATGTGGAAGGGTACAAATCCTAAGGGTACTACTCACATTATCACAAAATGAACACACCCTGTTCTAGTGCCAAGAGCAAGAAACAGGAGATAACCAGCACCCAGAAGCCTCCCTCATGTCCCCTGCCAGGCACTACCCCTTTCCTTTAAAACCATAGACTGGTTTGGCTGGTATAATGGAATTACACAGTATGCGTTCTTGTGTACCTGACTCCTATCGTTCAACATAGAGTTCTTTGTATAGCCAAGAACTGGAAACAACCCAAATGCTCAGCAACACAAATAATGAATAAGTAAATGGTGACCTATTCATACAATGGAATATAACACAGAAGCCAAAATGAATGACCTAGTGCTACGTATTGCAGCATGTATGAATTTCACAAACATAAGGTTGAGTGAAAGAAGCCAGATTCAAAAGAATATACAATTCAAAAACAGACAAAATTAAGCTATGGAGTTAGTAGTCAGAGCTGTGGTTCCCTCTGGGAACGAGGGAAAGGGTAATGTTCCAAGAGTTTTTAATTTTAAATTGTAGCCATTATGGTGGGTGTTTAAGAGTTAGGGTTTAGGGTTAGGGCTAGGCGCCCTATTAGTATTAGGGTCAGGGTTTTATATTTTCCTGATTATTAATGGGGTTGAACATTTTTTCATATGTTTATTGGTTATCTGAGTAACCTCTTTTTTGCAGTGTCCACATCTTTTGCTCATTTTCCTGTAGGGCTGTGTGTCTTTTGCTCATTGATTTGTTCTCTACATGTTCGAGAGACAAGTCCTTTCTTGTATCTATGGTTATACCTCTCTGGTTATCCATATTGCAAATATCTTCTCCCACTCTGAATCCTGCCTTTTCTTTTTCTTAATGGTGTCTTTTAAAAATTGAGATATAATTCACATACCATAAAATACACCTATTTAAAGTGTATATTTCGGTGGCTTTTGGTACATTCACAAGGTTGTACGTTCATCACCACATCCAGAACGTTTTCATCACCTTCCAACAAAGCTGCATTCCCTTTAGCTATCGCTTCTCGTTCCCTTCTCCTCCTATCCCTGGCAACCACTAATCTAATTTTTGCCTTTATGGATTTTCCTATTTTGGACACTCCATATAAATAGAATCGTACAATATGTGGCCTTTTGTGTCTAGCTTCTATCACTTAGCAAAATGTTTTCAAAGTTCATTCATGATGTAGCATGTGTCAGTACTTTTATCCTTTCTATAGCTTGTAACATATTTTGTTTATCAGTTAATTGGTTGATGGATATTTGAATTTTTTCCACTCTTTGGCTATCATGAACACTGCTGCTATGATCATTGGTACACCATTTTCTGTGTGAACATACTTTGCCAATTCTCTGGGATTTATAGCCCAGCACTATTTATTGAAAAGCAAAATTGGAATTGCTGGGTCATATGGTAACTCTATATTTAACTTTTTGAGGAATGGCCCAACTGTTCTCAAAACCAGCCTCACTGTTTTACATTCCTACCTGCAAGGTATGAAGATTCAATTTCTCCACATCCTTGCCAACACTTACTATTGGCTGTCTTTGTGATTATAGCCAGAGGATATGAAGTGGTACTTCACTGTGGTTTTGATTTGCATTTTCCTAATTAATGATGTTTAGCATCTTTTCATCTGATTATTGGCTATTTGTATATCTTCTTTGAAGAAATGTCTGTTCAAATCCTTTGCTCATTTTTAATTGGGTTATTTGTTTCTTTATTGTTGAGCTAGAAGAGTTATTTATCTATTCTGAATACAAGTCCCTGATCATGTATATTATCTGCAAATATTTTCTCCCATTCTATGCATCATCTTCCACTTTCTTGATAGTGTTCTTTTAAGCACAGAAGTTTATGATTTTGAAGAAGTTCAATTGATCTATTTTTTCTTTGGTCACTTGTGCTTTTGGTGTCATATCTAAGGAGTCACTGTCTAATCCAAAGTCATAAAGGTTTGCACTTATGTTTCCTTCTAAGAGTTTTAGTTTTATCTTTGGTGTATGATCTATTTTAAGTTAATTTTTGATATGGTGTGAGGTAGGGATCCAATTTCATTCCTTGAATGTGGATATTCAGTTGTCCCAGCACTATTTATTGAAAAGAATATTCCTTCCCACCATTAACTTGTCTTGGTGCCCGTGTCAAAAATCAATTGACCATTAATGTAAGGGTTTACTTCTGGACTCTCAATTCTATTTAATTGATCTGTATAACTATCCTTATGCCAGAATCACAAAGTCTTGATCGCTATAGCTTCATAGTAAAATTTGAAATCGAGAAGTTTAAGTCTGCCAACTTTGTTCTTCTTTTTCAAGATTGTTCTGATTATTCTGGGTCTCTTGAATCATAAAATTCTATATTAATTTTAGGATCACCTTTTCAATTTCTGCAAACAAAGGCAGCTGGGATTTTGATAGGAATTGAGTTGAATCTATTGATCAATTTGGGGAGTACTGCCATGTCAACAACATTGTGTTCCAGTCCATGAACATGGATATGTTTCCGTTTCTTTAGATCTTCTTTAGTTTCTTTTGACAGTGTTTTATAGTTTTCAGTATACAAATCTTGCACCTCTTTGTTAAATTTGTTCATAAGTGTGTTATTCCCTGTGATGCCGTTATAAATGGAATTGTTTCCTTAATTTCATTTTCAGATTCATCATTGCTAGTCTATAAAAATAAAACTGATATTTGTATATCAATCTCGTATTCTGCAAACTTGGTAAACTCGTTTATTCTAATAGGTTTATTTGGCATGGATTCCTTAGAATTTTTTTTTTTTGAGACAGAGTCTCACTCTGTCACCCCAGGTAGAATTCAATGGCATCATCGTAGCTCACTGCAACCTCAAACACCTGGGCTCAAGCAATCCTCCTGCCTCAGTCTCCCGAGTAGCTGGGACTACAGGTGTGCGTAATGACGCCCGGCTAATTTTTCTATTTTCAATAGAGACAGGGTCTTGCTCTTGCTTAGGCTGGTTTCGAACTCCTGAACTCAAGCAATCCTCCCACCTCAGCCTCCCAGAGTGCTAGGATTACAGGCATGAGCCACCATGCCTGGCCATGGATTCCTTAGAATTTTCTATATACAAGATCAAATCATCTGCAAATAGAGATAGTCTTACTTCTTCCTTTCCAATCTGGGTGTCTTTTATTTTACTTTCTTGCCTAACTGCCCTGGCTAGAACCCTCGGGACAATGTTGAATAGAAATGGTGAGAGTGGACATCCTTGCCTCATTCCTGATCTTAGGAGAATCTTAGTTCTTTTGCCATTTCACCATTAGTCTTTCTCCATTAAGTATGATTTTAGTTGTGGAGTTTTCATAGATGCTCTTTGTCAGAGTAAGGAAGTTTCCTTCTATTCCTAGTTTGTTGAATGTTTTATTATAAAAAGATGTTGGATTTTGTCAAATCCTTTTCCTGCATCTATTGAGACAATCGTGTTCTTAATCTTGTATTCTATTTATATGGTATACTACATTGATTGATTTTCTTATGCTGAACCAAATAATGGTGTCTTTTGATGAACAGAAGTTCTTAATCTTAGTATAGGTCAATTTATCAATGTTTTACTTTAGTTTTTTTTTCTTTTTTTTGTATACTGTACAAGAAATCTTTGCCAATCCCAAATGAAGGTATTCTCCTATATTATCTTTTATATATTTTGTTTTACCTTTCACATTTAGATCTACAATCCATCTGGAATCGATTTTTGTGTGAAGTGTTTATAGAGGATTAACATAAGTTTTGTCCATGTTGATTTCCAGTTGACCCAGCACTATTTATTGAAAAGATCATACTTTCCCATTCCTTTGATGACAAAACTGTCACTTTTGTCATAAATTGAGCATGTGGGTGTACTTCTGGACTCTATTCCGTTCTATTGGTCACTTGTCTAATCTTGCTCCAATACCACATTGTCTTCATTATTGCAGTTCATAATAATATCCTTCATGTCCCATAGTGTAAGTCCTTTTATTCTGTTCTTTGCCTTTAAGATTAGCTTAGTTATTTTTGGCTCTTTGTCTTTCTGTATAAATTTTACAATCAATATGTGAATTCACACATACACACACACACACACACAGAGAGAAAATCTCCTGGAATTTTTATTGGGATTGCGTTGATCCTACAGATTAATTTTGGGGAGAATTGATGTTTTTACAGTAGTGAAGATCCATGTGAATTCGTCAGTGAGGAGTTTTTAAAGCTTGGTCTTTTCTGTGATTTTATTTAATGCGAGTACATAAAACTAATAATAAAGATAACAATAATAATAATATGAACGTTTGTAATAGTTACTACACACTGGATATTTGGGCTAAGTGCTCTATAAGCATTATCTTATTTCATTATAAAAATTAACTAATAAAGTTTGCCAAAAGTTATGAGACTTCCATGAAGAAAGCTATGACATTTTGTTACAGGGCATAAAAACAATATTTCAACTAATTGCAAGGCACAGCATGTCCTTGAATGGTAAGAATTAATCATCATAAATGTCAATGATTTCCAAATAAATATGTACTTTAAATTAATCCCAATCAGAATATCAGTGGTGCTTTCCTGGGGCTATACAAAAAGTATTTAGCATTTATATTGGAGAAATTCTAAATGTTTTAGAACTGATGACAAAAATCTTTAATTGTGAAAAAAAATAGTGAGGTAGGGTTCCCTTACCAGATGTTAACATTTTCTACAAAGCTAATATAACAATTTAAAACTGTATGGTTTTGGCTCATAAATAAGTGTAAAGATCAGAAGACGAGAAACTGAGTATATATTCAGATTTAATACATGATAAAGATGGTATTTTAGTTCAGTGAGGAGAAGATGGTTTATTTAATTAATGTTATTAGCATAATTAGTTATTGATCTGAAAAATAACACCTCCAACCATGAATAAAGTCATTATGAATGAATTAATCCTAAATGAAAAACATAAAACAACAAAAAAGAATAAATTCAGAAGAAAATTTGTTTAACCTCAAGATGGGGGGGGGTGTTTATGTAATACCGAGAATCTAGAATCCATAGGGGAAAAGTCAAGTTTGAGTATGAATAGTTAAAACACAAAAACAGACTGGGAAAAATATTTGCAACATTCTTGATTGATGAGATAATATCTGTAATATACAAGGATCTCTTGTAACTGATAAGGAAAAAAAACTTAACCCAGTAAAAACATGCTCAAAGGACATGACTGGACAATATGAAGGAGGGAAATGAAGATGGACAGTAAACGTTTCAAAAGATCTTCAGACTCACTGAACAGGGAACTGCGACATTTATCAATGTGATAGCGTTTCTCACTAATCATACTGGCAAGAACTAGAAGACTTGATAACATCCAGGGCTTATGAAAGTGTAGAAGAAACAGACTACTTCATACAATGCTAGTGGGAGGGTGTAAACTTCCCATCCTTTTGATAAAGAAATCTGGCTGGCTGCATTTATTAAGTGTCAAATATATGTACCATTTAACCCAGGAAATCCACTGATGGACGATATACCTCAAAGGACATATGTTCACAGATGATTTTTTGCAGCTATTTAAAATTAGTTACATCCGGTGTATTGACTATACGAGATGTCCATCACATATTAAGTTGGAAAATCAAGTTTTAAAGTAATGTATGGACTCTGAATAACACAAATTTACACAGCATTTATTATGCAGTAGGGTCAGTTCTAAGTGATTCACAGGTATTTACTCACGGGAACATCAGGATGACCCAGTGAGTTTGATGTTCCTATCAGTCCTGGTTTATAGGTGGGAAGATGTGACACCAAAAATGGTCACGCAGCAGGTATGTGGTAGAGCTGGAATTTGAACTCAAGCAGTATGGGTCTGAGTCTGTGTTTGTAATCTCTCTGGTATTCTGCATATTGATCCCATTTTTTAAAAATCCAATTTTAAAGAAGAAGAAGGAAAAAGGAAACCTCTATACATGAAATATTTTTATGATACATGTGACATATAATAACTGCCTAAAATTTTTCTACCTTTTAATCCATTGTTTTGGTTGCAAAGATCACTGGTTCTCAAGCTTGGCTACCCACTGGAATCACCTGGGGAGGTTTTAAAATGCTGATGTCTGGGCCCCACTCCCAGAGATTCTGATTTAATCATTATGGGGTGTAGCTTGAGTGTCATATTTTTACAAGTTCCCCAGGTGATTTTAATGTGAAGCCAAGTCTGAGAACCATTGGCATAGATAACTTAGGTCTCAAGCCCAGTTTTGGAATAGTTTGGCAACGTGACCTGTGAAGCTATTTTTGCAGTTGTCCCATTGACCACTAGATGGAGTGTTGTCCACATGACAGCATTTCATGTGCAGCAAGGTTTTTGCAGAACTCTTTGGTAGGTGAAGTACCGCAGCAAGCAGGAAGCATCCAAAGATTAAACAGAACAGATCTGTGATCAGGTACTCTGCAGGCTTTGGCCACATCCTGTATCATGCAGCTAACATATGTCTTTTTTAAGTTCTGGGGGAAAAATTCTCATCATGTTTTAAGCCTGGCTTTCCCTCAAGTCAAAGAGAGGAACTGCTCCTTAGTTTCTTCCCGCCTCTGCGTCTTTTCTTGGGTGTGAATTACAGAAAGTCATTCTTTGTGGAAAGGCCACACCCTCTGTTGTTTGACTGCAAGGGTAAAATGGAATAAGACTCTTTGGAAATCTCTTAATTAAAAGTACGTAATGGACTGTGTAGTAAATAGCCAGGAAGGCAATATTTAAACCCTATTTATAGGTTCATATTAGTGGTGGGAATAAGTAGGACAGTCAGGAGAAAACTGTTAAATTAAGAAGATTCCCATCACCCTAACACACAAGAGTGTGATTTTTCCAGAAAACAAGTACCTCTGGGCTTAATTTTTCTCCCTTTGATCTCAAAATAAACACTAACCTCCACACTTCTTGGTCATGCACTGTTGGTTCATTAAAGAGCCATATGCTGATTTCCTGTGAGTGTTTAACTCATAATGATTAAGGGCAAAGTCAAGAAACAATTTAAGGACAATCTTGCAAGAAAATTAGCTTAAAAACTAAGCATAGTAACTGTATCAGTGTTTCTACTATTTGGACTTTTTCCCATTGGAATTTATAAATAACATTTTTAGTGAATGTACAATTTATATATTTCCGAGAACCAAGACCTCCAACTCTATGAGAAAGGAGATGGTGTCTACATCCCAGAGCAGGTAATTAATGTAAAAGATTTGAGATTTCCTTCAGAGCTATTCATTTACAAAGCAGTCTGAATTGCAAGGCCCTGTGGACCATCCTACTGAAATCTGTATTAGTCATGGTTCTCCAGATAACCAGACCAATTCATTCTGAGGAATTGGCTTATGTGATTATAGAGGCTGGGAAGGCCCAAGATCTGCTGTCTGAAAGCTGCAAGCTGGAGACACCAGAAAGCTGATGGTATAGTTTCAATCTGAGTCCAAAGGTCTGAGAACCAGGAGAGCCAACGGTGTAAGTTCCATTCCAAGTCCAATTCCAAAGACAGGAAAAGACTGATGTCTCAGCTCAAAGACCAGCAGGCAGAGTGAATTCTGGCTTATTCAGCCTTTTTGTTCTATTCAGCCTTTCAGTAAATTGGATGGAAATCTGGTAACTTTGTCAAAGTATGTTCTGCAGAATTCTAGTTCCTCAGGATGTTAATACAGGCAATTTGGTACAAAAGAGCTCCAATGTCAAATAAGTTTGGAATATCCTGGGTAAAATAGTTAAATGGATGTTTATTTCTGCAGGCCTTCTCAGAGCCTTTAATATGTCAATGTACTTTGCAGTTATCCGAGAGGAGGTGATGCTTTGCAAAGCTTTTCACACTTATTTAATGTAATATCTTGCTTGGCATTGAGCACCTCTCTAAATAATGGCAAGTACTGCTTTATAAAGTATTCAGAGCAGCGACTGTGTTTTATCTGATTTTGTACCCCAGCTTCTAACTCAGTGCCTGCCAAACGAAGAGGTTCAATAAATGTTTGAGGGGTCTATTAAATGAGATGATGGATGAAATGGCAGTAGAGGTGTGGCCAAGCTGTAAACATGAATCTACACAAGACTAGCCTGAGTCTATGGCAAGGACTTCCCAGACCACTCCCAGGAAGCCAGAAAATGCAAAATAAACTTTGTGAACCTTAGAGAAGAACCTCAGCTGTCATCGTTATAAGAGATGCCACAGTGAGAGCAGGGTAAATTTACTCTTCCTAGTGAAGCGGATGCCAACTGTGCCCTGCCAGCACCTGCGTTTCTGTCTGAGGTCTTCTCTTGCCATGGAAGCCACCTCTGCTGTCCACTCAGCAGGCCCTAAGAGCAACCCTGGATCGATGACCAGCTAGAGTTGGTGTATAAATGTCCCAGCTCCCTCATTGCTCAGATAGGATAACTCTCGGAGGTGTTTTACACCACACCCAGAGTTCTCACTGGGGAGGTTGTGCTTAAATGGCCCACAGTGGCAACTTGATCATGGCTGGCTTCTTCTCCATCCCAGCCTCCTTTCCCAGTCCCCTTTCAGTGTCCCCTGAAAGGTCACCCCTCACATAAGCTACTTGCTCCTGATCCTTGGCTCAGAATCAGGGGTTCTGGGGGACCTCCAATCAAACAATGCTTGTCCTTTCTATGGACTCTATCCTGTCTTGACTCCACCCTAGCTACAGGAACTCTGGGCCCTTGGAAGTTCCCCCTAAATTATTTCTTGAAGTCCAGAAGGGGAACCTCCCTGTACCCACAGTCCTATTCATCAGGTGCAGTCACTCCACTGTGTGTCCCATCATTCATTCAACTGGCATTAAGGAGACACTCAGTGATGTGCCTGGTACTGTGCCGGGTGCTGGGGGTACGAGGTGAGTGAGACAGGTTTGGAGCCTGCCTTCATGAAGCTTCCAGTCTTTTAGGGAAGACAAGCACAAATCACATTATCACACAAATCACCATGCAAGGGTAATCTTTCATAAGTGCTGACAATTAAAACTATAGGGTGCTATGAGGCAGAATAACAGGAGGGCCTAATCCAGTCACAGGTGTGAGGGAGGCATCCCAGAGGAATTGAGCTTATTGCTGAGATAAAAGGGATGAATAGGAACTGGGTAGGTGTGGAGGTGGGGAGAGGAAGAGAGACCTGGGCACAGGGAACAGCATATGCAAAGGCCCTGGGTAGAGCAATGTGCCCCTTTCCTTGCCAGTAGTCCTGACAGGTGGGCCTCCTGAGTTTACTGAAGCCATCAGTCCTGTCTAAGGATCTGGAGCAGAGGCAGAGAGTAAAGCCTTCTTCTTAACTCTGTGCAAACTTTGTCCTCTGGGCCTCTAAACAGCTCTGCTTATTCCCTGAGGCTCACCAATGTCTCTCTTGCAAATCAGCTTCATCTCCTCTTCTGCAGATTGCTCACCAGCCCCTCTCTCTGCAGGGGGGTTGCACCACTCCAGGCCCCTTGGTGTTGGGCTTGGCCATGTGACATGCTTTGGTCAATGAAATGCGAGCAGAAGTGATAAGCTCCACTTCCTGGGGGAGCCTTTAAGAGCAGATGCACAATGGTATGCTCCCTGTCCCCTCTGCCATGGCAACTGGCAGTGTTCCAGATGGGTCAGCTCCGTCTGTCCAGTACCACAATGACACATCAGCTGATCCTCAGAAATCATGTGGCATAAGCAAGAAATAAACCTTTGTTGTTTTAAGCCACTGAGATTTGAGGGTTGCTGCTGTGGCATGGTTGCTCCCATCCTGACTGATTAACCTGTGAACACTGCTCCAGGAAAGCCACACACAGGCGGGACAGCGTAGCAGTTAACCGCACCATCTCTGGGGCCTGACTGCTTGCAATCCTTGCATTGGAATACTGGCCCTGCCACTTACTCTCTGAGAGATGCTGGACAAGTTACTCAAGCTCTGTACACTTCTGCTTCTTCATCTATAAAACAGCAATAATTGTAGTTAGTGCATATCCTTGTGAGAATTACATAATTTAATTTGTGAAAAGAGCTTGGAAAATGTATTGAGCACAGAGTAAGCACTCAATAAATATTAGCTTTATTATTAATATTTCTTCAAAAACAAACAACAGTTGGATGCTGCAGGTGGCCCAGATCCCTCCTTAGAAAAAAATATTATCCAAAGGAAACGTCACTAGCATCTCCCTCCAGGAGAGACCATCTTCTATATTGGGGGATGCAAACCCAAATGTCTCTAAGGAGCCAGAGAGTCACATTAACATGTTTAGCTTTTTTTTTTTTTTTCCATGTCTGATAGAGGCTCTTCCAGGCTCTTCTGTGAGGAAAACAATGGTGCAAATGAAGTGATAAACAACAGCTGGTGCTTAGCCTCCACAGGGGCCACAGGCGACATGGCACCATGGGGGAGAGAGGCACTGGGGGACGCATGCCCCATCCAGGCGGGGGTAGGGGGGGTGGCTGGGCCATCCACAAATGCAGGCATGTGATGTTAGATTTTCAGGTTCTGCTGTTTTTTTTTAAAAAAAGAAGTAGGAGAGTCCAATTTTTAAGTGTGAACTCATTTCTTTTTAAAACATTGTTTAGGCCATACAGATCACATCAGAAGTTTGGATGCAGCCTGTGGTTTGCATCCTCTGTACAGACCCTGAACTTGCATGGGGCAGATGTTCAAACGTCTGCATCACTGAACGTTTGGGTGTTTGTTTGGGTGGCTTTTCTGGAACCTAGGGAAACACCTTCCCAAAGATGTACTTAGGCCTCCATCTCCTGCAAACATAAAACCCCTCCCAGGTTTGAAATGACAACGTTTTCAGGATCCACTGCCCTCTCCAAGTTTCCCAGACTTTGGTCCCTGTCTCATCTGAGCTCTAACCCATGTGAGTAGTCCGTCCCTAGCAGTCTTTGGGAGAAGCAAGCTTGTTCCAGGCTCCTGGCCTCAAAATAGGAGCTGACAGGGGTGGAGGGGGCAGAGCAAGGCCAACCCTGCTTCCCCACTGGCTCCACACCCCTCTCAGGGCCACCGTGTAAAAGGCACAGGTTTTTGAGGCAACTTTGAGGGAGTGGCCCGCAGCCGCAGCCCTGGAGCAACACTGCGGCCCATTTGTCCATTTGGAATCTGTCCTTCCCCCTCCTCCTATCAACGGCCTGCCAGTAGCAAGTATACAGTCCCCATGCTGGCCCTCCCAGATTCCTCCTGTGTCCTGTCTCTGTGGGATTTCTCCCAGCCTCCCCTTTCTCCCCCACACAATGGGGAAAGGTCCCAGGCCAGAGGCTTTAGGAAGTATCTTGCTCCACACTTTTGTCTGTTAACCTGAAAACCTGAAGAAACTGTGAATTCACATCAGCCAGAGCAGAGCACATCCTTCAAAACCATCACCAGTGACTTCTAAGTTGACACCAGGCAGATTACTTAAACTTTTTTGATGATTCAGTCTCTTATCTGTAAGGTAGGTGTAATAATGGCATATTCAGAGAGTCATGTGCCACATCATTCATTAGCATCTCCTGATCCCATGAGCTTCTCTCGAGGAGGGATCATGCACCATGGCAGCACTACACAGCAGGATCACAAACATGAATATCTCAATTTTCTGGTAGCAGCCGAATGGGGAAAATGATTTTTGAGGAATGTGATTTAAAATACTTCACAATGATGCATTAATACTTCACACAACTGTCAGAGTTTCTCACTGCAATTTATCTTTCCATGTGGGTTTCTCCAAATGGAGCTGGCACACATTTTTCTCCCCAGTCTGACCCTACTCCCAATTCCAATTCCAATCCTTGTCTAATTTCTCGCATGTGGTCTAAGCCCATAGCCACACACGAACATGGGGACAACTGGTTTTTAATAATATGGAAGTGGCAGGAGAAGGGGAGCCTTCACTGGGGAATGAAACTCAGAGAGCCTGATGTTCTAGAAGAACAAAAAACCTTTCTAGAGACATTTTCCCCCCAGAATCATCCTCATTAATATTAGAAGACATTTGCTGCCACTTTAAAAGATGAAGCCTTGTAACATGTCTGTAACTAGCACAGAACACATTAATTTATTTTGGGTGGATTCATACTAGCAACGGGCAAAGCTCTTGCTTATACCTCAACCCTTCCAGCAGATACACGAGGACTGATTCATTCTTCTGTGAAATGAATGAACATGGCAGGTCCTTAAGGAAAGGCTCCTTACCAAGGTGAGAGGAGCAAACTGTTCTTTCATCTCTTGCAGGCACCCATTGGAACAAAAGACACTGGCTTTAAGCACAATATGAGGATCTGATTATATCTATAATCTTTTGTTACTCTCCAGATATTCTTGGCCCTGTACTAACAAGGGTGGGTATATTAGGGGGCAGGCATGGGGCTTAGGTGTGGGGTCCATCCACGAATACTCACCAACCCTAGCAGCACACAGATGGGCCTCAGTCAGCCAGGGTCAAGAGGTCAGCCAACCTGGGACACCGACCTTATTAAAATAAGGTACACCCATGAACCAGAGCTGTCTAGGCATCTATTTGTGAAAATACAGCAATAGCAAGACCAATATTCAACACACTGGCCAACCCAGTTCTGACCTCACTAGTTGATGCCTATGACTTCCAGGTTGTTTAACATTTGGAATGTTACCCTTGCCCATGGGCATGGAAGAAGGTAGCAGTCATTGATGTGCACAAGCTCATTTAATCTTCACAACAGTCTTGCTGTATAGAGGCTGTCGTTCTGCCTATTATTAAAATTGAGATAAAATTCATCTAACATAAAATTATGCATTAACCACTTTAAAGTGTAGCATTCAGTGGTTCATTATTCCCATTTCACAGGTGAGAAAACTGAGACTCCAATTAAGGCATTGGAGATCAACTAGTCAATTGGCTAGAGAGGCAAGAGTCTCCTCTGCATCTTTGGGTTTCCAGAGCTGGCACAGAGTAGATGCTCAGTGAATAGTGAATGAACAAATGTTACAGTAAATGGCAGAATGAATGTCCAGGAGCCCACAATATTCCATTTTATGGCAATATCTCTCTGTGGATAAGGACCCTTCTGATTTCTTGGATTTTGCCTCCTCCTCTAGCTCCTGATAAGTGAGCCCCAAAGCTCAGAGCAGAGCAGGCAGGTAGGGGAGCCATGCTCACAAGAGGGGCTAGCCTCTTGTCAGATAGACGTGTCCCCTTCCCCGCCATGGCCTCTATCCAAGCTCAGTCCACCCCTGAAGCTGTAGCACCCTTCAGCAGCCCTGCCAGGGGTGGATGTGCCATGAGCTCTGCCCTCACTAGCTGTGTGTCCTTGACCTTGTCACTTAACTTCTTTGAGTCTCAATCCCTCATCTACCAAATGGGAAAAATAACAAGGCTATTGTGCAGATCGGATGAGACCAAGTTTCTACAGGGTTTAGCATAGTGATCCTGTTCTTATAACAGTGCAACTATAGAAAATGTCTTTGTGACGTGTATGTGGGGGTCCACTGTACTAGTCTCTCTACATTTGAGTATTTGGAAATTTTTATAATATTTTCTAAAATAAAGGGATCCATACAGGCAACTCAATGAGGCATTAGAACTTGTTTCTAAAGGAAAGGAAAGTAGAGGCCCCACTAGGAGCACAGGGCAGGTCTGGAAGGGTCAGAGAGGGAAGGATAGAGAACAGAGTAGAAAAGTCAGTATTTCCTCCCTGTGTTCACGAGGTTTATCAAGTTCTCAGCAAACAGAAGCCAGCTTGGAGGATCCAAGCTGAATCCACTAAACCCACAAGAAAACCCCATTGCTGGGAATGCAGAGAAGTCAAGAGGCTGACAGTGAGGACCTCCCCACTGGTTCTTCCTCCAGCAACTTGCCCCATTCTTCCGCCCTGACGCACCTACCACGCTGCCTCTCTTAAGCTTCTCCTGTCACCTACCCACACGGCCCACTACCACCACTGTCTCACAGGCATGCCTTTCTCCTTGGGCCTTTCTTTTTAACCCAATATCTAACTCATTTCAGGCCTCTGTCCCGTTCCTGCTTGCCCAGACAGCTGGCCTCTGAATGCCTCTGACAGGCTGAGGGAAGGGCCCTGGGGTCATCCTTAGTGCTGTTCATTAAATATTTCCCATTCTTTTTCCAGGTGATGGTAGGATTAGCCATGTCACTTGCCATGGGACATGGAGTTAGCTATGTGACTTGCTTTAGCCAATAAAATGTGAGGGAAAATCACACGTATCATTTCCAGGTAGAAGCTTTAGGAGCCAGTGCACTGTTTGCGAAGCTCTCTCTCTCTGTGCCAGGCACCTGGCAACACTCCGGCTAACAGCTTCTCTGTCAACCTAGGTCCTGGCATCAGGATGATGCAGGGAGGGGGCCTCAGCTTCCCCACAACGGGCATGTAATATGATCAAAACAGGTCTTTGTTGTTTTAAGCCACTGAGATTTGGGGGTTGTCTGTTCCCAGAGAGTGACAAACTGACTGGTGCAGGGTGCACAGGATTAGAGAGATGGGAGGCTGTTAGATGAAGCTTCCTGGCCAGGGCTAATAGTTGAGGATTGGCATCCACGAGCCAGAAGCGGAGGTGGAGGGCCAGGGAAGCACAGCCTCCACCAGGGGGCCTTTCGATAGTTGTTGCTACTCTGGTGGGAAGACATTAGCAGAGTCAGTGTAGAACCTGTGACTGAACATGGTTAGACTTTGAGAGGGAATAGGAGATAAGGTGTGCTTTCTTTTCATCTTATTTTCCCACCAGCTAATTCATAGTTCCCTCACCCTTGGGGTTCCCTTCCAGATTCACATCATGCTCCACCCCCACCATGCAAGAACTTGGCTAATCTCTTCACATCCCAGATCACGACTAAAGTCAGCATTGATATTTCTTGCACTCTCTGTCCGAGAACCAACCCAATTCCCTTTCTCCCAGTGCCTTCCCCATCTCATGTGGTAGTAAATGTATAAATTTTTAAACATTTTTGTCTGTTCTTTTTTTAGGAACTCACACTGAGAAAAATGCCTAAATCCTAAACGCACAGTTTAGCAAATTATCTTCAGGCCAAGACCCCTGTAATTATCACTCAGTTGGTAAATTCTTACAGGATGCTAAATTGAAACTGTCCACTGAGGCACTGAAGTACATAGTGGTGAACATTCCAAAGTGGTGGGCATGAAAACACACATGACTTTTGAAGCCTGGACCCATTTGAGAGTATAGAAGGACTGGGTTGTTGGATATTAGAGAAGATTTGTAAAGAACATCTCTTTGGAGATGCCTAAGCTGAGAGAACCAACCAAGAAGAGAGGAGTGAAGCCAGGCACAGTGATTCGCACCTGTAAACCCAGCTACTTGGGAGGCTGAAGCAGGAGGATCTCTTGAGGCCAGGAGTTTGAGGCTGCAGTGAGCTATGATTGTGCCACTGCACCCCAGCCTGGGCAACATTAAGACCCCATCTCTAACAAAATAAAAAATAAAATAAGAGAGAGAGAGGAGTGGAGCTGCCTCCCTCCTTCCTTCAATCAAGAGAAAGGGACTGCAAGGGACCACAGGGAGAGCTTGGCATGTGTCCCTTGCCATCAGTGGGACCCAGTGGACTATCATCTGACAACTGCTCAGGAAATCTTGAGGACAAGGGCGGAGCTGACTAGTTGTGGGGCTGCCACACTGGATTGGCCTATACTTCCACAATCTGATGCGAATGAAGTGTGACCTTTCCCCATGGACCAGGTATGGCCCTATTGGGCAACAGGATCCCAATGGGAAGTCTGTGTGTGGTGGACTACCAAAAATAGGGGTGTTAGCCTGCTTGGGGGAGATGCACTGCCCTTGTCATAAGATATGCCGTCAAATATTCCCATCGGGGGCTGCAAAAGAACCTATAAAAGCCCCTTGCCAGGCCTGAGAGCAGGAAACCTCTTGTGACAGGGCTGATCGAATAAGGAAGAACTTTCTTTTCTGCCCCTTTTCCTGCTTCCGTCTTCTCTACCCCCTTCCTACTCCTGTGGCTGAAGCAGGGCCAATGCCAGGTGTCCCTTCAGATGGGTCTTCCCAAGGGTGGTTCTTAAATGTTGTGAATTTCACTTGGCCCAGAAGAGTCTGAATTTGTCTGTCATCTTCTAGCTGTGGAGGAAGACTAGAAAGGCAATGACTGCTCCCTTCCCCCATCCCTGGGCAGCAGGCTGTCACCTGCGGTAGGTCCCACAGTGAGGGGGAGCAGCTGTCACCATGAGTGAAGGTAGACACTCTGGTTATCAGTTGGCTCTGCACATTCCTTTTCTAGAATGGAGGCTGTCTCTGCTGTCACCTAGAACATCCTATGTCCCTAAGAGTGATCAGAAAAGCCATGGGGCTAACCTGAGACTTCATCCAGAATAAGGAAAGGACAATTCTGGGAACATTTCAAGGGAAAATGTGAGACAAAAATCACATTGCTTTCATGATGACATCCTATGAGTACTGTCTGCTCAATGAGCTGGTTACCCACATTTTGATGTCTTTACTCCAAAATTGATGAGTGAATATCTCTAAGTGATATCTGAGAGATGATTTTAAAAATAAATGTCCACATTTAATTTCAACTTAAGTGAACTATCCTCTAAAAATGCATAATGACACTTATTGACAGCCTGTGAAGTGTGGGATGTCCTGTGCTTTCACATGTATTTTGTCTCAGGTGGGCTTCACTACCCAATATCGGGCATCATTGCATCCATTATTATATAAGAGAAAACTGCCAAGGGGCCGACCTGAGATACCAGTGCAGGTTAGTCTGACCACACTGTCTCTGCAGTCTCTTTAGTCTAATGTCTGTCCGCAAGCTCCAGGGTTTCAAATGGGTCTCCATTTTCCAAAATGTGGGTATGACTCATGGTTCACTCAAAGACAACCACAATTGGTCACAAATGCGCCAACTCAAGATGGCTTCATGATCAAGAATATCAGCTTTGGCATCAGACTGCCTGGGTTCAAGTCCCAGCGGGATTGTCTATTAGTGACCTATCCTTAGAAAAGCTACCTAGGAGAAGGACTATGTTTTGCATAGTGCCTGGCACACATAGGAAGCTGTCTGTACACCATAGTAGCCATTATTGTAATTATGCTTGCCCTTGGACTTGAGACCTGGCAAAGGAGGTAAATCTCTTCTGGAGAAGGCTTTGCTGCTTCATGACTACTTATTGGATAATTCAGGGCTGGGTATTTGTTCTGCCCATACAAGTTTGGGAGGGACACTCTAAACATCTCTCCCCCATCCACCTCTGCCTGCAGATATCTCCCCCACTGGCCTGCCCACCTCTCAAATTCCATTACTCACCTTCCTTTGGGTATTATCTCTGAAAGCTCCTGTTAACAAGTACAAGGGACAGCACATTAACTTATGGGTTGGTTAGTGTCCCTGCCACAGTGCCCTGGATTGCTTTGAGATGTGGACATGTGCTGTTTTGGTGGGGGCTGCCTGGCATCCCACCTCCTTTCCTTTCCAGAAGGTTTTCCCCACTGTGGGAATCTCAGTCAGCAGAGCACACATAGGGGTATGCCGGAGCATGGCTTACCAACCCACTGTCACTAATTTTTAAATTCTCAGGAATCTTGTGAGCTGCTTGTTAAATGGTTGACAGATAAAAAATCAGTCACGCTGGGTGTGGGGGCATGCAATTATAGTCCCAGCTACTTGGGAGGCTGAGGCAGGAGGATCACTTGAGCCCAGGAGTGCTGGGCTGTGGTATGCTATGCCCATCGGTGTCCACACTCAGTTCGGCATCAATATGGTGACCTCCCAGGAGCAAGGAACCACCAGGTTGCCTAAAGAGGGGTAAACCAGCCTATGTCAGAAACGGAGCAGGTCAAAACTCCATGCTGATGAGTAGTGGTATCGCACCTGTGAATAGCCACTGCACTCCCACCTGGGCAACATAGTGAGACCCTGTCTGTCTGTCTGTCTGTCTCTCTCTCTCTCTCTTTTATTTTTTAGAGATGGGTTTGCTCTGTTGCCGAGGCTGGAATGCAGTGGCATGATCATAGCTCACTGCAGCCTCAAACTTCTGGGTTCAAGGAATCCTCCTGCCTCAGCTTCCTGAGTAGAGACTCCATCTCTTAAAAAAAAAAAATCAATCATGGTGACAATGTTTTCACCATAAAAGTCATCAAATGCTACAAATCAGGGCTTTTCCCACTGGAAAGCAGCCCACCACCAGGCACACCACCTTAGCCAACTAATACCCTCTGAGGCCTTGAATCTTAAGCAAGTGATCCAAGACACAGGGACAAGACAGAATCCATTTACTGCAGCATCATCTGGATATGGCAGAAGTAGCTACCAGGAGTGGTGGCAGTGCCCAGGGGTGCCAGAGTCAGGTGCCCCTCCCTGGAACACCTTTGGCCAGATCTTCCTCCTGCCTGACTTCCTTCGTTTCCTGCCCAATTTCCAAGCCTTCTTCTCCTGCCTTCTCATCAATTTCAGGAGCTGCCCTTCTCAGCTATGTTAACCAGAGCCAATTCCTGCTGAGGGGTCTGCCTCGTGCAGAGGATTAATCATTTCATAGACAGAGGCCCCTGAGGAATGAAAGGAAGCTCTCATTTTGACTTCTCATGAAGGGCTGCTTGGGGCAGAGCAGCCTGGATTCATTCACTTAGCAAACATTTATGGAGCACCTACCATGTGCCAGGCACTGTCCTACTACCAGGATATGGAGCTGACTAGGACAGGCACATCCCTGTCCCCAAGGAACTTAACATCTAGCCAATGGAAAGCAGCTATCAAACAACTAATTATGCAATTAGTTCTCCTGTGGATTGTTTTGTCATCATTGGGTTATACTGATCTATTGATGAATATTTGAATCCTGCAATGGGTAAAATACTTACAAGTTACAAAAGGACCTACAGAAAAAAGTGAAACAATCCATATCTCCCTTCCCGAGTTTACAGTTTAGCTGGCGAAATAGGTATGTGCTCATGAACTTCCAACACAAGTTCCCACTCGTCAGCAGTGTGCGGAGCTGGAGCTTCCAACTTCAGGCATCAGGAAACGTTTTGTGCAGAAAGTGGGATTTGAGCACAGCCTTGACAGTGGTTAGCAAAAAGAAAAAAAGAGTCCAGTAATACAGAAATCATACCTGTAAAATTAGCTACCTGAAATTCTACCGCCCAAAGGTGACGACAGTTTGTGCTGCCACGAAAGCCCTCAGCACAGCCTCGGGATCCTGTTATGCACACTGTTGTATAACCAGCTGTTTTCACTCAAACAATATGTCATGGACATTTTTCCATGCCAATTATTCCCAATCTACATCACCATTCAAGCGGCTGGAGAATATTCCATTATACGGATGTACTCTAAATTAATCAAATCCCCATCGATAAACATTTAGTGTTGCGGTCAAGGGCACAGACTCTGGGGCCCCACAGTCCAAACACAAATCCTGGCTCTGCCACTCCGTGGCTGGGTGATAGTGAGTAGAGACCTCCCTGAGTGCAAGTTCCTCCCCTATAAAATGGAGGCACAGTCATCTCTCTGTATCTGGGGGATTGGTTCCAGGACCCCATACCCAAATCTGTGGATGCTCAAGTCCCTTATATAAAATAGCGTAGTATTTGTGCATAACCTATGCACATTGTCCCTTATACGTTAAATCATCTCTAGATTACTTATAATAACTAATACAATGCCTAGACATCACTTGATTTGTGTAGATTCAATATAGTACTTGGCATACAGCAAATTCAAGTTTTGCTTTTTGGAACTTTGTGGAATTTTTTTTTCCCAAATGTTTTCCATCCATGGTTTGTTGAATCCACAGATAAGGAGGGCTGATTGTATTAATAATACAGTACCTAGTGCGTAGGGATGTTGTGAGTAGATATTTGTAAAATATTTAGAACAGTTTCTAGCACACAGTAAATGCTAAACTAAGGCAACTGTAGTTCCTGTCCTAGGCAGGACTGTGATAATCCTCTGTGTATATAATGTCCATCCTTGTCCACCCTCCTCAGTACCTACTTAGGATAACACCTAGGAGTGGAATGAAATAGTCAAACAGTACGCATATTTAAAATCCTGATAAATATCATCCAATTGCCCTCCAGAAAAGTACCGACCGTTGGTGGGCGGGAGGACGCTGTGGTTGGTATGAGTCACTGAGAAAGGACATCCATTGCCTCCTGACTCGAGCACTGGGGACCCTCACAGGTCACCCACAAACCAGCCGGAGAGGTTTCCTGACTTGCCCAACCTTCTGGGTGGCATTCTGGAATACAAAGCAGGAGGAAAATTAACATCAACTCAGACTCTCTCACTTTGATTTCTAGAAGGAAAGCTAGAGTTGAAGCCATGTTCGAAAATATAGGTCAAATCTCGGTTTCTGTGGTTACCAAACACTGTCAACCACCAGTGACTCCCTCCCTCGAGGGTGACGCCAGGGTTCCGAGGCCTGGCAGTCGGGCCTGGCTCCCCTCGGGCGGCGCCCCCCGCGGTCCCAGGCCCCGCCCAGCCCTGCTGCCCCGCGGGCCCCGAGGATCTGCCCCGAGGCGCGCAGCGCTGCAAGGGGGCGGGGGCCCGGGGCACCCTGCCCTGCACTTCCCTTGGTCGGGGGACAGGAGGGCTGGGCGGCGCTGCTGATGGGGTCCATGATCGCCCTGACCTCCCCCTACCCGGCGGCCCTGCCCGCTCGCCGGCCCCGCGCCCCGCGCCCGCGGCTGCACGGAGCGCCCCGCCTGGGCACGGGCCGCGCCCGCAGGGAGCAGGGAGGAGGCCGGGCGCCGCGGGAACAATGTGGTCGGTTGTTTTGCAGACTGTCAGCCTCGTTCCCGGATCCTTCTTTCCACGCCCCTTGGCCTAACCGCCACAGGCCCAGCACGCAGAGGGAAGAGCCCCCTTATTTGGTCTTGGAAAGAAAGGGGAAAGGTTATCCTCAGATGCCTGCGGCGTTGGGTCATAGGCCCGCAGTTGTTGGCCCGCGCCCGGGAGCGCAGCCCCGTCTCCCGCCGCTAGGTGGCGGCGCCGGGCAACGCCTGGGGAGATGCCCAAACGGGTAAACAAGCCCCGCGGGTTCCGGGACCTCGGGCTTCGGGAGCTGCTTTTGTGCGGGGTGGGGCGGAGGGAGGAGGAGGGCCGGGGGCGGCGGCCGAGAAAGGGAAGGGGAGAGAAAAGAAGGTGGGGGCGGGGGGAACCTTGTTTCCATGGGCTTGTGAAGCTTTCCAAAATTGGAAAATCTGCTTCAGTTTGAGGGTGTGACTTTGCCATGTCGATTTCATGTGAACCATTTGAGAGCGCACGAAGCGCGGCGGGGATCAGTTTCACCGTCAGCAGTGCCGTGGGGATGCAAGTTCCTTGACAGGTACATTACTACGGTACTATGCGGGAGTTAGTACTAGCTTGGGAACTTTCTTTCCTTCTCCCCTCCTCCTTCGCTCCCGCTTTTCCAGCCGCTCAGGTGAGCCTGTGATGTGGAGCGAGCCACCTTGCTTTCCTGTGGCCCGAGGAGGATGGAAGTGGAGGTTGCTAAGCCCTAACCACGCGCAGGCTGGCCCTTGCGCAACCTTATTGGCGATCCTCACACCCTACCAGCAAGTTATCCTCAGCAAGAGTTAATAAGAGTTATCATCATCGCCATTTTACCCAGATCTCAAAAAGGCTAAGGTCAGCCCGACAGGAGGTGGCAAAGCCGGGATTTGAATCCCGGTCTTTCACACTTCAAAGCCAAGGCTTGTTCCACAGTTAAGAGCACATTACCTCGCCAATGACTCCCCCAAATAAAGCTCGAGTAGTATGTGTCATTCTCCAAAGACCTTTTAAAAAAGAACCAAAACAGTGGTTTGAATTTTTCAGCAGAACAAAGCGAAAGCCACGACCACGTGGAGGCGAGTCTAGGGCGCGAACCTGCTCCCCAGAGGTGGGGCGGAAGCCAGGGGGCATTAGTTTCGCTTTAACGTCCTCGGGCGCTTGTACATCTCCAAAGAGGCTCTGGGGTAGCCTCCTGCCACAGTACTCCTTGCTCCACAGAGGGCTCCAGCGAGGGGCCTGGCAGGCGGGGAAGCTGTTGCTAACTTTTATTTTCTATTTTAGGCAAGTTGCAAGCAGCCCTTTTGTTTGCCTGCGCGTCCCACGCGCTCCCCCACCCCTTCCCATTGTTAGATCTGCCTCCCGAGGGGGCTCCCAATAATTTTCACTCAGAACACCTGCTTCGGGTTTCTTCATCTGCAAAGAAATTAATTTTCCAAGTCACACAGTTACAGACAACTTTTAAAAGAGTTAACTGAAGTGACAGTTTCATTCTTACCTTAGATGAGATGGTGCCAGTTTTTCTTTTTAAAGAAAAAAAATTTGTGTGAACAAAAGTAAATCCAAAAAATGTGGTTTTTCTCTAGCACTTTTTTTTTTTTTTTTGCAAGATAGTAAAAAAGAAAAAAAAAGCTGCTTCTTCCAGTTTTGGGGGGTTTCCAGGTTTCCAGGAATTTACTTAGCTTGATACATAGTATATTTCTGTGGGGAAATTTCAGCAAGAATATCTTGTAGATCATTACTTTCCAGCATTGTTTTATTGGTTAAAATTGGCTCCACAATATGGACAAGTTGATCAACTCTAGTAAAGCCTCCCATCCTGAAGCTCAGGCCTTGCTCATGACTGAGCCCCCTGTCGCCCACGCCTCACTTGGCACTTCCACCTGACAGCCGGGGAGGCCAGGCTTACTCTCCTTGGCGATTTTTCTCTGCAAGGCAGAGGAGCCAGCTTCAATGAAAACCTGTACTGTCACTTGCAGATGGGGGCTGGGTTTGCCCTGACATCCCAGAGCCCAGGTCCCCATCCCAGGAGCCAGGAGTCCTTAGCGGGGTCAGGAATGTGGCGGGGTGGCTACAACCTTTTCCCTCCCAGATACTCTGGCAAACTGGAGTGCAGTGGTCTCTAACACCCTCACCCTGCACTTTGTCCTGAGGTTCTCCCCACCATAAAACTGTCCCCAAATCTTGATGTGGTTGCATTCAGTTGCCTGGATTCTGCTTTCTGTTTATGTCTTGAGGCAGGTGGAGACCAAGAAATGTCACACTGTGCCACCATCATCTCAGGGACAGCCCCTGTTTGCAGGGGCAGTGGCGCCCAGTGGTAGAGTGTGGACTTCAGGGACAGAGCTGCACAGCCTTGGCCGCACTCCTTAAACTCTTTGTGCTCCAGCTGTTGTGAGGATTTAACAATTTCTTCGTGTGTGAAGGACTTAACACAGTGTCTGGTCCATGGGGAGCACAGAAATCCTCAATGTCCTAGTGTAGCAAAATGCTTTAACAATGTGATATATAATAATATAAATAGAATATATAACAAAATGCTATAACAATATAAATACAAATAAGCACAAGTGTGAATATATATACATATATACTATTATAATATAAAGACATATTAAAAAATGTAAAAATGCAGAACAATCTTACTGAACTTACTGAACTAAAGACCCCCAGAGGCCCTTAATGAGAGTCACTACACACACAACTATAAATAAAACATGACCCATCCACATGGAAGGGGATGCCGGGCTGTTGACTCGATGTGGTCACAAGCTGCGTGATGATTTGTTCCTCACACCAATCTGATGCAATTCAAACTGGTGCCTGAGCAAATTGGCAAATTATTAGATGTCGTGGACCTTTGGTCACTTCTCTAACAGTCAAGCTTGAGAACTGTCACTGGACAAATTCTAAGTTGTTGATTTCCTACCATTAAATGTGCCCTGAGCTGAGGGAGAGGCCATCCCACGCTCAAGACTGAGGGTGCTGCTGCCAGACACCCCAAAACTGGTTTTGAAAGGGGGCAAGCCTCCCACCTGTGTCCGGGGGAGTCTTCTGACACTTGTGCCTCCCCACTGAGGCTTATACAGTACCATGCCCCATCCGGCACTATCTCCTGTCACTGGGGTGGAGACTCTGGACACCCATTCACAGAGCACTCACAGTGAAAGTGCCCTTGATGTCAATCGAGAGTGTCCATTTGTCCGAGAAAACATCAATGTCATCTCCCACCACCTAAGCAGAGAATGGGTAAAAACCAAGCCTGAACAGGTGCTTGGGTCTCTGGAATGTGTCTGCCCTCCTCCCATTTGTCTCTCCTTGTTCTCTGACCTCCAGGCACTGTTCATTTGCTCCTCTGGCACCCCTGCTGTGCAGGGCTATTTTGGACCTGAGGATGGTAACAGTGGTTGCCAGCAACAGTCATGCATCATTTAACAGGGGATACGTTCTGAGAAATGCATCCTTAGGTGATTTCATCACTGTGCGAACATCACAGAGTGCACTTACACAAACCTGGATGGTACAGCCCACTACACACCTGGGCTGTATGGTGTGGCCTATTGCTGCCAGGCTACAAAGCTGTACAGCATGTTACTGTGCTGAATATGTAGACAATTGAAACACAATGGTGAGTATTTATGAATTTAAATATAGAAAAGGTACAGTAAAAATACGATATCATAATTTAGGGGACCACCATCGTATATGCAGTCTGTTGTTGACCAAAACATCATTATGCAGCGAATGACTGTATTGAGCATTCACTATATACTAAATTCTTTTATACATGATTTGATTTCATCCTCTCACAGCCCTGAGAGGTCAACATTATTAGCTTCATTTCACACAGAGGGAATTGGGGCTAAAGAGGTCGTGTTGTCACTAGCCCCAAATCACACGGAGAGGAAGTGGAGGAAAGCAGATTTAGTCCTGGGCCCCAGTCATTCACCCTTTCATTTATCAAGTAGTGATGGAGTGTTCACTAGGTGCCAGTGCCGGGGCCTGTGACTTTAGTCAGGAGCAAAACAGACTGGACTTTGTGTTCAGAGAGTTTAGAATCTACTGGAAAAACAGATATTAAAAGAGTAATCATAATGCTTTTATATCAAATTACGTATCATGCTATGAAGAAGAGGTAGTTAGTGCTATAAAACATGTAACAGGGAAATCTAACTGTCTTCGCCAAGGTTCCTCCAAAAGCTGACCCTGAGACAGGGTTTGGGTTCGAGGAGTTCATCTGGGAGGGGGACACAGAGATGGGGCAGGGAAGCGAGACAGGAAAGGGAGTGAATAAAGGGAATGTCCACCAGGCACAGTGGCTCATGCCTGTAATCCCAGTGCTTTGGGAGGCTGAGGTGGGAGGATTCCTCGAGGGCAGAGTTCAAGACCAGCCTGGGCAACATAGTGAGACCCCGTCTCTACAAAAAATAAAAAAATTAGCCTGGTGCGGTGGCATGTACCTATAGTCCCAGTTACTCAGGAGGCTCAGGTGGGAGGATCACTTGAGCCCAGAAGTTCAAGGCTGCAGTGAGATATGATGATGCCACCACACTCCAGCGTGAGTGGCAGAGTGAGACCCTGTCTCAAAAAAAAAAAAAAAGGGAATGTCTATGGGAGACTCTCTGCTGTGGGCAACGGGAGCTCAGTCCTGCCAGGGATGCCCGGGAGACCACAAGGAACACACTTCAGGAGCTGGGTGCTTATCACCTACTTCTGCCTCTCATGGTTGAAGGGTGCTCTTAGGGAAGTGTTGACCCCCCAGCACTTCCAACCTGCACCCTGAGCTGCCTGGCAGCTCAGCTGCAGCCACAGAAGACCCTCAGGCAGAGAGAGGCAGGTGTTCAAGCTGTCAGCCCATCAGGAACTGTCCATCAAAGTCCCAGGACTTGGTGGGCACTGACTGCTCCACTAACCCACGTGGGGCACAGGTGCAGAGACTGGATGGAGTGCAGGGGTCTGAGAACCTGGAGGAGGTCGGAGTAGCTGCTGTGCCATGCAATTGTGTGTGTTGGGGGTGAGGCTGAGGGGGCTGGGTGGGCCAGGCAGAACTCATACCATGCTGAGAACTGTGTGATCTACAATGAACTGCTGTGATTGGGCTCACGTTATAGAAGCACCCCGCCGGCTGCTGCATGGACAGCAATCCGGAGAGGGTGAGAATTACGAGAAGAGACTGGGTAGAAGGTTCTTGCAGGGATCCAGGTGAGAGATGATGCTAGCTGGGCCAAGGGAGGTGCTGGTTGAGTTGGGGGGACAAGAATTAAATCGAGTGGGACTCCCACTCTCTGTCTGCTTCAGCTCACATCCTCCCACACCTCTGCCAAGGGCGCGGCAGCTCGTGGCTTGATCCCTCCTGTTGCCCTCCCATCTCAAGAGAGGGATGAGACAGCAGACCCTCTCTCTGCCAGAGGGTCTTCTGTGGCTGCAGCTGAGCTGTCAGCCAGCTCAGGGTGCAGGTTGGAAGTGCTGGGGGGTCGATGCCCCCAAAAGAGCACCCTTCAACCGTGAGAGGCAGAAGTAGGTGATGAGACAGTAGGAAGAACACCTGAAAGAAAGGGGGATGTTTGCTTTTAAGAGGTGTAGCAATTCAAGTTCCTGGAAATGAGTGGACTCCAACAAGCTTACATAAGATCAGCGCTTATTGGGAGGCTAACAGGACTCATCAAACCTGTGTACGCTGAAGGAGCAGGCTTGAGAAATGGACAGGGACCAAGATGGATGCAGGTGGCCAGGCAGCAGGAATACCCTATTCTTTCATTCCTCAAACACTTGTTGAGGGCCTCCTGCGTGCCACGCATTGTTCAAGTGCTGTGTGGATAGAGTAGTGAGTGAGGGACTGCCCCTCGTCTCAGGGGGAAGACAAGCAATGGCACATCCACAGGTAAGAGAATGGCAGGTGGGGTTGAGAGCTTATTGGGGGGCAAAGGAGGGCCTGGGGCCACGCAGGGTATGGGGGTTCTGTTTAACATGGGGGGACACGGAAGTCCTTTCCGATGATGTGACCAGAGGAGAATCATGAATGACGACAGGGTGCAGCCATGCAGATCTCTGGAGGATGAGCATCCAAGGGGCAGGGTGGTGGCTAGAACAGGCTCAGTCTGCCACGGGGACAATTAGACCCAGTGTGGCTATTGCTGGCTGAGCAGGCCATAGTTAGGGCTGTGGGTTGTGAGTGAAATGGTGAGCTGCTGGGAGGATTTGGACAGGGGGATGACATGATCTGGTTTGCATGTTGAAAGGATCCCGCTGACTTCAGTGTGGTGTATGGATTGTAGAAGCACCTGGAGGGAGCCTAGCCAAGAGGCTCCCAAGGAGGGGTCTCAGCCACAGGTGATGGGGTTGAGGGAGTCTTTACAGTAGGAAGTGACAAGTGACCAGACTCAAGGCATTCGTTGGAGATAGGGCTGACAGTACTAATGAGTTACGTAAAGTGTGAAGGGGAAGAGGGGGGTTTAAGGACTCCTGGGTTCTTGGCCAATGAGATGATGATGGCTGAGATGGGGATGGCTGGGAACAGAGAGAGGTAGTTGTGTGTGCTGGGGTCACACCAAGACACACAAGACCTTCAGAAAACTCTCTGGTGATAGCTCCAACTATCCCACATCTTTGTGTTCCTTGCTCAAGATCCAAAGTCCTGGAATGTCATATGCATGTTCCCTAGTGGCACTGAGGCTGGACAGAGAGGCCCAGCCCCTGGACAGAGGCCACCCCCTCTGAGGACAAGGCTTCTCAGGGAATGCCCCAGATGAAACTCAGGGTTCTGTTTGGAATGAGGTAAGATGTTGCACAACCAAAAATGAGTGAGAATCCACTGGAAGAAGACAAGTCTGAGAGTAAGGGCATGACCAGCAAGTCTGTGGAAGGGCAGTCGGCTCAAGCAGGAGCCAGTGTGGGCTGTGGACTATGGGCTGGGGCTGGGAGCGATGAGCAGAAGACCCAGGGAGGGAGGTTTTGATTTGGTATGTGGTGGAAATTCCCAACCCCTTCCAAGATCCCCTGGGCCACTGGGATGCAGCCATTCCCCAGCACTTTAAGTATTTGAGCATTAGCTGGAAGGTTGTGGAGGAAGAAAGCTAAGCATGGTGGTAGGTGGTTGAACCAAGTGAGGGTCTGAAAGTATTTGGACTGAGCACTCCTGCCAGGAGAATTTTTCTTTTTTTGAGACAGGGTGTTGCTCTGTAGCCCAGGCTGGAGTGCAATGGTGTCATCATAGCTCACTGCAACCTCCAACTCCTGGACTCAAGTGATCCTCCCACCTCAGCCTCCTGAGTAGCTGGGGCTACAGGTGTGTGCCACTACGCCCAGCTAATCTTTCTATTTTTTGTAGAGACAGAGGTCTCGGTCTCAGTCTTGCTCAGGCTGGTCTCAAACTCCTGAGCTCAAGCAATCCTCCCACCTCAGCTTCCCGGAGTGCTGGGATTACAGGAGTGAGCCACTGTGCCCCCCCTGCCCCTGGAGAATATTTTGAGGATGAATCCTCTGTGTGTGTGTGTGCATGTCTTTATTCAAATGTATATCACATTCTACTGTAATAATAATAAATATGCCTACAATAGACCACCAGAAAATGACTTTTAAAAGGATGAGCAATATATAAAATAAGCCTATTTTAAATTAATTTTTATTTTATTAATTAATACTAAAAAATATTTAACACTGAATATTAAATGAATTATTAATATTTTAGGGCCATGAAATTTAAAATATTTCATTATTTGTTTAATGGATTTACCATTCTATAATACTGTAATGTGAAAGCCTGGTTGTAAATGTAATTTTCTTGAATACTTGGTTTTACTAACTGTTGAGCTATATAAGATAATGTTAAAACATGCCTGGTTCCAAATGGCTTGCAGGCACCATTGGCCATGGCTAGTGAACCATGGCTTCCATTTTTCAGTTCCAGCCATCAATTGATCAAAAATTTTTAAATGAGAGATGGTTAGTAATTCTCCATCTCCTTTGATGTTAATCACTGGTTTGGAAGGTATTAGAGTTTTATATCATTTTAATTGTGGTAAAATTCGCACAACAGTTACCGTTTAACCATTTTTAACTGCACAGTTCAGTAGTGTTAAGTACGTTCACACTGTTGTGCAATCTTCAGAACTTTTCATCTTGCAAAACTGAAACGTGATGCCCATTAAACAACAATGCAGTTTTATGTTTTTAATAATTGAATTCAAAACCCAATTACATATTTCATTTTTCATTTGGAAAATAAAAATTTTGTTTCTAAATTTTAACATAGATACATAGAAGAGTTTATTGTGGCCACATATATCATTTTTTGTAACAAAATCTCAAACACATCATGTTGGAAACATCTAAAAACAACTGTTTCACAATAATCTCTCTGTAGCATGTTTCTTTCAAAATGCAGTTAATTTCTAATTTATTATTCAAAGCAGTACCTTTGTTTGAAGGTAGAGATGAAATTTGTTTCTTTCTTCAATTTTATCTGCTGTATGCCTGTATTATTGAAAGCCACTTGTCAACCCAAGAAAGCCCAGCAAATCTGGAGGTTATTTTGTCTTGTTTTGTTTTGTTTTGTTTTGTTTTTCCAAAAAAGACAACCCCTGTTTCTTATGGTCACCGCCTGGCATTATAACATTGTATAAAGAATTAACTGTATTTTAAATACCTTGTTTTCATAAAATCAACAACACAGCTCACCTCTGTCACTTTATGTATTTCGGCTTCCAATTCTCTCACGCAATATTTTCACTCTGAATGAGGTAGTGAATGGTCTTCATTGGTGGTGCTCACGCTGAGATCTGACCCTAGACCTTTTATTTAAAAAAGAACTACAATCAAAGCAGCCACCCCTGTCGTGGTTACGTTTACACTGCTTTCCTGTAAAACATCATCTTAAAGAAAGTCCTATACTATTGAGAATATATCTTCTTTACTACATCTTTCCTTTAATAGCTTCCAAACAACCAAAATCTTTGGTTTTAAAGATTTTGACTTGAAAAGAAATTGAGCAAATACCATAAACTAATACAAGTAAAAAAAAAAAAACACTGTACTTTTATCCAACGATAGAGCAAATATCCCACATTGCATATTTTTCTATTTTTATTTCAAAATATTAAGGGGGTACAGATGTTTTTGATACATGGCTTGAGTCAGAGCTATATAAATGTGCCCATCACCTGTATAGTGTTCATTGTACCCATTAGGTGGGTTTTTGCCCCTCTCCTTCTCCACCCTGCTTGATTTCCAATGACTTTTACTTCCCTCTGTGCATTTGTGTGCCCATCGGTTAGTTCCAATTTATTAGAGTACATGTGGTGTTTGTTTTTCCATTCTTGAGATACTTCGCTTAGGATAATAGTCTCCAGTTCCTTCCAAGTTGCTGCAAAAGGCATTAATTCATCCTTTTTTATGGCTGAGTAGTACTCCATGGTATACATATACCACATTTTGTTAATCCACTCATGAAGTGATGGGCACATGGGTTGATTCCACATCTTTGCGATTGTGAATTATGCTGTAATAAACATTTGAGTGCAGGTGTCTTTTTGATAAAATGACTTCTTTTCCTTTGGTTAGATACCCAGTAGTGGGATTGCTGGATTGAAAGGTAGGTCTACTTTTAGTTCTTTGAGAAATCTCCATACTGTTTTCCAAAGGGGTTGTACTAATTTGCAGCACCACCAACTGTGTATAAGCATTCCTTTCTCTCTGCATCTGCATCAGCATCTATTGTTTTTGGACTTTTAAATAAAAGCCATTCTAACAGGAGTAAGGTGATATCTTGTGGTTTTAATTTGCATTTCCCTGATGATTAGTGATGTTGAGCATTTTTTAATGTTTGTTGGCCATTTGTCTACCTTCTTTTGAAAAACTTCTGTTCATGTCTTTTGCCGACTTTTTAAGGGGGTTGTTTGTTTTTGCTCAATGTTTTTGACATAAATCTAGGTTGTTGTGTGTATCAGTACTTCATTCTTTGTCATTGCTGTGTAGTAGTATTACATCGTACAAATATATGAATAAACCGTAGTTTGTTTATCATTCTCCTACTGGACATTTGGATTGTTTCCAGTTTGGGACAATTATAAAGTTGCTATAAACATTCTTGTACAAGCCTCATAGAGTAGGTCTATGTTTAATTTTACTAGAAACCACCAGCCTTCCTGAGTTACACTCAGGAAATGGATGAGAACTCAGTTGCTCTGACTTCTGCTAACACTTGGCCTTGGTCTTTTTAATTTTAACCACTCTGGTTGCTGTCTATTGATATTGCACTACAATTTTAATTTACATTTCCCTGATGAATGATAATAGAATATATATTTATTGACCATTTGGATATTTTCTTTTGTGAAGTGCTTGTTCACATATTTTGCCTGTTAAAAATTTGTTGTCCTTTTCTTATTGACTTATAGGAGTTTTTTGTATATTCTGGATCCTAGTTCTTTATTAGACTGTTCTGCAAATATTTTCTCCCACTCAGTGATTGGTCTCTTCACTTTTCTTAATGGTGATTTTTGATGGGCAGTTTTAAATTCTGATGAAATCCAATTTATTGATTATTTTATTTCATGGATAGTCTTTTGTATACTATTTAAGAAATTTATACTTTCCCTAGGTCATAAAGACACTGTCCTGTGTTTTATAGTTTTACACTTTCTAGGTTTTGCTTTTACTTTTAAGTTTAGGATGCATCTTGCATTAATATTTTTAGGTAGGGGACAGGGTTCTTCCCCCTTCCTGCAATGTGGCTATCCAGTTTTTCCAGCACTGCTTCCTGAAAAAAGGATGTTACATTAGCTTTCAAGGGTCAAACAACTCATGATGACTTCATGTTATCATCAGCAAGTATCTCTAGGCACAACGCACACTTAAGGCAATGTTAATCTTTAAGGACAGTGAATATGAACCCTTATTTTAAAGACTCTACTTGGAAATTATAACACTGTTTGGACTTCTTTTCTGATCTGATTAGTTCATTATTGTTTTTATCTTGCAATGGAGCTAAGAGCTCATACTAGGAGTAGAAGGGTGAGTTCTGCAAATTTCTTTGGTTTGCTTATGCTTTCATTATTATAGGCTATACAATACATATTATATAGTATAACCTTTTAATATGTGATAATATTCCAGGAATCTTTTAAATCTACTTATGCATTTTGTTAAAAATCTCCCACATTGGTTGAGGGTTTGTCTCTTTCTCTGTATAATTTTGTCAATTTTTACTTTATGTATTTTGAGGATATAACACTAGGTGCATACACATTTATATTCCTGGTGAACTCAATCTTTTATCATTGTGAAGTGATTGTCTTAACTCTGATAAAACTATTGGCCATGTAATAGATGTTGTTATATTAATATGGCCATATCAACTTCCTTTTATGACTTCTCCAACTTTTTAATTTTAATTTTTATGGCCTTTTGGTTTAGATGTTTTTCTTGAAAACAGCATATAGTTGACAATTTTTTAAAAATCACTCTGTCTTTTTCAGTTAACTGGAGCATTTAACCATTTACATTTTATGACATATTTGTGTTAAATTTGGCATCTTATTTTGTGCTGTCCAATAGTTCTATCTTGTATTAGTTTCTTAGGGATGGCTGCATTAGCCTGGGGTCTCCAGAGAAACAGAACTAATAGGGGGGAGGGATAGATATATATATCTATATATAGAGATAGATATATGTATATACCGATAGGATAGATAGATAGATAGATAAATTTTATATAAGGAATTGGCTCATGAGATTATGAAAGTTAAGATGTCCAAGATCTGTAGTCAGCAAACTGGAGACCCAGGAAAGCTGATGGTGTAAGTTCCAGTCTGAGTCCAAAGGCAGGAGAAAACTGATGTTCCAGCTCATTCTTTCTTACTCATCTCTTTATTCTATTCATGCCTTCAGTGGATTGAATGAGGCTCACTCACCCTGGGAGGACAGCCTGCTCTGCTCCATCTACTGATCAAAATGTTAGTCTCATCCAGAAAGACCTTTGCAGATACACCCAACAATAATGTTTAACCAAATACCTGGGCACCTTGTGGCCCAGTCAAATTGACACCTAAAATTAACCATCACATTGCCATAAGAAAGTATCGCAAACTGGGTGGCTTAAAACAACAGATTTATTGTCTCATAGTCCTGGAGGTGAGAAGTCAGAAATCAAGGTGTCAGCAGGGTCATGATCCCTCTGAAATTCTGGGTAGAATCTTTCCTTCCCTCTTTCTAGCTACTGGGGTCATCCAACCTTGACACTCTTGGCTTGCAGCTATCACTCCAATCTCTGTCTATGTTGTCACATGGACTCCTTTCCTCTGCGCTGTGTCTCTTTTCCTCTTATAGGACACCAGCCATATTGGATTAGGGCCCACCCTAAGTCATGACTTCATCTTTACATCTGCAAAGACCTTATTGCCAAATAAGGTCACTTTCACAGATACTGGGTTTAGGACTCCAACCTATCTTTTTGGGAGATGCACTGCAACCCACAACACACCTGTTCCATGCCTCTTTTTCTCTCCTTTCTTGCCTATAAAAGTAGGATTATTTTTATCATTCCATTTTTTCCTTCTACTACATTGAGAGTTATATATTCTATTTCTATTCTATTAGTTGTTATTCTAGAGATTATAACACACACATTTGTATACATACAATATACACACTACAATAATGTCTCTTTAAAGTTAATCAGTACCTGTACCCTCTCCCAGGACAATATAAGGATGTTAGACCACTCTAACTCCACTTGTCCTTCTCCCAACCTCATGTAACATTATTGTCATGCATTTAAACCTATTTTTAAACAATGTTATTGTAAGTTAAAATCTAAAGGCAGAAAGCCACATGAACCAAATGTATATCTTAATAAAAGATATGAAGACAAACAGCATTCAAGTCATTTAGGTCAGAACAAAAACAAAATTTTGCCAGCCACCCTAGTAGAACCTTTGTATGCTTCTTCCAAATCACAAACCCCCTCCTCACCCCTTAAGTAGCCACTATCTTGATTTCCATATTTATAATTTTCTTAAGTTTCTTTAAAAAATAATTTTTCTTTTTTTTTTTTTTCTTTCTTTCTTTTTTTTAGAGACGGGGTCTCGCTCTTGCTCAGGCTGGTCTTGAACTCCTGAGCTCAAGCAATCCTCCCGCCTCGGCCTCCCAGAGTGCTAGGATTACAGGCGTGAGCCACCGCGCCCGGCCTTTAAAAAATAATTTTATCAACCAAATGTGCATACGTAGATAGTATAGCATTACCTTGCCAAGTTAAACGTAACTTTGACACCTTTTTTTTTTTTTGAGACAGGGTCTTGCTGTGTTGCCCAGGCTGGAGTTGTACAGTGATCATAGCTCACTGCAGCCTCCAACTCCTGGCCTCAAGTGATCCTCCCACCTCAGCCTCCTGAGTAGCTGGGGCTACAGGCACGCACCACCATGCCTTGCTAATTTTTTTTAATTTTTATTTTTTGTGGAGACAGGGTCTCACTATGTTGCCCAGGTTGGTCTTGAACTCCTGGCCTCAAGTGATCCTCCTGCCTTGGCCTCCCAAAGTGCTGGGATTACAGGCATGATCCACTGTGCCCAGCCCTAAGACTTCTTTTAAGTCTCTTTTAATCTATAAATTCCCTCTCCATCTTTTTCCCCCCCTACAGTTTATCTCTTGAGGAACCTGGGATGTATATGAGTAGTTTAGTTTCCCACAGCTTAGATTTTGCTGATTGCATCCTCATGATACAATGTATTGTATTTCTCTGCCCTCTGTATTTCCAGAAAATTGGGCAGCTGGATCCAGAAGCTGGATCACATTCAGGTTTGATCCCTTTGGCAAGAACATAGTTAGAGTTTGGCAAGACGATAGGAGACACATAATGCCCAGTTGACTATTTTATTGATGTTAGCAGTTGTTGATGCTTAGTGCCTAAATCTATTAATTCATTAGGGATGCAAAATGGTGACATTCTATCTTTTTTGTTATTGTTATTTAATAGTTGTAATACTATTATGAAGAGACACTTGTCCAACTGCTATCTGGTTACCCAGCGGTACAGCTCATATAGGAAAGATGGGATAAATGCTGGATTCTTGCTTTATTCCCCAGTTTTCAAGACAATGGATTGGTTCCTTGTCATCCTCTGAGTGTGACCAGTTCTTTTTAAATTTTTTTCAATATTATTATGAACTCATAAATTTAAACATTATCTTTATTGCAGCTGAAATTTTCCCACCTTTGGCCAGTGGTACAAGGTATCCTCTTTAACATGTAATTTCAAATCCTTTCTTTAAATTTTAGGCAAGTTTTCTTGGATTAGTTTCTTAAGTATTTGTTTTGTTCCCTTGCTTAGTTTGCTTCTTTGGGTTTCATCCATGTGTTTAGTCTTCTTTGCCATCTTTTACATTTGTCACTTTCTCCTAAATCCTTTTAATCCCTTTTTTCATTCCTTTTTTATTTGAAAACTCCTCCATTTTTTATCTCGTATTTCTCTTAAGGCATTATTTGTTGCCTGTTCTCTCCCATGTTCCTTCTAGTTTAGTCCTCATTTCTGAAATGACTTTTGTCTTTTACCTCTTAATTATCTCTATCACTTCATTTCTAGATTTTTATAATCCTGATGTATTTCCATGTCTTTTATCATTTTCTTAATTTTTTTTAGCTTATTTTCAATAGTGAATTACATCTTCTAATCTATTTTGTGGGCATGTCTTTTTCGTGTTTTTATTGTCTTTGATTCTTCTCTCTCTTTTTAAAAAATTTTAACTTTGTACAGAATTTGACCTTAATGTTTTTCTATTGCTAAGTTTTAGGTGAAACTTGTTTTCTTGACTTTTAGAATGAAGTGGGGTTCAGGAAAATTTTCTAACAACATAAGGTTTCCTCTTCTGTTGTTTTTGTGTAGTGTCAAAAATATGACGGTTTACTTTCTGAGATTTTCTGTCTCTGGTTCCCTCTCCTATTTTGGGCTGGACCTTCTCTTCCCTTCATCTATATTGTCCTTATTCTGCTCAATTTTGATTCCACTTCCAGCCCTTTCCCCTCACTGGGGCTGTGTCCTACAGGGAAGCCCTGGAGGGCTGGTTTTTAGAGTTCGTGATCCTTGCGCAGCATCACCCAGTATTGGCTCCTCCCAGTTGCAACTGCTCTTCTCAATTGGCTGCCCACACTTTCCAGTAAATTCCTTGTGGTTCTGCAGCTCTCAGGGATATCAAGTGCCTCAAACGCCACTCTGTTGCTTCCTTTTACTTCTTTCTACACAGATTCCAATATCTAAGGGTCTTGGGGTTATTAGTGGTTTGTCCATACACTCACCTGTATTTTAGGGGTTTTGGAGATCTACTTTCACCAGTTTTGTTGTAATTGTTATGTGTTAATATGTGGAGCTTCAGTGCAAGGAAAGGGCTGCTACCACTACATTTTTGCCCTAATGTATCTTTTCTTTTTTTGAAACAGGGTCTCACTATGTTGCCTAGGCTGAACTCGACTTGAACTCCTGGGCTCAAGTGATCCTTCTGCCTCAGCCTCCCCAGTTACTGGGAGTACAGGTGTGCACCACCACACTCAGCTTCTTTTTTTTTTTTTTTTTTTAACGTCACAAGACAATGCTGTTATTTTATACAGTCAGTGTTGGTTTACAATTGGTCACATATTTTCTACTTTCCTGCCTCTTCATTCTTTCCTTCCTTCTTCATCTTCCTTCTGGAAGAGATTTCTTTCTGCTCTTAGAATGTCCTTTAATGAGATTCTACTGGTGGTGAAGTCACAGTTTTTGTTTGTTTCTGAAAGTATATTTATTTTTCTCTTATTCTTGAAAACCATTGTCTCTGAGTAAGAGAATCCTTGGTGGGCAGCCATTTTTGTTCATCTTACTGAAAATATCATTGCAGTGTTTCATGACTGCCATCGTTACAGCGTGTAGATCAGCCGCCAGTCTGCGACTCCATTAAAGAGCATATCTTTTTACCCTGGCTCCTTTATGACTTTCTATTTGTTTTTCTTGTGCTAATATTTGACTAGGAAATATCTAGGGTTGCATTTCTTTTATTTATCCTGCTTTGAATTCATTGTTAAAGTCATTATGGAATGATTCATTATTGAATTCTCAGTCATAGTCTCTTTAAATACCGCCTCTACACCATTCTGTCTGTTCTCTCTTCAGGGACTCTGCTCAAACGTATGTCAGATGTTCTCACTTCCATGTCTTGTAACCTCTATTCTGTATTTTCCATCTTTTTGTCTTTTTGTGCTGCATTCCGAAAAATTCTTCCAGCATACCTTCCATCTCATTGAATTCTTTCTTTGGCTATGTCTAATATGTTTTTACACACATCCACTAAGTTCATCATTTCAATTATTGAGCTTTTCACTTGTAGAAATCTTTATTCAGTTCTTTTTCAAATCTTCTGTGTCACTTTTTATAGTTTCCTGTTCTTTGTGTGTTTATTTTAAGGTTGTCTTTAACCTTTAAACATAATCAGCATACTTGTTTATGATCTATGCTTGACAATTCCAAAATACAAAGTCTTTAAATGTTCCTATTTTATGTTGCTTCTGATTTTCTCATTCAAGGTGCCTATTTTCCTGTGTGCTTGATTATTTTTAGTTGTGCACTGCTTTTTGTCACTAAAAATTATTTGTGGGAATAATTTGAGATCTAGAAGGAAGGATTATTTTCGTAAGAGGATTTGCACTTGTTTCTACTGAGTACCTCAGAGCACTATAGTCTGAGGTTCTTTCAAATGAAGTTCACAGCTAGCAGGATTTTGCTCCTCCACAATGGTAATACTTTGGGCTTCAAATGCATTTCCAGGTTGGTTCACTTCTGAATCACACAACTAGAGAGTGTATTCCCCACTTTGGGGTCCCGGGTTATTTTAGGGAGGGCTTCTTACGGTTTTGATTTCTGTTCCTCTTGCCCCAAGAGGCTATAAAATCTCATGGTCCTCTGTACCTAGATCAGTAAGTATCCTGAGAACAAGGGTTTTCAGGCTTCTCAATTTTTCATCAATTTTCAATTACCTAGTAATTCTTATGATGCTAATTCCTTGATATTTTAAGAAAATTTAAAAAAATATATTTCATCTAGCATTTTTATGTGTTTTCAGTGGGAGGGTTAGTCTAAAAAACCTAGCTCAGCGTTAATAATTCCAGAGGTTCCTCTTGTCCATGTTGTTAGAGTTAGTTTACTTAAAACTAGGTACTACAATTTGTGAAGCCACTTAATCTCATGCACCCAGACAGCAATGTATTATGATCAAAACTCCCTCTCTTCTCCTAGGATTCTTGGCACCATACACACTGGAGATGTTTGACCAAAAGAGAACAATGCTGTTATCCATATATCAGATACTAGGAAAAATTAATTTCTTCCTTATATTTTACATAAAAAGAAAAACAAAAAATATTTCCTTTTTATGTCCCAAAAGACCATCTCACACATCTCTTTTTGAATTTGGGTTCTGCCAACCCAGGGGTCCTATTATTCTATCAAAATCTGCTCCAGTAAACCGATATGTTGTCAGGGGTGTTCAGTAAATTCCTGACTCCAGCTTTTGCCTTTGCTGCAGGAGATCTTGGCCAGCTCACTTAACCTTGCTTTCCACTTTGTGTCTGTGGTTCCACAATTTGACTTTAGTGGAGATGAATACAGCACTTCCATGTGCATGTAAAGCCCCTATTTAATTGTGAAATGAAACATTTATTCCTGCTCTTCAGGCTCTGAAAACAGGTAAGCAGGATTTGAATGTGGTGGGGGGAGGGGGGTTCTGATGTCCTGTCAATGATTCTGCTGGGCAATTCTCCACTAGGCATATATAAAACTAACCCCTAACCCCGTGTGCTGACACTGTCAAGCTACTGTTTTTCCCCTTTCTCACATGCTGAGTAAATTTTTTATCTTAAAGTTTCTAAAATGCCAAGCTGTAGCCCTAGGGTTCCATTTAGAGGGCTTTTCAGTGAACCCGTGGGTCGTTTTCTCATGTTAGGAGAAGCAGGCTCAGAGGCAGGAAACCTGAGTTCTCCACCAGTCTATTGCCAACCCGTTGGTAACCTTGAGTACATTGCTCAACTTTTCTGGATGTAGTTCCCGCTTCTGCAAGGGAAGGGACCGATTTGGCTTGATGCTCTTTAAGATTCCATTCAGCTCCCAAACAATGGTATACTCTGTATTCTAGGATTCTCTCCTGTTCCTGTGAGGGTTGCTAATGTCCTAATGCTTTGAATTTATAGAAACTGAAAAATCAGAGCAACTCTGCTAGAGTAGTTTGATTTCTAGTAATTTTTAAGTGGTGAGCCACAAAATTGTTACTGAGGCTGAAAGATGAATTTTCTACCAGGACAAATGTAATCTAGATAGTATGTCTCAAGTTTAATAAGGGGGGGAGAATAATTTGATATAGTGTCTTGGATTATATGCTACAATTATTGCCCTACTTATTTTTAAAAATTAGAAATCACTGGGCATACAAGCAAGTATATATACCTTACCAAGGTATTACTTTGTGGTTAAAGCTGAGATTTTCCTCTCCCCTCAAAGACATTCTTTGCTTAGGCTTTTTTCTTATCTTAACAAGGAAGCAGCAGGAAAAATTTCTTTGCTTGATCTTCAGTGCTAAAGTGTGAATATAGGTTTGCAGTGTGTTTTTCTCTCGCAAGGAAAAAGCAGGTGTGCCATGTTGAGTTGATTTTCCTTTTCTTCTTTTCGCTTTTGCTATGGTCTGGTTTTCACAGCTTAAACTTCCATTTAGAACCTGGAAGAAATTCTGTTATTTTAAGGCAAGCATAAAAACTTGGAATGCTTTGCTCTAACTCATCTCCAGAATCTTTGGGGGAAGGAGTTCCCCAGTGCCCATGCGTGGTCAGGAGGCTGTTTGGTCTCAGCCTCCTGGCTGCAGCGGCATCCCCCACCTTAGAGATTGCAGGTGTCCCATCCTGCTCCCCAAGTCCTGGCTGTGAGAACGCTTGGAGAACACTGCCCCGTCACGCCGAGAAGAACGGGCTTCTCTTGGGCTCATCCCACTTCAGTCATTTTTCTCTCTGCACCACATTTTCGGATCCTTTTTTTTTTCGTGCCTCAGTGGGTAGACTGGTGGGTTTCCAGGATTCCTGAGAAAGGTGTCAGCCACCATCTGTTCAACTGCTTTTCAGCTCGGGAACATGAGAAGTTAGCTTGACATTGGTGCGAGATTGTGGTGGGGCTCAGGCACAGGGAAGGATGTTCACATCCCTCTCTGGGATCTGATTTCGGCAGCAGCAAAATACCAAGGCAGGGCCTCATTACTTTGTGCCGGGGCTCCTTCTGGGGAAATGGAAACTGCACAGGGATCCCTGAAAATAATGAAAACTGCAGCTTCATTTCTGCTGTGATGGATTATGGAAGTCAATCATTTGTTTCAATCTGCCCCGCCTCTTGCTCTTCCACTCCTGAGACTCCTCAGCCTGGAAGAATGACCCGAGGTGGTATGTTTCTCTTCTGTTCCTATGGATTCAGCACTCCAGCGTCAATGAGTCACCCCAATGAGCAGGGATAGAGAGGCAGGGCTGGATGGTGTGGGGCCTGCTGTACCCATACATCAGATACTGTCCATGTCCTGCCCATGGCACTTGGACCACGTGTCTTCCACAGGGGCAATACTGCCAACAGGGAAGAAAATTGGTTGGCGGAGGGGGACACAAAAAAATCTTACATATTGTAATGATTTGTGGCATTCTAAAGGGACAAAGCACATAAACAAATGTGGCATTAAAATTTCACGGGAGGGTGGAGGCAATTAGGAAAAAAAAAATTTGAAAAAGCTACTTAGGGGTGGCAATGATTAAAAAAAAAAGAAGATGGAGGAAATACTGCCTGGCCCTGCTGTTTTAGGCACGCCAGAGACTTCCACCGCTAGGATCTGCATCCCTGTCCTCGTTCTTTCCCCTCACTCCCCAGAATCTGTCATCCAGCAACTGACTGGTATTGGTGTATAAATACCCCCACTCCCTCACTCCTGGATGCATGGGGCAGTTCTGAAGTTTCCCAGAGTTTGCCCACAGGGATAAGCTCAAGTTGCGCTCTGTGGCTGCTGCTTAGGAATGTGCCCTGTATCTGCTGCCTTCTCCTTCCTGTCTCACTTCCCCACTCTCCTGATGATTTCCCTCCGCCTTCCAAATAAACCACCTGCACACCAATCCCTGTCTCAGGGTCTGCTTCCATGGGAGCCCAAACTAAGACTGTACATGTGTGTGTGTGTGTTTTAAATGATTCGTAACTTCATCAATTAAATAAGTAAAAGAGGGCCCACTCTAGTCCCAGCTACTCAGGAGGCTGAGGTGGGAGGATTGCTTGAGCCCAGGAGTTCGAAGCTGCAGTGACCTATAATGACACCACTGTATTCCAGCCTGGGTGACAGTGTGAGACCCTGTCTCTAAAACACAAACAAAAAAGGGCCCATGCATGAAAGAGTGTCATGTACCAGGATTATAATTAACCTAAGTCTATGTACCTGAGGTTCATTGCAAAAGTTTTTTTTAAAGCATGGACTCTGCAGCCAGATTGCCTGGCTTCCCCACTTTCTAGCTGTGTGACCAAGTCACTTATCTTCTCTGTGCCTCAGTTTTCTCATCTATAAAATGGGGATGATGGTTGTACCTACTCATAGAATTGTTGTGGGCACTAAAGGAGTTAGCCGTGGAACGCTCTCAAGGCAGTGCCTGAGATGAAGGTTAGCTACTATCACTGGTGCTGTTGTTGTGTTGTAGTTGCTGGGCACAGCTCTGATACTGCCAGACTGTGTGCACAGGCCCTCTTCTCAACAAGACAGCAGGAAAGGGGAAGCAGTAATCTTATTAGGAATTTTTGAACTACAAGTCACCTTTTGGATGATTAAGAAGGCCCAGACATTGGGCTATCTGGGTCAATGAGTTATTACTGTATTAATAGTCACATTATTTAGTTTCTACTCAGATCAATATCACACCCCTGCCTTTGGGATTCAAAGATCCCCATCTCCAATAAAACCCACAGCCAGCACCTGCTCTATAACCCAGTGGACTACTGAATCCAAACACAGAATTATTACACAGGTAGGCCCTGGCCTAGTGTCATGAACCCTATTGGGCAATACATCCCTTTGGCATAAGAAAAATGCTCCATGTTTCTTTTCTCTCAATTTGCAGCAACAGTACACATGTAGGGGACGGCCTTTATACAAAGCTTTAAAAGCCAGAGAACCCAACTGCAAGGGGAAGGTAGGATCCTTCACTTCCACGGTTGAGCTTCCAAAGAGATGTTTTGCTCTACTGTAGTTCTGATTTTGACATGATTTATTTGTGAGTCAGAGATCCCATGAGTTGATAAAATGTTTAATACCTCTATGAAAACCTACGTGGTAATTTCCCTTTGTACCCAAGCATTTCCATTTAGATTTTTACTCCACGCAATCTGCTTATGGAATGGAATCACAACCCACATAACCCTCGCTTCTCCCTGTTCATGGTGGAGAAGGCCCCAATTCCCTTGCATGTGCTCTATTTCTGTTTCTTCCTTCCCATTATCTTGCCATGTGACTTTTCCTTTCCTCACTCCATTTGGCCATCACTTCACCAACTGTACGTGAACTTTCTCTGAAATAACTGTTTCCAATAGTACAGGAGCTGGTGAACTTTTTCTGTAAAAGGCCAAATAGTAAATATTTTAGGCCTTGTGGACTATATGGTCTTTGTGGCAACTACTCAACTCTGTCATTGTAGCATGAAGGAAGCCACAGACAACAGGTAAACAAATGAATGTGGCTTTTTTCCAAAAAAACTTTATTTACAAAAGCAGGTAGTGGGCCAGCTTTGGCCCACAGGCTGTAGTCTGTTGGTTCCTACCATAGAACAACAAAATTCAAGCAAAATTCATCCTCCTCCAGCTCCACTTAATAAGGTATTAACAAATTGTCTTGCTTTTTTTTTAATGACTTTTTATGTAATACCGTGGTACACAAGAGTTTCTATATTTACTTCTAAAGCTGCTTTGAGACACAGCCAGAGTTGTACGGCAACATTCTCTATATATTCACCATACTTTGTCAATTCAAAGCAATAATTAGGGTCCTTGTATTCGTGCATTCATTTCATAAAAACCACATACTGGCCACCAAAGTTACACCCGTTGGTACATTCATCAATGCTTCTTACTTCACTTTACTTCTCGTTGCATACAGTATAATTTTGTTTACCACATTAGGCACAGTAACAAGGTTTTACTCTACCATGGACACACAGTTAAAAGAAACAGCGAATATTGACTGTTCTAACTTTGGCCCAAGACGTCTGTATGGAAACTTCAGACCAGAAATACAATTTCTCTGGTTATTTTCTCTATCCTCCTGAGTTCAACTGCACACAAATTATTTGTCATTGTGGTAACACAAATAAGACTTCATTAACATGGCCATTCTGATCCTGGTAAACAAGTTTATTTACACTTGAGCACTGCTAAAGAATGAAGTCACAGAGAAAAGTTCATGGTAGGTGGCCCTGCCTTTTTCATCTGGGAGGGCTTTGACAAAACCCCCGGCACCTCAGTTAGACAAGCTGCTATTCAGCTACCCGGGGTTGATGAAAGTTCGGGGTGTGCGCCTGTTCGAAGAGGACAACAACACATGTAATCGAGGCTGGTCACATTTTCATTTAATGATATGTGTCAGTGCTGTTCCTAGCATTTTTCCTAACTCCTTGTTCCTTTGCTCTCCCAGTGGATATAAAAAGGACAAATCAGGTCTCCTTGGTGACACGTGATGACTGGTTAGTTATTGGATAAATCAGAGTTTTTTGACTTATAACTAGATGTCAAGTAGTCCTCAAAGATGATGAAACCTCGAAAGATATGCTTCCAGGTGCTTATCTTGGCTTGTGAGAAAGAAAAAGTCTAATTGTCACACTGTGAGAAAACAGTGTGGGGATGTGGCCCTGTTTCTCTCCTTGGAAGCAGAATGCACGTTGCTCACGGGCAACAGGAAAGCTCCATCAGGTGTTCAGGCCCTTTGCTGTTGCAGGACTGGTTGGTGGGTCTTCACTCACGGAAAAGCAGAGGGAAATTCAAGTTCCTAATGCTGCAACTGCTGGGAAAATACGCAGTGGCGGGTGCAAATCTGAATGCAGATTCCTGCGACAGCTGGGCTCACAGAAAGGAGACCCCAAGCAGGGAAGAACAAGCTCATCTCCCTTCCTGCGCCTCCTGGTTCAGCACCAGGCCCTTTCTCTGGGACAGCCAAGCCTGGTCCTGCTCACGTGCTTTTTGGGGTGGTCAGTGGTCAGCATCCTACTATTCTGGGGACTGAGAGAAACCCCCTGTCTGTGATAGCTTAGAGCCAGATGCCAGAGTGGTCTCTCTGGGGAGTCAGCTGGGTAAGAAAGAGCAGCCTCCAGGCAGGGGCAGGGGACAGGGCAGGAAGGAGACCTGACATTCACAGAGTACAGACCACTCCCTGGGCATAGAGATAGGTGCCTTAGGTCATGTGGCCACATGTCACCGGGATTACATGAGACTCTGATAGTGGCATTATCCACGCCCCAGGATGGTTTCCTCCCCACAGCTACTGCCCTCCAACTTCTGCAGGAAGAAAACTTGAGGGATCCAGTTGGTCTTGAGCTGGGAATTCTTTGTGGGGGGAGGAGTGGCAGGGTGTCAGGATTAACAGAGAGAGAGAGATTGGGAGCATATTGGAGGAGGAAAATGAGGGACAGCATCAAAGAAGGTGGCCCTCCAGATGCACCTCCAAGGCAAACTCTGTTTGGACTACTACATAACTCAAGGGGAAATATTTAAAAACAGATCCCACACCATCCTCTAGACTCTGAGGGGATATGTGATCCTCCGGCAGTAAGATTTCTTTCTGTTAACCAATTAGACAGATACTAGGGGCACAGCTACAAGCTTCCATCCACTTAGAGATGACACCTGAGGCTCAGACGCTGAGCAGGTGGCCAAAGGTTTACTTGCTCAGAGGCTGGTCACACCCTACCTGTCCCAGGGTGAGCAGACCAGCCTATGAGGCCACAGGACTGGGCTTAACTTCAAATGGGACTTTGTAACTGATAACCAGACCAGGTTTGAAGCCCCAAGGAGCTTTCAGTCCATAAGGCAAGGCAAGCTAAGCCAAGTAATCTCTTCATAGGATAATAATAGTTTACTGGATATTTTTATGTACTTTGCCCTATGAACTACACATACTTTAACACAGTAAATCCTCACAACAGTCCTATGAAGTTAGCCCTATTACTATCTTCTTTTTAAAGATGAGGAAACAGTACAAAGCGGTTTTATTACTTGGACAAGCTACACCCCTCAGCAAGTGGCAGGGCTGGGATTCTGGCCGAGATGGATGGCTCCGGAGAGGCAGTGAGAACACAGGCCGGCCAGCCCGAGGACAGGCAGAACTTTGTGAGGCAAGAGAGCTTCAACCACTTCCCAAAATAACCACATTTACAGAGGGTTTTATATTCAGTAGGTCTAGTCCTCGTAAAGTAGGAATATGCTCCAAATGCAAATGAGGAACCTGAGTATCAGGGGAGTAATATAACTTGGAACAACTCACATACCTAGTAGCTTGGCAGAGTTGAGATTCAAACTCGGGTCTGTCTGGTCTGCAGCTTGGTGTCTTTCCACCACTCCATTGCTGGCTGATTTAGAGGAGGATGGGACTGCCTTGGGCTTTCTGGGCTTCCATGACGTCTGGTTCCTGGGAGATTTCTAGAGCCGTGAGCGTTTTTTCCCACTTATGAGCAAGGCAAAATTTCTCAAGAGTTGAGGTCTAATCATAGAAGGCTAAAGAAAGGGTGTGATTTTTAAGGCCCAGATGGAAGCAATACCCCTACTTCACAAGCAAGTGTCACAATCTCCATGCCATTAGCAAGAGCAGCTTGTGATTATGTGGACTGCATAGGCTTAGTGAGAGAGTCACTCTGAGGTTAGTTCATTTTTAATACAAATGTGCAAAGAGGAGTTTTAAGAAGTTGTAGAGATCAAGTTTTTGTTTGTTTGTTTTTTGAGACAGGGTCTCACTTTGTTGCCCAGGCTACAATGCAGTGGTATCATCATAGCTCACTGTAACCTCAAGCTCCTGGGCTCAAGTGATCCTCCTGCCTCAGCCTCCTGAGTAGCTGGGACTACAGGTGCAGGCCACCAGGTCTGGCTAATTTTTTTATTTTTTGTAGAAATAAGGTCTTGCTGTGTTGCTCAGGCTGGTATTGAACTTTTGGCCTCAAGCAATCCTCCTACCTCGGCCTCCCAAAGCTTTGGGATTACAGGCGTGAGCCACCGTGCCCAGCCGAGATCAAGTTTTTGAATTGTCAGCTGGGAAGATCACAGCTGGAAAGGCCACTGTAATAAATGCTGACTGTAACTCGTCATCCACTAATTGAGTCATCTGTCAAGTTAATGTGGATTTTTGCATATCAGGGTGCCCAACCTGTCCAGGCAGGAGGGTTGGTTACCTGAAGTAACCTGGGCTAGAGGCACCAAAGGGCATTCTTAGAGCAAGTGGCATTTTGGAACCTCTGAGGGTTAAAGCTGGCAAAATTAAATTTGTGGGAAACCCCAACGGTCAAAGTCAGATAGATGCACACTGGGACAAAATAGCAAGGGAGGGAAGCATCAGGAAGGCACAAGGCAATTGTCACTTTCTCTTTTAAGATTAGACTCATTTGTGTATAGCAGAAAACCCCAAGTAACAAATAGGAATTATAGAGGTTATGGCAATAACAGACAGAAAGCAAGAAGCATGGTTTGTTTTTCTTTCATATAGAAGTCCCGGTGTGGGCTGTCCAGGGTTAGTATGGCCAATCTGTTCCACAGTGGTCTTGAGGACTATTTTCATTCAGGTCAATGCTGTCTGTGGTGACAAACAAACCCATAAATTTTAATGTCTTAATAAAAGTGGTTTCCCCTGGTTATTTAACGGTCTAATGTAAGTGTTTCTCATCAGCAGGCATCTTTCCTCCGTGTGGGTCCAGCACATTGTAGGCTGTTATAAGTATTTGTTAAATAAACCTTTTAAAGAAATATATTCAAGAAATCAGGGACACAGATTCCTTTCATCTTGTGGTTCTGCCATTCCCTAAAGTCTCCGAAACCTCTGCACTTGGCCAGATGAGCACAGAGGAGGGAATGTGGATTCTAAAGGGCCACATCTGAAGGTGCCCCACGTCAGTTCTATTCAAATTCCCTTGGGTAGAAATTATTCTAAGCTCCAAGAAAGGCCGGGGAGTATAGTCTAGCTGTGTGCCCAAGAAGGAGGGCAAATAGCTTTCTTTGGACACTAAAGTTTGTTAGGGGGACTCAGGCTCCATCCAGTTGCTTGCAGCTCAGGGGTGTGTCACCCTTAGAGTCTGGCCCTTGATAAAAAGTGGCAGCCAGCAAAGGAGCTTTCTCGGGGGCAACCTGAAGAACCACCGAACTAAATCCTGAGTATAGGTTATCACTCCCTAAATAATTAATCTCCCGGGTCAGTTTGGATTTTTCCATCCTTGAGATGGAGCAAAACAAAACAAAACAGAATAAAAACCCAAAACAACAAAGAAACAAAAAACAAAACAAAAAAACAGATATAAGGGCAAGTGCCAAATGTACTGTAGTTTCCTCATCTGTGAAACAGAGATAATAAAAACACTTCATAGGATTGTGAGAAACAAAGGAGTTGATATATGTAAAATGCTTAGAAGAGTGCCTGACTCATTAAATGCTCAATAATAGCCAGCTATGGGAATAAGGCTGAGGAGAGATGGGGGAAGAAAAGGAGGAGGGAAAAAAGGAAGGTTGCCCCAAGCAGAAGGGTCTCCAAAGCAGAAATTTCCCAGGAGCTTTTGCTTATTTCCCACTGGTCAGAACTCAGTCACATGGTCACACATAGCTGCAAGGGAGGCTGGAAAATGTAGTTTTATTCCAGGAATTTATATGCCTGGCTAAAGATCAAGAATTTCATTACTATGGAAGAGAAAGAGAATGGATATTGGGAGACAACTCATAGTTTCTGCCACATTCACCAAAAGCCTGGACAAGGCTCATTTTTCATGGCTGCTAAGTTTCCAGGGAGTGGGTTTAAAAGACAGAACTGGGACCTGAGACAAAGACCTTAGCCAGGACTGTAGCATAATAGGCAGTTTATTATCTTAGTTTTACTTAGGCACACTGGCCACATACATGTACCATCAGGGGACTTTGGCACCCAATCAGGGGCAGCTCTGAGGTGACCCATGCTGGGTGCTACTGCTCCACAGCTTGAGTGCTCCATTTCCAAATGCATGCCATGTATCAGGGAGTATGTGGGAACCCAAACCACCTCCAGGACTGAGGCTAGCTTGCCTAGGAGAGGCCCTGCCTCCCCAAGCCATTCAGGAGCTCTGGATCAGAAGCCAGTCTTCATCTATGCCTCAGCCACTCTCTCTTCTTTCCTTGCCCCTTCAGCCCCTGAGGACCCCAGCGTCTTTATTGTTGCCTTGGACCCTCCACTCACCCCAGGCCCTGTTCCTGCCTGACTGCCCAGCTCCATTCAGGCTTTGCCTCACCCTTTGGACCTGGTATTATGGGTTGAATTGTGCCCCCCAAATTTGTATGTTGAAGTCCTAACCCCAGTACCTAAGAATGTGATTTCATTTGTAAATAGAGTCTTTGCAGATGTAATTAGTTAAGTTAAGAGGAGGTCATACTAGAGTAAGGTAGGCCCTAATCCAAAATGACTGATGTCCTTACAAAAGGGAAATTTGGATGCAGACAAACATACAGGGAGAACACCACATGAAAAGGAAGACAGGTATCCAGGCAATGCATCTGCAAGCCAAGAAATGCCAAAGATTGCGAGCAAACCCCCAGAAGTTAGGAGAGAGGTGTGGAACAAACCCTCACTCACAGCCCCCAGGAGGAACTATGAGTGGCCCACTTTCAAATGCCTGGAAACAACCCTACTGACACATTGATCTCAGACTTCTGCGCTCTAGAACAGTAAGACAATAAATGTTTGTTGTTTAAGCTACCCAGTCTGTGGGATGTGGTCATGGCAGCCCCAGGAAACTAAGAAACCTGGTCTGGCTTCAGCTTGCCGCCAGGTTTTGAGACAAGCCTTGCCCCAGTCATCCAGACTGGGGCTCCCCAGCTGGTCCAGCCCTTGGCTCCCCATTCCAGCCTCAACCTACTCACCCCTGCTCTTTCCACCTGCCCTTCCTCTCTGCCCCAGGTCTCTCTCCCTGAAACTCTCCAGCTTCTGCTGCCAACACACCTGGGGTTGATGACAGCAATCAGGGACCACATGTTCACTTTAAGGATCCTCCTGTCACAAAACTATTTACAACCAATGAGTGAGTATTTTCGGTGAAGCCAGAATCTCTCATTTCTCCTTAGGCTTTATTTGCGCAACAAAACGAAATGGAGCTGAGCATCCTTTGGATAGTTTAAAATTGACAGTCGCACCGAATAATTAATTAGACAGGCCATTTTCTTGGGAAGGGGAGCAGTATTTTTGCCAGAAATAGAGCATGGGGTGGCTTCTTAGAACTGCTCCTCTTCAGAATGTGTGGCTGTGGCTTTTGTGTCTGGGACGTCTAGATCTTCCTGGGTATCTAGGCCATCAGGGCCAGAAGTCTCAGTCATTATCTACAAAGTACTTTTTGGTAACTGAAACAAGTGATTTCACAAGGGAGAAACTTAGGAAACAGGTAAAATGAAAAAGCACACAACTGGTGTGACCATACCCAAAAGGGAAGTCCCATCACCAGAAAGCTCCCAGGCCACCCAAGCAGAGGTCACCTGCCACGTGCCTCAGGCTTCTCAGGGCAGCCAAAATTTCAAAGATTCACTTCCCTGAACACCCCAAGAAGTCTTGTACCCAGATGGTTTGTTTTGGGTTAAGAAAATATTATGGTCACCACAGACGCAGGGCTTATGAAGGAAGTCCCTGCTCACCAGAGGGTGCAGCAGAAGGAGGGGCGCTAAGGGGGGTCAAGGAAGATCTGAGGAAGGACCATACCTGATGGAGCAGCCAGGTTTGGAGAAGGCAGTGACCCCAAAGGCCACACCTAGGGGGAAAAGAGTCTCCTCCCCCAAACTGTTAAGCAAGTAGTGCCATCTGGTTAAAATGAGCATCAAAGGCAGCCTTAAAATGGAAGAGAAGTCCCAAATGAATAACCCAAGAGGGGGCATCCAGAGGACAGTCTGCAGTCCCTATCAGCTCCCTCCCTGCACTGCTGAGGGCACGTGCAAGAATAAGGGAAGACAGTGCCCAGGCCTCTTTCAGCATCAGCCTCCAGGGAGGATGGAGGGCAGAGGCAGCCACAGGATGATTGCCCAGGAGCTGTAACCTAGCAATAGGACTGGGGCAGGCCACAGGCTTCCCTCCTGGCTGACCCTTGCTTCAGGGAGTGGTGAATGCCTGCACCTCCCTGGTGTGCCCACCTGGGCTCCTGGGGCTCCTCCAAGTTCTACAGGTCCAAAGTTCATGGCAACGTGGTCTTGGGTCCTGGGAGCCGTGCTTGGCGTTCAGGCTGCCCCCGTGAGAGGGGGAGAGGGAACGTGCTCCCTTGGGCCTGCCCACGGCAGAAGACCAGGCCCCAGCCTCATTTCAGGGGAAGGGATGGCAAGGAGCAAAGGACAGGGGGTCCAGTCTGTGTTGCATCAAAGTTTTGTTTTGCTTTTTGTTTTTAATTTTCAGATGAATAATTCAGTGGCTATGCCAAAGTTGAAATATTTTTCTGTTTTCAGTAAGATGTGAGAAAAGGAAATGAATTTTAATGAAATGTTTTGGTTTACTTTATCTGAGGCTTCCAGTGTAATGGGATTCCCACGCCCTAAACAGATGTCAGCTATTTTATCCTCTTTCCTGCAAAAGGCAACAGATAGCCGTGTGGCTGCCCCACCTGTCCCTCTTGCATCCACCCCATTTCCTGGATGGCCAGAGCTACCTGTGAGCACAGGGCCAGCAGGACTTGGAATGTCCCAGCCATTCAGGAAACTGAAACTGCAAGTGATGATTATGATGTCTTCACTGATTCAGACCAACAGGTCTCCATAAGTGAGAGGGCAAAGCACCTGTCCCACGTTCCTGGGGCATGTTCATCCCTGTCCCGCCAGACCACTCAGATTTTGGGAGACAGCGCAAGCTCTCTGAACCAAACACTCACAGGAAGAACTTGAGCATCCTACAATTCTGAAAAGAGGATTTAAGGGGAGGTGCAGAAATGTGGCAAGATCTCTAAAGTGAAGGCAGAGCTGTCAGGTGCAGGTGATGTCACAGATGTCTGAGAATATGCCAGAACATGAGCTAATTTATAGCTGCGGGCTCAGGACATGTTTTTGAGCACAAGTTTCTGAACTAAGTCAGCAACGAACAGACCACATGGATTCTCTTAAAGGGGATTACCGATGGGATTCCTCCTGATTCAAGAAAACAGCCTGCCCAAAATTAGTTGTCATCAATAGATCAATCAAAGGAATGACTCATTAATCCCCCAAGTGTGAGTGCTGTGTGGGATGTGGAGGCACAGACCCTGCCTGCAAGGGCTTATGAAAATATGCTTGTCAAGGCAATGACTATGCACAACAGACCAAAGAAAACCCAAAGAAAGTCTGTAATCAAGTTCTCCTTGCCTGGGTTCTCAGCTGTCACCATCCCTGGGGTGTCACTACATCTAGAGACCCAAGTGAATGTCTGAAAAGAGAAAAAGAAGAGTAGTTGTTGAAAGAACACAGCTATAAAAGATTTATGTTGCCATAGGGAGCTCATGATCATTTTCTTTTCACATACTTTGCCATTTAAGGTTTTCAAATCACATTCTGTATCATTTGTACCATTGTTGCTCTGGTAGGAAAAGGTGAAGGTCTTTGTGCTAGTCTTGCTGACTTAGAGGGGACATTGGGATTCCCAGTCCTAGTTCCCCAGGAGCATCTTTGCTCTACTTTGCCCCTTTTGTGCGGGGGGTGGTCCAGCAGGCAGAAAACGTGCGAAGAGGATGACTCTAATGGAAGCCAAACCTGAGCCTCCCCTTCCTTCTTCTCTCTCCCCAAGTCTTACTGCCTAACAGAGGAAAGGTCTGACGCCTTCCCAGTGGAGTGCTCCTGTGTTACCTACCTTCCCAAATGTGACCAGTGAGGGGTGGATGCTAGTGATCAATTTGCAATTTCCTCTCTGACCTGGGCTTCAATTCCAACAGCCTACGAATGCTGTTTCTACACTGCGTCAGTCCTTCAATCCCACCACACATGCTGTCTGCCGTGCTCAATTTAATCAACCCACACGACATAGTGGCAAAGCAGGGGCCATCATCCCGTCTCAAGGCTGAGAGGGTAATGGAGGGGACACCAGGAGCCCAGCAGGGACAATGTCTATCTCCACCAGCTTTGCAGATATCCTGGAATATGACAATATGGAGAGGGAGTGGGAGGGAGAGAAGTGGTATAGATCTGGCTCCAGGAATGGATTGGTTAGGAAAAAAGGCATCCAGAGAGCGAACAAAGAGCCCCAGCATAGACAGTAGCAACTAAGGGCTGAAGGAATCAATAAAAACCTACAGGACTTTAACATAACCCAGAAAAAGACACCTATCCTTTTTCCCTGCATTAGAGAGGATAAACTCCAAATGCATCAAAATTTAAATGTGAAAAATGAAATTATAACAGTGTAAGAAGAAAACATGGACAAAGTTCTTTGGAACCTTGGTGTAGAAAAGGCCTGTCTGTAACTTAAAGATCCCAAAACCATAAACATATATAAATTCGATTACATATATTTTAAAAAGCTTCTAGAGGAGGAAAAGTACCATAGCAAAGTCAAAAGACAAGTAAATGAGAAAAAATATTTGCAACTCATACCTCCCTAATATATAAAAAGCTCCTAGAGATTGAGAATATGGAAAACCAATAATCCAATAGAAAATGGGCAAAAGATTGGAATAGAGAGTTCACAAAAAAGAATACAAATGGCTCTTAAATTTATAAAGATGTTTGACGAAGGAAATGCAAATTAAAACTACACTGAGATGCCACTTTCCCCCCATCAGTTTGGAAGAATCTAGAAGTTTGAGAACACAATCTACTGGTGGGTCTGTGGACAGACACAGCTCACGGAAATGCAAAATGGTTCAACTCCTGCTGAGGGCAATCGGGCACTAAAACGTCTATCAAAATGGCTAAAGTACTACCTTTGCCCAGTGATCCCACTTCTGGGAATTTAGCCACAGATGCACATGGACAAAATTATGCATGAACAAGATTCATCGTTGTTCAACATCATTCATCAACATTACTGTAAGGGGGAAAATTGGAAACACCTTGTGTCTATCAATAGGAGAGAGGTTAAATAAATAAACCATGTAACATCACGCAACTGTTTTAAAAAGAAATGAATGAGGGGCTCTCTATATCCTCAAACGGAAAATTCTCCATAGTATAGTAAGTGGGAAAAGCAAGTTTTGGAACAGTATGCTATCTTTTCTGAAAGAAAGAGGGGAACTATGACTGTATATTCATATTGGCATGTTTTTGCCTAAACAACACTAGAAGAATACACAGCAAACTAATAAAAGTGGTTATGGGGGATGTGGAACAGAGTGGCGGGAATGGGGCAAGGACTGAGGCTTTTGGTCTGTGTCTGGCCCCCTAACTTGGGGGGGGCGGTTCAAAGCTTTCCCAGAGGAACCATCCTCCATTCTGTCGAACCTCAACAAGAAATTCCAAATTTGGAGCCGGTGTTTCCTGAGAAGATAAGTCACAGCTGATTTCCAAGTTTAGTGCAACTATTTGCATAGTGTAAAAGTCCAAACCAGATTTCTATACAAGACAAACAGTCAGATTACAACATGACTGCGGGAGTACACATACATGTCTCTCCTATTTCTGATGTTACGTTGTAAATATTTAAAATAAAGCCGTCCTTTATGATGTTTTAAAAGGGTATGAAAGACGTACTTGGCAGTTCACTCAATGTTTTCTGAGCATGCACTGTGTAGAAGGTTCTGTGTCAGACCCTCAGGGCCCCTTGCTCTTAGGAGAACCCTTGTATTCTGCAGTCTGGCTGCACAGGTCTCCTGTTAATTCCTTGTCTGCAGCTTGCCTCTGCTAGATGCTGTCCACACCTTGCCTGCCTTCCTCTCACTGGCTGACAAGTCGACTTCTACTTACACCTCAGGTATCGTCTCAAGAGCCTCTCTTCACACAGAGTGCATCAGTGGTCGCCAGGGGCTGGGGCAGTGGGGCCTGAAGAATGACTGCTCATGGGCACGGGCTTTCTTTTTGGGATGATGAAAATGTTCTGAAACTAGATAGTAGGAATGGTCATAAAACTCTGTGAAAGGGCTAAAAACCACTGAACTGTACACTCTGAAAAGTGAATGTTATGGTATAAGAATCATATTCTATCATTTTTAAAAAATCCCTTATTCAAGGAAATCTTCCTAGATACATCTGGACACCCCACTACCTCAGAGGACCCTGTGATACCTATTATAGCAGGTGCCACAATTATAAAGAGTAATTGTGTCACTGGTTACTAAATGCAGCAGGATACTGAGGGCCAGGTGGTGGGAGGGGTACATTGTCTGTAGAGAATTTAAAAGGAAGAACAAAACCAACTAAACGTTGATCTTCTCTTTACGGTGCTGTGCCCTGGCAGTTTTAAATAATGTCAATGATAAAATATATATCCCCTCCTCAACTTAGATATTTTTTTATCTAAGTTCTAAACAATTGCAAAGATTACTATTGAGTTTGAGTGATACGAACATAAGTTTCAAATTACCACATTCTTATTACTTATCTGTTAATAAGCATTCTTATTCTACATGGAATTTAATTCAGAAAATTCCCAATTATAGCCAGTCTCCCACAGATGAACTCAGCTACAGGGGTTCTTTTTGAGATGTTTGTCACTGTCACAGTTTGAGTGGCTTAGTTGGCATTTCCAGCCCTGTGCTACTATATATACTTTCTTTTAAAGTGTAGACTCAAAGTAAACACTGATAGCACACTGATTACAGAGAAGGAAAACAGAACTTGATGTACTTCAATTCTCTCATCCTACATAATCACTTGAGTTTTTATTTGTGTTTTAAAATTTAAAACAGTAAAACACAGTGAGAAGAACAAGGTGTAATATTTTCGTTTAATGAGTGCAAATTTTAGTTCATATGTGAAATATTTTACTGAATTTGACACTGAAATTTATTCTTTTTTTCTAATTGATATTTGTTTTAAACTAAAGGACGAATCAAGAAAATATATTGTTACAACAGTGGTGGTTGCCTAAACTGTACTTTTACACACAGCTTGGTTTTATTAAAATTCACTTATTAGTTAACAATTATATACATAAAATAATATTATACGAGACTGTATCCAAAAGATCAGTGTTTAATCTTAGGTAGATGTAAAACTGAATAATCAGATTGTTTTTTTTCTTTTTTTTTTCCACAATAATATCTACTTTGTGTTTATTCTTTTTTATTGGCAAGATTACATAAATAAATATTCAATACAAGAAAACTTCTGGTGTTCACATTTCTTTGCTGGCCATATTTGTTATTCATTTCATCTTATGACTATTGCTAAAAATAATTTATTCATATAGAGGAAGAGATTATTTTCTAACACTCCCTTCTTTAATTGATTAAATTAAATGGTAATATTCTTGAAGAATATATTAATGAGATACATATGTTCTGGACTCTTATTTCTAAATATTTTGATATATATTGAATATATAATAAGGATATATATTTTTAAGAATATTCATATTCATTTAAAATATTCAAAAAATACTTTAATGCAAGGCTTTGGTAAATAGCTACATTTGGTGAATTAATTGTTTGGTGACTTAGCCATTCAGTGAGTTTTTTTCATTCCTGTGAAATGGATAGTTTTATCTCCATTTACCTCTGTGGGAAAACCGAGATATTGAGTATGTAAAATAATTTGTCCATGGTCAGAAAACCAGTAAGAAGAGCTGTGATCTGAACCAGGATCTTCTAATTCTCTTAGCCATTATACTATATTGCTTCCTCACATGCCTCCCATTAAAACTGAAGTTGCCCATGAAATATCCAACTGTAAGCACCAAAAATGCTGCCTGGGTGAAGATGAGTAGCCACACATGGCTGTAGACCCCTGTCTACACACCTATGAGTCCAACTCTCCCTTCAGTCCATTCACAAGGAGGCAACCCATCAAATGCCAAGGACCTGCTTCTAAGGTGGTTCGTTGGGTCCATTTTCTAGGCTAGATCCTTGACCATGTTAACTTCGTTCCTGACTCAAGACCTTTGCACCCACCATTCCCACAGTTTTTTTGTCTAACTGTGCCCTCTGGCTCTTGAAATAACTCTTCCTCGTGTTACTTCCTCAAAGAGGCTGTCCCTGACAACCATATCTAAAGTTACCCCACCCAATCACTAACCATTGGCCTGTTTCTTTTGTTTTATAGCATAGAACATTGTTTTTGCTCACCATCTATCCTCCTACATTTCTTTCTGTCACTCTCTTTCTTTCTGTATCAGATCAGTGCCTGGCATATAGTAGGTTCCTAATAAATATTTATTAAGTATTATTGCAAGAATGAAGGTATGAGGTGGGGCTTGGTGGCTCACACCTATAAATCCCACCACTCTGGGAGGCCAGGCATTCAAGACCAGTCTGGGCAACATAGCAAGACCCTGTCTCTACAAAAAAATATTTTTAATTAGCTGGGTGCAGTGGTGCATGCCTGTAGTCCTAGCTACTCAGGAGGCTGATACAGGAGGATCACTGGAGTCCAGGAGTTTGAGGCTGCAGTGACTATGACTGCTCCACTACACTCCAGCCTGGGCAACAGAATAAGATCCTGTCTCAAAAAAAAAAAAAAGGTATGAGCTATGAAGGGATTAGTAGTGTAGTGCCAAGAAGGATTCTGAGGTCACACCCAGGCTCTGTGGGGCAAAGCACTGTGAGAAATTAGCCATGCTGCCAAGTGCAGGATGTGAGGAGGGATGGCACACCTGTACCTCTGAGCCCTGAACCTCCATATTATTCAAAATGGAGAGACAAGCTGGGGCCCTCCCCTCATCAGCAACACACAAGCATAGGTTCATTCACTGATGGGATTCCTCAGGAGGGCAAGAGGGTACAGCAAAAGTAGGGCACTGCTCAGTGTCTACAAGCCTGGTCTCCGAGTCAAGAGGGTGAAGACTTTTCATGTTCTCCTAGAATATCATCTGTACACCACGATTCTCACCTTCATGCAGAGACTAGGGATTTGGCAGGTGAGCTGAGCTACTCAATAGGGTTCAAAGTTCATAAAGCAAGACTCCATTAGCTTCCCACAGCCGGAGTTCATGGAAATAAGGCAGGAGACTAAAACAGCCTCAGCCGTATTGGATTCTCTCCTTCCCCTCCCAAGTCATTAACAAAGACTGACACTGTAGTATTTATCAAAAAATCTTGTTCCCTAAGTGGTGATACAGAATAATTATCTCAGCATGCAATCAGCTCAGCCGATCTTCTTCAAAGCAATTTGTGGCAAGGATATGCATTTTTAAAATAGATTAAATTTTCAAGAGCTTGCCTCTTAAACGTGGTCAGAGTGTATTTACAACTCACCTGGTGAGATGATGCATATCTTGAAGCTGGAATTCTTTTTCATTAGGTCTTGCTTAATTGAATCAAGCAAAGACATTTTGGGATTGTCCCAAAAGAAAACCTTTTATCTCAAGGCGAATGTGTCTTAACAAGGCCCTAAGGTAAATAAAGCCGGGTTTCCACTCACCGGGGCTCTCTGGTCCTCCCTTTAAAAGCCTACCACTCTACTCCATTTGTTTTTCTTTTAAGTGAGGAAATTGCTTTTGGAGTTAACTGTTGCCAGTGAAAGCAACAAGTTAACTTTTTTTTCTCCTTTTAATTATTAAGAAACACCTTGTGTCCCTTCCTTCCTCCCTTTCTTCTTTCTTTCCTTCCTTCCTTTTAAATACATCAGTAGTGCATAGCTGGAGTGTGCTTGCAATGCTAGGGCATGGTCACGGTATAGTCAGGAGTATCATGTTCAGCCCCGTTTGATTCCCACTGGCTTGGGGCTGGAATTTAGGCTATTGATACATCTTTATTGAATTAAGGAAAGCTCAAAGACCACGACTCTCTATTTCCCCAAACCCTGAGTGTAAAATGCTTTCCCACAGCAGCCAGGACATTCTCTACATTCGTGTGCCCTCCCATCCCCCGGCGACATCCTTCCCACGTGGACTCAGAGTCTGGAGGCCTGGGTGGGGCCGAGGTTCCCCAGTTCTAACCACTTCCCTGGTGAGGCGGGTGGGGCTGGTCCCTGGGCCACACTCTAGCCTAGAGAAGATGTGAAAGGTAATTGATGTGATCGTGGACACGTCAAACCCCGAGGGGCGTCCAGGCGGACCTGCCACAACCTCTAAAGCCAGCCCACAGATCTGAAGCACGGCTTGAGGTCTGCTGCCCGCCCGGCACCCGGTGAGCAGTTTCTCCCGGACTCTGCTCCTAGCCCAGAAGAATCTAAGACTCTTTGTCTAGAAAAGTGACCTTGTCTTCTCTGGCACTTTTTGCAGTAGGTTTCCTTGACTCAGCATAAATTCCCCGTTCCCAGCCCAAATCAGAGGCGGCCGGAGCAGCGGTTCCTCGCCTCCATCATCACCCCCGCTGCCATTTCCTCGTCTTGAGCTGTTGCTCATATCAAATGTCACTCGGGGATGACGAAGAGTTGATGTTGACCAGAAGCCTCCAGCGTTACGGTAAATGGGCCCGTGCAAACTCAGAACCCAGTCATCTGACGGGTCACGTGGGCGAGCAGCGCGGCCTCCCCCGCCCCCAGCGCTCCCCTCGCCCTCCCTCTGCGATCCGGTGACTCAGTGCCCCACGCGGGCCCCCGGGAAGGGCCGGCGTTACATAAACGCCAGCGGGTTCACACCGTGCCACGGGGAAGCCGCGTGAACGCTCCGGCCCGGACACCCCCCATTTCATACCTCCCGGGACCTGGGGTGGGGTAGGGGGTGCTCCCGTAGGCACCGAGAGGTCCGCGAGGCGCCGGGGGTTTCTAGAGCACAAAAACAGGACCCGGGAAGTTTCTCACTCCGGGGATCGGCCCTTGTAAACCCAGGAAGGGCATCCTCCATCCTAGATCAATCCCGGATTTCGGAGAAGGCGTTTCTCCCCCCTTCCCCAGGGCCTGCGGGGGTGGGGCGGAGGGGGAGGCCCGGGGAGACTTATTCTATTATATAAACTTGTAATTGGCTCTGTCTCCTGCGGCTCGGGGCACTGCGGGATGTTTCCAACCAGATGGGATGTGAGGCCCGGGCTTCCTACTCCTCCTCCTTCCCCACCCCCGGGTGCCCAAGCCCCACCCTTCTGCCTTCCCTAGTCTACCAGAATTTCGTTTTCTTTCCAGTCCTCCCCTGCACAGGAGATGGCACCCCGAAATGCATTATTATTTGGAAATGATATTCCATTATTAAACTAATGTATGCCAAGCCTGCTAGCCCTGATGCTGAATCAACATTTAGGAACGCCTCATTCACTCAGGTGCTCCAAACTGGGCATCAGTGACCCTGGACAGCATCTTCAAGCTCTCTTGCATTAGAAGGCCCTAGGGGGGCTTGTTAACACTCAGAGTGCTGAGCCCCACGGCCAGAGTTCTGTTAAGTAGCTCTGGAGTTGGCCCCAGAAAAGTGCATCTCTGCAAGTTACCAAGTGACGCTGTTGAACCACTAGTATAGATGGGCTGGGAGGCAGTTTATTTTTTTCTCCCCCTCCATTAAAAAGGTTTGCCAAACAAATTAATAGTGCGAACAGGATGTTAGGAAGACCAACCTCCTCTCAGGGATTCTCTGGCAGTTTAGAAGCACACGTTTACAAACAACAAACATGTTCATTATAAATTATAACATCTATGCCTGTGCATGATGAAACAACTCTTCAGGAGCACCTCAAATTAGCAATCAAGGTTGGCTCACTCCGGGAACTTGGAAATCAAACATTTCATAGCAGCAGCTGACTTCAGAGACTGGCCAGGCCCAAACCTCATCTAACAGGTAAGAAATGAAGGGCAGCAAGGTCGGCAGGCTTGTGTAGTGAGCTGGGAAGACCTGCATCCAGGGGTGTAGGTGTAACTCCCTGGGTAGGTTCAAACTCCAGCTCCACCACTGGTTAGCTGTGTAGTCTTAATTTATTTCTCTGTTTCCTAATCTGTGAAATGGGATCAAAGTCTATTTTGCTGCAGTATTGTGGAAATTATATATAATGTATGAAAGCCACATAATCCAGATCAGGCTTGCATATGTACCATATTATTGCTATTATTATTAGTGGTCAAAGCCACGGTGCTAATTAGCAGGACCCCGATTTCTAATCCAGATTAATTTTTTCATTGCCCTAGTGGGTAGGGAATGTTTCTTTAAAAATATATACCCTTGGCACTTATATGTCAAGCTTTTCACTGATTCCGAAGCATTTTCTCCTAACTAGCCCAAATAAATGAGGTGTGTTGGACTTTCTGGTTGTTTGTGAGCCTGATGGAAGTAACAATTGCAGCCCGAGAACCAGGAAGATTCAAGATGCCACTCTAGCACTTTTGTGAAATGCATACCCTGACTCAATCTCTCCTGGTTTTTAAAACTGGCATTTTTCAAATGTCGGGGACCAGGGGCAGGTGTTGGGTAAATTCCTACCGCTGCCTCCCAGGGCAAATACCCTGAGAACTAAAGAGTCTTTGAAACTCCAGTCTAGACTTTAATATTGCCCCCTCTGATCCCTGAACAGGCAATATTAGTGCCTAAACTGCTTCCCCTGTATTTTCAGCAAACAGGGCTGCTAGTCATACTTTTGCACACTCTCTTATCAAGTCCCCTGAGAGACCCCTGCTGCTTGGAGAGTCCCCGGAGTGAAAAGGATGGGGGAGGGAGGGAAAGCAATCAGCTCATCCAGGTGGGTAAATTGGAAATATAGAACCCAATGTGGCAGTGAAGACCGACTCGGGTGCTTGAGTACATGGGTACATGGCATTCACGTTCCCGCATGCATGAGATGCTGAATTGCTAATAGCCTCCCTGGGGTTCAGTTCCCTGCTGTGATGCCTTCCATGATTTCATCAGAGTTTAGGCGTGTTAAAATATCACAGTTTAGTCCCAAGTGTGAGGCAGTTTAGTCCCACATGTGAGGCATTCACTCACGCTGTTGACGTTTACGGTGAAATTCTGTAAGGAAGAAAAACTTCCTTCCCACGTAATCTGATTGCAAGTCGGTATCAACGGACACTTCCAAGTGAGATCACTCTTACTGTACAAACCACCGTGATGTCTGTGGCTTTTAAACTGGGGTAGTGATACACAGAACAAGTTTGGAGCTGTTGCTTTTAATTCTCAGAATTTGTGGCTTTTCCACGTTAATTTGGGTGTTTTTGTACTTCTCCAACCTGACTAATTCAGCCTTCAGTTTTATTTCATAATTGCCTTTATTTTTAATTCCTCCCCATCGTAGATTGAATTGGTCTTTAAGATTTTGAATTTCCACTTTGGTTCCCAAAGCTTGTTGGATTATGAAACCACACACAAGGTTTTTAAAATCCAATGGAGCATACTGAGATTTGCGTGCCTAATGCGTCAGGTAGGTGGCATCTCTAACTAGGTAGGAATCTATTTTAGATCAATACACTTACTAGTCTGAATGTTTATTCTTGGTTTATTCAAGTTGTTTTCATAGAAGCAGTCCCTTATTTTCTCTTTTCATCTTCTTGATATTTTCCTCCTGAGTTAGTAATATTTTAGCATGTCCTTAGGTACTTTGATAGAAAGATTTTGATTTACCCAACCTTTTACGAATTTAAGAGTATGCTCATGTTTCTTGATATTGCAAGTGAAATTTTGATTGTTTTTGTGACAATTATCGATGTATGTAATCTATCCAGACCTGTCCTTTACAGATGTCTCCAGAGAGGTGGAGTTGATATAAAGTTGAAATAATTTCTCACTTGGTTCCCTTTCAAGGTTGCAGTGTGATTGTTCCTTGTGGGTTAATGACTTGGGTGTTAAACACATTTTCTTACCCCACAAACACCCTGAGAACTTATTGTGCCAGTCCCAATGTCTAGTGTTGGACATACAAAGGGCAGTGAGGAAGGTCCTTTCCTGTGGAGAATCTGGTGGTGGTGCCAAATGTGAACAGATTTGATCCATCACAGTGCATGATAGGAAGAAGGGCCAGGGGCTATAGAAGCCAGAGAAGGGGCATCTGACCTGCCTTTGGGAGGCCAGAGTGGCTTCCCAGAGTAGGTGGCACCTCAGCTGGGTGTTTCAGCAAAAACAAGAGTTAGGTGGACAGAAGAGTAGGTCAGTCTGTTAAAATGGTGCTTGCAAGCAATCTTTATGTACATTAAGACCTTATTTGTCTACAAATAACAAAGATCCAAATAAATAATGGCTGAAACAAGATAGAAGCTAATTTCTTTCACAAATAAACAAAGTCCAGGGAGGACATTGAGGCTGTCTGGTGTCAGCAACCCAAAATCCTACTGTCTTGTTGCACTGCCATGTGTAGCTTCCATTCCCCAGGTCACCTCTTGGACCAAGATGGCTGCAGGAGCTCCTGCTGTGACAGCCTCATTCCAGGCAGCAGAAAGGAGGAAGGAAAGAAAGAAAGGCCTTTACCTTTTAAGATGTTCTGAATATGTCACACTTTCCTCATTGACCAAATTTTATCACATTGTTCCACATAGCTGCAAGGGAGGTATGAGGTCTTTGCATGGCAATATGCCCAAGTAGAAGTCAGTGCTGTTACTAAAGGAGAACGGGGACTACTGGGAAGCAACAAACTGTCTCTACCCCAGTGATTGTGAGTGGGGAGAAGGTGATATGAGCAAAGGAGAGAAGGAAGCTTATCTTGTTTCAGGGAATAGATAAAGATAAGTAGGTCAATTTGGTTTAGAGTTTGGTTTGCCGAGAGATAAAGGCTGGGAAAACAAACAGATGCTAGTTGTGGGAGGTCTTGTAAAGTGTGCCCTGCTGAGGAGCTGGAGTTTCATCCTTGAGGCAGAGGGGAAAATGCATGGGGAGGTGAGGGCAAGGCCATGACTAGCAGGTGAGCATAGCCTTTCAGGAGAAATCATGGCAGCCTGAACCAGATAGTGGTGTCAGGAATGGAGAGAAGTGAACACATTCCAGAGATATTAGAGAGGTAGAACTGGTCAGATGTAGGTGAGGTGTAGGTGAGGTGTAGGTGGAGAGAGACTAAAGGTGGCAGACACCCAGGCATCTGGGTGGATATGACGCCATTCATTGAGATAACAGGGAATGCTGGAGAAGTTGGGTGGAGAACATGAGCTTGGTTTGGACATTGCATCTACACACACAGATTGGGTTGATCCATTTTTTTAGCAGCTTTGTTGAGGTATAATTTTCATACCATAAAATACACCCATTTTAAGTGTTCAGTTGGACGAGTTTTAGTTACATATAGTTGTGCAACCACCACCCTTAATCAGCATTGGAAGACATCCACTGTCCCAGAAACTTCCACCGTGCCCGTTTACAGCCAAGTCCCCAAGCTCCAGAGCATCACTTATTTGCTTTCTGTCAGATCCACTTTTTAAAGTGTAAATTCAATAAAATGATGAGTGCAGTGATTCTCTGGTGGAAAAGGGGTGGGGGTCCTGATCCCCCCAGAGAGTATACAAGAATCACCTGGGGGGCTTTTTCAGACTACACATCTGTCCCACGCCCCCTCAAGGGTTGAGTTCTCTTCCCCCCTTTCCTGCCCCCAGAGTGAGCCACTGTTAGAGTCAGGGATAAGGGGTATTCTTCAAGTATATTAGGGCAGAAAATGGTAGGGAACCTCTGAGTGTGTTGGTTTTTAATAATGAGCTTGATAGATATTTTATTTTGTTGTTTTCAACCAGATGTTGACAGTTATCCAACTAGAGGTCAGATTTTAGTTATGTCCCCAAAACCAGATGAGATGGTGCTCAAAATGCCTATATGACATAGCACCTTTCGGGACCATGTTCTCATTCTCTCACAGAGCATGTCCCAATATCACTGAGGCACCTGCTCCAATCGCCACTCCTTGCATAAGGTTCTTCAAGTGCAGTTCAGCAATTTGCAAACCCAGAGGGTGCCCCATCCTCACTTGATACTACAACCATATTTTTGGGCTATGAATAATTCCTCATGTAAACACAGATGGGTGACTCTCTTTTAGCAGCAGTGCAACTCTTTTGAATGGTTTGAGGACACATCGGTTTGAATGTTCCTGGTTTTCTTCCGGAAGACTGTTCCATCAGGGACACCTTTTCTTAGTTCTTGACTTTGAGCTTGTTACAGATATCTAAAGTCCCTCACACTCCATTTCAATTATATCTATCTTGAATAATGTCAAGATTTCTTAATTAGTTGCTAACCCCATCATTACTATGAAGCTTAAGACTGCTGTTTAGACATGAGAATGATGTGGGCACTTTCTCCTCTGCTCTCTTAATTGTCTCAAAGCATTAAGGATTCAAAGTGGCTTTTGGGTGGAGAGGGTGGTTCTAACACGTTTCCATTCCTCAAAGTGGCTTCTCCACAGTTTTAACCTCTCTTGCATAGATAGGAAAAGTGATATTAAGCACCGTAGAAACCAAAAGCTTTAAAAACCATCCTATCAGATGTTCTTCAGATTCAACTTTCCTTCCAGCTGGCAGCACTGGTTTTGCGACTCTTTGAAATCACTGCACAGCTTCTCTAGGAAAAATGGCAAAAAGAGGTGATCAGGCATTCCTTCATCCCACAAATGTTTTTTGAGCAGCTACTATGTGCCAGGCCCTGTTCTAGGCACAAGGGATACAGCAATGAACAAGATAAGAAAGGTCTCTGCTTTCTTGGGCTGACATTCTGGAGGGGCAAGAAATGGACAATAAATAGGATAATTTCAAAGTAGTAAGTGAAGTAAATAAGACAGAGTGCTGGTGAGTGACTTGGGGAGAGTCACCAGGGAGGCCTTCGGAGGAGGTGAAATTTACACTGAGTCCCAGTCCCCCAGTCCCAAGGGGCCTACTGAGGTGAGGAGAACCATTCCAGAGAAAGGAGAGGGCTTGGTATGCTCCAGACACTTTCAGGAGGCTGGGGATCTGCCAGAAAGTGGTTGGGGCTGCAGGAAGACTGGTGCGCAACAGGGAACTGACAGGCAAGATTCAGATCAGCTGGTCTGTAGCCCACGGCAAGACATTTGGGCTCTATAGTAAGGGCCATGGAAAGTCCCTGGACAGAGGGCTTTAAGCAGTCAAGAAGCAAGACACACTTGGCTCAGTAGGAACATCACTCTGGCTTTGGAGTGAAGGCTGGACTGCAGGCGGGATGAGAGAGGAGGCAGGGAGACAGGTTAGGAAGCTATTGCATGATGGAGGTGAGAGGCTGTGGCTCTGAATTGGGTGGTGGAGAGGCAGGTGGAGGGGAAGGGAGGGATTAGGGGTATATTTTGGAGTTGGAGCCCTGGGCTGCAATGATGTGGGGTGTGAGGAAAGAGAGGAATCAAACATGGCACCATGGTTCTTGGCTTGGACGAATGGATGGTGGGGTGCTGTTTACCAGCATGGGGAGTCCAGAGTTCTGTTGAATGTGTTGAGTCTGAGATGTGTAGACTTTATTTATTTATTCATTCATTCAACTCTCTCAGAATGTGCATCCTGTTTCAAACACTGAGCACTTTCACTGGGATCATAAAGATAAACAAGCCAGAGTCCGTGCCTCCTAGTAGAGGAGGTAGACATATAGGGAAAGGATTGTAATAGAAGTGTCAGTGACATAACAGAAGTGTGTTGATGGACCAGCTGCACCCAATGGAAGGGGAGGTTAGGGATGCTTAGGAATCAGGAGCTCCTTGAGCTGAGTCTTGGGGGACAATGGCAGCAGCTGAGTTTGCCCATAAGTGGGATTTCCCCTGGGCACTGGATATGGTGGCTGTTGGAGTCAGTCATCTAGCCATGGGAGGGAGGACCCTCAAGAGGAGCCATGGAACCACAGCGACAGTGGCATCGCTATTGAACCTGGACCAAATTGAGATAGTTACACATACCAGATATAGATTTAAATATATGTGTGTGTGTGTGTATTATATGAACAAATATGCCATACTACATTGGCCAACAATAAGACTTCCCTAAAGGAAATGTATTTTCCATAATGTTTCTGGAGATATCTCTCCATATGTAGGGGGCATGGAGAAATTAAGGAACTTGCCAAAGCTCACTCAAGTAGTAAGTGCCCAGCCAGGATTTTACCTCAGGAGGTCTGGCTCCAGCGCCCAGTCTTGCTCCCATATGTGCCATCAGGGAATGATTAGCTGGTGAAAGTCAGGACATTTCAGAGCAGTGTGTTCAGCATGATGGTGATCCCATTTGTGTGTATGGCGGGACACAAGAGGAGTAGAGGCACCTAACCACAAACATATTCACATATACATTCTATGCACAGAATTTTTCTAGGAGGATTTCTTTAAAACTTAGTTATCTTTGGGGAGTTGGAATGATGTTAGAGGAAACAGAAACTTAATTTTCTATCTTTCTGCTGCTTGGATTTTTAAAAAATGAGAATGTATGAATTTACCATTAAAATATTAAAGATAGGTAGTCCAGGCAGGGCCATGCCAGCATCCATGGTCCACCTCCCTGACCACCCATTCCACCTTTGTGGAATGTTTAAGATGCTGGGTCATATTCCCTCTGGCTGTTGCCCAAAGCCACTTTGCCCTTGCCCCAGGGCATACCTGGGTAGCAAGGACAATCACTTCTGCAAGCTCATCTTTTAAAAATTTAGTCCCTAAACCTCCTTGCTTACACCTCACACCAACCTCTATTGCCCTTGAGGTCTAGACAGAGGTCATCACATTCTTTCATTACTGCCCTGGGAGGAACATTCAGTATTGTCTTGCCCAGAGGGATTGCAATACAAGCCAGAGATGTTTTAGGAACAGAAACCTTAGTTACTGGAGGATCTGGGATAACTAGAGGGTACAGATAACCCAAATGGGGCACCTCCAGGCAACAATAAAGAGGAAAAGGGGTGATTGAAGTTCAGACATTTCTTTTCTACATTATTTGCCTGATACCATCTCAGTGTAATAAATACCTTAAACACAGATGTGGCAAATAGGTTTTTACCACAAGTGCCAAATCCATTCAACTGCTGATGAGCACTTAATTGAGAAAACTTCTGAGGCTGTCTGAGCTCTGCAGAGAAAAAGGAATTAGTAATTGATTTGTGATGTCTGCCATGGGTACGGTATAGATAACTCAAGTATGTGTTCAAGGCAGTTCTCATCCCGGTTTGAGTTCAATCCTACCTTTGGCTTTGTTCTCAAATGAGAAGAGTAATTCAGAGTCTCCCAGCTGATATGTGTCTCATTCTTCCCACTACACTCATAGCACTTGGTTCATACTTCTGGAACCACACTTACCACAGCCTGCCTCATGCCTGAATTAGTCACATGTGTGTCTGTCTCTCTCCCTGGCTCACTGCTCCCAAGGGAGGGGGCCATGCCGTATTCTTGTTTCCAACCCCACTGCACTCCATGGCATTCTATGGGGAAGGGCACAAGGCAATGCTTGTGGGATTGACTACATGGAACTGAATGTTAGTGGGGCCACTGAGACATGGGCAAAATGGAGAGTCCTGAGGAAACACAGCAAGGGTGGGGAGAAGCTATGGAGTGGAGGGGGCCAAGTGTGTAAGAAGTATCAATTTTATTTATTGTCTTTATATTCATTTTCTATGGCTGCTGTAACAAGTCAGCATAAATTTAGTGGTTTAAAGCACAGATTTATTACCCTACAATTCCAACACGGTGGAGCTGTTCCTTTGGAAGGCTCTAAGAGAGGATCCCTATCTGCCTTCTCCAGTTTCTAGAAGCTACCAGCATTTTCAGAGCCAGCAACAGAGCATCTTCATATCTCTGGATTCTCTCCTTCAGACGACCTCTTCCACCGTAGTGTTTACACTGAGCCCACCAGGATGATCCCAGAGAATCTCCCTACCTCCAGGTCACCTGATTGGCAACCTTAATTCCATCTGCAACCTTAATTTCCTTTCACTGTGTAAGGTAGCGTATTCATAGGTTCCAGGGATTAGGATGGGGGCATCTTTGGAGGGGCCGTTATTCTGCCTACCACATCTTCAAATAAACTTACAGATAACTCTGAACCTCCAGCTGGGAGTTGAGGGATGTTTCACTTGACTCAGAATCAGAGCTCCCTCCTGTTGTCTCATAAAGATCAGAGAGGCCCACGGGGCCCCCAGGGGCTTGGTGGGGGCCACTACCCTCCTGTCTCATGGCAGCATCATGGTGGCTGCAAGGTCCCTGTGGGCTGCATTGCCTAGCCTGGGAATCTCAGCAGGGGGCATCCAGCTTCCTGGAGAACCAGCAGGAGCCTTTTCTGACCCTCAAGATAGTCCCCTCTCTCCTCATTCTGCATTGGGACCTCCAGCAGAACTATGCAGTGAGCTGGGAGTTTTTCAAGACAGGATCCCCTTCCGCCAGACACACACATGCTTTGAGCTTTCAGTGGGGGGCAAAAATCCCCGACATAAAGAATTACAAAAGGCCCGACTACTTGCTTGGAAATAGGGTGGAGGAGGGAAAGACACAGAGAAGGAAACATACATTAATACCTCAGAATTGTCTCACGACACTCCTTTTGCCAAATTTTGCCTGGGGCCTTTCTCAGCCCCATAAATGTCTCATTACAACCCTGCCAGGGCCTCGGGGACCTGATCCTCTCTAAGCCCTGGGCAGGAGGCAGCCCCCCTTTCCACCGGCTGCGCGATCGTAAATGCCCAGGCCAGGCTGGGCACGTCAGAGCGTCCCCAGGAGCTGGCGCGTGTTTACACGGCTGGCAAGGAGGCCTGCCTCGGCGTGACAAGAGGCCCGTGTAGAGTGGAGCGCCCGGAAGGATTTATGGAGGGCCGGCTGCTGAAATAGAGCCGTCATTAAGGAGAGGTGGGCGGCCGTTGGAAGCGGGAATATTTAGTAATGACATGGGCACAAACATTGGTCGGGGAGGGCCTTCCTAGAATGGGCTGTTTTCTATTTGCTTTGTGGGGGAGGAGAGTCTGCTGCCTTTTTTGGAAAACGGGATAAAAAGATGTGAATTTAGTGCTTGTGAGAGGCAGAGGAAAGCCCTGAGAGCAAAAGTCCTTCACTGGGTCCCAGAGGCACAGGTGGGCCCCGGCTGCGCCCCAGGGCGTGGTGCTGCGTGGCTGAGGCCTGGGGGAGAAGCCGCGGGGTGGACAGGTCTGGAGACCTACCCGAGCAAACCACCCATCCCGGACCCAGTGCGAGACACTTCTGACTTTTCCATCTGGTCTGTACTTCATTTTACCTGCAGAGACCAGCAAGACAAGCTTTTACTCTCTCCCTTTTTGGATTCATGTTAAAATTCCTAACAGTCTTGAAAAGGCTTTGCCTTAGAGTCTAAGGCTTAGATGGGTGCAATTTTCTATGTGCTCCTGGCGAGTGGTTACAAACTCTTCCTGAAGTTTTCGTTACTTTTCTGCTTTGACTTTCCCCAGGCACAGGGAGCTGCATCAGAAATAATTTCGCTAACAAATTCCTGAAGTTGGAAGCCTCAGGTGTTGCAGTCGTGTTCTTTGGTTCTGCCCAGCACCCCTTTGTTTGGGGGAAACTCCTCCTCATCTGTGTGGTCCTGCTGGTCTCTCAATGATGGGGCTCTCACTTCCCTCCAAAAAGGAAGGCACGTGACCCAGGGCAGACACAGTGATTGGTCAGGGCTAGACACATGACCTAGGCTTGGCCAATCATAGGACCACTTCCTCTGGACACAGTGATTGGTTCAGGAAGAGCACATGACCCAAGCAAGGGCAAAGAGAATTCCTTTGGGGAATGGATGCACAACAGTTTGAAGTCAGGTGTGCTTTCTACTGGGACTGTTAAGCTGGGCCGTCTTACCTGGCCACAGGAGGTAGCCTGTCTAGAGTAAGAGAGAATGGACCCATGGTCCAGGGGGAAAAGCAGAGTGGACGCAGGGAGGGCAGAGGAAACCGAAGTCATCATTTGTGCCCTGGAGTGAAGCTGAGCTTCGAGTCGGTAATACTCCTGGGCTTTTGAGTTGAGTGAACTGAGAAATTCGCTTTTCATATTTGAGCTATTTTGAGTTTGGTTTCTGGCACTTACAACCCAAAGAGTTCTAACACATTTAGCAAATTTTTTTTTTAATGGAAGGACATTTTGTATATCCAAAGGAGCATTTCAAATGGTGTTTTTCCCTTTTCTCTCCTTTATTCATAATGGCTCAATCCTTTATTTGTGTGTTTGTACCTACCTCATCCTCGTCTGTCCTGTTACATTAAGAGACCAGACGGCCTGTTCTTGTCCCCACCTGCATCAGCAGGATCTCGCCTCAGTTCTTTTGGCCAGTGTGTGCAACTGAGGAGCAGCTTGAAGGAGCCACCCTGTTGCTGATCGTGATGTGTCTGTCAGAGAGGAAGTCTGCACCCTGGATTTTGTGCCCTGATGCTCCTAGAGCTGCCCCAGAATGGTGCAGAGAAGGGAAGCGAGTCACTGGGAGTCAGTATGGTGTAGTGGTGTATGGCATGGTTGGGGTGGGTAATCATGGTCCCATTGCAGAACTACCATTTACCAGCTGTGTAAGGTTGGGCCTGTTCCCTAAGCTTCCTGTGTCTCAACAACCTTATCTGTTAAATGGAGCTGATAGTAATGTCTGACCCAGATGGCTGGGCTGAGGAGTCAAGGAGTTATCATTATTACTAATTGGTCCTCACAGCCCAGAAGCAGGACTGTTTAGGCCCAGAGTCTCACAAAATCTTTCGTGAAATCCCAGTTCAGCCCTTTCCCAGCTGTGTAACTTTGGCAAGTCCCTTAATGCCTCTAAGCCCCTGAGAAAAGAAGATGATAGTATCTTCCTAATAGGAATGTGTGAGGACTGGACGAAATAGTGCTTGTAAAATGCTTGCTGCATAGCAAGTACTCAGGACACATCCACTGTCATGGTGACGATCAAAATAGCTCTTTCCCAACAGATTAAAATTGACCCACCCCAGCTGTCTTTGCAAGCAGCAAGCCTCTCCCAAGTGTGAGGTGTGGCAAGGGGCATTCAGCCTGAGATGGGGTGTCAGAAGTTCTGCTTCTGGCACATTCTCCAACCCTTACGTTTTTGTGCGTACGCACACATACACACTCACGCACACACACACACACACAAACACACATGGGGACTCCTCGTGCTAGGAGCCTCTGCCTTTTCATAGACAACAGGCAATTGCTGTGACAACTGGTTCCATATTTTCTATTTGCTAATTACCTATTTTAATTCAAATGGAATCTCCTGATGCCTTGCTTAAAGAGTTTCTTCCTTGCACCCTAGCACACAACACTCTCCACTCTACTTTTCCACATCAGGAAATGCATTTCCTTGAAACCTTACTATTCTTTAAAAAGGTATCTATTTTGAAGGGTTCAATTATCTTATTATGTGGAAATAAATCAGTATAATTTATTTTAATGTAACTGGCTTTTAAAAGTCATCAAATTTTACCTTTCGCCTACCGTGCTTTTGATCCGATACTTATTTGATAATTTAGACATTGTACAGTTTTAAAAATGCTATCATTATGCTAAGGTGATTTGGCATAGCATATTTTATTCTCTCCCTCAGAGAAGGGCTGGTGCTCTGGAAACAAAACAAAATATTGTTAAACCTTTATTTTTTTTAAAAGAAAACCAATAAGATTTTTGGTCATTTAAAAGCTAAAAATAAATAAATATTGACATATATAAACATGCCTATGAACCATTATTTTCAAGAACAAATAGTATGAAAAGCTGGTATTTCAGATCTTAGTTGAAAGAATAGGAAATCCCAGTCTAAACATAGCTTCGCAAAGGGACGAAGAGAAATCAGTGGAAAAGTAAGAAAGTATTCTACACGCAGGACACTATTGCCGGCTGTGGCTCCCCTGGGCACAGAGGAACCCTTTGCAGATCTGCCCTCAAACTTGATGGGCAGACGGGCCCAGGAGTAAATGAAAGTTCCATTCATATGTCTCTTTTCATTTCAGAATCAAAAAGGATTGCTCAGCACCCAGGTCAATGAGCCGTGGTGTAACCGCAGACGGGCAGCCACCTCTGAGACGAAACACAAACCCAGGTTTTTGCCAGAATATTCCACCCAGGGAATAGGCAGCCACCACACACACCTCCGAGGAGCCATGTGCCATGCTCTAATGTTTCCCTGGCTATGCCAAATGTTTGGGCCCTTTAGTGTTCAGTTTAGCATTGTATCCTATCTGCCTTATGTTTGTCTCTGTTTCCTGTCTCTATATTTTCTCTCCTCAGCCTAGCTGGGAGACAAGATGGGGCATTATAACCAGCCGAGGTTTTAAAACCAACAGACCAGGCTCTAAACCCCAGCTGAGTGTCTTAACAACCAAGAAGAATTTAACACATGCTTACTATCTATGCATTTGAAAGTTTTAATTTTAATGTCTCTTCTGGGCCTCAGTTTCCTCATTTCCTCATCTATGAAATAATAATAGTATCTGCCTTATAGGTTTGTTGTGAAGATTAAATAAAATAACCCAGAGATGGCCCCCAGCACAGAAGTTGGTACCTAGTAAGTTCTTAATACATAATTAGCTATTATTGTTTGTATTTTTATTATCATCACTGGGATAAATGTGTAGCCTTCCAAGGTTTTAAATCTCCTGCTTTGAAGAACAACAGTCACTCAATGACTAGCTTCCTACATAATGTTAAAAAATAAACCTCATTAAAAAATAAGTTCCACATCATTACAATCCTGCACCAACTTCAGGAGATGACGCCTTCTTTAAGTTCGAATCCAATAGGGGTAAAGCAATTTAAAATGTAGAAATAAAATAGATACCAGCTCAGCAATCCTACTTAGCAACATGAAAAACTGGGAAGAGGGAGCGTATGTGTGAGAGGTTCTATTTAAAATAAATTTTAATCCTTCTGATCTCATGTTCTACCCTGTGTAGGACACGGATGGTAGTCAGTTTCAGAAATCCCTCTGGAAGAGATTTTGATTCCTGTGTTGCTCATTGGAATTCCATCACAGGTGGACAGGTGTTGGTGCCCTGCTTGGTTTTCTCTCAGGAAGCCTTCACATTCCCAGACACTGGCCCGGTAGCTTTGTGGTGACTCTTAGGCAACAGACAAACCTACAGTCACTTTAAATCACAGATTAAGAGCATCCAGTCCAAGACATTAGTCAGCATTTTAACTGTCATTCAAAGCTCAGACTTCTCCCCTTCAGGCAGCTAAGGACAGGGTGACCACACATCAGGGTTTGCCTAGAACAGTCTCAGTTTATGCCTATTGTCCTGGCATTCTGTCCTTGTTGGCATCTGTCCTGGATTGCCCCCCATTTTTAATGAAGTATTGTTAGTAATCGTTGCATTAAAATAAGCTAGGATGGGTCTGGTGGAATTCCACTTGGTACTTTCTGCTCTTCCAAGGTCTTTGCTAAAATCATGCAAGACTCATGCACAATAAATAGAGTTCTCACTTTAACTTAATGTGAAAACTGAAAAATGAATGAAACCCTTTTTTCCCTAACCCTTTCCAGACTCAAAGTAACTCAGGGACAGCATGCAGGGTGGTGGCTGATAAACAATGTGCTCACACACAAGCATCTGGGGATGGCTGGATACTTGCAGTCTCAAACAGTGGTGGGGGAATAACCAGTGCCACTGGGCTGACCAGCCACTTGGTGTACCAGCCACATCATGGTCTGTGCTAAGTCACCAAGCTGCCAGGCTTTGCTCAGCAGAGCTAGCATAGTGTGGGAAATCATAAGTTAGGAGTGAGTGAAATATGTGCAGAAAATACAAGCTATGATCCTGCTAGAGAGCATTTAGAGGGTAGTCTGCAAGTTTTTATTCTGGTGATATTGTTGCTTATTATATAGTATAAATCCACAACTATTATTAGTTGTTAATACTTTTTATTTTGTAATAAGCCTTATCAACATCAATGACCCCCAAAACAACGTAAGTGCATGTTTAATGAAATATTAAGTACTGCATTTAACTTCCTTAAGAAATTTGGTGAAGATTATATAACCTGCACAAGATGTTTGTCAACGTTTGTCCCATCAGGGGAGCTGTAGCAATTTTATTGACCACATGAAAACCAGAAGATGCCAATCTGCAGAAAAAGCACTAACATCGATTATATTTAATGCATGCAACTGCAGACGGGGTTTTATATATCACTCTGTGAAGCATGACTTTTCACTTAGATCAAATATCTTTCTTCTAAATTAATATTACTCATTTTCAATTCCACATTTTCTTGTGCACATAGAAAAGGGAAACCACAGCTGTTAATGTGTTGGCTCCTCCAGGAGCAGAAGAATTTTGCAAACAATAAAGTGATGCTTGATTTATATCAGTGACATCAGATGCTTCAAACAGAAAAACAGTTAACTGTAACAATAATGTAATGTTTTCATCCAATTCACAGTACTAAGGTCAAGTTTTTGAAGGTTTGCTGTGTCAACATGGAAACATCTGATATTGTGTGGATAATTTTTTAAATCTAAATAAGAATTTCAACATTGAAGAGAAAATTGCTTTTACAGTGGTAACAGAATTACAAATTTTGATGCAGCATAGAATTGTAGTTAAAACATTGTTATTTCTAAATTAAGAACTTTATGGAGCAGAAATGTATTTAGAATTGTTTGTGGTGCACAGATAATTTAATCACATCCGAACAAGCTGGAACATTTTATTTTCAAAACAGAAGAGTTGGTTATCTATTTATCTACCTTTCTACCTACTTATTAGTAATTGGACTACAAAATTTTTGCAACTGAGATGATGGTGAGTACAAAACACACTTCAGCATGGCAGTATGTGCTTGGGCTTTTTTTTTTTTTTTCAGTTAGTCATGAATAAGATTTTAGACTTGTTAGAGCCTTTAAAGAAATGTTTTATAAATCAACCAAAATAGCCTGTAATGGAATTAAACATTTCTGAAGATGAGTCATCTAAATGTTGGTTGCTTTGTGGTTACATTTTGTTCCAAACAAATCAGTTGGAAATATTCAATCAAATATTCAAGGAATGGAGGAACCAAAAAAAAAAAATCAGCTTTTGAAGCTTTTTAGTGAATTGTAATTACTGAAAACAAAGCTTGAAGCAGGAAGATGCTAAATTTTTTTTCTCTACAAAAGTAAGGGAGACGCAATGAAATATCACTTCATGTCTACTAGCATGGGTCTAATAATAATAAATGAATAACATGGAAAATAACAGGTGTTGGTGAGAATGTAGAGAAATTGGAATCTTCTTACATTGCTGGTGGGAATAGAAAATGGTGTAGCTGCTGTGGAAAACAGTTCAGCAGCTCCTCAAAAAGGTAAACCTAGAATAGAATTATCAGATGACTTAGCAATTCCACTCCTAGGTAAATACGCAAAAGAATTCAAGACAGGTTTTCATATACTTGTACAGGAATATGCATAGCAGCACTACCCACAATAGCCAGAGGGTGTAAATAACCCAAATGTCCACTAGTGGCTGAATGGACAAACAAAATGTAGTGTATCCATACAATGGAATATGATTCAGCCATAGAAAAGGAATGTAGGACTGATGCATGCTATAACATGGATGAACCTTGAAAACGTATTAAGTGAAAGAATCCAGCAAAATGGTCACATATTGTATATTCCATTTATATGAAATGTCTAAAACAGGTAAATCCATAGAGACAGAACGATTAGTGATTGCCAGGAGCTTGGGCTGAGGCTGGGGGTGGGGGATGGAGAATGACTGCTCGGCTTAATGAGTATAAGGTTTTCTTTTGACGTGATGAAAACATTTTAGAACTAGATAGAGGTGACAGTTCTACGACATTGTGAATGTAGTAAACACCACTGCATTATACACTTTAAAATGATGAATTTTATTTCAGTTTTTAAAAAAGCAAGAGAGGAACTGAACATGTTAAACTAAATTGTCTACAAGATTAAACTTTGAGATTCTGTAATGGTGCTTTGGAATATCTTGACTTAGGGAAGGAATATTTGGAGGGCCTCCTATTTTTTATTAGATGTTTACTGTTATGTTCAGTGACAGAATAGGGATGTAATTGAAAGATCTAAAACTTTGCAGCACTTAAAATTGGTGAAACATTAAAAAGAATCATAAATAGAGATTATTTAATAAATTTTGACTTGTACAAATATTTCTCAAGGAAAGGTTTTCCCAGTAAATGCGAAATAACAATGCCTGTAAAAATATGTTAGCTAAAATACTTACACATTTCAAATACTGAAAAAACAGAATACTCCATTTAACAGAATTTGCTCTGTGGTTACCATGTGGCACCTGCAGAGAGAGTATTTTATTGTTAAAGTTATTATGGTCTGCAACAAAAACTCAATTGACGATGTTACCAATTTCAAATTTATTATTTATAATAAATGCATAATAAAATGCATCTTTGAGGATGACTGCAGTCAATTTTACCAAAAAAATAGGACCATATTGAAAAAAATATGCTATTAGAACAAGTAAGGCTAAGAAACTTATAAAAGTATGTGAATATGCACCAAGATTAGTGATTCTGCTTATTTTTTTTAATGTTAAATAATCAACATAAAGAAAGACATTTTTATGTTTTTCTTTGATGTTCATAGATATTATTTTAATTTTTATTTATTTATTTATTTATTTAGAGACAAGTCTCACTCTGTCACCCAGGCTGGAGTGCAGTGGCATAATCATAGCTCACTGCAGCCTGTAACTGCTGAACTCACGTGTGCACCATTGCACCTGGCCATTTTTCTTTTTAAAGAAATGTATTTCAAAAATAATCTTTGAATGGAAATATGTTTACAATAGAATAAAATAAATTATTGTATAATAAGTAAATATTTTAAAGTATCATTTTCTTTATGTTTAGTGGCCACTTTCACTCTCAAAAGTATCTAGTTTGGATGATTAATTATATGGTCACCCCAGGGGAGTCTGGGAAGATAGGGGAAGGGGACATGGTCCATGCCTACTGCTTCTCTTTCCATCTTTCCCTCCCACATTGGCTAAAGAAGACAGAGAGAGAAGTAATGGTATCAGAAATTCCCTACTTGACTTGATGTTTTGAGCTCTCAGGGTCTGGAAGATATTTGAAGTTGACTGTCTCATGAGCACTTTCATGGGCTCTTTGAAGATTCTCTACATCGGGAACCTCCACTGAAGATCCCAATACGTTGGCAATGCATATGCTTTGGCGGCCACTCCCACCCAGCTCCCCACCACCACCATTTATTTGCTCTGATTCTTGCTATTGAAGTCATGCCATTCTCCATGAGGCCCTGTTGGATTTAGAGCAGGACTTAACATTAGCCTGGAAATCTCATACCAGAAAGCAAAGAAACGTTCAAAGACCAATGTAGTCATGTCAAAAAAAGAGAAATTTGAATGAGTTTCTCTAGCCAAATTCAGGACAATTTATGCATCAAAATAATAATGACTATGATTGATTAGAACATATTGAATGAGTAAATATTCATTAATGAATAAATAGAAAACAATGAGAATGCAGAGAAAAAAGGAAGATGCTCTTCTTTACAGAAAAATGTCATCTGATAAATGTACAGGTGTACATTAGAAAATGACTATTTTGCAGCTCTGGTATACCAACTGATCCAGATAAGGGTCTTCTGTGGCTGGTAAAAACCGTTAGATGGTCAGGCAGAGCAAAGGCAATACATGTAACCTAAATGTCTGTACCCCCATGATACTCTGAAATTAAAAAAAAAAAGATTACACTTAATAAAAGTAAATAAATAAAAACCATTAGATGAAAAATTGTTGGGGGACTGGATATTTGCATGATGTCAAAGCATCACTCTTTAACAAAAGATATCTTTATAGTGAGAGATCTGGAGGTGCCCATCTTAACAAGTGATCACACTTAACATCACTAACGGCAGAACAATTGACATTACATGCCTCTGGTATGATGCAATTTGGAGAAAACAGAAATGCTTATGAGACTCTTGCCAAAAAAGAAAATAAAAACCTAACCTAAATATGATCAAGCCTCTAGACTTACCCTCTGAATTGTAGAAAACACAGGGAGTTGAGAAACAATGTCAACAGTAGCATGAGGAAACACCTGGACAAGTTCTGAATCTAGAGTGTTCTACAAGAAAACTGAACTGAATGCTTAAAAAAAAAAAACGGTGTCACTCAGCACCCATATTTGGTCTCTAAATACCATTTTCCACTAAAACTATAAAAGGACATAGAAATCTTTGGAGAATTGGCCAATTACAGACCAGGACAGGAAAGGTATTTCAAGAGCCCAGACATTGTACTAGAGAGCAGGAAAGCTCTCAAAGCCTATTATGGTCATGTTAAAAACTCGGGAATCATCTTGAAGACAAGTTGGAACAATCTGTGCAACAATAAGAATTAGTCTATAATGAATGGAAACACTTCAAGTAAGCTAAAAATCAATGAGTTTGTAATATTTTTAAAAATCATTGATCCCCACTGGATTTCATTAGACACCAACTCATGACTCTGAAAATAAAGGCAAAGAATCATGCATTTATACTGTCTTTTCTTTTATAAAATGAAACCTACTAAATAGTTGGTGATGGTAACTTCTTCTTTACGGATGTATTCCAGCTAATAATTGCAGAAAAAATGATGGGATGACCACCACTTTGCTTCTCCTAATGAAACAATATATCTAGGCTATGAATCAATGGGTACTAAATCCACTAGGAGGGGGGATTTCGTAATGATGGATTGGGATGACATTACCCGACCTCATTGATGAATTTTAGTATCACAAAGAGATAAACCAGATATAAGGGGCCTCTTGAAGTGATGCAACAGGAAATACACAGCACCACCTCTCCAGTGTTCTTGACAAAATATTGAGCCCAAATCTGATTAAACCTTAAGATCTAACTACCAGTTTACAGGAAAAAACATGCCAAAACAACATGGACACAATCAGCAAAATCCTGAATATGGGAAATTCTACAGACAAATCCCAGTTTCTTCAACAATTAAGTTGCAGTTAAAAACATCAGAAAGAAGAGGAACTTATGGATTAAAGTAGTCTAAGAAGACATATGTACCTAATCAAATATGGGAACCTTGTTTGGATCCTGATTCAAATAAACCCTTTGGGGGTAAAAAAGAGATAATCAGGAAATTTGAACACTGAGTAATATTAAGGAGTGAGGGAAGGAGGGAGAGAGGAAGGGAGAAAGGGAAGAAGAGAAAGAGAAGGCAGAAAGACTTTCTTTAAGCAAATTCTCCTGTAGAGACTTGAAATGATGTATCTAACAGATCTCCTTGAGCCACTCGGGACATAGTTTGAAAACCCTGAGGGATCTCTGGGAAGGCTGTGGCTGAGCGGGTTTGTAGACACCAGGATCCACCCTAAACACAGGAGATTCTGCCTCCTCCTTCACCACCCCCCACCTCCAGGCAACAAGATTCATCCCGGTGCCAAACCCCATCCACTATATCTCAGCCCCAAAATTTCCTCTGGGAATCCAAAAGTAGAGGTACCCCGAAGCTTTAGTTTCAGGAGTTATCACTGGCAAGAGCCCCTTCCAAGGCCCTGGGGAGGGGGACCTATGGTGCATTCATGTGGCCATATATTTTTGCAAAACTTACACAATGAAAGAGTTAAACCACAATAGGTGAAGACCCCTGTCTCTTTCCACTCCAGCTTCTCTTCCCTCACACTTCTCTTCATGCCTGTAAATCCCAGCACTTTGGGAGGCTGAGTTGGGAGGATTGGAGGATCGCTTGAGGCCAGGAGTTTGAGAACAGACCCCATCTCTACTTTTAAAAAAAAATTAGCTGGGTGTGGTGGTGCGCGCCTGTCGTCCCAGCTGCTCACAAGGCTAAGGCAGGAGGATCGCTTGAGCCCAGGAGTTGGAGGCTGCAGCGAGCTATGATGACACCACTCTCCTCCAGCCTGGGTGACAGAGTGAGACCCTGTCTCTAAAATAAATAAATAAATTAATTAAATAAAATTAGGCTTGAGAGTGTTTACTTAGAATGAGAAAAGAAATGGCAGCAAATTATAAAATTTTAAAGCTGCAAATACCACAACATAAAATCTCCCCTCCCCCCAAAACCCAGAATATTTTATAAATTAACTTCTTGGCATAACTGTATACCATCTTTTGTCTGCATACTCTTTGTTCACATTTTTATATGGTAACAATTTTGTAATGTGTTGTCGAGACTATAGAAAGATAACATGGTCATTATTCTAGCATTGGTTGATGAGATTTATCATTATTATTATTCACCCAGGCTGGAGTGCAGTGGGGAGATCATAGCTCACTATCACCTCAGGCTCCAGCGATCCTCCCGCCTCAGCCTCCTGAGTAGCTGGCACTACAGGTGTGAGCCACTGTACCTGACCTTAATTTTATATTTGTAATTTTGTACATTAAAAAAAGCTTCTTATACAGCTTTAGGTCCTACAAAGTCTAGGTCCCTTCATGGATTCCTTACCTGATGCCCAAGACTATTGGGATTATCCTACTAACAGAACAATCCCAAACGTACCTCCTACTTTTGCTTGGCAGCTCTTATTATGGTTTGTGTTATAGTAATACATTCATCATGGTGAGCATTTGATTGACATCTACCTCCCCCCATACCTGAGGTTCCATGAGGACAGGGACAACTTTGAGTATTGTTCCCAATTATATTTCCAGTGTTCAGCACAATGCCTGGCACATAGCAAATGCTCAATAAATGTTGGTTGAGTGAATGACTTTATAAGCATACCTTCTCTAGCAACATTAAGTCATCTGTTGCTCTATCAGCCTGACTCTGATTGTTTCTGTTCCAGTTTTTCAATTTCAACAGGTGGCCTAAATTGTGAAATTGGGAACATATTGTCTTGATATGTTTTCTAGGTATTAGCCATTTCTATGTATTTATTTTTCAGACATGAAGACAGTTTATCATAAGCTCTTATTTTACATCTGTAAAGTTACACTGTGAGAAGGTTTTCCTACTTTGTTACTTAAAAAGACATAATATTCTTTTTTGGTCTTCTCAAAAGAATATGTATTAACTGGGCACACTGGAGAAAGCCAGTAATCCTAGCTACTCTGGAGGCTGAGGCTGGAGAATCACTTGAGCCCAGGAGTTCAAGACCTGCTTGGGCAAAATGGCAAGACCCCATCTCTAAAAACATAAAAGTAAAAAAAAAGTGTTTTCTCCCTCATGTACCAAGTTTTCTATGCTTTCATAACTTTTGCTATAAATGGCGCTTCATGTGTGAAAATTAGATACATCAAAGGAATTCATCCAGAAACCTGAAGGACTCTCGGTGGGTGTGGTGTGTCTGGAGCCAGGGGTAGTCCCAGCAGAGCATTCAGTTAACCAAGGTACCTCTGGCTGAAATGGAGAGAGGAACTCTTCCCAGGGTTGTTCAGAGGGTGGTAGGGGAGATCTTGTGTTTGAAAGTACTCTCAACATTTGTTGTAAATATTAGGCTGCTGCCACTGCCACCTCCTCCCCACTTCCTCTTCCTCCTCCTCCTCATCATCACAGTGTTTTACCAAGGTTTTAACATTATTAAATAGATAACTTATACCAACTCAAGGTATTCACAGGAAAAACCTTGGAAAAAACATAGTTCTATATATTTATTACTTCTATTACAACATTTAATGAAGTCATATTTTTGTTTAAATGAAATGTTTTCTTCTCTAATACAAGGATATGGTAATTTTATATGTACTATAGTTCAGTTTTTAAAAATTTAAAATAGAAAGTTCTTAGGAATAATTTTCTGGAAACAATAATCTTCTTATTTCAATTCATAGAATCCATTGTCAGCTTATTCTTTAGTAATTTTATGTGAAGGAGAGGCTTGATTTCTTCCAATACCAGTTAATGTTTTGATGTCTATTATCATCTTATGAGCTAAAATGTAGAATTATTTTCTCAGTGAAAAAGCATCCTTTCACGGAAAATGCTGACAATGGGATATAAATTTCAATCTTGTCCCACTGCAAATAATAGTTGGGTGCACTGTGTATATATAAATGCACGAAAACAAGGAAGCCCTTTATTAACCCTCTTAATCCAATGTACGTCAGAAATGGTTTTTAAAGTGTTCCTTTTTAAAATTAGAAATAAATGCAGCAACATGAATTTGACCCAAGATACTTCTGATTAGCCTTGAATTTGTTTACCCATCATTACTCATAAAACCCACCCAGACTAGGGCCATTGACAGACACCCAACCATACCTAAGCTTCCCACCACCCTTCCTGAAAACTATCACAGAAATACAAGTATGTCACAGTTGTTGTCCTTTTGTCTGAAATGAGACAAGTAGTGGCTGAGCTGATGGTTCTTCCTGTGTACCAGTGACCTCTTTCACATGACCCGAAGGTCTATCACAGTCAGCCCAACCAGGAATGTGTGTCAGATGGTTCACAACCACAAAGGTAAATTATGTTCATTGAAGAAAATTTAGAAAAAACAGAAAGACACGAAAATTACCATAACTGCACCTCCCAGAAATAGCCTACTGTGAACGTTTGTGTGGAAGACCTTTCGGTCTGTTTTCTAAGCATAAATGATGATTGTTTTTTCATGGTGTTCATCAATATGATTTGTAACTTGCTTTTCTCGTAGAGTACATCATGAATGGTATTTCATGTCATTAAATATATTCTAAACATGACTTTTTAATATCTTCATGGTAGCCATTCTAATGACTGTGCCATAACCTACTTAACAATTCCCAATTTGGTGGCATTTGTGTACAACTTTGAGCATACTTTTCATATAGTCAGAATATATCCCAAAGGTGGAATTTCTGGAGCAAAGGATAGTCATGTTTTGAAAAAGCTTTTGATAAATAGTTTCAAAATGCTTTCTAGAGGGCTCCCCATAATTTAAACCTCAGATGTTCTCATCAGCCTTTGATATTATCATTAAAACAACAATACACTTAAAGGAAAAAAACTCCATTATGTTAACTTGCCCATTTGATTACTAGTGAGTTTCAATTTTTAAGATATATGTTCATTGATAATTTGTATAGGTTTTTTGGGGAGGAGAGGATCACATCTCCATGTTTCCTAGGGCAAGAAGTTCCTTTTTTCTTATTGATTTGTATAAATAAGACTAGTTTTCACAAATAACAGATTTCTAGATAATGGAATAAGTTAGTTGGTGATGGTCGGATTATGTTATTACTGCACAAATACCATGCACATCTTTTGGATAAAACACTCACTGGGTACAAAAAAAATCATTTTACAATGGCAATCTGCAGCTAAACTGCCAAGCCATTCTAAACTCACCTCTGACATTTCAAAGCAGGAGCCCAAGGAACGGGGTCCAGCCCTCGACTCCTCCTGGACAGACCCATTCTGAGCACCCACGGTACTTCCAAGGGTGCACCTCTAGCACATTACCATATTTCTGTCAGGAACAGGAATTTCTCTCTGACCAGGTCTCAGGGAGGGATGGGATTGTCCTTTCCTGCATAAGTTGCCATGGAGCACATGATGTCAGGTAGACCCCACTGTATACCAGCGGGATGACCCTAGACGAGCCTCCTCTCAGGGCAGTCTCAATATCGTCATTTGTGAGATGGGACGGATAGTAGTACCTCACTCATCAGATTGTTGTAACAAATGAGCTAAGAGGGCTAAAGCACTTTGCCATAATAGATAACACATATTAAACGTTTAATCAACATTCCAACTGCAGGGAGGCAGTTGATGTTTTCTTATCAATTTGTAAGTAAAACCTTATATTTTAGAAACAGCAATGAACACTAACTTCCCAGGATGACTTATCTGGCCTCTGATGATTCAATTGTGGATTCAAATGCAAATAAAATCGTACTTCTTTCTTGGCTATAACACTCAACGAGCACAAAAGGCATGATTATTTCTCTTATTTTTCTACAAGACTGGCACCCACTAGTCTGGGGGAGAACAAGAGAGAGGTGAGGAGGGAGGAAAGTGGGCTAAAAGCTGGGCACCACTGAGCACCATTTTGGCACAGTGTGTGTTGGGTAACACCCCACCCATCCACCCATAAACCACCCTTGCCACCTCCTAGGAGCAAGACTATCCCCATAAGCCTAGTCACTAAGCACACGCTCTGCCTTCTCCTCCCAAAAAGCTACAAAAGGTGCAGATTCCTTATGTGTGCAAGGCTCTCTCTGAGCTTCTAGTTGTATCCAATGTTAACTCTTACCCAACGTGGCAGAGGGGAAGCCACATGGAAAACATAAATGGAGCCCACATCCCCCGCCAAAATGCTCACTGCAGCCAGACAGCTGGCCAGGACGCTGTTGTCAGTGGAGGATGTGCGTGTCACTGAGGATTCCAAGGAATTTGGCTTGTTCTGGGCTCTGCCTCTCCAGCAAAATGAGTTCCACTTGTTCCCTGCATTACGGGCTCTGTCGATTAGGCGAAGTGGTGGTATCCCTTCCCAGCACAATTGACAACACTAATAAAAATAGATAACGTATTTTTAAAACCTACAGCAGATTGTCATGGCAATAAATAATTGTATCATGTTGCTGTCATAGCAACGAAGTCTGTGTAACAGAGACAAATCAAGCCTATATGGAATTTTTCTAAATTTAGGTGTTTGAAAAGAGTTAAAATAGTCTATAGTCATGGGGAGGCGCATTAAGAAAAAAATCCTTACTCTTCATTGGAAAACAGATTTTAGTCATTTTTTAAAATCTGAATTGCTTATTGTTATAGTTCCCCATTCTTTTCAAATTATAAAAGTCAACTTCCCTTTTTGTCATATATGTATTCTTAATACCTTTCATAAACAGTAGATTAGAGAGTTCTTTCTCTCTCCCCCACTTCTGTCTCTCTCACTATTTCACTCTGTTCAAAAGTAGTTTACGAGGCAGCCTGTCATAACTCTTGTACTCTCCCTTGCTGCTAATGACCACAATATTAATGGAATAACAAGTTACATCAGCTAAACCATGCCATATCAAATTAATAGCTAGTTTCCATACTCTTTTCTCCATTTTTAAAAAAAGCATTTATTATAGCATGATATCCAGTGTGTCATTAAGAACTACAGACTACCAGAGCAAACTATGATTATTTTCTGACATAGTAAACTTTCCGTCCTGACTTCAACTCAATGCTACTGAAATGACAAGTAAGTGACATCACCCAAAAAGGACAGAATGACTTGTTTTTACAGAGATGTAATTATTGTGCCATTAAGAGAAATCTCCAAGTCCAAAATAATTGTGTGAAAAAAATACTGTGGTTTCCCACATGACAAAACAAGACCTCTCTCACTTGGCTTTTTTTTTCTCTTTCATTTGGTTTTGATGAAATAAAAGTGTCTCTTTTTTTCTTCTGTAAAGATGTCTTCTGAGTCTGCACCATGGAAATAGGGTTTAAATCCGAGCTTAGCTACCTACACTGTGTAAAGTTCCAACACCAAAAGGCAGTATTATTTAACTCTTTAAACTGTGTATTGGTGTTATTTAGAAAAAAAATATTAGATTATGAAATTTTTAAGATAAAATAATTATGATAGTACATGCAAAGTTAGCTGCTGTTTTCAATTCAAGCCAAAAATTGAGTTATATATTCAACTTTGATAAGAAAGCAAAACAATAAGATCTTTAAACATCTTCTATGATGTACGAAAAAACTAATATAAACATCAAAGTAAAATGTATTGTAAATCAATGCCTCTAATGCTAGTAATTTTTTTTCTTTACTGTGTTCCCTTATAATTTTCATGACATTTTTCTCAGATGCACTTTATTAAAAGGTGACTGTCAAAGAGTGAACAGTTCTGGCCTTAGAAAGAGAAGGGAGATGGTGTCACCACGTGACGGCATTCACCCCAGTGGGGGCCACTGGTTTTGCTGCCTGGCCCTCTGGAGCAAGTGGAACTTTGTGGAAAGGGAGACAAACCTTATGCTTCTATGCCACCTTGGTGTCCCCAGCCCTACCCCAAAAACCTGATGGCTCAAGATAAATGTCTGTGGAAGAAACCTGTGAAAGAATTCAAGAGAGTATGACTTTCCCCCCAAACCAGAAGTGAATATATTTGTATGACCAAAGTGTGCAACATGCCCAGGAAAGGAGGTCCTGTCTCCTTGTGGATTCTTCCCCAAGAGCTGATCCTTGACCATGGCTGCAAATGTGATCTTTCTCTTGTCAGCTGTGTGCAGGCACAAGAGAGAACTCTATGTCTTTGCAGAGAGAAAACTTACTTTGGGGTGTGCTAACTTCTTTGAGGATTCCTTTTTGCCTTTACTCTCTTGGGTTTTGTTTGATTTATTTCTTTTTGTTTTGTTCTTAAGAGGACTTAAATGCCACCAAAGAGCATCAAACCGTTTGATAATATTTTACAAGAAAGTCATGTCTTTTAAAGTTGTACACCCATAAAAAATTATCACAAGTGCAAAAAATCCTTTACCAAACACGTAAAGATCCATGGCTTTGCCATTTTCCTCACTGCAAGACCTGATTTTGTAGAGTTAGCACCTCATGCATATAGAACATAAATTTTAATGTATACTTCTAAAGAAGGAAGGAAGAACAATAAAATTAACTGTTATTTGAAGAATAAAATTGTTATTTCTGGGTGAAAATACTATGAATAATTTTTATTTTCCTCTTTTACATTTTACCCCATTTATACAACTAATATTTTTATCTGAAAAAGAATATTCTGAAGGGGAAATCAAATTCACTTTCATGTGTATCAGTTGCCCTAGCTATAATTAGAATTTAAATCAAAATAGTGGGGTTGGGTCAGATGGATTCTGTGACCCCCTTCAGCTTTTGGATCCTGTGTGTTGAATTTTCACAATTATCCATGCTGATTGAGAAGAGGTGGCAGAAATAAAGTCATCCTATTTATTACGTTGTTATAGTTATTATTTTGGTACTACCATTAATATTATCATTGCATTGCATGTGACATTTTAAAACATTTTCAATTTTTTTCACATGAGTTATTTTCTCCTGAGATTATAATATAACTTTACCCATTTTACAGAAAAGAAGACTAAATCAGCCCATATCCAGTTCTCCAAAACCACTTTTTATACTGTGTCTCTCTAGGAAATCCAAAAGCCATTTAGAGTTGACATTGATTTATAAGTGGCATGAGATTTGTGTGTGTGTGTGTGTGTGTGTGTGTGTGTGAGAGAGAGAGAGAGAGAGGTGGCAGCAAATTCATCTTCCTAATTATGTTTTGCTTAGGCAAACATAAAAATCGGCTTGCATTTTCTGAGCATTTGCCAGCTGGGAAGTGGAAAGTGTTTTGTGATGGGGGAAGCTGCCTTGAGATTCAAACTTGGCCATGTTTAAAAACAAACAAACAGGGAAAAACATTTATAGCATGTGACCAAGCATGTGTAGCGTGTGTAGCAAGAGTTAATATCTTTATCATATAATGAGCTTAGGCAAATTGATAATAGCAACACGAAAACACAACAGATAAAATGGGCAATACTTTCCATTTCTAATATTTTCTATGACTAGGAAAAGAAATATTTCTAGTTGAAAAATAGAAATGTTTGCTTAAATGTTTCATTTTTGCTCAACCCTCTAATAACCAAAGAAATTAAATTTAAACAAAATTGGGGTGAGATACGTTCTAAAATAAGCTTTTAAAATGTGACATCAATACGTATACTTAATCTTGAAATTATTCTTTTTGAAAATCAGTCTGTCAATATTGATCAATATGTATTAAGAGCCATCAAAATGTCTAGTAATTTTATAGTTTTAAGGCAACAATTATATATATGGAAAAATGTAAGAAGACACTTGCAATATGTAAAAGGACTATCCAGCAAGGTGAAAAAATACTGATAAAATGTTTGCTGGAAGAAAGAATACAAAATCACATGTACTCTATGATTATAATGACTTAAAAATAAATATGGGAATATAATGGGGGGAAAAGACATCTGGATGACGGTGGCTGTGGGGATTTTGTTCTTGTTACCTTCTTTCTTTTCTCAGATAGTTATTGTTGGAATTTTTTTTTCTCTTTTTACTTTTTGTTATTTCCATCCCTTTCTTTTCTCACTGCTTTAATGGAAAAAATGTAGCCATGGACCATCCATACACGGGAAGCTGAGTGTGGGTCGACTACACCAGAAATGTGCTGGAGACCAGACCAGTGTCTCCCTCTAGGTTGAAGAATGTATAAATGTTTCCTAGAACAATAGGAACTCGAGATGGTTTTATATGGAATGATATCTTTTTGTACATGTTTTTATCATCAGGACTGCAGAATCTCAGAAATGCCTTTGCTCAATTACCATTTAAAGGCTTCTATAGAGGGTGATTCCTAATATGATCTATTTGAGCAGAATTTTCTCTCTTGTAAAACCATACTTCAAAATGGTGTTCTCTGGATCACTCACTTGCCTTCTTAACAAGGACCTGTGTAATAAATTCTAGCTTGAGTTTAGTTCTAGGAAAAAGTTTTTACAGAAGTGAACTAATTTGTAAGCTCTCTTCTCAAAACGAAACAAAACCACTCTGCAGCCCCATCGCCTGGACTAACTCTTTTGTTTTTTTGTTACCCCGGAGTTGCCAGGGGGATTCAAACCAAACTCATTGCCTGTTTGACTGTAATCACCACTGCACAACTCTACCTTCTATTTCCTTCGGGTTGTCTGTGTCCTGTGGTTTTAATGCTTTGATGTTTTATCTTGAAGTTTTCTCAGAAGTAGATAGATACAGAAATTAAAAATAAACAAATGAAGAAAAGGATTTTGTTATACAAACAGAACATACCGATTTTTCTTAAAGATGTAAATAATGTAAACAAGTAGAAAATGAGAAAATCAAAGTGTCCCTCTACGCAATCCTGTTCCTAGAGGTAACCCAGTTCACAGTGTGTCTTTTCATATCTATGAATAGACAAACTTATTTTTTCCCTAAAAAAAGAAGACACATGGAAACATTTGTTTTTAAAACAGAGTTTAATGTAGTCTTGAAAATTTCAACTTTTTTTTTAAAGCTTATGCTCTTTTGAAACATAGAATGTGTGTGCTTGTGTGATTGCTGACAACTCCACACAGGTGAGGCATACTAAGATTCTGCTGCGTTTTTTTTAAAATAGAAAAATTATGTTCTGTGTGGCAGATGAACTGAAATTTTACATATAGATTAAGAAATTACTCATAAATCCAAATATTTAATCAAACTCTTCTCTGAAGGATCTGAACTGCTTAGCTTTGCAAATTCAGATGAAAACCTTACAGAAACACAATGGGAAAGCCCTCAATTGTTGTTTCTTGGTTTGACTGTTGTGTGTGTGTTTTGTTTTGATTTTGTTTTCTCCTTTGGTGGGAATGGACCTTCTGTCCTGATAGTTCGGGCGTGTGACAAAAAGCAGTGCTTTCCAAAGGCTTCTCTGGGTAAGTTTTACTATTGACCCTCTTTTCTGAACAGGGAGCGCTCAGGGACACCTGGAAAAGTGTGGACACAGCCTCTAAAGACTGAACTCCGAGAACTTCCTACTTAAAAAGGAGAGATTTTGGCCCTTTTTCAATAACAAAGAACTGGTAAAATTTTTAGTGATTTTAGTTGTTGTAGAAGATATAAAGACAGCTGGGATGTATATCACGCTTTATATTATGAAAATTGGAGTCAAGTTTGAAAGCTTAAAGAAAAAAACTAAAAATTAATTTCATAAGCACAATAAAGAAAGCACCAAAAGTTTATATAAATATTGGCATATAAAATGACCTGATTTTTTTTAAAAAAATCTTTTTGAAAATATTAAAGAGAATTTTAAATCAAAACTATTTGTTATTTCCATAGCCTTCTTTTAGATCTAGTACTTATTGGCAAAGAGTATGTTTGCAATTTGCCAAAAATGGATAACTGTGTCATTACAAATTAATGAAAGTAGAAAGACTTGAGGTGGGGTTATATTATTTAAATGACTATTGATGTTTTAAAATTATTTTTAATGAAAAGAGAGGGTGTTATCCCAGTTAAAATAAGAAATTGTATTTAATAGTTCATTTATTCCATCTGCAAGCGAGCTGAAAAGTCTACACTACTTACAAAAGAGGTGTTTCATTTATTTAAAGGGCTACATTCTTTCAAGATGGTTATTAAACATAATAATTTAAAATTCTGTTGGAAGTTTGGTTGGACATTTTGCAATGGATAACTATAGGGTTAGGATCTCCTATTTACTAACAGGAAATAAACATTCAAAATCAAGAATATTTATATAAGAGAAGAAAAAGCAAAAATAGTTCATTTGCACTATTCATGTGAACACTACACAATTTTCATCTGACACAAAGACAATATCTTTGTGATGTTCTTTTTTTTTTGAGACAGGGTCTCGTTCTGTCGCCCAGGCTAGAGTGCAGTGGCGTGATCATAGCTCACTGCAGCCTCAAACTCCTGGGCTCAAGTGATCCTCCTGGCTCAGCCTCCCAAAGTGCTAGGATTACAGGCATAAGCCACAGTGCCAACCTGTGATGTTCTATGTCAGTTTTAGGTGGTGATCAGAAATAGGATCATCCTGCCATTATTTAGAGAAATTTCCTCCAAACTATAAAATTTGAGAGTGCACACACATATACCTTAAAAGCAAAGTTTTCTTATACATTCAACTTTTAAAATTTTGTTTGAGGAATTTCAAAAATACATTTGGTTTCTTAAATTCAGCATATTTCACCCTTAAAATTTGTATCATTTTAGGGTGAATGGTTAAGCAAACTGTGGTATTTCCATACCTTGGAATACTACTGGCAATAAAAAAGAAGGAAATATTAATACATGCAATGACTTGGATGCATCTCAAGGGAATTATGCTGAGTGGAAAAGCCAGTCCCAAAAGGTTATATTCTGTATGAATCTATTTCTATAAAATTCTTGAAATGACAAAATTTCAGAAATGGAGAACAGATTGGTGGTTGCCAGAGGTTACGGAAGAAGGGGAGAGTGGGAGGGAAGTGGCAGTGGCTATGAAAGAGCAGTGATGGATGATGGAACTGTTTTGTACCTTGACTGATGTCATGATACTTGACCCTATACATGTGATCAAATCGTATAGCACTGAATACACACACATACAAATGAGTATGAGTAAAATGGGGAAATCTGAACAAGATCTTAGATTATATCAATGTTAATTACTTGGCTGTGATATTGTATTATAATTTTGCAAGATGTCACCATTGGAAAAAATGAGTAAAGGGTACGTGAAGTTTGTCTGTATTATTTCTTACAACTGCATTAAATCTATAATTATTTCAACATAAAAAGTTTAATTTTTAAAAAGTTGCATTGTTTTAGGACTATGCCTCCTAACCTGAATTAAAACAATGTGTTGCCTCTCAGAATAAGAATATGAATAAGACATATGTGCTGGAAAAATCTGTACCATATTCACCTGTCCTGCATTGTCGTGTTTCCTAATGACACATTTGATGGAAGTGATGCCTTTCACTTTTGGAACAAAATAAGTCTGGCAAACCCAAACTTTGAAAAGCTTCCAAACACTCAGAAGCTCCAGGTTATGCCATGCTTCTCCTGGTCCCAGTAGATTTCCAGATAAACCCTTTCAAGATTATCTAGAACAAAGTTCTAATCTTGTTACCACATATAAAAATAGCAAGCTTCAAAAAGCGCACATTGTCTAAAACATTTTCCTCTGTGGGACTCTTTCCATGAGTATAGAACAGAAGAAAAAAATTCCTCAAGCGGTATCCCCATTCTTGGTGTTTTACATGTGTAGGAAGCTTGTGTTCTGGTTTCATGTCCTCATCCATTGTGGTCCACAAAAGGCTGTACACCTCCACTCCACTTTGGGTTGTTCTTGCTTCTTCCTTTTTTTCCAGGCCATGGAATAGGTCCAAGGAAACAATTGTTTGGAAGAGCTCTGAGCTACTTCCTGCTATGAAGACCTCAGTCCCTCCTTGCTAAACTTTGCAACTATGTAGTGATTCTTCAAACCAGCTGGTCTTCCAGGGGAAGCTGTTAACAACTACTCTAGAATGAAATAACTCTTACTGTTTCTAAGGTGAAATACTTTGGCCATTAACACACTGAATAGTTCTCCTAATTCATCTTTCTATGCCAGAACCTGTCCAACTCTTGGCCCTGGTTTGGTTTTTCTTGTCATTTGTTCCTGTTCTTTCTTACATTGTCCTGTTTTTATCTCACAGAAGCCTCGCCTGCTTCCCCTTGGCTTTTGCCCTTCAAATCTGTTTAGCCCACCCATCTCCAGAGCTACAAACTCAACAGGTCTGTCTAGGGAGGGTGCCACCTTCTCAGCCTTGTCCTGGATGAAGCCTAGGAAACATGATGGCCTTTCATTGTTGTAGGCGATGAGCTGCTGAAGGAAACAGTTGCCAAGATTTCTGTGGACAAGTTGACACATGAAATGTTAATGCTCTTACCGTTTGGAGACAGCACTGTGTACTCTTTGATAGGGGTGCTTAACAGATAGTCTCCCAGTAATGCCAGAGTGAATTAGGATCCTCAAGCAATTTCATAATTCTAGGGGGACTTTGGTATACATTATATAAAATAGTTTTGAAGCATTCCCTTCTTTGGTTTGCCTGCCATGTTGGTTTTGAAACATTAAAAAAGTAAGTAAATAAGAAACCTTCTTCATGGTATTTAAAATGAGGTAGGGGAGGTTCATGTTCTGCTCTGTGGGTGATTCAGAGTCAGCCCTGCTTGGAGGTGAGGCATGAAGATGCCAGCTGCTCTCTAGGCTCTGTCACTTCACTGCACATTCATGGGTTCCATGGCTCCATCAGAAATTTGGCAATCAACATGAGCCATCCAGCAGGTGATAGGCATACCTTACTGGGGGACAGGGTAGGCCACTGTTCCCTGCCCTCCTCCCATTTGGTTAAAGAGACTCCCTTCCCTCCCAAGTGTCCTCACCCCCACCTGTGGCCCACTTTGCAGTGGATGGGCATGGTAGGTGTACAGAGACTCCAGTGAGAGCCAGCTGGAGTCAGCAACAACGCTCCTGTGCTGCATGGGCTCTAGGCTGGAAGGCCAGTCCCTGCTCACTTTACTGACCTCTGCCTCTCCCAGCCTTGGGTTCTCTCCAGCCCCCATTGGGGGGCTGCCCCTCTTTAAAGGCTCTCTGATTTGGTGACTCCATTTCCCCACCTCCATTCTCCCTGCCAGCTTCACGAGAAAGGGTTGAGCAATTGAAGGGTATATTTTATTTCCCAGCTGTTTTCGGCCCTTATACTCACAGCATTATGAAAGAAAACAACAACAACAACAAAAGAAAGTTAATTCCTGTAAGATTTTGTGCATTTTGTGATGCAAACATTGGTCATCTGGGGCTTCAGGGAGCTAACTAAAACAATCCATGTGGAACAAAACATTGCCTTCTAGTCATGTCAACCCAGCACCCTCAGAAAAGTCACTACTTTTCCAGATCTCAGTTTCTCCTTTTGGGAAACAAGGACATTGAAACACATGATTTCTGAGTCACTTTCAAAGCTAACATTCTGTGGGTATGGGAAATATATAAATGAATTCTTTTGAAGAAGGAGGTTCCTGAGAAATGCAATGCCATCTTAAAAGAATTAGCAAATTTGTGTATTTTTTAAAAACTCAAATTAGATTTAGATACCTAATGGTCCTTCCGTCTGAATCTTTATATCCAAGGACTAACAGTTACAAGGTTGCATAGAGAGGTAAAAGTCATCACAACATGGAAGACTGACTAATGAACTGATCACTTGTAATATTTATCCTCAATAGGACATTCTTCCACGTACAAAAATAACACCTGCCCACACCTATTGCATCAGTATTGTTTTGGGTCAGTCTCTTTCTGGTGGTGAAGATGCTATGAGTATCTAACAAGGCAAGGCAAATAAAAACCCAATTGGCCACAAAATGAAAGTATGAATTGTAAAAAAAAAATTTTTAAAAATTTTTTAAAAAGTCAAATTTTCCTACATTCTGAAACTGTTTTGGCAAACCCCTACCACCAAAAATGACTGCTGTGTCACCCTTTGTTCTTAAAATTAGCACATGGTTGTCATTATTGCCTACTAGATAATTAATTTTGGTTAAATTTTAGCTTATGCTTTTGGTATTAAGTTCCAATAAAACTTGTTTTCCCTATTATTTGTTGTAAAATTTGGTTTCTGCTTTAAGTGGGTTTTGGGTTTTGTTTTTTTTTTTAAGAGACAGTGTCTTACTCTGTCACCCAGGCTGCAGTGCAGTGGCACGATCATAGCTCATTGCAGCCTCGAACTCCTGGGCTCACGAGATCCTCCTGCCTCAGCCTCCCAAGTAAGTTGGGACTAGAGGCTTGTGCTGCCACACCCAGCTATTTTCTTATTTTTTGTAGAGACGGAGTCTCGCTATGTTGCCCAGGCTGGTCTCAAATTCCTGGCCTCAAGTGATCCTCCTGCCTCAGCATCCCAAAGTGCTGGAATTACAGGAGTGAGCCACCATGCCCAGCCTAAGTGGGTTTTTTAAAAAAAGAAATGGTTCCCCGCATCAATCATCAGGCAATGACAACCTGCCAGACTTACTGAAGAAGACCAAGAGAGTGTGCCAACTTAGAAATAGTGGCCGATACCCTCCAGAAAATTGCCAAGTACAATGGATCACCTAAAACTTGTTCCATGGGGCAGCAGTCTAGTGAGAAGAGGTCTACAGGGGATTTATCACAAATCCTGTTTGGACAACAATAGGTGTTGTTTATTGAGGGCTTACTGTGCTTTACAGTTTATATACACTATCTCTTTTAATCCTCACAATAATAGTAGTACATAACTATTAATACTATTATTACCCCAGTTTTATAGACCAAGAAGCAAGCATAGAGTTTTCCCAAATTCGTATATCTTCTAAGAGGCTAAGGAAGACACAAACCCAGGCAGTCTGGCTGTAGAGCCCAGGCTCATATAGATCAGTGGTTCTTAAACTACCTGGGGCTGCTAGAGGGGGACCAGGGGCCTGGATCCTTTTGAAAGATTCCTGGGTCTACTGCTGTGCAGCCAGGGAGGAGACCACTGCCTTAGAGCAGCACTTCTCAGGTTCCACCGTTCATGTGAATTCCTGGGAACCTTGTTAAAATGCTGACTCTGGTCTGGAGGTGCTGCAAATTCTATGATTCTATAGTTCTAATAAACTCCCAGGAGAAGCCCATGCTGCTGGTCCATGGACCACAGTTTGAGGAGAAGCTGAGAAAGTCTTTCTCTTTAGGGGTGGTTTTGAAGGACTGAAAAAAGTTCCGGGAGGGGTAACCCCCTGCCCCATCCACAAGCCACTGGTTGGTGGCATCACTATAAGGGACGCTTGAAAACTCACCCTCAGCCAATTTTCCACAAGCAAGTGGCCTCCTTTCTTCATAGGGAGGGGAAATAAAGGAAAAGTTAATCTTTCATAGTCTTGAACCACAGAAATGCCAACTTGATATAGGGAGGAAGTGAAAGGAAAGCCACCCTGAGACACCTCCTTGTCCTGTCTCGTGCGGCCGTGGCTGTTACCATCAGCCCGAGTAGCTGCCTACCAGTGCCCAGGACCGAAGAAACTCCATCTGTTCTTCCACTTCAAGGACAAACCTCTACTTTGCAAAGGGACCCTGAGGTCATTTTGGTTTCTTTTGGAGTGCCTGGATCCGTGCCACTGGGGAGGGAATAGATGTGCTCCAAACTGGTGCCGGGAAGAAATCAAAAGCCCTTGGAGAGGTGTTCCAATCCTCCTACTTCTAGCCCTGCTGCCCTCCAATCAGTCCTGTCTCTGAGGCACACACATTGCTATTATTAAATAATTATTATTGTTTAGCAGTAACTGAATACATTGTGTACAGAAAGATACAGTCATTACCGGATGGACCTAAAATCTAAATGATACAAACAGGCACCAAATGGATACATAGAGAAAGCCTGTGTGCCAGAGACTTACATAAGGCTAGGGTAGACAAGAAGTCACAAGGACAGCAAGATGTTTATTGTCATGATGATATCTGTGTAAAGAGTTGTGCAGTTTAACTTCAAATTGGATGTGAAGAGCAGTGTATGCATTTGAGAGCTGGTGAGACAAAGCTAAAATGCCAGGAAACTCAAAGCATTTGGCTTCTGCCTCTTGCAGAGAGATGTGTGTGTGCACCCAGGTATTTAAAAGGGAGCTATTTAAAGGTAATAAAGGTGATACAATATTTCCTTTCATTATGTTGCATTCTATCAGGAACTGGATTACATAGTTTCAGCATCCTTACCATGATGCTTGGGCTTTTTCACTTACCCAGAGCAAGCATTGAAGTCCCCTGAGAATATGTCACAGAGGGACCCCAGGAAAGAATGACACTGCATACTACTCCCACTCTGAAAACTTCTCCAGGTCCTAAAAATGTCCAGACCTGGGTGAGAAGGAGTCTTCAATTTCCAGAGGCTAAACTGTAAATGGTTGGTTGGTTGTTTTTGCTTTTTGCTTTTGCTATTTTGTTTTGTGTTAGTTGGAAGGCTCCTGAGCCCTAGTCTCTGGCAGGATATGGGAGGGGAACACACAGTTTGGTGCCTCTGTCATTGCTGACACCCAGCTGGTCTCCTGTCTCACATCTATCATGTCACCAAACCATCACCCATCCTCTGCACATTGAAGCCCTCCTTTCAGGAAGTATCAACCCATGTCCAAAGCCAGCTTGCTTTGTGGAAGGGCCCCTCAGGCACTCCCAGTTTGATCAGTTTCACCTTCTTAGCCTTCCCTCACTCCCAATGAGTGTCCTGGAGCAGAATCTATGACTTACGTGGACCAGAAGCTCACTACCTGGAATCCTCTAACAGCAGAACATCCATAACAGAGAAATGCCCCAGGGTGCCCTCTAGGAATCTAATGGCATCTCAAGGGAAAGCGAGGGCCCTCTGGACTCACTAATAGCCCTACAAACACCAAACATATATTTCAACAAACCAGAGCATCTTCCATCCACTGCTACAGCCTAAATTCTCATTAAGATGACACTTTGCTCCGGAAAGATTCCAGTTGGCATTTTAAGATATTTCTTTTTAAAAACTACTGAAGTATCTAATATGTGAAAAACATTGAATTAAATTTACCATTTGTAATTGGAGCTAACATTAAACAGAGTTTGTCAACAAGGTTTGTGTAGAAATGTATATAAATATGCGGACTTTTAGTGTGCATATATAATGTGTTAGACAAGGAGATTTATTAAAATGTACAACATATAATTCCATAAAGCAACAATTTCTCAGACAAAAGAAAAAACACATTTCAGGATAAATTTTAGAAGATTAAAAAAAAACTTTAGATGAGAGTTGGCTTTATGAGGACACATTCACCTCTGCTAGGTCTGATTGTGTAATTGGTGCCTGTCCCACCAGACTGTGAGCTCCACAGTCAGTGAATGAGGGTGTGGGTCTGCTTTATTCACTACTACGGCCCTAGCTAGCACCGGCACAGCACATACCACCACAGTAGGGTTCTATGAGCATTTGCTGAATGAGCCAATTCATACCTGACTACTAGGAAAGGCCACTGTTGTATTAAAAAAAAGAAAGAAAGAAAACAGGAGGAAAGAAACTTATTACTTGCAAATGAATTTGTTTAATTCTTCCCCTAGCAAAGCAATCTTTTAGCTTGATGTTCCAGCCCTGACTGTATATGCAAATCTTAGTCATGGTGGCTAATATTGACGGCTTACCCTGCTTTGTAGGTTATCTTACTGCATCGTGACAACACCTTTTACGTAGATAGAATTATCATTGCCACCATGCCCGTTTTACAGATGAGGACAGTGAGGTTAAATTATTGCTGAAGGTCACAGAGCCAGCAGCAGATAGAGCCAGGATTTGAGCCCAGGCAGTCTGGCTCCACACCCTGCATTGCTATAGAAGTAGTTCTACAAACCCATTCCCGGGGAAGAATACTTTGCCTTTGGGTGATAAAAACAAGCCATCTGCTTCCCCAAAATCATATGTTTTTAATTTAAAACCCAAAGCTATCAAACTTCCAAATCAAGACCTACTGGACTCACATCTGAGCTCAGAGCATGTGACTTTGAGCAAATTACTTAACTTCTTTGAAGGCTGGAGAAACACTTGTTTCCCAGAGATGATGTGGGGAAACTCCCTGGCCTGTGGTAGGCGCACAACTCATGATCCCCAAGCACGTTTTATGCTGTTGTTATAGCGAAGAGAGCCCGGGGCAAAGCTTGTGGCTCCCAGTACACCCCCCAATGTCCGTTTCCTCTTTTTACCTTCTTCCCTGTTTCATACACATTGGAGGAGGAGTGTGGATTTTATGTCCACGTCATTGAAATAAAAAATATTTATCAACAACCAATTGCAGTTACAACAGGAAATAAAGACAAGTACGAGGGATCTATGATCTGCATAAATGCAGATAGCAGGGATGTGATCGCACACATGCTGGCAAATATTTTGTGCCTAAAAGCTGGAGAGCTGAGAAACAAACCGTTCCTATTTATAGCTGAGAATAGACAGCCTTCGCCACCACGTGTTCCTCTTGCCACTCAGGATGAATGGAGGTATCAGACCAAGTCCTAAGTTTTTACTAACAATCCACACCAAGTTTTAGATTTAACATTTCGAGGACCCCTATGTCATGAGCTAAATATGTGAAATTCAAAAAACTGGAATGGAATTTAATTTCCAGAGGGATCAGGACCTTTTCGGAGTAACTGACTACCTAGGGTACATATAATGCACACACATGTGCAGGAGAGAGCTTTAAGTATGAGTGCAGAGCTGAGGCCTCCTTTTAAAAAAATGGTAAATACAATTCCAAGAACAAGCAGGCCCCTATATTCCTTGAGCTGGAGAGAATTGGGCATACAGGTATGTTTACAAAGACTGGGCTCACTGAAGAGGTTTTAAAAGGCTGAAAAAAGTCTCAATGGGAAATGATATCTCTGCCTCGGCCCCCCTCCTCCCTCTGCTCATGTACGTGTGTGCACACACACACACACATTGCACCGTCAAGGAGTCCATCTTCAAGGCTGCTGGCTCCCGTGGGTGGTCACTCCCCAAAGAATCTGCTCTTTCGTGTTCCCCTGCTAGGTGGCCTCCCGCCCTCCCTCCTGGCCCCTGGCCTGCTTTCTCTCCATGGAAGTCCTTTCCTGACTTAGACTGACAGCCTGAAAGCCTGTGAATCTGACGCTGCCACACTGTGTCCATAGTAAACATATAATGTGTTATTTAATTTCTTTCCAAACTACAAAAACATTTCCTTGAATACAATCATTAACAGGAACTTGGCCACCCTTCAAAAATGGGAAATAACAAAGTGGCCAAGGCAAACCTCAACAAATGCCCCGGGGGAGCATGCAAATTAGTCTTCTTACATGCATTTTTGTTTCCTTACAAAAACTCGTACCTTCGTAACTTTTCATATTAGACACAAATCATTCTAAATAGCAAGTGAGCTTCAGAAACTACACAAAGGTCTAGATAGTTTGGATTTTTTTCAGTCTCACTTTTTCCTTTAAAATTACCTTACTGTTAATAAAGTGAAAAGACAACTAGCAAAATGGGAAAACAATATTTGCAGATCCTGTGTTGGATAAGGGACTGACATTCAGAATACGTAAAGAATTCTCATAACTCAATAACAAACAGGCAAATAACCCAATTTTTAAAATGGGCAAAGGATTTGAATAGATATTTCTCCAAAGGAGATATACAATGACCAATATGTACATGAAAAACTGCTCTGCATCATTAGCCATCAGGGTAACACAAATCGAAACCACAGTGAGATACCATTTGACATCCTCTAAGATGGCAATAATAAAAACAACAGAAAAAAGCAGTCATCGTGAGGATGACTCACGATGGAACCCTCATACATTATTGGTGGGAATGTAAAATGGTACATTGTATCTCAATGTAAGTACTAGGAAATGTCATCATACAAAGAATGTAATTTATTTACTTCAGAGAGCAACAAAGGATATATTTTTCAAAGTCTTTCCCCCTGAAGAATGCCACTTTGGAAAACAGTATCACAGTTTCTCAAAATGTTAAGCGTAGGGTTACCGTATGACCCGGCAATTCCTCTCCCAGGTGTCAATCCAAGAGAAATGAAATCTACATCCACGCAAAAGCTTATACATAAATGTTCATAGCAGCGTTATGTATAATAGCCAAAAAATGGAAAAAGCCAAATGTTTACCAACTCATAAATAGATAAAATGTGGTATATCAGTATAACGGAATATTATCCAGCCATAAAAAAGAATAAAGTGTTGATGTAAGCTACAGTATGAATACACCTTGAAAACACTACATGGCTGAGTGAAATAAGCCATGAATAAAAGAGCACATGTCATATGATTCCATTTATATAAAATGTCTAGAACAGGCACATCTATAAAGACAGAAAGTAGATTAGTGTTTGCCTAGGGCTAGGGGTGGTGGAGAGAATGGGGAGTATCTGCTACTAGGTACAGCATTTCTTTTAGGGGTGATAAAAATATTCTAAAATTAGACCATGGTGAATGGTTGCATAACTCTACGAATATATCAACACCATTGCATTGAACACTTTAAATGGGTGGATTTTATGGTATGTGAATTATCTCTCAATAAATATACTTAAAATATAAAATTAGTACCTTGTTAACATTTCTGTGACTCTGTGCTAAACATCTTAATTTATCATTTTGTTTACAACACACCTTAGCACAGCTGTCAGACCATTTCTATCCCTAATGGTAAAAAGTATGTTTTGACATTAACATTTGAAAGAAATGACAATGGTTAGGAGTTAAACTTTCCGCTTTTCTCAATATAAGTACCAGGAAATGCCATCATAAGAAGGACGGAATTCATTTACTTTGCAGAGCAATAAAGGATAAACTTTTCAAGGTCTTTCTCCCTGAAGAATGCTAGGCACTTTTTAAAAATATAATTCCTTTGAGAATTAGAAATGCTTCCTAAGTGTTTTTCCAAAGCTTTCAAATAAACACACCCTGACAATTATTTTACTTTCTCAAGTGCCACGTAAATATCTCAAATGGGGGCTTATTTGTGTTATTCCCCTCCCGACAGGACCTTGCATGCAGGTGGTGCCTCATAAGTGTTTGTTAAAAGAGTCTATGCACAAGGCAAGTGCCACCTGCCAGACAGGATAGTGGTACTGCTGGTCACACTGTTTCTACTAGATATACAAAGGGAATATTGGATGATTTTCAAACATTTTTGCTGAGTGTGAGAGAGGCCATGTATTGTCGTGCTCTTTCTGGAGATTCCAGCTCAATATGTGCTCATCCACGGAGTGTCTGGCACACACAAGGGCATGTGGCAAGTGCTTCCCAGTGAACAACAGTGAGGAAGATGGTTCCCATCCTTGTGGCACCTTCAGTTCACGTGGGGAAGAGAAAGATGATCAGCCGGCACTTGAACAGCACAGAGCAGGGCTTGCAGTCAGTGTGGGTGGGCTTCTGGGGGAGCCTGGGTGTGATATGGAACTGGGAGAAGGAGGGAAGGTAGCAGAGGGAGGGAGGAGTGAATGGGGGGGTCTTTCCAGGCAAGGGGGACATCACACATAAAACCTGGAACCTGAGAAGAAGAGGACCAACCTGGGAGAAGAGTCTTGGGGGAAGATGGAAATGACTTAGGGGAGCAACAAACCTCAGTTGCAATGCCACTGGGTGGGCAGCTCTGCAGGGAAGAGGTGAAGGAGATGGAGCCAGGAGGGCCTGTGGAATACAGACATGGTGGAAAGCCAGCAGGGAAATGGGGACATTGGCTGCTGTTCTCTTTGCATTTGTGCTTAGTGGGGTAGATAAGAAAGCACCTGTGTTAGAGAAGGAGCTCCTAGCATTGACTGATTTACTTCTCCAGTGACGGTTGGCTCTGCTGTGGGCTGGGACCACCTAACAACAGCATCTGAAGTCTGAAGTGTCGCAGGTATGCTTGCTGTTGTTATGTTGGGTCACAATGGACTGATAATTTATGGAAGTATTTCATCATGGTCCAAAACAGAAATAGAAACTTCCGAAGAGTATTTGTTTGGAAGTTTGGGAAGGACTTGAAGCACAGAAATGGCAGTTGACATGTGACATAAACCCAGCAGCAGAGGCTTGGAGGCTGCAGGTAGCGGTGGTTCCATCTTCCAACAATCCCAGGCAGGGCGAGAGATAGTGGGGAAAAGAAAGTTAACTAACAGCTTCTGTTCCTCTTACCCCTTGATGAGGGACCTCCCACAGGGCAGACGGGTGGTTTCTGGTATGAACCTTGGCTGTTGAGTAGGTGGTTGAGTGAGTGGGGGCAGGAAAGGACCCCCTCCGAGGTACAAAAGGTCTCGGGAAGAGAATCCCTTTTCTTCTTCATTCATTTATTCCTGGAGGAAATCATTACATCTCCTTGCATTCCATCTGGAACTTTTCACAGAGTGGTGGACTAAGGATTTTTTCATCATCGCCGAAAGCTGAATGAGAAGGTTGGAGATGGAAAACACAGGGGGGCATATTGCACACAAAATGCCTGCTCTTCAGTCTTCTTGGGATGTATCTGCCTCTGAACTCACCAGGTAACCCCAACCCTCTCTGCAAGGTCCTCTTTAAGCCAGTCCTCTGGAGCCTTCCTTGGCCACTTCTCCCAAGGTTGCCAAGATGGCAGCAACTCTCTCCAGCACTGTAACATCTCACCCATCCTCTCCCTGCCCTCACCAAGCTGGTTCCTCATCAGTGGTCTCTCCCTTGATCAGAGGACAGAGGATGACCCAGCCATTATCTTTGTGTCTCTAGCTTCTAGAACTACACCAGCACATGGCAACCTCCCAATAAATGTTTGCTGCGTGAAAAACCAACAGTCTCTTTGGTACCTCACAAGAATTTCAGATGGAAAATGTCACCGCTGAAGTCTTTTTTTCTTGCTTTGCCCTCAGTAGGGTCTACCTGGCCAGGGACCTGACCCCTTGGCCTTTGAGGTGGAGGAGAGAATAAACATGTGTCAGGACTTACTGGGACACAAAGATCATCTGACCTAAACTCCTAATTTTATGGATGAGAAAACAAGACTTTCCAACACTAATCCTGATTTAGCCACATCTCTTGAGTGCACAGCACTCTTGGTGTGATACAATTGTATATGGAAATAGATAAGCCATTGGATAAGAATGGATTCCTACAACTGCGTGGAGTAACATACAGATCATTGACTCTAGAAGCAGGAGACCCTGGTTTGAGTCCCAGCCCCTCTGTGGCTTTGAACAAGCCAAGTAAATTTTCAGCCTCTCTCCTCATCTAGAAAATGGATGAGAATTTATTATTATTATAGTGTTTTCATCACAGGACTATTGTGAAACATTAGGCTCCTTGAAATTTGTAAATGTCTTCTAAATGTTATTTATTGTTTTGCTTGTTCTTATTCTCAATAAACCCAAGGCTACTGAAGAAGGGAGAAGACATATTACAGTCTGGCTGTGAACTTTATAAATGCAAAAAGTTAATAAAGATGGAACACCTGAGGATGCCCAAATTGTTTGATTTGCAAAGACTTTCTAAGAGTGTGGCTGGATCCACACACACTCAGAAGTTGCCAGGTGTTGGCTGATCTGGTTGCATAAGAGCTCAAGGCCACAGACTGTGAAACATTAGAGACACCCCTGTGATTCTGGACATATTCTCTTGGCCCAGGTTCAGATCTCTGCCTCATCTGAGAAGGAGAGCTGTATCCGTTGCCTTGACACCACCTGGAAGCACATGACTTGGGTGTGTTTATACCACCAGAGAGCACAGAACACCATCTCCCTAGGTTCTTGCATATTAGCAGGAGCTTTTCAGGGATGAATTATACAAATCAGGATTGCATACCTGAATAAAATTAAGAAAGTCAAGCAAGTTTAGATTGCCTCAAAAAGCTGCAAAAATGACTCCTTCTGGAAGTGTAGGCCCTTGAGTTAATCTTCAATCCATGCTAACTCAACCCTCCAGTACAGGTATAGGCTAAGTCAAGTGCCTGGGGCTGAGATCCTCCAAGTCTCTCATTCCCCTTCCTTGGCTGACTTTTTCTACCTTGCTGCAAAAAGAACAGCAAGGGCCCCCTCTGTCATTGTCTTTGGTGACAAACAGGTAAGGGAACAGGAGTAGTAGTGCAGTGGAGGCCCCAGGACAGTGATGAGACCCTGTACCCCCATCCCCTCCCCTGTTTGGAGAATACGCAAATGCATAGGACCCAGGCCCTGCCTCTTGTCACCTGATTATATATTTTCCCTCATGAACAAACTGCACATTATTTGCATGTACATGTCATTTATAAATTAGCAGGTTCGATGGCTGAGGTGTCTGGTGATTTTTCTGGGTATATTTATACAAAAGGAGAACACTGCTCTTGATTCATCTGTTTTTTATATAACCATTTATAATGGATTCCCCTCAAATACAAGAGAAATGCATACTCAATTCATACATTTACTCATTTACCAACAGGTTTATTTGTTGTCCTCTGTGTGCCAAGAGCTGTTCTGGGCACTGGAGGAATAGCAGTGAGGTAAAGAGACAAAAATCCCGCCCTCACCAAGCTTAGAGCCTAGTGTGCTCTACATGCAAAAAACAAAATTCAAGGAAGAGACTGTGAAACATCATCCTTAATTTCAACTCTTAATGGTTTAGAAACACCCTTCCACTGCTCCTTTTCTTTTAATGTCTTCAATCTTAGATCTTACTTATTTTTTAAAAATAGGTAATATGGTCCATTTTATCTACTTTTCTATATATTTGAATATTTTAATAATAAAAAATTTAAATCTGGGCAATCCAGGCACCTAAGCCCTCTCCACCTGTGTCCCCTCTCTAGAGGAAAACAGGTTGCCCTCCCAGGCTCCTGGCTGTTCTTCCAGAATTATTCTGTGGATGTTCAGGCACACTTCCATACCTGCTCGGGTTCCTGCCTGTGAATCCTAAGAAGCTGGGCCCCCTGGACAGGACCTGCCAGCCCAGCTTTGCCCCAGATGGTTTGGGAAAGTGCACAGGGGGGCAACCAGCCCATGGTAGCAGAGTACTTCGTCAGGGTTGGGGCTGCCTCTGTTCCCTCAGAACTTGGCCTGCGCCCATGACGTGGGCCAAGACTGAGAAGGCCTGGGCTCTGGCCAGGAGGAACACCTCCTGCCCCACTGTACATCCAGTCCAGGCACAGAACCATGACCTCTCTGAGCCCCAGCATTCATATTGGTGATAGCAGATGATGGTCTCTGCCTGGCTTCACAAAAGTCACTGTGGGTCAAGTATTGTCTCATAGACTCCTACTTATAGTGTATTTGTACAGTAAAAAGTAACCCTAGAGCAGAGGTCCTCCCCTTGGAGACAGATTAGGATTGCCTGGGGGAGACAACAGGTATGTATATACTGGTGCCCACACCCCATATGGACCAATTAAATCAGCCTCACCAGAGGCAGAGCCCATTTTTAAAGCTCCCAGGTGGTTCCAACAGGCAGCTAGGCTTTGGACCAGGACTCAGGAGCACACCGACCCAGGCAGAATTTTGCAGAATGAGTCATGTAGACAGGAATGTCAATTAAGTTGTGGTATGTGGGCTGTTTTTGCAATTCCAATTTCAGGGGGCATGGTTGTTAACAGGGTTTGTTTTTAAGATCATGAGTGTTTAATAAAAGTCTGAAAGAACATCATAAATAAGTCAGTGCTCATGGCTGGGGGTGTGTATTCATGGAAGAGGCACCCACTGGGTGCTGGTTGTACAGGGACGTTCCATTTGCTACACACAGGAGTATCCATCTAGCTGCACTCTGGTGATTTCTGCACTTTGCTGCAAGTGTGTTAGACTCTCTTAAAACTTAGAAAGTCTCTCTCTCTGTGTTCACACACACACACACTCTCACAGAAAGGTTAGCAGTAGTCACCTCTCAGGTGGTTAGAATTCAAGCGCTTTTCTACATTGTTTGAATATTTTACTGTGAGAAGGTATCATTTTACAAAAACAAAGAATTTATTTAAAAGAAAGTCAATGGAGAAGAAAGGGAGGGCACAGGAAATTGGAGAGGGGAGAGACATTTTTTCATTTATCAGGATAGCTCTGTTGGTGTCTCACGCTTTTAGAAAAGCAAATAATCATGATTTGATTGTTTCCTATTGCAGACCCATTCCCTAGCAAGTAGTACAACCAGCCCCCAGTAATGGCATTTGACCCTCTTCTTGAGTGGCCCTCGCTAGTCCTGGGAGCCACCTTCACCTCCTAGCCTCCCAGGAATAGTGGCTACCTGGACCTTCTCTGAACATGGCTGAGGCCTTTGTTCAATGCTAAGCGAGGGCACAGTCGTGCTCACCCCAGACACCTGCCCGAGGGACTGGGAAAGGGGCTAGGGAAACCCAGGTATGCACTCCAACAGGAGAGGTCTATTACATGTGGAACAATACAATTCCACTGGGTGCATGCTTGAATGTCCCGAAATTTATCTGGCTAGTCTCATAAATCAAAAATCCATTTTCCGGCCAGGTGCAGTGCTCACGCCTGTAATCCCAGCACTCTGGGAGGCCGAGGTGGGAGGATTGCTTGAGCTCAGGAGTTAAAGACCTACCTGAGCAAGAGTGAGACCCCATCTCTACTAAAAATAGAAAAATTAGCCCTGTGATGTGGCACACGAATATAGTCTCAGCTACTTGGGAGGCTGAGGCAGGAGAATCACTTGAGCCCAGGAGTTTGAGGTTGCAGTGAGCTACGTGACACCACTGCACTCTGCCCAGGGCGACAGAGCAAGACTCTGTCTCAAAAAAAAAAATTAAATAAAATCCATTTTCCCTCTTTTACTTCATGCTCCCCCTCAAAATTTCCCTGCTAGATAGAGTGGGGAAGGAGCTAGTGTTATCGATCCACCAGAGTGATCTGATAGCATGTAAAACAGTAATGATCACTCAGATGTAGAGAAAGTGACCTGAACACTTTTACTGGACTCTTATTGGTGGCTTTTTTGTTATTGATTGGTTGACGGGAGAGGAAGAAAGTGTTTTTATCTGTCAATACATCTTGTTAACTAAAAAAAAAAAATTTAAGTACACCATTGACCATTGCCCTGTAAACAATGACCAGGTCCCCATTCCACAGAGAATTATCCACAGCTGTGTCAACAGAGGTTGCATGTTCCCTGTCCACCAGTGTGACTGCTCACAGCACTCTGAGAAACAGGTGGAAAATCCCCATTGTTTAGTTCAAGAATGGCTGGATTTCTCCTGCCTCCTTCAGAATTGGAATCATATCTTGTGGAAATGGTCTGGGCTCCCATCTCACCAATAGCCCACTCTGAAGGGCGTACAAGGTAGGCAGAGAGTGTAGCTTGCACAGTAAGAATTCTCAACTGCCCTCCCCAGCAAAACGCACCGCACTCTGAGAAATTGACTTCTGTACAGAAGCAGCTTTCTTTTCATGCATGTATTTGGTTTCTGGGGCTGGGAGTAATCATCCCACTGGAATCATACTGTCTCTTCCCTTCTGAGTGCAGTGGGGACAGCACCAAATAAAGAGAGGACTGGAGTTCAGGTGCAGGCTCTGTGTAAGCTTGAGTGAGCTTGAGCCTTGAGACCTTTATCTCTGAAATGGGGGTAACACGTGGGGGTGCTGGCTTTCACTCGGGTCACTGGGAGGAGTCCATGACCCGGGACGAGTGAAAGTACTACTTCGCAGCCTGTAAGCCGCCACGCAGCAAGAGACTGCTTTGCCGGGACCACATTCTGATTTCCTGTTTTCACTCCATCTTCTGTTCTCCTCACAAGTCCTGGCCACCATCTGCCTGGCGCTCCTGACACCAGGGTGAGGATTCACTTTACTGGGCTTGGAGGATGAGGGAGAAGGTACCAAATCATTTGTTTATTTGTGTGCTTATTATTTGTCTCATTACATCACAATGTCAGCTCCGTGAAGACTTTCTACCATGTCCACAGTGGTAGTCCAGCGGCTAGGACAATGCCTGGACCACTTTACCAATATTATCAATTATCAATCTTATATTAATATTGATATTTATAATCAATATACTATCAATTATATAACTATGTGTAACTTCTATTATGTAATATTATCAGTTCTATAATAATATACCACCAGTATTATAAATCACAAATCCCCATCAAAGGGGAGCCCCTAGGGCATAATGGTGTGGAGGACTCCCCTCCCTGCCCCCTGCCCAGGAGAAAACTTTACATCAGCTCTGCTTGAAGGGTCACAGCCCTCTTGAGACATGCCACTAGGACATTCAGACTGCAGCCACTAGTGCTTGACAGCGCCTCAGTGACATGCGACTCTCAAACCCTGCCCATCATAGGGGTTGCTCTCCCCACACTATCTGACAAAGCTAGAGCTCCACGCCTTACATATGTTCTCACCAAAATCTCAGAGCTTCCCTGACAGCCTCCACGAGGCTTTCCATCTCTCTTAATGTTTCTTTTTTATGAACTCCAGAGATGAAATTTTCTATTCTGCATGGAATGTCCAAAGCATTCTTTTTTAAAAAAAATTCTACTGATGTCAATCCCATTTTACACAGCTGGATGAATTTCCTCTGCAGGGGAAGCTTGTAAGGGCTGGGCGTTCCATAAGTTCCTTTAATTGAGGCCCCACTCAGAGAGAGGAGTTATCTTATGGTTTCCTTCCTTCTGTAGGAAGGTCTCGGAGCCAGGTGCATGGCCCTGGTATGAAACTGGGAAAGTGTTTTATGTGCCTGGCACACATTGAGTGCCCATTGCATTTTAGTTGGGTAACCAAAACACATAGAACAGTAAATTTGTTCTTTCCAGAACCTGGAACTCCATAGGAGGATTATAGAGGGCATGGGAAACTAGTAATAGGAGAAATGGAGTTGAGGTTTGGCCTTGAATAGAAGTGGCCGGGCGGCTACCTGCTGGAAATCACAAGACAACAGACGCAGGCCAGAGGCAAAAAAAAAATTCTGCCAGCCAAATGAGAGTTTAGGTGTCAACTAACCAGGAACCTGTACTTTGTGAACGTGATATTTTCATTTCCCTTGCCTGTGTCCCTTTTGTTTTCTCTTAATTTTTAAAAAAGTTCCTTCTGAAAATGCCTCCGTACTGTTCCAGGTCTTCTAAGGGAAGACAAGGAAAGGTCTGGAAGCTGCCTTGAGCCAGAGGCAAAGGAGGGAAGGGAACCCTGGCTCGGGAAGAGCTGTGACCATCCAGCATATGTTTGTGCAGCTTTTCCACACCCAGGGAACCCTATTCTCTCTGCTTTATCCTTAAAACTATTATATAAGCAAGGTCAGCTGGAAGGAATTTACAGAACCCCAGTGGGGAGGAAAAAGCTCAAGTGGAACCCCCCAGGGCAGTTCTCTCTTCCTATGCAGATAGTCAGCCCCTTGACCAGCATTTGCCAAAGTGGATTCTGGGGGCCAGGGTTCCTGGGCTGTAGCAGGTATTTCTCAAATAGAGGGTTTCAAGGTCAAAGCAGAAAAGTAGTCATTACCACAGTACATCTCAGAGCAGTTTCTACTTGTAGCAGGCTGACTAATGGCCCCCAAAGATTTTGGGTACTGTCCCTGGAACCGAATATGGTAAAAGGGTCTTTGCAGATGTGATCAAATTAAAGATCTTAAAATGAGAGATGATCCTGGATTATCTGGGCAGACCCTAAATGAAATCACAAGTGTCCTTTTAAGTGAATGGCTGAGGGATATTTGACACAGATGGAAGAGGAGAAGGCAATGTGACCATGGAGGCAGAGATTAGTGTGATGTGGCCACAAGTCAAGGACTGCCAGCACCCACTAGGAGCTGGAGGAGGTGAGGAACGATTCTCCCCTGGAGCCTCCAGAGGGAGTGCAGCCCTGTGGACACCTTGATTTTGACCGGGCAATACCAGCTCCCAAATTTCAGCTTCCAGAACTGTGAGAGAACAAACTCCTGTTGTTTTAAGTCACCAAGTTTGTGGTAATTTGTTATAGTCCCCACAGGAAACTAACATGATATGTTAATTTAAAACTCTGAATTTCCTGAAAGTTTGGGACTCTGATTTGTTTCCTGTTTAATCTCTATTGCCTAAATAAGACTGGGCTTTGGTTTTGGTGCTCAACACATATTTGTGGAATAAGTGTTGGATGTTCACGAATCTCCAAGAGGAGGGTAATAATTTGTGGTGCTTCCCAAATCTATTTACTAAAAGAACCCTTTTTTGAAAAACATCTTTTGGTACAAGGGTTGCTCACTCTGGGAAATAGTGATTTTTTTTTTTCCTGAATCTTTGGAAAAATGTTGAGGGGGGTTGTTAAAGTGGTGTATTATACAGTACTGGCTCCTCAACTAGTAATCTGGTTTCTACCCTTGGAATGCCCAGCATTTTACAAAGTGTCCCATTTTTAGTGGGTGATGGGACATGCTTGTGGCTGTTGATGCTCAGATTGTGAGGAAAAATATTTATGGGAGTGAATGGTTCTGATCACATGTTTGTATTAACAAAAATGTGATGCTTTGAAATGTTTAAATGCTACACAGGCACTATTTATAGATTCTCCGTTTAAAAGGAGAGGCAGTCAGAAATGTCATGCCTGCCCAGCTTTATAGTAATGACACTATTTATTGCAGGGATACAAATAGTAACACTAGCAATATTTAGCAGTGGCATCCAGCTTCCCATTTCCAGCACATTCTAACGCGGTGTTTTGAGTGTCAACAGCAAATTATCAATTACAGTTCTTCTGAAGGAAGCCAACTTCCTTTCTTCTCCAAGGTGATTGGCGGTGTCTACAAGAATGAGAGAAACCCTGACTCTCCTTGCCTTCCCCAGTGTGTTTATTTTAGGCTTTTAAAAGAAAAATGCACACAGATATTACTCAGATTTGTAGAGACTCTGGATCCAGGGGCTACAGTGGATGCAATTCTTTCACAGCACACAATAACACACAGGAGTGCATCCTGCTGAGCCCTGTGCACGTGTTATTTTGAAATTTATTCACAAGATGCAATCCTGGGAAGGAGATGGAGAAACACAGGAACAACCTGGTGAAAAGTCCAGGCAAAAGGCAGGTAGCAGTGGTGGCTGTGTTGAAACCATTTCCAGTCTCTGTTTAAGAAAGATTTTGTTGTTCCTGTTTAAAGTGCTTGGGGTTTTTTTCCCAAGAAAAGATAACTATATTGACAAATTCTAAGAAGCTCTGGAAGAGAGGGTATTACATACCCAGATGGAAGGAGTTTGCTGAGAAGCACAATTATATTTAAATGATTAGTAATGAAAAGGTCAAACTTCAGAAAATAAAAAGATACCTAAGAGAAGAAGAGAGATTTTTTTAAACTCCAAAATCACAGGATTCAAAGAATGAAGTAAGTTATCATGTATGTCTCCCTTTCTAATAGTCAAGAAGATTTAGTTGTGTTTGGTTATCAAGGTCAATTGCAGTAATGGACAATATATGTTGTGTCACAAGATAATCTGCATTTTCCCCAGGTTCTTTTGATAAAGTCAGGTCATTTGGAAAGAATGATGTTCTGGGTAGAGGACAGAGTAAGAGACTCTGTAGGGTAATTCTTTTCTGTTAAGACAGTCTAAGATATTGATTTAAAAAATCAGAAATCGAGAGACTATTTAGTGAATACATTAAAGCTTGAGAGAGAAAGAAATCAACCCTGCTTAGGAGCAATGTAAAAAGAAAGAAGAGTAAACACTTTAAATGTAAGTGAAAACCTTATTCAGTACACACCATAATAGCAGGAAAACCATTAAAGCTCCTATCCCTTCTCCTAAAAAGAACAACCACAAGAATAACAATCAGAATATAGATGACCTTTGTTTTCAAATAAAGGGGAATGAGACAGAACAAGCACTGAATCTGCTGGAGTTTTAAAAACATGAAGTGTAGTGGTTGCTTTAAACAGAATAATTTAGAACAGACTAGAAGCAGTAAAAAAGAAAAGAAAAAGAAAAAGAAAGCACTCCAGAATATTGAATCGCTAAAATAAAGGATAAACTGGAAAATCAAGTGTACAATAATGAAAGATTAACCCCTCCATGAATCACATGAAAGAAAAAAAAACAGAGTAAAGAACTGTGAGTTTCCAGCGTGGTTTTCCAAACCTGGCAGCAAGTGGCAAGAGGCGAATAGCTGTTAGCCATTGTTGATGCTATTCCTCCTATGGAAATAATTAGTGTCCAGACCATAATTTAAACTATAAGCAAATAGAATTTCCACAAGAGATGAAAGAGCTTAGATTGGAAATGAAACAGACAGTGGTGAATATACACTTGACTCTATAGGCATTTAAAGTATCCTACATCTCATTCCAAAAAAGAATCTCAGCTGTGTGGGGCAGTTACATAACAGACAAGCTATAAATAAAGAAAGAATTAGATCAATCGATATATAAATAAATGAACTCTGGAGTAACGGAACCAGCCCCAGAGGTTGGCCCCTTTGACCGCTCTCAGCAACCCTTTGAGAGTATCTCAGTCTTTAGGAGAAGATACTGCAGTAGGTGGCAGAGCTAAATTTTGAATTCTAAACTCCATGCTCCTCCCAGCGAGGGCCCACGAAGTCTGACAACCACGGAAAGGCAGCCAGCTAGTAATTCTAAAATTTCCCAGTTGAGAACAGACTATGCAACCATGTTTTCTCAGTGTTAAGTGTGAAATGAATACAAGCCAGTGGCATGATTTTACCTGTTCTGCTCATGCTCTTATTTAAAATGTAATAAAGACTGGTGATTTTCTGCTTTTAAAAAGTGCTTTAGATTAGGATGAGATCAAATGTAGTAGTTGAGACTGTAACCTTCCTAAAGGCAATGGAAAACTATATATGGTCTTCCTAAAAAGAAAAAAAAAAAAGGATTTTCTACCAAAAAAAAAAAAAAAAAAGAGAGAGAGATTCTCATAGATTTTCTCCCAGATTTGACAACAGAAAACCCTGCAGAAACTCCTGACTGTACATTTCCCCTCCAAGTAGCATTTCCAGAGTCATGGCAATAAATGCTCAGCATCAGTGGTAGAAAAATATAAAAATTATTTTTAAAACTATTATTTCAGATATATGAAGAATGGGAAAAAGGAAAAGAGGAGAAGGCAGGTGTAGAGTTAAGTGTACAAAGTTCTAAGTGTAAGATTTTTCAGAACTATTATTAGTATATATTTATAAAAATACCAATATTTGTTTTATATTTCTTTTCAGAATTAAGGGAAGTAAAAGACGCTTAAATATGACCATTTCTCAAGTGAAGAAACAGAAAAGAAATATAACAAAAAACAGAATAATAAAAATATGGTTACAGTGGTTTAAATGTAAGCATGTGCCAATAGATTAAATTTTTCTATTTGAAAGAAAAGAATTTCAGGTTGGATTCAAGGAAAAAAAATTCAAGAATATTCAACTTAAAAGGGAAAGATGTGTAGGCATAGAAAGAGTAAAAATAATTGGTTGCATAAGAAAATATCAATTAAATATGTTATGATATTAAAGCAGAATATAAATCAAAAAGGGTTAAGCAATAAAAGTGAGTTTGTTATTAATATATGACAATGAAAGGCAAAATAATTAGTGAAAACAAGAAGTATTAAATTTACATGAACTAAAACACATTGCAACAAAGTACATGAAAGAAACTTAGAATTGCAACTTAGAATTGAGAGAAACAAAATTGTAGCAGAAATCCTCATCCCACCATAAAAATTACACAGATGAAGTAGGAAAAAAAGAAATGATTTGTAAAACTGAAAACTACAATTAAGAAGGTTGAATGTGCAATTTTATGGTGACAATTTAAGGGGACAATACAGAATATGGAAAACTTTCACAGGAAAAAAATGAACCAAAATTTTCAATAAAGGAAAAATACCAAAAATTATATGTACTACATTATATAACCTCACTACAAAAAATGTCAATACTTCATTTTAAATAAACAAAGATAACTAAATACCAGTGAAACAAAGATTCTAACTATCACCTGATCAAAGAAACTTAAAATATAATAGCAAATTATTTTAAATTATGAAAAATGAAGACACTATTCATCAAACCTTTGAGCTTAAAGATATATTTAGAGAAAATATATTGCCTTAAATGCTTTTATTAAGCATCTACTTTTACTTTAAGAAAAGTAAAATTTCAAAAGCAAGAAATACATTCCTAGATATATATTTCTAGATGAAGAAGCAAGCAAACACCTCAAGGAAAAAAATACATGCAGCAGCAAACAAATTGATTTTCTGAAATTTTCCCAAAAGAAAGATTCTGTGAAATGCTAAAGCAGAGCTCTCTTACTTTGAAAACACACACACACACAAATTGAATTCACTAGCAAATTTGGTGAGATAAAAACCCCCAGAAAAATTTTAAAATCAATAAAAGGAGATAGGGATTGTGTTGTTCATTTCAATGGTTATATATTTGCATATTTAAGCAAGATGGATGATTTTATAAAAGTTAGAGAATTTAAAATGATACAATGAGAGACTGAGAATGTGAATAGGCCAGTAGCTAAGGAAAAAATTAAGAAAATTAGAAACTACTTTCCTTGCCACAATGAGTTAGCTGGAAATTTAAAAAATCTTAAATAAAAACTAATTACAACTCACAGAAATTTTTCTTAAGTTAAATATTTCTTAGTTTATTCTAGCAGGCAAAAAATGATCCTGCTTTTAAAAACTGGTAATACTACAAAGGAAATCTCTCTCTAGTCAAAGCCCTTATAAATGTGAAAATATCTATACATACAATATGATTCTATTTTAAAAGAATTGTTTACCATAAACAGGTGTGGTTTATCATTGTAATATGTTCACATTTTAAAAATACAGAGTTATAAATAAAGTAAATAATTTAAATAAATATATGAAATTTGTATGACCTTCTTAACATAAGATTAAAATATTCGGTAAAATATAATGTCCTTCCTGGTAACAATTTAAAAATAGAATTAGGAAAATACTTCTTTGACATGATAAAACCTACCATTCTGTAACAGAAAAATTTTTGAAGCATTTCATTTTAAAACAGCAAAACAAGGATTTTTTTTTCTGTTAAAATTATTTAGCAGTTTTTGGAGAGTCTTGTCATCCTAACAATGCTTCAAAAATGCACTAGAGAATCAATATTATAAAATAGGAAACAGAACCATGAATTTAAATTAAATCTGAAGAAACTAAGAATTCCAACTAAAGGTGTTAAAAATAAGAAGAGAGTTCAGGAAAAGTCCAGATAAAGGCTAATCCACAAACTCTAAAGCACTTCTGTTGAAAATCAGCAAGTAACTGGTAATTGGTTTGAGGCAGTTCCCTTCACAATGCTGAAAAATATACAATCTTCCAGAGTTTCCCTAACTCATGATGTAAAAACAAAACTAGAAAACTCTAAACTTTAAAAGGAGATGCAAAGAAAGATGAGTAATGCCCTACATCAGGTGATCAAATAAAAAAGAATATATTTTCTCACAAGTTAACTTTTAGATTTACTTTCAGTGAAACCTGTAAAAATCTGATAAAAACAGTTCCAAAATTTTGTCTGAAAAATAAATAGGTAGGAGCACCAAATACAATTTTTAAAGATTTTTCCTCATTATAAAATACCAAAAACAAATAAAATAGAATGCACACTCATACAAAGATTTCACAAAACACAGAATAGTGTAAATAAAAAAGTAAAAATTACTATGGCTTTGGTTGAAATACAGAAACAAATTTAAACACAATAGAGAATGAAGAAGTAGATGATCATATATAACAATTTGGTAAATGATAAATATTAACAAAGCAAATGGAAAAGTAATAATTACTTAATAAATGCTCCGGAGATACTTGGAAATCAGAATGAAGAAAAAATTAACTAGACCTAGACTTCAAACCCATTACCATAATGAACAGTTGGTGGATTAAATAGCAAACTAATAATAATAATAGTAATGGCACAAAAACTAGGAGAAAGCAGAGCAGAACTATGCATGAAAATAATTTTTATTTTTTATTATTTAAGCAACAGAAAAAGTAGGTTGATAAAATTAGATTTCTAAAAATTATATAATATAATGAAAAATATTTGAAATAAATGATAGGCAAATGTTTACTATCTAAAATAGATGAAGGATTTATACAAATTCAATAGAACAGAGCCAAATACCAGGGCTCAAGAGACAAATGTTAAAAGCAAAGGGATAGTTTAAACAAAACAAAACACAAATATGAAGCCAACATTTGATGAACCCATAACGATTTCTAAAATTAAAAAAATTCAAATGAAATCAATGTGTTATCATTTCACGCTCATTAAATTAAATTAAAGGAAAGAAAATGACGAAACTCATTGCTGGCCAGGCTTTGGGGAAACAGAGGACTCCTGTTTTGTTGATGGCAATAAAAGTTGGTTCATTTCTACCGGAAGGAAATGACAATGCATATCACAAACCAAAAAAGAAAAAGTTCCACTCAGAAAAATTTGACTCTCAGAATTTATCCTAATGAAATCAATTTTTAAAAAATTTTGCATAAAGATGCTTATAATGTCAGTTTAAAATTTCAAACACTGAAAGCAATTTAACTGTATAAGAAAGGGGAATTGTAACTGTTGAGATCAACTGTCAGAGGGGTTAGTCCAGGTCATGGTGGATTTTGTTTGATAAAAGAATTGTTCTGCTAAAGAAAGTTTGAAAACTACCCCTTTCCAGGAAAAAAAACATTTTAAATGGTGATTGCAGATACATTGAAAAATGTGTAAAAAAACTAATTAAAAATGGGAAAAGAAGAACATAAAATTGTAGGAAAATGTGTAAAACTATGGACAAAGGTGGTTCAAATCCACTATTATGTATATGGACAAAAATCAGAAAAAAAGGCTTATAAATAATCCAATGATTTAATCAAAGAAGGTGAATCTTGTTTTTAAATTGGTTTGCTTATAAGTAAAATTAAACTCTTAGGTTAAAGAAAAGAAAAGGAAAGGAAGAATCCTTAAAGTCCAACTGGTGTAGGAATCACACACTTTCTGGGATCCATTTTTCAAATTGCACCTTAGTGAGACCACCTACTGGAATAACATGCATCACATTCACCCCACTTGCAGGGTGGGCAAGGCAAAAGAAAATGATTTCAGATCTGGGATCTCTGCCACTTTGCTCATTCATTTCCTAGGGATCATTTTCCTTCAGCAAAATTGCTCAAAGAAGCAGTGTGGGTTATTCAAGGATCCCAAAGCCAAATCTCTTGATTTAGGTGAATATCTCTATGATATATTGTTTAAAAAGTCAAACAAACAAACTTATATTTCCATCAAAAACAGCACCATTCTTCTACTCCCTCTCGTATTGATGTTAAGTCTGTGTGTGTGTGTGGTGTGTGTGTGTGTGTGTGTGTGTGTGTGTATGATTTTAGGAACACATAGGGAAGGATAGGGGTCTTTGGGGGCAGTGGTTCTTCCTTGCTCAGCCAAAGGAGTTTTTGAGGACAAGGATTTTGTGAGTTTCATCTCTATATGAAACAGCCTAACCAAGTGCTCCTCCTATATAAACCACTGTTGATGAAAATAACCAAGCAAAAAAAAAAAAAAAAAAACAAAAAACTAAAATAATTAGAAAGGAAAGTAACAAACTAGAAATGATAGACCAGACAGCAATAAAAAATAAAAATACATAAATGAAGTATATGCACTGTTTAAGAAAATTTATCCTAAACCATTTGTTGTCAAAGCCATTTATTATTAAGATGCCGGTCACACTTTTTATTCTTGGGGCATCTACAACATCAACATATGGCATCTCTGTGCATTTTAACTGCTTACTTTCAGAAAGGGCATACAAAGTCCCATCTTACATTCTTTTCAGAAGGGTTGTTTGAATGTAAGCCCTTTAGTAGTCAGTTCTTTTTAAACTTTGCACCTTGACTGGACATTTTCACAACAGAAAAGTCACAAGTCTGACAGAGAGTGGCCACATTTGTGGAAGAGCAGCATGGGCTGTCATGGAGAGCGTCATGGACATGGAAAGAGAAGTCTTTGGCTTGAGTTCCTGCTTTGTCCAGCTTTCCTAAACGTCAGAGACCTCACATCTAAAATGGGGTAATAATCATGACAGTGCATGCACTACCTATTTTACATATTAGTTTTAAGACTCAAAAAATTTTTTTTAACTAGCTAACATATGTAAATGTTAAGGGGCTATACAAACTCAAGTTATTCTTTTATAATACCTGAAGACAGTATTTCTTATACTTTAAAATCTGAGTGCTGCTCAAGAATTGAGCACTTAGTTTAAAAAGTGCCATGCACCAGGCAAGAGGGTGGTCTGCCCCTCCCACCCTGCCTCCCTGTCCCTACTTCCAAGCCTGGCCCACCCACTCATATAAGCTACAAAATTCCTGTCTGGTGCTTCAGCACCCACTGCCCTGCTTCTTGTACTCCCAGCTGGCATCAAACCAGATCCCAACATCCTCACCCCCTGCTTCCCACTGCCCCTTGTTTCCGATGGCATTCTATGCCTTTGGCAACCCCCCAGTCTCCCCTCAAAGCTTGTTTTAGGAGCTCACCACTCCTGCCCATTTCTGGGTTGATTTGCACCTGTGATTTTCTTCTCCCTTATGGCCCCAGACTGCTCCACTTCTTGCCCGCAGAGGTTCATTAAAAATAGATCTTGAGGATTGAATGGGTCTGTACTTGAGGAAGTGGGTGAGTGAAAGTATTTTATGGCAAGGAGAATAGCAAGAGCAAAGACCAAGAGGTGGAAAGTGCTACACATGCTTCTTGGTGTGACTGGAGAAGCCTTGGATGGCTAAGGATGCCAAATGTAACTCCCTGGGCAAGGGGAACCTACAGGCATCTCCACTCCAATAAAGGTGTTAGAGAGCAGATCATAAGTTTAACATGGCAAATTGCTATTGATTTCTTCCATCCTTTTTTAACTTATAAAAGTTATTTTTTTCTTTTCTATATCAATACTATCATTAGTCCAATGTCATTTCCTTCCTTCCTTCCTTTCTCGCTCTCTCTCGCTCGTTTGTTCTTCCTTTTTAGAGACAGGGTCTCACTCTGTTGCCCAGGCTGGAGTACAGTGGTATCATCATAGCTCACTGTAACCTCGAATTCCTGGGCTGAAGCAATCCTTCTGCCTCAGTCTCCCAAGTAGCTAGGACTACAGGCACACACGACCATGCCCAGCTAATTTTTAAATTTTTTTGTTCAGACAAGGTCTTGCTATGTTGCCCAGGCTGGTCGCAAACTCCTGGCCTCAAGGGATTACAGGTATGAAACACCATGCCCAACTCAAAATCATTATATTTTTATGGGGGAATTTATTCTTATCAATTTTGAAGAGACTTTATAAGATGTAACACTCAGTGTTGGTGAGGTTGCAATAAAATCTTCTCCTACTTGCCTGCTTAAAATGTAAATAACAAAACTATCTGTGGTGCAATTAATAGTACATATGCATTAAGAGATTTTTTTTAATCCAAATTCTTTGACCTGGTGATTTTACTTTAAGAAATTTATCCTAAGGATATAATCAAATGCTCAGAAAAGGTTTGTACAAGAGTGTTCACTACACAATTATTTAAAATGGAGAAAATATTGGAAACATTTTACATATCCAGCAATAGTTGATAGATTTAAATAAGTTAAGGCTCACAGAGAAGATTGGATTCTACTGATTATTATAATACACAGTGAGAAAAGCAGGCTACTATACTTCGTGATACTGTGTGTATCTGCATACATATACACATATGACCAGAAGAAAGAAAATGCACAGCATATTAATCTCATATTACCACTACATGGTGTGATAACAGGTGGTTTTAATTTTATTTGACTTTATAAGATTTTCCAAGATTTCTTTAATGAGTATTTGTCACTTTATTGGGAGAGGGGCTTGAAGAAACCTCCTTTTAAATTTTTTAGTGCAGTAAAATACACATAACATAAATTTTGCCAGTTTAACTATTTTTAAGTGTACAATTCAGTGGCGTTAATTACATTCCCAATGTTTTGCAACCATCACCACTATTATTTCTTTCCAAACTTTTTCGTCTTCCTCAAACAGAAACCATGGGCCCATTAAACAACTCCCCATTTCCCTCTCCTCCATAACCTCTAATCTACCTTCTGTCTCTGTGAATTTGCTTATTTCAGATATTTCATGTAAGTGGATTCATGCGACTTTTTTTTCTTTTGTGTCTGGTTTATTTCACTTAGCATGGTGTTTCCTAGGTTCATGCATGTTGTAGCATGTATCAAAATTTCATTCCTTTTTAAGGATAAATAAACATTCCATTGTATGAATATACCATATTTCGTTTATCTATTCATCTGTTGATGGACACAAGTTGTTTCCACCTTTCAGCTATTGTGAATAATGCTGCAATGAGCACTAATGTACAGGTATCTGTTCGAATCACCGCTTTGAATTCTTTTGGGTATATACCTACGAGTGGAGTTGCGGGGTGATAATTCTATGATTAACTTGTTGAGAAAACTGCTGCTTTTTTATAAAAAAAGACATTTTAAATTTCAGTGTGATTTGCATTTCAAGAATATAGTGTAGCAAGGGGCAGTTTGATGTCAATATCTATCTTTTGTAAAATTGAGTGCCTCAAAATGTTCTGTATTTTACACATGCCCACACTAGCTAGAGACTTAGGCTAGCTTTTAGAAAATGTCAATATAAATTTAATTTATCCAAATATCTGTAAGAGCTTTATGTATGTCAAGCATTTCAGGGCTAGAAGCTAAAAGAAACTTTGAGATCAGTAACTCTTTTTGGAATGCTTCAAGTTGCAAAATCACCCCTGAGAAAACCACATCATTTACTTTATTGCAATCCTTTGCCAACACTTAGATCTTTTCCTCACATTTCCACACACTAAATTTTCAGTTCCAGGCAAACTCCAAGTATTTTCATTTAGGAGTTTTTTGTTATTTTTTAAAATCAGAATGTCACTTTAAAAATTTAGCCTGAAATTCAATACTGTTTAGTTTAAAGAAAATTTTCTCAGGTAACTTGTCAGAAAAGCATGATTAATTGCTTATGATTTGAATATTTTAAAAATAATCATGGAATTTAATAAAGTATATTATTTTCTCTTGGGCTTAAGACATCTATAAAGGATCCAATTCAAATATGACATTTAACCTTCCTGAATTTTTTCCACAAAAATCTTTTTCTTCTTAATCTGGCAAAAGAAGTAAATCTGGCCAACAGTTGTCAGGACAGGAGATACCCCTTTTTGTCTGCTTTGAAAACTCTTGTGTACATGGAGAAGGTTCTATAAATAGAAGAATGGGTCGAGTGTGGGTAGAAAAACAAGAATCTCTATAAACATCTGAGTTTCGAACTTTTCTAGTTGTACCACCTACTTGTACAATCTAAAACCACAGGTACCTAGGATATATTCCAGAAAAAAAAATCCAGTGTGTTTTATAGTGGAGCAGACAAATTTTTTAAAAATGGGCTTATATGGAGAGTAGAGACATTGGGTGGAGAAGATAAAAGCAGAAATTTAATAGGCAAAGGATTCATATCTAGAATGTAGAAAGAATTCCTATAAATCAATAAGAAAAATATAAACAATTCAGCTTAAAAATTGACAAAGGGTTGAACTGCTAATACCCAGAAGAGGAAACTGGAATGGCCAATGAGAATCTAAAAATATGCTCAGCTTCACTAGCAATTGGGGAAATGCAAATTAAAACAACCGTGAGAAGGCATTTTATATCCATGATATTGATCAAAACAAAAAGGTCTAATGACATCAGGTATTAGCATGGAAGCAGGGAAATAAGGACTCTCAGCTTCTGGTGGGAGTGTAAATTGGTAAAAACACTTTGAAGAGTAAGTTGGTAAAATCTAGAGTAGTTGAGGATGTGCATCTCCTGTGACCCAGTAATTCCCCTGTCTGGCATACATCCTAGAGAAATGCTTACACATGTGCTTAGGGAAGTAAGTACAAATATCCTCCACAAAATTATCAAGGCTTATGGGAAAAATATAGTTGGGACACACTGCTCAAAGCCTATAGAACTTTGTTACCCAGGCACTAATAAAAACAAAAACATTTTTAAATTTATGACAAAAAGAGAGTTAATCCACTGCTGGAATTAGTCCCTAGCACCCCAGAGGTCCATCCTTTGTAGCCTTTAACTTGAGGCTCCTTCCTTCCTGGGCAGGTAAGTATACGTGAGCAGTTGCCTCTAATAGAGAGCATTTTCGTCAAAATTAAAAATATGGCCCTGAGATAGCCTTCTGTAATGGCGTATTATTTTAATACAGAGAAAAATGCTTCCAATTTCTTAATTTTCCTCATCTGCACTCCCAGGAAAACTTATCAGTCCTCAAAGCCACTAGACCTGTCACTATTTGCTCTGAAGGAAGATATTTCAGTAGATTTTCAGCTCCAGGTCTTTATTCTTTGCTAAGACCTTCTCTTTTAATTACTTTAAAACAGTAACATGTTGGGAAAAATCATGTATGAGCTAACATGACTTCCACGTTCTAACATCCTTCCCATATTTACCAATTGTGTATTAGGTAATTTGTACAAAAAGTGACCCAAGTTGTAATAAGGATGTGCATTACAGCATTGTTTGTTTTAGCAAAGAGTTGGGCAGGAGGACCTTAAATGCCCCTCGCTTGGGAATGGATGAGTCAAATGTGGTATATTCGTATCATGGTATATTATATAATAACTAAGGCAAATAAAGTAGATCTGTATCTTTCAACACAAATAGATCTTGAAAACATAATATTAAGTTTAAAAAGCAAGGTACACAATATGTAAAATTTAAAAAATCATATAAAACAATACTAAGTGGGAGGCTGAGACGGGAGGATCAGTTGAGACTAGGTGTTTGAGTCCAGCCTGGGCAACATATTAAGACCCCCATCTCTAACAAAAACAAAACAAAAACAATACTAAGGATTAAGGATTATATGTAGTAAAAGTATAAAAATATAGATCAGAAAGATGCATATCGATATACTGATCATTGTTTTCTTGGCTGTGGGCAGGAGGGAAAAGAACTTTTGTTTTTAGTAAATTTTATTTCTTTTAAACAACAAGATCTAAAGCAAAAATGAGAAAAACATTTTCATTTGCTAAATCTGGCTCATGGGTAATGTGTCTCTTCAATATTTTTCTCCTTAATTTTCTATGTAAAAATTTTTCCCAATAAAAAAATGGAAATTTATATCAGTTCAGTAGACATTTACAGAATGCCTAGTGTATGCAATCACACTCTTAAGTAACCTTGGTGAAAGAAATGACACAAATTCTGCCTATAAATCATTTTCAGTGAGTGGAGACGGAGGGGTGAGGATAGGGACAAGGAAAAGCTAATTCTGCCTCTGGGGAGCCAGGGCTGCTTTTCCTGAAAGATGGAAGGTTTTGTGGAGTGAATGAGTGAGTAGTGTTAAAAGGGGAGTTTTCTCTTTGAGGTATGACATGTTGTAGAAATAGAAAGTTTTTATTGTTATTATTATTCTTTTCTAATTGAAAACCCAAGAAAGTGAGATGAGGAAACCCAATAATGTCATCATAAATGGCACATATGGCCAGATGTGGTGGCTTATGCCTGTAATCCCACCACTTTGGGAGGCCAAGGTGGGAGGATCACTTGAGGCCAGGAGTTTGAGACTGGCCTGGGCAGCATAGTGAGACCCCATCTCCACAAAAAAATTTTAAAAAATTAGCTGGGCATGCGGGTGAATGCCTGTGGTTTCAGCTACTTGGGAGGCTGAGACAGGAGGATCACTTGAGCCCAGGAGTTTGAGGCCACAGTGAGCTATGATCGCACCACTGCACTCCAGCCTGGATGACAGAGTGAGACCCTGTCTCTAAAAACAAACAAACAAACAAATAAATAAATGGCACAGGGAAGCCTAATTCCACTGATTTCAAATGTTATTTAAATGAGGCAGAATTTGCATTTACCCAATGAAAGAAGTTAACTCCACATTGCTCAATAAATTCATTTTGTAAGATGTATTAAGAAATGGTCATTGTGTGTTTAAGGCAGACTTTTAACACTATAACATTATAAGTTGCATGACCTTGGGAACGTCTGTTATGCTCTCCTTGGACTTCAGTTTCCCCATCTACAAAAGTAGATGTGAAAATAATGACCACTTCTGTTGTTCAAGGAAAGGGAAATGGCGCATCAGGTGCAATGTCTGGTCCAGAGCTGGCACTGAACAAAGTAAGTTATTTTTCTCTCCTTCTATAAGAATGTATTTGTATAGGCGATATCTATGTTACACTTATTACAAATATTCCTTATCCATTCATAAATGTAAATTCTCTTTTTACTGCAATTTTTTACTCTAATAAGAATTCTTTTTATAATTTTGAAAATAATAAAAGCTACAATCTGTTTAAAGGATTCTGCATTACAAATACTTCCCCATTTCTAAGAATTTTCTTATAACAGAAAGGTAGTGAACTTGGGGTTCAAAGAATGTTCACAGAGGGCCTTAGGAGTCCCTGAATCCTAGAAATTGTTTGCAAAATTGTATGTATGAACAGAGACAGATTTTTCCAGGGAGAGCACCCATAACTTTTATTAAATGACTCCCTCTTACCCCCAACTACTGCTGTAACCTTATTTTGTGTGCCTTTTACCATAACCCAGCTTTTATATAGCTTGCCTACCTTTATGTTAATACAAAAAAATTAAGGAGGGGAATGACAGTGGGGTATGGGGATAAAGGAGAATAAATTAGTAAAAAAAAAAAAAAGGAGAGAGATAGAGAGAAACAGAGAATCTTGGTACAAACTAATGAAGAGGAGGATGAAGTGCAACCCTCATACCTGTGGCCCATTGAGAAGTAAGAAGCAAACAGTAGCCCAGTGGCAGCTGGTCCTTGATAAGCAGGCTAGTGGGATGATATTTATAAGTAGATTCCACATATGGACTATTGCTGGATGAATTCACTGGTGGCCCAATTTACCATTTATTTAGCACCTATTATATGACCTGAGCTGAGCTAGGTACTGTGTGATGCAAGGAGAATAAAAAACCCCAGTTCTTTCTGTACCATATCATTGTGAGGGTTAGGCATACACACATGAGACAGGTGAGTAAAATGTAACTATAAGTAAGGATAGTGCTGTATTCAGGGTAACCAACATTTTCTCATTTAATCCTCACCAGAATTCAGTGCAGCTTTAGCCCATTTTCCAGGCAGGGAAACAGACCTTTAGAAGGGTTTGCGACTTGCCCGTGTCACCTCATAGCAGCACCAATCCCCACATTTTAGTTGCTGCTGCTAGTTCTCTCTACAACCCCTGTTAACAAAATCATTCTGAATTCTGAGGCTGCAAAGATTTTTTTCCAGATGCCACACAGTACCTTTCTGTAGCAACTGAAAAGGCAGATCAAGAGCAGCACAACTTTTCCTTCCAGAAAACCATCTTATAAAACCTTATCCTCCTGACTCTTTTTTCTGCTATCTTGGTTATGAACCATGAGGAAATATTTAATGAAAATTTAATGCCTCTATTGCAAATGTCAAAATTTGGAGAGTAAGGAAACATTTCTATCTTTCTGCTCCAACTGCTGCAGATTTGGGGGAAGCCATAGTTCTGACGGGAAATGTTCAGACCATTTTATTTCTCTTCATCCTCATTCCATAAGTTGGTGACTTCATGACAAAGGAAAGCCTCACATGCCCTTCTCTTTTTGGTCCCTTAGGAATGACTTTGGTACCTTTTTTCTCCATTGTACTCTTTGGAGCTTCTTCAGGACTTCCTGCCCATTCCCCCTTCCTGAAGTCGGGAGACTGCTGACTGTCATGGTACTCTGGTCACATCAATACCCACTTTTTCTTTTTATAAGTGGACATGGTCACTTTTCCCATGGGCAGAGGAGGGCAGCTACTGAGGATTTCACAGAGGACAAAGGCCACAGAAATTTCCCCCTAGTCCAGTGGTGAAATTTTAATTTCAAAATGAGGGCCTTGGCTGGTTTGTCTTTAGGGAGGCCTAGGACTCCCCCCGTAGTGTGGCAGGACAAGCCGGTCCTCAGCCTCCGCTGGCCTGAGTCTCCTCCCTCCTCTTCCCTCACTGTCTGGCTCACCACCACCCCCAGCCCACCACATGGTCTCCTCCAGGCTAGCTTGTAACAGGCAGTGGTTTTCAAACCTTAAAAAAGAAAAGTAGTGGAATCATTCTTTCCGTATGAACTATTGAGGCAAAATCCAATCAATCAAACAGCTTGAAGCCAAGCAGAGTTTCGGTGGTGGAACTGGTCATGTCTTTACCTACTTAACTTCTTTTGACTTCCCTCCCAGGCAAGGAGGGGCTCTACAGCACTCCCCACATCCCAGGAACACCAGTGAGGAATCACTGATGAAAGGAAACGAAGCAGTTCCTGGTCACTCTCCCTGTCAAGGTTCTTGATCACAAACAGCAAATTCTAATTCTGGGCCCCTGATCAGTACAGGAATTTATTGGAAGACTACTGGGTAGCTGAGAATTGTAAGGAAGACTGGGAGAGACATGCTGAAAAAAAGGGGAAAGAACCACAGAGGACTATATCAGCTGAGCTCCTTCTGAGAAGGAGGGCATGTATGACCATGCAGTTTATGTGCTGTGCAGTTCCAGGGCACCAGTCACTAGACTTGTGCAGTGTGCAACCTGCACAGCCATCCCTGAAAGTCCTGAGAAGGGCTCTTGGGATCCCCTTCAAAGGGAGGTGGTGTTCAGATCCTGGGCAGCCCAGAACAACAGCGTCCTTCCTGTTTCTCTGTGCCAGGTGCTTTAGTTATTTCAACTCCTTTCATTCTTTCCAGAGCCCATCATAAAAATCACTGGGGACCCTTGTTAAAATGCAGGATTTCTACGCTCTGCTCCCCCACCTTCCACCCCTGGGATTCTGTCTGATAAAAAAGTTCTGGTGGCAGCCTGGGAAGTTCCATTTTACAAGCATCTCAGCCAATTCTGATGTGGGTGGTACAGGAAACACACTTGGTGAAACACTGCCCTGCATGCTGAATTTTATGATTGCCATTTTACAGATGGGAAAAAGTTTCACTCACCCAAAGATCACACAGCTGGCAATCAGCAAAGAGGGATCTGAATCCAGACCCTTTTGGCTTCAATATGTGTGCACTTTTCACTATAATAAGAACATCTCTCTTTGTACTTGTGTCTAAAACTTCAGTTTCCTTCTGTCCCAGATGTCACTTCATATGCTTCTTTAAATTGACTTTATTAAAAATAAAAATTAGATTTATTTTACAAGAAAAAAATAGTTTATTATTTCCATAAATGGAAAAACATCACCTGCTACTTGCTATAAATGGAAGGTAACCATGAATGTGAACTGGCAGCTGCCAGTGAGAGATTCTGGCCATTCTGAAAACAACAAGGCTGAAGCAATGCAGCCTCCAGGCTTGCTTACTTCTCCCTCTGACAAACAAACAAATAAACAAAATTGACATTCATACAGTATACATGAGGTGTTCTTAACCTGAGGCCCAAGTATGGGCTCAGAGGTGGGAATTTTTTTTTTTTTTTTTGTTAGAGACAGGGTCTTGTTCTGTCACCCAGGCTAGAGTGCAGTGGTGCAATCATCACTCACCATACTCCCGTAACCTCGAACTCCTGGGCTGTAGCAATCCTCCTGCCTTGGCCTTCCAAAGTGCTGGGAGGTAGAGCATAACTCCCCACTCCTTAAGCATGAGCTAAGTATAGTGACTTTCTTTCAAAGACAGTATATGTATAGAGAGAGGGAGAGAAAGAGAGAGAGAGAGAGGCAGAGAGTGTAACTTTACAGTGAAGAAACTTGACAAACACTACCTCAAGCCAGGCGATCAATATTACCATCAAGTCATAAGTCACGTTGATAGTGTGTACCCTTGATATGATGTGATGAGAAGGGCACTTTATCTTTAAGGTCTTCCTCCCCAAAACACATTACCTCAGTAATGAGAAAAACATTAGACAAATTCCAGTTGAGGGTCATTCTGCAAAATATCTGTCCAGTGCTCCTCGAAATGTCAAGGTCCTCAAAAACAAGGAAGGTCTGAGAAGCTGTCACAGTCAAGAGGCGTCCAAGGAGACATGGCATCCAAATGTGGGTGGGATCCCAGAACAGAAAAGGGGACATTAGGGAAAAACTGAGAAAATCTGAATAAAGTAGGGATTTAGTTACTAATAATAATGTATTAATATTGGTTCATTAATTGTGACAAATGTACCATGGCAATATAAGATGTTAATAATATGGGAAACTGGGTGTGGTTATATGAGACTCTTTGTACTATGTTTGCAATAATTCCGTAAATCCAAAACTGTTCTAAAATAAAAAGTTTATTTATAAAATGACAAAGGAAAAATTATAAAATAGTTCAAATACACAGAAAAGTACAAAAAATAACTTAACAGACACACATGTACCCACTCTCTAGGTTTGACAGATATTAATATTTTGGATCATTTGCTTCAGGTATATTTTGTCTTTTAAAGAAATAAAATATTTCCAATATAGTTAAAACTACTTTTAACTATATTAAAAACTACTTTTCCCTCTCCCTTCATTCCTAGAGATAATATCTGAAGTTCTTATTTACCACTTCCATGAATGTTTTATACTTTTGATACATACGTATTTATCCACTAACAATATATGCTGTTGTACATATTTGTGTTGATAGTTACATAAATGGTTTCATGTGGTTATTTAACCTTTGAAAATTGCTCTTTCACACAATATTGGCTGTTAAATCTATGTTGATTCACTTCGATCTAGTTCACTCATTTTAACCTCTGTATAGTATTCTACTGGATGAATAAAGCAGTATTATTCATCCTTCCACTGAGGAACAGATTGTTTCTGGTATTTTGCTCTTGAAAACAATGTTCCAATTAACATTCTTATTTGTGTCTCCTAGTGCATATATGTCAAGAGCTTTTAAGGTATCCTCTCTATGAATGGAATTACTGCTTTGTACAGTAAGTACATCTTTACCCTTAGGGATATTGCCAAGTTGCTCTCCAAAGTGAATGTTCTAATTATCTTCTCAGTAGCAGTGAATGAGAATTCAACTCTCCCATTCATCCTTGTGAACAGTTGGTACCGTCCAATTCTTAATTTTGCCAACCAGGTTGCTGAGTATATTTTCATGCTTATTGGACATTCTGGTTTCTTCTGTGAATTGCCTGTTTATAGCTAGTGCTATTTTTGTACTGGTTTACTTATACTTTTTTTTTTTTACTGAATACATATTTAATTTGTTACAAAGGCAACACAAGGTTTTCAGCTATCTTAACCCAGTGATGTACTGGCACAGGCTCACACTATCTTACAAGAGGCGACTATGCACATGTCTTCAGAATTCTGTATCCAGTGATCTTACATTGGTAGTTTAAATTGGCCATGGTGGGAATATTTATACAAGGGAAATTGGCAACCTCTACAAATCAGAGCTTCCCCCACCCTATAGCCTATGTTAAAAATTTACCAGCACACCGCTATCTTAACTTCTACCTTGGCCCCCACCTGTCCCAAGCATCTCCCACAATATGACTGATTTGAAAGCAAGCCTTGATCTCCTAACTTGGCTTTTCAGCCTATTGGAACTGGGACTTGGACTTCTTTCAGGAACTATATCATCAGGGTTTCTATAATATATGATAAGTTCACTATCCTTTTTAAACTTTTAAAAATTTTAATTAATTATTATTTTTTTCTTTTTAGAGACAGGGTCTCACTTTGTCATCCAGGCTGGAGTGCAGTGGCGCAATCATAGCTCACTGCAGCCTTGAACTCCTGGGCTCAAGGGATCCTCCTGCCTCAGCCTCCCAAGTAGCTAGAACTACAGGCACATGCCACCACACTTGGCTAAATTTTTTCTATTTTTTGTAGAGATAGGGTCTTGCTATGTTGCTCAGGCTGGTCTCGAACTCCTGGTCTCAAGCAATCCTCCTGCCTTTGCTTCCCAAAGTGCTGGGATTACAGTCATGAGCCACCACACCCAACCTCACTATCCTTTGAACGAATGCATCTTCTACTTTGAGGCTGATCACTATTCCTTTAAAGCTAAGCCAGGCTCCTTCAGTGACCCATCAAACGCAGTAATCCAAGTGCAGAATTAGAATCTAAGTATCCAGTGATCCTGGAATTGGGAGGGACCTCAAACATCACCCCACATTTTCTCAGTCAATCCAGTACTTCTTTAGACAATTTCCCCAGCAGGTGTTGGTTCAGTCTCTGCAAGGAAGTATCGATAATGGAGGGCTCTCTCCCATACAAAACAGTGCTCCAAGCAGAGACTGCAAAATAATGCTGGTTATTTGTTTCAATTTGAAAAGAAGAAAAATTCTTTAAAAGAACTGAAATCTGTTTTCCTTCCCATTGGTCTAGCTCTGTCCACTGGAGTTGCCTGGATCAAATCTAAGAGTCATTTTTTAGGTATTTAAATCCAGAAATCATATAAGACTTCTCTTAATGTCTATATGTCTTAATCATTCCAAACGGGATGTAGGAACCAGCCCTTTTCTGTGGTTCCTGTGTCAGTGTTCTCTGGTTGATCAATGGTCCTCCAAGGACAAATGTAAACAACTTGATTCTGCAGATGTGGTCTCCATACTGCAGCGCAGCAGATATCTGCATAACTTCAATATCTTCTTATTTTGTAGCCTGTCTATGAGGCCAGAAACAGGGTTTGCTGCTAGTAAGGAGCCTGACACATTGATGTTGCTAAGAAAAAAAAAATTACTGAAGAAATGTACAAATATACTTTACGGAATAAGGTTCCACTAGAGCTTTAATATACCAAACAGAACATTTTTCAGGAACATTCTCAGTGATCAATTGAAGGATCCCTTTTGTAGATTACCTGTGGCCATGGCCCCCTGCCTTGATGATGTTTCTGCTTGTCTTTTCAAACCCACATTCTTAGGAAAATATAGATAGGAATTTAGAACTACTAAAAGAAATTTTCTGCTCTGAAAAACCCTAATGTGTGAAAAATCTGCGTTAATAAGACAAATTAGGGAAGTGTTTATTCCCTGAGCCTGGCTGCTGTTGCCTGTGCATTGATCTATAGACTATTAATTACTTGACAGAGAAGGCAAAGTTAGGAGATGTGCAGCTCCAGTATGAGATATCAAGGTACCCTTGTCAATTAAAAATGAAAAAAAAATCATGGCATTATAGAGCAGAAAGTCTACTTCTACATGATCATTTTGCAGAGGAGAAAACAGAGAGGTGAAGCAACCTGCATAAAGTCACACAGCTTTGCACTGTGGGGCAGGGCAGGGCAGAGGAATAGCTTGTCTCTTCCTGGCATGCTGCTGATACATTTCAGAGCTGGTGGCATTAATCAGAGGGAACAGAAATCTTGATTTAACTCCACTTCTCATGTACATCTATGATGCATTTAGACAATGAAGAAGCACCTTTTGTACTGTCTGCCAGACAGGGATCCTTACTATTGACATGTTTGAAAGTTAATTACATGGAGGGGTAAGACTGCATACCCATCTCAGACACTAACCACTGCAAATGACAAATGAAAAGGATGGAGTTGTTACAGCGCTCCTGGCCAGGTTTATTTTCCCACAAGTTACTATGTAGGGAGTCAAACGTGCCCACCCTCAGGTCGGGGACAGGCTCCTGACAACCTATGAAGGGGTATGATCAGGGCATTGGTGCAGACACAGAACTTCCAGTCTCCATCCTGGATCTATGGAGATCTGTAGGGTGCCTGTCACTCCTGGCCCAGGCCTGGGTTTTCCAGGAACTTCCCTTATTGATATTTCACTGAGAATGGTGCTGGAAGTAGTCACAGGAAGACATTATCCCGGCTGTCTCTGTGCAAATGCTTCATAGCATTTATGCTTTATGAGCAGGCTATTTGTGCAAAACTAAAATAGAAAATCTTCTCAAGTTGAGTATAAACAGATCTCAACGAGACTGGGACTCTTGTTGCTCGTGGCTGTGTGCAGACTGGAATGAACTACAGCATCACTCATATCTTCCCTGTCCCTGGATTGCTCTGTGGAGATCATTTGGTGCCTTCCACAGCTAAAGCCCCTTGCAGGGGACCTTAGGCAGATGTGTTTCTGAAAGTATATTCATCCGTAGAGACAGCAGTGGGCAGGGAAGTTGGAGCTTAGCATCTCTCCTAATTCACATAGTAGCAAAAATGGGAAGCATTGTGCTAACCTTTTTAGAACAGCTGCAAACTTTCTGAATTATAAAGCACTCTTAAGAATTTTAAATTTGGATATGAACTGCACAATGCACAATGAAGTGCACCCATCTTAGGTGTACAGTTTGATGTGTTTTTGATAAATGCATATACCAGCATAGCCAACACCGCAATCAAGATATACAGCATTGCCATCACCTTAGAAAGTTCTTTGTGCCTCTTCCTAGTCATCTGAACCCCTGCCCCCTTTCCCCATCCATCAAGAGCAACCATGATTCCAATTTCTATTTCATAGATCGATTTTGCCTGTTCTTGAACTTCACATAAATGGACTAATACAGTATGTACTCTTTTGGCTTCTGCTTTGGAGACTCATCCACATTTTTGCATGGATTAGTAGTGCATTCCTTTTTTATTGCTAAGCAGTATTGCGTTGAATGGATATATCATGATTTGTTTATCTGTTCTCCTTTTGATGTACATTTGGGTTGTTTCCAGTTTTTTGCTATTATGAATAAAGGAGCTAGCAACATTTCCATATAGGTATTTTTGTGAACATATTTTCATTTCTTTTGGATACATAGCTAGGGGTAGAATTGCTGGTCATAAGTTAGGTGTATATTTAACCTTATAGGAAACTACCAAACTGTTTACATAATGCACTTGTAATGAACCTAAATTACCTAGGGAGTGAATTCTTTTACATTTTTTATGATTTTTGTCTTAAAATGCATCAATATGATAAGGGTATACATTCTTCTGAAATGTATCCTCAAAGATAAGACCTTTATTAACTATATCATTTTAGTGGCTCTTTAATGCTTCTGAATTGTTTATACAAACAGCTTGAAATCCAAAAGACTCATACCGGAAAAATGGAATGATCACTTTCATGGATCTCTCCCATATTTTTCTTTATTATCTTCTTTAATATTTTATACATACAAATATATATGTTAGTTATAAAGGACAATTATAAAATGAAAATTTGTAAATCCACCACTAAATCCAAAAATGAACACATTTTCAAGAACATTGCATGTGCCCATGGGCTTCTCCCTACCTGCTCCAAGGGAATTAATATTCTTCATTAATTCTCTTGCTCAAACAAAGGCAAAACTAGACAAAAATATTTTATCATGTATTTAAAGCAGCCCGCTGCTTTAAAAAATTTGCCATAATTTTTTAGTTTTTCTTACTTTTAAGAGCTTTATCAAAATGGTGTCATGCTGTGTGTAGTTTTTTGAAACTTGTATATTTTTACTCAATATTGTGTTTCAAAGATCTACCCATGTTGTGTGTGGTTGTAGTTTATTCACTTTTGCTGCTGAATAACACTCCTTTCTGGGACTATATCACAACATATTGTGTTACTTGTAATATTTGTCAATTGTTATTTGCGCTGTTTCTTATATTTTCACTTGATATATATATAACATTTGGGGGGCGTCTGGTACATTTACAAGAATAATTTGAGATAAAATTGTTATGAAGTAAACAGAGTTTTTTAAAAAAATGGAAACAAGCAACCAGTTTCTGCTCTAAAAGAGGGAGAAGCTATAAGATAGCTGGGGAAAAATGATGAAAAACAAAAAGTATGATGCATTGTCAATTAATTTGTGTCTACATGATTTTATTTCCAAGGTTGAAAAAATAAGTTTGACTTGGGTATGTAGAATATAATCATTGAAGAAAATAAAAATCACCTCCTTGATATGATCAAGTTAGAGCCCAAAGGCAACTTAAATTTTTATTCTTTTTTTCTAAATACTAAGCTATATAATAATGCACATCTAGCTTCTCTGTCTAAAATAACTTGTTATTGATTTCCTACCACTTCAGGAAATCACAAACATTTTTAAAAATCACAAATGAAAAATCATTTTAGTAAAAAAACTAAAATTTTAGTAAAAAAACCAAAACCAAACAAACCCTATACCCCCTACAAATGACTGTATGCATATCTCTTTATTCTATATACCTCCTTATATTCTTGGGGACAAATAAATGGGCATTTTTATTACTAATACTAAAAATATATTTGGTAGAATTTAACGATTTTATATTAGCGTTAGCCTTCTAAAAATCAGCTCTAAACTTCTGTCTTACAAGTATGCATTTTAAAATTCTGAACACCAAATATAATGAAAAGATATTTGATATTCCTTTGCATTTAACTCCAGAGTGGATCTGCAGACCTCAAGATCAACCTCAGGCAGGAAACTTTCTGAAGAAACATTTAAAAATTAGTAGACTGAATTTTAATTACTCACATGTAATTCCTAATTTTTGAATGCTACATGCTAAATTTAAGATTCTAATATATTTCTTTCATTATTAATACCCAGGAACATCTAAAACGGAAACATTTTATTTAAAAATTAAGCTGAATTTCACTTAAACAAAAGCAATCTTATATGAATAACTCTTAAGTAAAAAAAAGGTTATTTTCCTTCTATAGAACTGACTCACTGAATTGACCTAGAAATTTCCAAGGGATAAAATGATCTAGGAAATAACTTCAGAAAAAAAGGGCTAAGTTTCCGTTATGAGAGCTTTTGACCTGTTTTCAGCTCTTAATTTAAAAAACAATATTTACGAACGATGGATGCATACTGTAACGCAAAAATCTTTTACAATAAGAGAGTAATAAAAGAAACCTACCTTTCCTCTACATCAGGTTCCCTCTTACCAGACAGCCTGATTGTTTATGAGACAAACACTTCTACTAGATCTAGACATTCACAACTCTCTTATTAGCCATCTTTTAAAATTTTTATTATTGATATCAATTAGCCTGAGTCATGAAACCGGACCACTTTAAGGGCGACACGTGGTCCAATCACTATTTTTAAAAGTCCACGTATTTCAAACTCTTCTCTCCTGCCATTGCTGGGCTGTTTCGCTCTTTGAGGACCTGGTCTCCGCAGCATTTATTCGTTAGATGGCAATCTTAGGGAAAGCCACCGAGGAGACTTAGGGTTGGTGCTGGTTTCTAGACACTCACGTAGCGAACGAAGCAAGAGGGACGTGCCCGGGAGGACCCGAGACAGGTGCGGGTGGGTTTCCGCAGTGGCCGCCGCTCGCGAGTGCGTGCGCAGTGTTCCCGGGTCGGGACCGGAGCCAGAAGACAGAGCCCACCCCGGCCCCGGCCCCCCACCCCCTCCTCCGGGGTCCGTCGGACACGCCCCCCAGCTTCGGGGCCCCACAGCCCAATACCCTGCACTCGCCCGGGCCGCTCCCTGCAGCCGCCCACGTGGTGGAGCCCTGAGCAGCTCAAGGCCGCGGGGAGCGCTCGGAGCGGACCGCGGGTCGGGGAGGCCCGGCCAGCGCTACCCAGCCGAGTCGGCCCCAGCCCGGGCCCCCACATTTCCTTCCCCGGAGGGAGGGAGGGAGGGAGGCGATACTCCGCCGGCCAGCCCTCCCCGGTGCCCGCCGCGCCCTCTGGCGGCCGCCGCGCGGACGCGCCCTGGGCACGCGGGGCCGCCTATCTGGGCCCCCCTTCCCGGGCTCGGGGCCCGCGACCGGCGGCGGGCCGTCTGCCCTCGCGCCCCTAGCCCGAGCCGCGCCGGCCGCGCCCTTCCCCTTCAGCTCCCTGCGAGCCCCGAAACTTCGGGCTCCGCGATCGCGACGCCGCGGGCGCCCCAGCCTTGCGTGAAAGTGCCCAGCGTAGTAGCCTGGGGGGTCCCCTTTTTCCCAGGTGTGCCCCTCCCGCCACGTTCGGGCTTTATAGCATGCTGCGAAAAAATGCCGCATGCACGCACTTATTTATTTATTTTGCAACAGCTGCAAGAAACAATGAAGCTTTTCAAGAACCAGGGAAACGCGCTTCTCAGCCACGCTGTTGTTGTTTTCAATGAACCTCTCCCAGCTCCGCACTCTCCGCCCACCCCGCCCCCTCCCCTGCCTCCCCCTCCCCGGCTTGCCTCCGAAGCTCAGCCCGGACCGGCGCCCGGGGCATTGTTTTTGGAGTCCTGCGGGAGGGGAGGGCGCGTGCGGGATGGCCTGCGCAGTGCGGGTGGGGGCGGGAGCGGGTGGGCGAGCGCGCGCGTGTATCTGTGTGTGCGCGCGTGTGCCGGCGCGGGCGGGAGGTGGGGGCGGCGCCTAGCAGTCCTGCGCCCCACGCCCCGGCTCCGCTCCGCACGTCTACGGGATCCCGGGCTCCGGCTCTTGGCGCGCGCCGGCCTGGGCCGGGCCCTCGGCGCGCCGCGGCTGCGGCTGTGGCCGCTCGAGTGTGCGAGCGGGCGCGTGTGCACGGTCCCGGGAGCGCGCGCGCGAGCCCCCAGTGTGTGGCAGTGGCGGCGGCGGCGGCGGCGAGGCGAGGCTGAGGCTCTTGTTTACCAGCATTAACTCCGCTGAGCGGAAAAAAAAAAAATAAGAAAAAATAAAAAGGGAAAAAACCCGAGGAGGAGCGAGCGCACCAGGCGAACTCGAGAGGCGAGCGAGCGAGAGGGACGCCGCCAGCAAGCCTCCCCTCGGCGCGCCCGCGGTCGGCGCACGCAGACCCTCCGCCCCGCTCCCCGGACGCCCCCGCGCCCTCCACGCCCCTCCCGCGCTAGGGGAGCTCCACGGCGCGCCTCGCGCCTCGGCTTTGACCTTCAGCGAGCCGGAGCCCCCGCGCGCAGAGCCGGCGGCGGCGGGCGGGGGCCGGGCGGGGGCCGGCGCGGGGCGGGCGGCGGCGGCGGCGCGGAGCCGGGGCAGCGCGGCGGGAGTGCTGAGCGCGGCTCGGCCGGCCCGCCGCTTTGTGTGTGTCCTGGATTTGGGAAGGAGCTCGCGGCGGCGGCGGCGGCGCTGAGGGAGGAGGCGGCGGCGAGCGGAGCCCGGAGGAGGAGGAGGAGGGGGAGACGCTCATTCATTTTTACTCCGCATTTCTGCCCCCGGCCGGCCTCGCCTGCGACCCGGACTTGTGGCAATCTTGCGAACTGCGTCGCGCCCTCCCGCCGAGGAGGCTCGGGCGTCTGGCAGCCTTTCTCACTGTCAGGGGTCGGGTTTGTTTTTTCTCGGCGAGACGAATTTGGGCTTTGCCCCCTTTCTTTGCAGTTTTCCCCCCTTCCTGCCTCTCTGGGTTTGAAAATGGAGGCCGACGACGCCGACAGCCCGCCCCGGCGCGCCTCGGGTTCCCGACTCCGCCGAGCCCTGGGCCGCGGCTGCCGGCGCTGAGGGGCCGCCCCGCGCCGCCGCCCGCCCCGTCCGCGCAGCCCGGCGGGCCCCCGGGCCGGCGCCGCCTTCGGAGTATTGTTTCCTTCGCCCTTGTTTTTGGAGGGGGAGCGAGGACTGAGTTTGAGACTTTTTTCCTTTCCTTTCCTTTTTTTTTTTTTTTTTTTTGAGAAAGGGGAATTTCGTCCCAAATAAAAGGAATGAAGTCTGGCTCCGGAGGAGGGTCCCCGACCTCGCTGTGGGGGCTCCTGTTTTTCTCCGCTGCGCTCTCGCTCTGGCCAACGAGTGGAGAAAGTGAGTATGTGCTCGCCGCCCGCGGCCACTGCGGGAACTTTTCCTCCGAGGGGCTGCGCCCTGTTTGCGAAACCCGAGTTGCCACCGTCGCAGCTGTCGGGCCCCCGGGCTCGGGAGCGGCGGGGCGGGGCGCGGGGAGGCTCTGCGGGAAGGCTGGAGCGGACCCGGCCCGGGTTCGTTTGTTTGGAGCCCCGCAGGCCCTGGCTCAGCGCATCCCCGCGCGGGAAGGGCCTCAGGGGCTTTCTCTTTCGTCGTCCTGGTAGCCCTGTCCCGTGGCCTGGTGGGTGGACAGCGCTTACTCTCGAGCGGCCCCGGGGCCCAGCCAGGCGCGGGGACTCCGTAGAGAAGTTGGTGTCGGGGCAGGCCTCGCCACCCCTCACCTCCCGGGGCGCGCCGGCCGCTCCGCACACTGCGCCGACCCCCGCGCGGCGCGCAGACAGCGGTGACAGCACCCTTGGCCGCGCCGCACCCTCGCTGCTGGGGCAGACCCGGTGGTGGGGAGCGGGGAGCCGCTGGGCCCGCGGGGCGCAAGTTGCTCTCGAGGGGGAGGTGCCCAGCGAAGAGGCCCCGTAGCCCCAGGACACGTTTCCAAACATTCCGGCGCTGTCTCGCGGGGCCCAACGTGCTTTGCCCCTCGGGCTTCTTGGGTTCCTGGCCTTTCCCGTCACTTTGGCCGGCTCCGCCGTGGGTTGTTTGCCCCCAGCGGCTCGGGGGTGGGGGAAAGCGTTCCCGGGACTGCTCTTCGGGAAGTGCGAGGCCGAGGGCCTTTATCAGCCTGACTCTTGTGGGGAGCGCAACTTGGCCCCCAGTTCTGAGGGTTCTCGGACCGTCTCCCGGTTTCCTACCCTGCCCGAGAACGCGTCTCCTCCTGGAGGAGATGGAGGATGTTAGCGTAGCGGCCGAGTGTGCGTTAGTGGGTGTGTGGTCGGAGCCGACGTGCATTTCCACACACGTGCTCGCAACGCGGGGTGTAGCTGCCGCTACACGGCCGCGCGGGGACATCTAGACGCCTGGCCCTGGCGGGAGGTGTCGTGCGCTGTCGTTTTAGGAGCGCCAGGATCTGCGGCGGCAGGGGGGAGGGTGTTTTGTTTTGCGATCGAGGAGCCCTGGCCTTGGTTTTGTTGTGGCCAGAGTTGTGTTGCCGTCCCCTCCTGCCGCCCCACACTTCCTTTGTACATAGTTAATAAGCAGTATCGCCCCACACTCGCTATCGTTTGCAATCTGATAGCTTTTGTTTTGGTGGTGTCGAGTAGGGGTGCGTAGGGGTAGGTAGAGAAGAGCGAGGACGTAGGGAGTGAGAACTCCCCGCGATGTGTGGAGGCAGGAGAAGGGGGAGGTTTTATTCTTCTCAGAAAACTAAAGTGTGGCTTACTGGTACATTCGAGATGGTAGGGTAATTTGAACACGATCAAAAGTTTAAATGTAGTCGCTGAACTGGGGCTGGGAACGGTGAGGGCGTGTTGGTGAGTAATGGTTGGCGAGTGTATGCAGGTGGTGCCAGTTAACTTTGAAAATCACGACTGAGCCTACTAGAGTGAGGGGGAGAAATAGGCAGCGGGGGCTGTTTGGCCCCATCACAAGGGCAATTCAGAAAGGCTGTTTCTATAAACAAATCCTTAAACGTCTTGTAAGAAATTAGACCGAGGTGGAATAGAGCAGGTCTTCCAGAATTAGCCTGTTTACTGCATGGAGTCAGAAGCAGGCTGGGGCCGGACCTTCCACAAATCTGGGCTCTCCTGCTCTTTGTTTTCTAAACTTCCAGCACACTTGATTGGGTGAAAGTCTTACGGCTCCCTAGCGTTTAGATGGTGTTTGGGGGACAAAGGAGGGTTTCTATTCTTTAAGTGCTAAATATAGTTACGAAGAAACCGGGGAAATAATCCATTTTATTATGGCGTGTAATTGAACTGTATCATTTCTCCAGTTTTATTATTTAATGGTAGTGAGTTCTGAAATTCAAAATAGCAGTGATGGCCTTGCTTTCCCCAAGCAGGAGTTGGGCATTTTAAAATAGGATGTCTTGTTGTTTGGAGCGTTCTTCAGGAAGAATGTTCTTTGTAAAAGGCAGCTCTTTTCTTGAGAACACAGACAGGAGGGGAAGAGAGGTATTTTAATGTATGTTTTTAATCCATGATGCCAAAGCTTTCCCCCAGAACCTTTTAAAATGGTTAGTTCCTTAAAACCTGATGGGTGGCCAGAAGGCACCCCAAATCCTGATTATGGTTTGCTGAAGTCTTGACTCTGTACCTGCCCCTCCCTCCATCTCTGATAATTTTGAGGATTAAATGATATGCATATGAACATGTGTTCAGTTTTTAGTCCTAAAGGTACTACACCCCTTAGCTCTGATAGAAATAAGCTACCCAGTCCTATCGGAGACAGGCATTCTTTCAGCCGTTGTCTAGTGTAGGAATAAAGATTGGAGTGTTGTGGTCCAGTTGCAGGTATTTTGCTGGCACATGTAGGGATTAGTGTTTCCTCTTTGAGTGTGATGGCAGTAGGATGAGTGTTTTATCTTTAACTTAGGAAATTTAGAAGTTTTGGAAGCGGATACAGTCATATGGACATGTTTGTTTGGTATCACTATAATGTGAACAGAGCATCTAAGTAAGGGAGGTTTGGAAGTTGTGAGTGATAGCCAAATAATCTAACGGCTGTTTTCCTTTTTTAAAATCAACATGCACTTTAAACTTATTGTAGCCATCTCCCTAAAAGGATTCAATCATCTTTCTGCCCCAGGCACAGTTAATGTCCTGTTGTCAGAGAAATGTAGGTATGTGAAATGTTGGTTTTTAAAGAAGTTAGTGTTTTATTACCAGAAGGAGAACCCAGAATAAGAACTTTTGAGAGAACCTAAATAGCAAATTATAGTTTAGACTGTCTAGAGGGAAATAGCAAGTAAATGGTATTTTGTGGAGGGGTGGGGTGTCAGGATTTGAGTTTAAAAGGTCATATGTCTGATTTGTCGAGGATTAGAAAAGTCCAAGTCTAAGATATAAGCTAACGTTGGATAGATGAACCTTAAAAACATTACAGAAAGTGAAAGAAGTCATTCACAAAAGACCACCTATTGTATGATTCCGTTTATATGAAATGTCTGGAATAAGTAAATCCATAGAGACAGAAGGTAAATTAGTGGCTGTCAGGGGCTGGGGGAGGATGGAGTAGGGAGTGACTGCTAATGGGTGCAGGGTTTCTTTTTGGGGTGATGAAAATGTACTAAAATTAGTTTGTGTTAATGGTTGCACAACTCTGAATATACTGTCTGAATATACTAAAAACCATTAAATTGTACATTTTAAATTGATGACTTTTCTGGTATGTGAATTATATATCAATAAACCTGTTCTTTATTATTTTTTTTAAAGAAATATGCCAAGGTTGAAGAAAAATCACTGTGCTACCTTGAATGTAAAAATTGTATTAAAATTATTAAGTAAGTTTGTCCTGCAGGCTGCTATCTCTCTTCCCCACCCCTCAACTTGTGTTTTAGGATCTATGAATTACAGCAATACAACAGACTGATAATGGAGGCTGTAGCAGCAAGAATTCAGTGCCGTAGGAGAAATGGACAAGCAGGGAAAAAAAGAATCTTGGTTATGCATAGCTCCAGTTAAGGATTGAAGGGTTTGATTAAAAACCACAAATGCTAGTGAAAGTCAGATTTTTGACAATAAAATCTTCAACTGAATCTGAAATGATGTCAAGTTTTTCATGATAGAGTTTAAGAGCTAAGTCTGGATGGCTGTTTGTAGTTCCGGTTTTATTATGCATGTTTTCTAACAAAGAAATAACGTGTAATTTTAAGATGGTAAAGAATTTCCACTGTCTTTTTTGATATGCCATATTGACCGCAAATGGTAGTAAAGACTGAGGATGAACTGTTCATTTTAGTGTAGCGTTGTTGTTTTTTCTTTGTTGCTTATTTTATTTCTTAAACAGCTCCAGAGTCTGAACAGAAGAAATCTTTGTAGGAGGCAGTAGTTGTTTCAAGCATTCAGTGATTTTTATAAAAAATTAAAGTTTCTTACAGAAGATTTTAAAATATGGCAAAGGCATTTTTGTTTTTAAACTGTGTGCCTTTATCCAAATTTACCTTAGTCTTTCAATAGGAAAAGACCTAGAGAGTAATTGTTGTTTACATTTGGTTTTGGTCTTTGTCTAAGTCTTAGTTTACTAATAAAAATGTTTCCTGCCCTTCCTATTGTTGCAGGATCAGGGCAGTAATGAAAATCAACTGTATCATTTTCACTTGTTACCTTAGAGTTTTGCCAAGGGAAGCCCTCAAGGGATGGTGGTTTCCTTTTTAATCTGGTTTCATTTGTTTTGTAAGAATTGTGCTCTAAGAAGCAACTGAATCCAGCCAGCATGTATTGGGCACCTACTGTATGAAAGTGGAGCTTGTGCGAGGCAATATGTGAGCATACAAAAAAAAGAGGATCTTGCTTTTGTCCTTGGTGCACTTTATAAACTCTTGCATGAAATGAAGTTACTTGAAAATTCAGATTTTTTTTTTGCAGACTCAGCATAGGAGGCACAGTTTTCAAAAAGACAGTGGGCAGCATGTTAAAGGCCCTTTAAAATTATTTCTGTAGACTTACGACATGAGGTAAACTAGTGTTGTTGATCTTCTGGAAAGCCTTTGCTGCACCACTTTTGCCTCATTAATACTTTCCCTCGTATTGGAATAGCATCATACAGGTGGTGTTCGCTGGTCTTGGCCAGCACCTCTGCCTTCTATATAACATTGATTATCATAATTATGATTAAAAATGTGCAGTGTTGTAGTTGCTTTTTTCCAAAAGTTGGGAGTCACAGCTGTGTACCTGCATGTTGTGTGGCATGCTTTCAGTTGTAAGAAAGATGGGGCTTATTTCAGAAGTTTCCTGGATTTACATATTGCTTAGTTTGTTTTCTGGAAATCATTAGGAAACATTCATGATGTCGGGGCATTTTATAATTTAAAAATAACTTGATGTTTTTCAAAGCATGAGTGGGTAAGAACAAGATTGAGGAGACAAATCCTGGAAGTGTGTATGTGTGTTTTTATGGTAAAGTGTACAAGACATGTTTCTCTCTGGGTTGTGAGGTTGTGATTTTCTTCGATTTGTTTTCAAAACTCATCTGAAAATCAACCTTAGTTCGTAGAAGAGGTATTTGTGCCCGCGGGCAAACTTGCTTTGAATTGCTTTTCTTAGCCAACTTATGACAGGTGCTATCTGAATCCAAGAGATGAACTCTTTTCGATTGTACTAAATATATAATAGTTGCACACATGCTAGGGATATAGTTTCTTCATTTCTCTCTCTGAGATGTTCCGAAGGAAAATTTTGAACACTTTAAAGACAACACAGTGCATAATGAATGGTGTACTCTGAGCCCTCCTGGAAAATGGTGTTTGGCATCAGATTAGCAAGAGGAAGTTTTCCAATTATTTATAAAGATGTGATGTGGCTTAAACTAAGTGGGCGTGGGGTGGGGGCAGCAGTCCTAGTGTTTGTGGACAGTAAGACCTGTTGACATTTGGGGAGCATAACTGATTTCCAATATTTGGAAAGATTAAAACTTCAAAATATGTACACACTCCCTCATCCCCTCTCCCACAAGGATCTGTAAAAGAATTGATTTGTTCTGACCCGGAGGCACATATATTTGGTATATAAAATGGCTAGTGGACAATAGATCTTTAAAAACAAGTTAGGGTGTTATCTCAATAGATGCATACTCTCTGAGCATGATGTTTTCTTTTGTTAAACTGCTTTGGTTTTTGACTCAGAATATTAACAATACCTTTGATTTTGAGACTTCTGGACTTTTGAAGACTAAGTCATTTTCCATTTTTAAATGGTCAGTTTTACTCATGTTTTAAAGTCCCAGATATCATTTTTGAAGATTTCCCTCCTTTTTTCACTTATGCCAGTTTCACTTATGTCTTAAGTTGATTAATTTCAAAATCTTAAGGTTGGTATTTCTTCACTTGAATTGAGAAATATTTTTTCCCTCCCTCCTTTCTTCCTTAATAAATACATGTTGAGTACTTACTGGGCTCAGTTCTTTAGGCTTACAAATTCTTTCTGATACTATAAGATATCTTACCCTAAATTTTTAAAGGTATGAATCAAACCATAGAAATTACTGATATGTTTGTTTTAAAAACTAAAGAAACAAACTAGTAAGCAAGTTTTAAATTTTTCTTTCTTTTTTCTGCCCTGGACTACAAGAATTTTTAAACTTATAGGTTGCTATTCAGATTTTACTGGAACAAACAAAGTAGTTTCTTTTATTGTGAGGGATGAACACCTATGATTGCAATAACTTTTACAGTGTATTTTTGCTGGTATTTATGACTGGGAAAAGTAAGTAGGGATGCAGGGATTGCCTTTTTCTTATATTTATGTTCAACTTGGTTAATGATGGTGATGGCTTAGTTTATAAGTCATTGGGAGATATGTCCATGGAGCTCACTGACTTTGTCCCGCCTGTGATAGCTGGTGATCTTGAAGCCTGCACTTTCTTACTTGGAATAGCTGAGTGGCTGGCTAGCGACCTAAGGAAAGTATGCTCACACGTATGAATGGGGCCATCACATACTGCAGAGATAGCTATGCCTACTTTAAATTGCTCACCTTGTAATAGCCTGGAAGACATCTTTTTTTTTAAAAAATCATTTATCTTTTAAAGACTTTAGAAAGTAGTCTGTTACTAGTCCAGAAAGTTCGGGGGGGGGGCAGGTTTGTAACTGTTATCTCCTCACTCTTAGCCCCCTTAATACAGGCCTCTACTTCAGTAAGAGTTACATAATAAGAATGCCATTTGTTCAGAATTGTGTATCTCCACCCATCCACTCAAATTCTGAGAGTCTGAAATACATTGTTGTTGCTGTTTTGTATACTTTCTTTTGACCATTTTATTTTTAACATGACACTAGCTTTCTTTAAACTGGCTTTGGAATTTTTTTGTCAGTTTAAAAAGCATACTGCTTTTTAAATTATTCTTGGGAGAAGAAATATATTTTGACAGTCTTAATGCATAAATATTTTATAGAGCAGAATTTTAAAAATTTCCTGATATATTCTGAATGCTTACTTTCAGCTTGTCCTCTTCTATAGAATATAGTCAGTGGTTTGTCTCTAAAAAATTGATTATAGGGAATATCAATAATGATATTGACAAAGTAAATGAGACATACAAATTTGAGTCAGGCAAATTTTAGTTAATAGAACTTTAAGGAACAGAAGTCTGATGATAATTAGGGAGGGATGAGTTTATGTATAACAGTTTTTCAGTTTTTCCCAAATTTGAAGTATCTTAATGACCTTTGATAACTTCCTGGAAAAAGTAGGCAGCTTGGAGAAAAATTCCAGATAAAAGCCCATGATCCAATTGATTGCATCAGCTTGCAAAGTCTTCTAAGCCATTAGCTATTAATTATATTTAGATTGTAAAATCCTCACTTGTGCCCATATTTATCCATGTGGTCTTATATTTATTCTTCCTGCTTAATTTCCCTGGGTCTCATTGTAGTGGGATAATACACAAGCTCACAGACTCAGGACTTAGAAGAGAAGTACAGGTTACCACAACAACAAATGAATGCAGAGACCAGCAGCAGAGGAAGATCTGCTGTTCAGCTTCCCTTATTTCTGTTGTCTGATTTCTGTAGATAATGAGTTCACGGCATATGTTAGGTCACAACATGGTATAGTTTAATTATAGGAAATTCTTTTGTTATAGAAGCCTTTCTTGGTCAGGTGATGTATTTGGGTTTTCTTTCCAACATGCACCTCAATAAGATTTTCAACAACAAAGGCTGGCTCAGGATGGAATTTCTAGCTAAATTTCAGTTCTGTAGCCCGTCCTTTTCTGGGGAGACTGGTTAATTGAATGTTTCCTTTCAACTTCACTGAGTCACTTGAAATCGCTCAGATTTGCCCCCGTTTCTGGCTCCACCCTGGTCCAGTCCAGACCTGTATCGACTCTTGAGTACATGCTGAGTTGGTCTCTGAACCAACTCGGACTCCTGTACCATACTTTTGGTTTGATGGACTTGCCAGCCCCAAATTCTCAGAATGTGCCTCTTGTGGTCTGAGAATCAAGTCCAAGGCTCCTCATATTGGGTAGTAATAGGTCCTTAATCAGACTTTGCTGTAGGGATCCAGTGTTAATTCCCAGTACTCCCCAACACCTGTGCTTCAGATGGAAAGTCAGTCATGTTATTCCTATTGCCAGGTTTTTGCTCTTGCTGTTTCCATGGCCTAGAGTGTTTTTCCTTCTCACTGCTCTGTGACTCACCTTCCCACCACCCCCCATACTGAATAGCAGAAAGTGCCACTCACTTAAGAGCACAGGAAGGTCACCTTAGCTATAGTTTCTCCTTAGCTGCCCATTAGTTCTTTGGTCTTGAACAAGTTGTTTAACTTTTCTGAGTCTCAACAGAAATGTGGAGACTTAAAAATATTTGGGAAAGATGTTTCTTCTTTTCTCATTAAACAACAAAATAACATTTCCTGATATGTTTAGAAAACTAAAGTCAGAAAATTTTGAGGCCAGGTGTGATGATTCACATTTGTAATCCCAGCATTTTGAGTGGGAGGCTGAGGTGGGAGAATCACTTGAGGCCAGGAATTTGAGACCAGCTTGGGCAACATAGCAAGACCCCATATCTTTAAAAAAAAAAAAATTAGTCTGTAGTCCCAGTTACTTGACTGAGGCAGGAGGATCACTTGAGCATAGGAATCTGAGGTTACAGTGAGCTATGATCAGGTCACTGCACTCCAGCCTGGGTGCTAGAACAAGACCCTGTCTCTAAAAGAAAACAACAACAACAGCAAAAAATTTTGGGGGGTAAATTAGTTTTTTCCTTCTTAAATCTCTTAAATTTCAGGTAGAAACTTTATATCTGTAAAATAGGGACAAGACTGTAACTTTCCAAAGGCAGGATATTAAGTTAATTCCTTTCCCCCAAATACCTTTCTATGGTTTTAATAGATCTGAGAGGCCATCCTTTAATTTCTAGCTCAGATTCCTTCTCCTTCGTGAAGCTTTTTGTGATTTTCCTAACTTCTATAGATCTGACTTCCCCATTACTCCTTTTGAATTCACATCCACTGCCTTGCTGGGTGATAATTATTTTTGTCTTGTTCCTTGGCTGTTGTCATTTTATGAGGACAGTGGAGCATAAGTGGCTGGTTTGACTCTCAGCTCCTCAACAGCTAAGATCTTAGGCAAATTATTTAATCTTCTTTTGCCTCAGTTTGCTCATCTGTGAAATTATAATTTTAATACAACCTACTTCATATATTTATTCATAAAAATTAAATGACTTTGTAAACATGTCAAGTATGTTGAACAGAACCTGGCACATATGAAGCCCTCAAGTGTTACTGCTCTTATGGATGTGACGTTCTTTGGATATTGCCAGAAATATAGGACACACTTGATGTTTGACTGCCCTTGTCATTTAAATATGGTATAGAGCCTGGCACATAGATGCTTAATAAATGATCTACAATACTTTATTTTGCTAAGGGGTTAACATGATGGCATTTTGCTTATTAAACATAGTTGTGTGATATTACCTTTTTTTCAGTAGCCTTCCCCACCCCCCACAGTTCACCTTCCATTTCAGAAATCTGTTCATTGTGCTGTGCTTTCTCCTTTAAGCTTTTCATTTGTTAATTTCTGCTCTCACCTGAGAGGTGTCCAGTGTGCACTTTGCCCATCTCGCCAGTGCTTAGGCGCCATCTAGTGGCCAGAAAGGAAATTCAGCCTATTCAGTGACTGTATTAACAGTGCCTGGAGGATGAAGATAGTGATCCCTTCCCACTTTCTGGCTGGGTTCCTAGGAAATGATTGCAAGAAAATGTGGATACTGCAGGCCTCTGTAGAAACCACTGGGCCATGGTTTTGGATTAAGGTTGCTCTACTGTGGCAGTGTGAGCTATTGTGAGAGAATTGGGGTTTTCCTAAATGATGTAAACGAGCACACTGCAACTCTTTGACAGAGTTGTTATACCTAGAGTGGTTTTTTTTTTTCAATTAGGGTTTTAGGATATTTTTACAGGACTTTCATAAATGAGAAGTTCTAAAATATTTCTTTTAAGATTAGAAGTTTTTTGTTTTGTTTTTGTTTTTCTTTTTGAGACAGTCTTGCTATGTTGCCTGGACTAGAGTGCAGTGGCCTGATCACAAGTCACTGCAGCCTCAAACTCCTGGGCTCAAGTGATTCTCCTGCCTTAGCCTCCTGAGTAGCTGGGACTACAGTCCCACACCATCGTGCCTGGCTAATTTTTTAAAAATTTTTTTGTAGAGATGAGTTCTCACTATTGCCCAGGCTGACCTTGGACTCTTGGGCATAAACATTCCTCCTGCTTCAGCCTTCCAAAGTGCTAGGATTACAGGTGTGAGCCACCATGCCTGGCCATAAGATTAGAGATTTTGAAAAAACACTACTGATTCATTTTGAAAAATACAGCAAGATTTACCTTCCTTTGCTCTATTTAAATAGGTAGTAACACTTTAATTATCGTTCTTATATGTGTCCCCTTGGGCTATTCTGTGTAGTTAAGATACTCACCAGCCAGAAATACTAATAGAGAATAATAACAAATACTTTCATTACTGGTGTTAGGCCCCACAGTTGGCTGCATTTTGTTAGATAATTTTCTGTGTTTGGTTTCATATTTCATTGATATTTTCAAAAGTACTTTCTCATTTCCTTGGTGAGACTACACCTGATATATAGGTGCTTATTCTTTTATATGTCAGAAGCTTTAGACCCATTTCCCTGTGATTGTCTTTTAATATTTTTAATTTGGAAATCGTTTGTTTGGCTGCCTGAGAGACAACTTTAGCCTGCCTTCCTTTCAGGCATCCTGAACAACTTCTCAGGCTGTTTCTGAAGCAGGCTGTACTTACTTTTCTCTCTCTGTCTTGGCAGGTGGAAGCTCCTCTGCTGGGAATAACAATATTACCAATTTGCCTCTGGCAAACTCCTTTAAGAATTAGCTACACTTGCACTCTCTGGTGGCCCTGATTCTGCCTGCAGGATGGTTGCTCTGACTTCATGCTCCTATGGTACTCTCTCAAACCTCTGTTAGGGAATCTCCCCCCTCCCCGCCCCGCCTGTATTGTTTCCCCCCACTGTTGAGGAAGGGGAAGGATACCTTGGTCATCTTTGAATTCCCCAGGACATGGCCTAGTGCCTTGCACATAGGGAGGAGCTCAAGAAATGGAAGACTTCCTAAAAGGATACTCCCCCCTTTCACTTTGAAGCACTCTTTATGTACAACAGATTTCTTTTCATCTAATTATTGTAGCTCTGCCAGCAAAACATTTTATTAATATCATAACAGTTACTGCTACATGGAACTTGAAAGCAATAAAATTATCTTTAAAATCATTGTTTCATTAGGTTTTTTGTACATTGAGGTGAATAAAAAAAATTAGAACTCCTGAAAAGGTCATTTCTGAGTCTGGCCTTGTGTCAAGATCACCTCATCCCTATGGAGACTTTGTTCCATAAATTCCCTATAGATAAGATTTAATGAATAATTCATTGGCACCAATTTGTGTTTGTAGTGTGCTTTAAACCTGCGGTCCCCAACCCCCAGGACACTACTGACCTGTTAGGAAGACCTGTTACAGGAGGTGAGCGGTGGGCTACAGTTGCATTAGAGTCTCGTAGGAGCTCAAACCCTACTGTAAATTGCGCATGGGAGGGATCTAGATTGTGCACGCTTTATGAGAACCTAATGCCTGATGATCTGAGGTGGAGCTGAGGTGGTGATGCTAGCACTGGGAAGTGGCTGCAGATACAGATTATCATTAGCAGAGAGGTTTGACTGCACAATACATGTAATGCACTTGAATCATCCGGAAACCATCCTCCTTTCCTTCCCCCTCCATCCGTGGAAAAATTGTCTTCCATGAAACCAGTCCTTAGTGCCAAAAAGGTTGGGGACTGTTGCTTTAAACCACCGTGGAGCTGAGCGCCTGATTGAAGGTAGGCATCTTCAGGCTGGACTTGCTATGTGGTGGTCTCCAGACTGGCCTGATGTAGAGGGCTAGAGGGGAGCTCCAGGGAGCCAGCTGGATGCCTCCACAGCTGCTGACTTCTGAATGACAGGGTGGGCCTAGGTCATTTCTCAGTCCTTTCTAGCCTTCAGATCCCAAGACACTAGGCAGAGAGAGATGAAGTTCTTAGGAAGGTTTGGCTGGAACCAGCAGAATCACTGAACAGAAGTTTGTTTCTGTTTCTTGCATTGTTTTCTTGGTGAGGCCAGTAAACTTTTGCCTTGAATCCTGGCATGACCAGGTCTTTTTTAAAATTTTTTTAAAGAGCTAGGATCTTGCTCTGTTGCCCAGGCTGGAGTATAGTGGTGTGATCACAGCTCACTGTAACCTGAAACTCCTGGGCTCAGGTGATCCTCCCAAGTAGCTAGGAGTACAGGTGCGTGCCACTGTGCCTGGCTAATTTTTTAATTTTTATTTTTAAACTTTTGTAAAGACAGGATCTTTCTATGTTGCCCAGGCTGGTCTTGAACTCCTAGCCTCAAGCAATTCTCCTGCCTCAGCCTTCCAAAGTGCTGGGATTACAGGCATGAGCCACTGTGCCAGGCTGGTAGCCAAGTCTTAAAGGTCTCTCATCACTTAAGTACCCCCATACTCTGCTGTTTTGGTTACTGGTCAAGGCCTTTGACAGTCTCATGGTGGGGCTCTTGGAGAAGGTGAAGTTTGGTCCTGCCTTTCTCTCTCTTTTTTTTTTTTTTTTTTGAGGAAGGATCTTGCTCTGTTGCCCAGGCTAGAATGAGTGAGGTGGTATCACCATAGCTCACTGCAACCTCAAACTCCTGGGCTCAAGCGATCCTCCTGCCTCAGCCTCCTGAGTAGCTGAGACTACAGGTATGCACCACCACGCCTGGCTAATTTTTCTATTTTTTGTCGAGATGGGGTCTTGCTGTGTCTCTTAGGCTCCTGCTCCTACCTCTTGACAGAAGAAAGTTTACTTTTCCAGGATGGTGTAAAGAGGACTCCTGAACTTAATTAACACCTAAGAAATTATCACTGAAGTCTTGGTACTCCTGAGGAGACTTGTGAGGTGGGATATTTCTCTCAGAATATGTAAACATAATTATTTGAACCTGGTATGTTAATTTCAAGTGCAGCTTATAAAAAAGCATCCTGTAAAATTACCATGTGAATGTTGAACTGGGTGGATGTAAACTTACCTGGAATTGAGTGTCACTGGCCTTTGCTCTTCCCTTTGTGGTTTGCATATGCACAACTCTTCCTTTGAAGCCAGGTCCCCTCAGTTCACTGTCTCCCTCTCTTTGATGCAGGGAGGGGTGTTGGTAAGGGAGCTCCAGGCCTCAGGGTCTGAATCTGTAATTTGGAATAATACTGCTCTAGCAGGGATGGCATGAGAATTAGCAATAATGTATTTAAGATGCCCCAGCAGTACGGGCAAGCAGAAAGCATCCAACAAACGGATGCTTTCATCTTTCTCCTCCCCACATGCCACGGTGGCCCTGGTGGGCTGTCTTTGGGTCTTCAGTCCTCCTTTCTTCCACCAGCACTGAGGCTTTGCCACCCCTCAAGGAGGATCTTCTTTTCCATGTCTACAGTGAAGGTTTGAACCCATGAAGTCTGAGTTACAGATCAGCCTTTGGAACCACTAATCAGCTTGCCTCTCTGTGCCCGAAGAGAAGTTGTCTTTAAGTAAACTAGGCTGGCTCTGGTTTAAGGTCATGTCCCCACCTGAGGAAGGGAGTAGGAGGTGAGTGGTGGGGAGAGTACAAACCCTGTTTTCGGTGTCAAGACTTGAGGGCCTCTAGTGGCCTCTGTTCCATGGAGAGCATATTAAAAAATGTGCAATTTTTTTCTCCCCCTCGTCAAGGTGCTTACTGTCTAGTTGGGAAAACTCAAATACTGGTGACTAGTAACAGGCAACGTTTGTTCAGTGCAAAATTACGGGATGCCGACTAAAGGTTTGGAGAAGTGTGTGGGCTGCAGGAGGTGTGGTCGTTGAGCTGCCGAATAGCTTGAACAGCTTTAGGGAGGATGTCTGACGTTAGTGCGCCCCAAGTATTTGCCTCTCACAGTCCAGGGGGATAGTACATAGTACCCCAGGAGGGGGAGGGACGTGTGTGGTGTGGGTGGCAGTGTGCACAGATGGAGTGGAGGGTAGATTTCAGAACCAAGTACATTGGGGGAAGGAACTTGACTGATAGGTAGAGAATGGGGAGCTTTGAAACCTTTGGAGCATCGCAGTGGACCCGCTGAGAAGGGAGTTCTAGGAAGGCTGCTCTGGCCTCTCGATGGGGTCAGGATTGGGGGACGGAAATAGGCAACCCAGTGGGAACCAGTGACTGTAGATGAGGGAGGCGATGAAGATGGGGGTGGGGGTGGGGATGCATCATCTCTAGACCTGAGACTAGGGAAACAGGAACTGATGGGACATGTTGGCCCAGCTAAGGAGGGTGACTGGTGAGGCTGAGGGGATGACCGGTGAGGCTGAGGCTGTGGCTGTCTGTGAGGGGCTTGGTTGCTGGAGGAGCTGGTGACACAGGCCTGGGTGGGCTGTCTCGGGGGCTCCCAGTGGATGGGGAGGCAGGATCTGTGTGACCCCGGGCCGGCTATAGGACTGGGGCAGCAGCACAGAGTGGGCTCTTGAGGAGGCAGCTGGCACCTTCATGGCACGGAATGGGGAGAACCAGGGAGCAAACCTCCGGTGAGGCAGTTCACGTAGCAAAGTCCTTTGGAAACTGCAGTGTTCAACGCTTTCCAATTGTTTTTAGAAATGGACTAGGGAAAGTAGAGGAACTCTTACGCTTGTTAGGGGAATCATGGGTACCTGGTAAAGTTAAGGACCAGGGCTAAAACCCGTGGGAGTAACAGTTCCTCCAAATTTACTCCTCTCCTCTAAAAATAAAAGTGAAAGCTTTTCAGGTGAGTGCTGTTGCTGTTCATTTGCTGGGGCACTGCTTTCTAACTTTCAAAGGGAATCCAGCAAGAGATGGGCCCTTGTTTCCTTCTGGGCTGGGCAGGTGCACGGCCCTGGGCTTCCTGAGGGTGGGGCGGGGAGGCAGCCCCTGCCCCACTGCTGTGCTGGCTGACCTGGCAGGGTCTTTCCAGTCCTCACCGTACAAATAGAGAGGAATGATTTGTTTAAAAAGGAATGCCAACTTTGCATCCAGGTCTAGGCTTTGCTACTGGTGCTTTTTAACTTGTATTGATTTTGTAGTTCTTGATGAGAAGCAGTTGTCCATCCTCAGTCCAGGATTAGTGCTACTAGCTGGGTGCTGCCTGTTCTGCAACTGTAACTGTTTGTTTTCACTTGACAAATACCATTAAAAAACACAGTAATGCAAGAGGCTTCCTGGGTGGGTGATATCATTTGGCCTGTAGGCTTTTGTATTACTTTCCTGCTATCAGGATAGAGAATTCTGAATTTTAAGTGATTTTTCACCTGTTAGAGCAAGCAGAGCTGAAGCACAGTCTGTGCTTTCCCCAGTTGGAAAGTAGGCCTTCTGCCTTGTCCCATACACCTTTTTCCCCAGTCTTGTTTGGTGGCCCTGATTCCACCCTTTTGAGATTAGAATTAGATCCCAGAGCCAGAGACTTAGAAGTCTACTGGCGGGTTGTGTCCAGGGCACATTATTTACCCTCTCTCCTCTGCTTTCCTAATCTGTAAATTGGAAGATTATGATGGTACCCACCTCAGAGGATTGTTACAAGTACTTTATGAGCAAATACATATGAATTTCTTAGAACCCAGTGCCTATCACAAACACTAGGGTTAGCTGTTGTTAGGGATGGAGGAGATACACATTGGAAGTTGTATACGTCCTTAAAAGAAAAAAAAAATAGTACCCTCCTGGGTGTGTATTGATTCCGCTGTTCTGCTCTTAGCTGCATTTACTATTTTTTGACTGGTGAGTTAAGACTCTAGTTTCATTTTATAGAGAGAGTTTCCCTAGTGCTCTGTTGTGGCTAGAAGCACACCTCCCTCCTCATATTGCTCCTGCCTCTGGGGAAGGGGGTGAAGCATCCTCCTCTAGGAGATGGATTATTTGGGTTCCAAGTGCCCTTTTAAGAAGGCTGGTGTGTCATGGATCATTCACATGTTGGTGTGCACTCTGTATGCCCCTTGACCCTTCGCTCTCTTCCTTTGTCAAGGAGAGGCAAGTAACTTGGCGTCGTGTGGCCTTCCGGGGAAGACCTAGGTCAGGAGCATGAGGAATGTGGGTGGGACTTAGTTTGCAGCCAAAATTTAGGGCACAGGATTCATGAAAAAAGCATGAATCTACGTGTCTAGAAACTATTTAGAATATTTGAGATTGAGAGTGGGGAAGATTGAGCACTTGTGGCCCTTGTGTGGCGGTTGAGGGCTGCTTGCGGGGATGAGAGTCCCCAGAGGCTGCCAGAGCAGGAGAAGGCTTCCGCTGGGGTGGGAAGCCAGCCGCAGTTATGTTGCCTGGTTAGTAAATGTTTTGTGGGAGAGCGTCCTCCAGGACAGTGAGAAGGAGCTGCCCTCTTGCTCTGCTCCTTGGGCTGTGCAGGGTCTCTGCTTCCCAGGACCGGAATTCAGGCTTAGTCCCGCTTAGGCAGCTTGTTAGTTGGGCTTGAGTGGTCTTGCTAGGGGGCCATCATTTACTTGGTGTTTCCAAGGGAAATGTGTTTTGAGCCCAGGCCACTGTAACAATTTAACAATTAGTAGTAAGTCACGATACTGTTGACTTTTTGTGATAAAAGGTCTCTTAGGAGAAGGAGTTAATTCCTTTGGTTTGAAAAACTTACTCCTTGAGGCCAATAAGAACACGAACAGATGCTGAAAGTCACTAGTCATTGGTGAAATGCAAGTCAGACCCACAGTTGATACCACTTCACACTCATTAGTGTGGCTATTATCAAAAAACCCCAGATGATAACAAGCATAGGCCAGGATGTGGAGAGATTGGAACCTGTGTGCATTGCTGGTGGGCACGTAAATGGTGTAGCCATAGCAGAAAACAGTGTGGTGGCTCCTCAAAAAATTAAATGTAGAGTTGCCACATCATCCACCAATTCCACTCCTGGGTATGTGCCTAAAAGAAGCGAAAGTAGGACTTGAACAGATATTTGTACACCCATGTTCAGGGTAGCCAATAATGATTCAGAATAGCTGAAAGGTGGAAGTAACCCAAGTGACCATTGATGGATGAATGAACAAGATGTGGTATATCCATATAATGAAATATTCAGTCTTAAAAAGGAAGGAGATTCTTACCACATGCTACAGTGTGGATGAACCTTGAAGATGTACGCTAAGTGGAATAAGTTGGTCATAAAAGGACAAATCCTGTATGATTCCACTTATGAGGTCCCTAGAGTAGTCAGATTCATAGAGAAGAAAGTAGAATGGCGGGTGCCAGGGACTGGGGGGAAGGGGGATGGGGAGTTAGTGTTTAATGGGTACAGAGTTTCAGTTTGGGAAGATGGAAAGTTCTGGAGATGGATGGTGGTGATGGTTGCACAATAATGTGGATGTACTTAATGCTACAGAACTGTATACAAAAAATGGTTAAGATGGTAAATTTTATGTTGTGTATATTTTACTGCAATTAATAAAAAATCTCATTTCTTGACTGTTTCAACTGTGAGCATGTACCATGTGGAACAGTGGGGGCAACAAATTCAAGAAGACCAATCTCTGCCCATGGAGGTCACACCTGAGGGTCAAGTGCCTTTTGAGGGTATCATAGGTGCCATGGGATCACAACAGGGGTGTTGTGAGGTCAGGGGAAGCCTCTAAAAAACTCAGCTTTGAGCTAAGTCAAAAGGGATGGGTCTGTTTTCCATAACAAGAGACAGTATTGCAGATAATGTTTTCCTTTCAAGGAAAGTAAGTCAGAAGTCAAACTCTCATGCCATAGTAGTCACAAATGAAATTTATTGCTAATCAGCCATGTGATGTGTAATTGCTTTTTCATTTTCTTATTTTTCCAGAAGAGAGATTTGTTTAGATATTTGGTTTCCTCACTGATTATACTGGAAGTTTTTCATTTGTTTTGACAGCTCAATTTTTTATTGCAAACGGACTCCCTCATTACACAGGGAGCCCTCAAAGAAAGGGACTGACCTCTGCAGGCAAGAATCTGAGCATCTTAAAAGGAGAAAAGGGCCAGAACCTTCTTTACAGATGAGGAAACGGAATCTCCAAGGGATGTGCTATTTGAGGTCACAGGACACGTGCTGCATGTCCAAGGCCAGGTCTGCCTGTCCACCTTTCCAGCAGATCTCTCTGGGGCCGGTTCTTTGTAGTCAGTTGTCATTCTGTTGTTTAACCAGGCACCTGTGCTCAGGCCTAGACCCACTGGATTCCAAATAAGACGGTGAGGTAGCTGAACCTGTCTGGCTGTGAGAAGAGCTTTCTCCACCCCACGCAGAGGAGCAGCTCTTCTTGGACTGGGACCTATGGGAGGAAGCCTGCTGCTGATTCATGTCTGGTAGTTGGACTGGCATTTTCCCTGTACCTTGGAAACAAACTCGAGTGACCACACTTGTCTTTCCCCAGTCCTGCCATGACTGTTCTGCTTATTTATTTGTGTGGTTGTTTTACCTGGCCATCAGGCAGGAGGTATTGTCACAGAACAAGAGGGAGATGCGCCTCTTCCCTGGGTTGGCGATGTGCTCTTACAGGCCTGTATGGATGTCTTAGCCAACTCAGACTGCCATGAGAAATTACCATAGACTGGGTGCCTTAAACAACAGACGTTTGTTTCTCACAGTTCTGGAGGCTGGAAGTCTAAGATCAAGGTGTCAACTGATTTGGTTTCTGGTGAGGGCCTGTTTCTTGGCTTACAGATGGCAGATGTCTCCTCACTGTATCCTCATAGGGCCGAGAAAGCAAGGGCTCTGGTCTCTTCTTCTTTATATATGGGCTCTGATCCCATCATGGGGCTCTGCCCTCATGACCTCATCTAAACCTAATTACTTCCCTAAGGCCTCACCTTCACGAGCCATCCCATTGGGGGTTGGGGCTTCAGTATATAGGTTTGGTGGGGGGACACAGTTGTGCAGTGCATAACAGTGGAGTCATGCACTATAGTTAAAGATTCTCAAGACCAGGACTCTGTAAGTTCCTGGCCATGTCTGAGGGTTACAGTTTCGTTTTTAAAACGTAAGCGAAATCTAGTACCTAAAAGTACATGTTATCAGGATGTCATGAAGTATATTTGCCTTCTTAACCAAATGCTTGAAATGTGTAGTTTGTCTTCTGAGCACCCCATTGCTTTTCTTGAAGTGAATGCAGTTTGAGAAGAACTCAATTATTGAGAAATTCCACATGACCCCATTTCCCCCATTTTAGGACAGATAAGTTGCTTATTTTGAACTCTGCAGGAGCTACATAGAGGGAAGTTATATTTTCCAGGAGAGGTTAACTTTCACTCTTTAGAAAACTGAGTTCCATGGAAGTACATTCCTCCTCTCTGCCCACCTTAGTGAGCACGCACCTATCAGATGTGTGGAATTCATTTAAAAGAAGCTCATCTCGACCCTTCCCAAGGTGTGTTTTGTAAAGCTGACACCAGCATCGGTGAGTTGGAAGGGGTTGCAACAGAAGACAGACCTGCATTTCAGCCCACTTCTGAGCACTTAGCAATACTGCTTCCTCTCCCAGCAAATCCAGAAGGCTGGGAGGTGATTGTTAATTGCTTATAAGCATTAACTGTTTACCAGTCATACTTGCTATTTTAAATCTGACCCTGCTATTATGTTGTTTTGTTTCTGTTCACAGCTGAGCTTTAAGCTGGGTAGAATTTCATGGTGAGTCACTCCCATGATGGTAAAATCAGTATCGATCAAGCCTTCCTGTTAATCCTGTGAACAGTTCAGAGACAGATGAGACAGGCTTAAGGTTTCTGCCAGCTTGGATCCCTGCATGTGCGGGTTGGGCTTCCTGAGGACCCCGTTAACCCCTTATAGCTGCTGAAACCTGCAAAGGGTATTTGACATGCATCTTGGAACCTCTGCTGCTTAAAAACACAGTGTGTTTAAGGGAAGGGGACACAAACCCATGTGAGGTTTTCTCCTCCCCCTTTTGTTTCCTGAACTCCACCCTAACTGCCTGTTTGAATGCATGCTAGTTATTTTTGCAGAATTAGTGACCCTTTTCTTGCCAACCTGGGCTTTGAATTGAAGGCTGGTATGCTACCTTTTGCTTGGCTTTGTTGGAAAGTTGCCCTGAGGGTCATATGTGCTGGCTGCTGTGAATTTTTATAGACTGATGGACAGAGAAAAGTTGAGATTTAGATATCTGGGCAGAGCATGACAGGGTAAGGACACTGAGTGGGAACATTGGAACCCTCTGCTTCTGGGCTTGGGAATTAGCCACTGACTCCTATTAGGACATTGGGTGAAACATTCATACCCGCTGTCCCTCAGCCCTCTGGGCAGCCTTGTCAGGTGGGAATGGAAACTGAGCAGCGTCTGCCTTTTGGTGCGTAGCCAGCTCAGTAGCGTCCTAGCTTTGACTGCTGAGTCTGACTCCAAAAGTTGACTGCCTGGTGAGGAAACCACACAAGGCTCGGAGGGGTGTTCTGGCTCTTGGCAGATGCCAGGCCTGCCCAGGACGCTGATAAGAGCATGGCCAGAGAATGCCACTTGGATTTTGTCACAGTGGGCAGCAGAGCAGGGTGATTGGTGTTGCTTTTACTGAAGAACAGAGGAGGCAGAGGAGGCAGATCAGGGTGCGAGGGATGCTGAGCTGAGCTGGGTAGAGAGAATTTGGTTTTGTAGGAGTTGGAGAGAGAGACAGATTGGAGTGTGTGGATGTTTGGGACCTGCGGGAGGTACAAAAAGTGCATACAGTGCAGCCCCTGTCTTAGAAAGGGGCTTGTCGTTGAGAAGATAAGGTGTGCACAGCCGAAAGGGTAGGACCAGACACTTTTACAAATGAGAATAGAATGAGCATCGTGGAAAGGGCCCTGGAAATTGAGGAAGAGATTATTTTGCCCATAGGGATCCTGGAGGCCTCATGAAGGAGATGCTTGGAGGATCAGAAGGATTTTACTAGGCTTGGGGGTGGTCTTGAGGTTGAGTCTTTAAAAATGTGGGATGGGTATACATGAGTGGATTAATAAAATGTGGTATATGTATACCATGGAGTATTACTCAGCAATAAAAAACAATGGTGAATTAACACATCTGGTATTATCCTGGTTGGAGCTAGAGCCCATTCTTCGATGTGAAGTGTCACAAGAATGGAAAAACAAGCACCACTGCTACTCACCATCAAATTGGTACTAACTGAGCAACACTTACATCACACATGGCAATAATATTCATCAGGGGGCGGGCAGATGGGAGGGGGTGGAGGGGATGGGAAAACTCTCACTGAATGGATGCAGGGAGCACAGTCTGGGGGATGACCACGATTGTAGCTCTGACAAGGGCAGTGCATGGGCAATATATATAGCTGAAGTGTTGTACCCCCATAATATTCTGAAATTAAAAAAAAGTAAATAAAAATGGGATGGGGCTCAAAGCAAGTCTGGAGGGGAAGGTTTGTGTAGGTAGTAGTGGGGGATGAGGATAGGGGCAAATTGGGGATGGTTTTGGGGGTCCTGAGGCCAGGCTAAAGGATGTGGTTGGTTCTTGAGAGAGCAAAAAGTCTGTTAGAGACTGGTTGTTTTAGTTGTACTAAGTTAAAGCAACATACTGTAGGCTACTGGGTCTTTGCGAATTAACCCCAAGCCTTTTTGGGAAGGTGGTAGTGAATGTCTAGTGGAAGACATGGGGGAGAAGGCTGGTCCCAGGGGTCTTGGGTGGCACCTCCTTCACATATCTGAGTGGTCATCACTGAGCTTTTGCACATTTGGATTGTATTTGACCGCATTTGATTATGGCAGATTCACTTAGTAGGACACCAGGAAAAGGCCTCCCAAATTATTACAACTGATACAAGTAAGTAGAAAGGACTTTATTTCCTTTTTTTTTCCTTTGCTTTCCTCCTTAGATCAACATACTTTTTTTTGTTTGTTTTTTGAGACAGAGTCTTGTCTGTTGTCCCAGCTGGAGTGAAGTGGCATCGTCAGTCATCTTGGCTCACTGCAATCTCAATGTCCTGGACTCAGGGGATCCTCCTGCTTCAACCTCCCGAGTAGCTGGGACTACAGGCGTGTGCCACCACACCTGGCTAATTTTTCTTTTCTTTTTTTTTTTTTTGGTAGAGACAGGGTCTTGCTCTTGCTCAGGCTAGTCTCGAACTCCTGACCTCAAGGGATCCTCTTGTCTCAGCTTCCCAGAGTGCTAGGATTACAGGCATGAGCCACTGCACCGACCAACATACATTTTTAAATCTGTCATCTAACATGACCTGCTGATAGGAGTGGTATGTTTGATTTCTGTAGAAAATAATTGGGAATATTTTACAAGCTCCAGTAGCTTCCTGGTGTAGGGACCCTTAGGACTTTGGAATAGGAAAAAATGTCCTATTGAGTTGTTATTACTTTTTGGAAGGATAACAGTGCCTTTTTTTCCCTTGATGGGCATGGTAGACTCTCCCATGTGCGGGCAGTTGTTGGGTTTCTCGAGTTGATACAAATGCAGTCTTTGCATTTGAGCCCTGCTCTGTTGCTAGGGCTCCATTTGAAGCAGGTGAGCTAAAATAAGAGCAGCGACTCCCTCCAAATCTGCAGGTCTGAAAGCATTCGTGCAGTTTTGTTGCATGGGTCTTTGCATTTCACTCAGTAGTAGCAAAAATCTATCAGGTGTGGTCTTTCCTGAAAACAAACGTTACCATGGTTTTTAATTAACGAATGGTAGGGTGTTTGGAGATATGAAATATTTAGGTCCTTGAGTCCATTCCAGGTTCAACACTGGGGAGGAATGAGGAAGCCTAAGCTGGGGCAGGCTCTGTCTAGAAACCATGAGCTCTCACCCCCTTCTCCTTCGCAGCATTGTAAACAAAACCCCATTTGTAAGGAGCAAGTTCCAGCTGAGTTTTTAATTATGGGGGCAAGGTTTGTGTGCTGGTGGGGCATGAAGCCAGAGGCTGGCTGGGGGCTTACTTACTGGTTAGTTTACCCTGGCCCTTCTCCGTCAAGTCTCCGCTCTTTTAAGATTCAGAAAATAATGCAAAATGCCTCAGATTTCTGAAATTCCTGGCCTCAGAGACTTGACTACATAAAAGAGCCAGGATTTCAGGCTGGCCATTTCAGGATCAGCCATTTCCCACTTCCTGATTCATAGCTTCCAGGATTTGTAATGCCTGTAAGACTTTTTTCCTCTCTCGTTTAAAAGCAGCCATTGAAAGAAAAAATAAATAGCAAAATCCCTCTCCCAGAAGTTCTACTTCCTGTTGTTGTACTATTGAGCTCTGAAAAATAGCTTTTCAAGTTTATCCTCTTGTTTGGGCTATTTCAAAGGAATTCTTGAGATCTTTTTGTTTGGACAGGCTGTATGAAGGCGATAAGTTAAAAGAAGTTCAGCTTAATCAGCACAGAAGTGCAGAGGCTATATTTTAAGTTCTTTCTGAGCTTTATGGTGTATATATATGAATGTAATCCAAGCAATAGTGAGTTGCTTAGCCAGTGCACATAGACATTTTGCACAATGCCAATTATTTCCCTCATAATGTTTAATGTTTATTTTTAAAAGACATATTTGGGCACAAATTACATTTTGTGACTGTAAAAGAATTGGGGATATTTACGATTACTTCAATAAGGGAGAAAGATCCAAAGTAATCAAGAAAATGATGGAATAGCAGGCTTCATATTTTCCCACCAGCATTTTCATTTAAATAAAAGTGTAGCTCAGCAAAAGTACCTAAAGTTCAAATGTTGCCATGCTACATGTTTTATTTCTCCTATTTGAGAATACTGATCTCATTTGTGATAAAAGTCATAACATTTTGAGAAATACAAAAACCCTTTCAGCTTTATGGGATGATGATGTCTTGGCCACTTATGATTTGGATTAACTAATTTTGGTCCCAGAATCATTTCATCTGTGGTGAATGCATGCCCCGCCCCCCCCCCCCCCATACGGGTGGCTAAAGAGTTGGAGCAGGATATCTGATGATACTTTGTCAGGGAATTTGTGAGGATTAACACAAATATTTCTAGGTGGGAGTCCTAATGTTCAGTTTCCATTGTGTAGCTCAGTAAGTCTTTGAAGACACTGGCCTGCATTGTCAGCTAGGAGCATCTTGAAGTACTGTTGCTTTCCTTCTCTGGAGTTATTGTGGGGTCCTTGTGGAGCATACATGGCTTTACATTATATAGTTAATTGATATGCTGGTATACCAATTACGTTGTTTGCGTCATTACACTATCTGGTTAATTGATACACTGGTAGAACAGCCGTCTTCTGGAACACTCTTGTTTACACACGGCTCCTCTCAGAGGCAGATTAGAATATGTACAGTAAATAGGAGATGATTTTCTTGCTCTGTTTTGTCTTTTCTCAATTGCCTGTCTGGTGGGAGAATAACAGCTCTTTTAACTGTAGTCTTTTGGGGGCTCTCTCAGCAATAGAAATTGGAAAAAAAATACTCAAATCTCTGGGTGGTGACTTTTTAGCTTTTTAGTTTAGTTTTTTTTTTTTTTTAAAGCAGAAACGCCTTTAACTCTTAGTAATCTTACAGATCATCTTTGAAAACACCTGTGTTTGTAGTGAATGAGCCAGTGACCATTGGATTCCCCCATTCTGGATACATGCTCTGCAATCATACCCCTGGCCTTGTCAACTTTGGCAGACAGAAATATTTTCAATTTCTGCTGATGATACAGAGTTCTTGGAAACTAGGTGCTCTGAATTAGCATAAGGGCAACTGTTTTTTTAAAGGCCAGTTGTTCATTCTGCGAAATAGTTGTGCAAATACCTGATAAGCACCTCCTTCTGTGTCAGGCTCTGTGTTTTGTATTTTGCATGTTTGAGGCCAGCATCTTTTTCTTTCTGGGAATTTAGTGAGCTCCTTTTTCTCCTCATCCAGGGAACTTTCCATTGTGGTTGTAATTTCTCTAAAAAATGTTTGGAAAACATGTACAGCCATGTTTCTCCTGTCTAGTGAAGGCTATCTTGAGGGCTTAGACAAGTTTAATCAGCAGAGTGAATTAGTGATGGCTCTGAGTAGCTAAAATGTTAATGTTATCTATAGGTTCTAGAAAATCTGTATGTTCAAAGGTAGTAATTAGGCCAGGTGTGGTGCTCATGCCTGTAATCCCAGCACTTTGGGAGGCCAAGGCAGAAGGATCCCTTGAGCCCAGAAGTTCAATACCAGCCTAAGCCACATGGTGAGACCCCCATCTCAAAAAAAGCATTAGCTGGACATGGTGGCACAAGCTTGTAGTCCTAGGTACTCCGGAGGCTGAGGCAGGAGCATCACTTGAGCCCAGGAATTTGAAGCTGCAGTGAGCTGTGATTGCGCTACTGTACTCCAGCCTGAGCAACAGAGTAAGACCCTGTTTCTTAAAAAAAAAAAAAAAAAAAAGTAATAAGAATAAAGTCTCAGCTTTTTGGGAAAGTGGGTTTTAGACATGTTTTAAAGTAATTGCTGTAATGGGAATTTTGATTGTCACATCAAAACAGGATTTGTTATCAAATCATAATTAAACATGCCAAAAAGGCAAAAACCTATAATGGTCTTGATTGCTTTAACTTCAGATTTTTGGAAGGAGAAACTGTAAGCTCCTTGAAAGGACGGACTGTGTTCACTGTTGGATCCATGGTACCTGATACATGTAATGTAAGTTAAAGGAATGGTGGTCCCAAGAGTCCTAAGATCATAGTCAACATCATAACCCTAGGCTTCTCCTCCTCACAGTTACGTCCCTCCTGGAAGAGCCCATTGCCTCCTGTTTATGAGGTCTACAGAGTGGGTTCAGATAGCTCTGATCATTGATTGAACAATTGCGTGCACGTGGCACTATATCAATTTCTCATACTTGTCCTGTTTAAAGATAATGTGGGGCTGTGATGAACAATGAACTTTTAATTAGGGACAAATTTCCCTACCACCTTATACTACAATTATTTTATGGTCATTGCCTTTTTCACATTATAATAGTAGTAAATGATTATTAGGGGAAAATTAGAAAATATAGTTAGGAAAAAAGGAAAATAAAATTATCTTTACTCAATCTCGGTATAACCATTGTTAATATTTGTTGTATTTTCCTGAGTTCTTTTTCCCTTCTAAACTTACGTGTGTATCTATATATTCTAAAAAATAAAATGCGTATTATACTACACAGTATACACATATAATTTTTATCCTCATTTTCCCATTTAGCAGCACATTGTGAATTTTTGCCTGTTATATCTTTATCATCTGGAATATGGTCTGTAATGAAATTTAAATTAAAATTCTGTAACTGTTAAATTTAAGTATTTTATAACTTTTGCTATTTAAAATAATGTGATAAAACCATTGTGTACTATCATTGATGTGCTACTCTGATTAATTCTTTGGGTTAGATTCCTAAAAGTGAGAAATATAGAATACTAAGAATTTTATAAGTGTGCATGCTTCTGATCCTAGGTAAATATTGCCAAAATGTTTTCAGAAAACTCCCAGTTTAGGTTTCCAGAAGCAATGCCTATCATACATACTCTTCGTCAGTGTTGAACACTAAATTGAGCTTTGCAGTTTAGCATTTTAAAAAAACTATCTCACTATTTTAATTTCCTTTTTTTATTATTGGTGCCATGTTCATTTTTCTTTTTTCCCATTTCTTGAGCTATCAATGCCTTCTTATAAACTTGTGTAGACTCTATTATGAAGATGTTTACCCTGTGTTCTCTGTATTATACATATTTCCCCTGATTTGCTGCTGTTTTATTTTTTTAAAGTTTTAAATGTTTAACTTGTTGAGATAAAGTGTTTCTATTTAATATAGAATAGCACTGTCTTCATTATGGTCTTTAATTCTCTTGCTTAGAAAGATTTTATTCATGTTTAAATCAGTTAAATTAAATCCTGTCTATTGATTTCTAGTTTGTTTCATCTTTTTCTTCTGTAAGACTTCTAGAATTTATTTTATATTTAAATAAAGTGAGATACTTCTGTTGATAATTCTGTTTCCCTACATTGTGCTATTTTTTTTTCTTTTATATTAGAGGCTCTATTTTAAAGCATCTTTTCCCACTGATCTGCTTGCTGTTTGTATACATGTTAACATCTTCTAGGAAGAATCTCCACCCAGGTAAAAAAATTTTTGAAGAAATATTCTTTCAGATGAACTCGTGTGTGTATACACGTGTTTTTGTTTTGTTTTTGCACATCTTCCCCATCACCCTCCCCAAAGGAAAAAAAAAATCCATTGAATTTTGATTGTGATTGTTAATATCAATTTGGGAGAAAATAACACTTCCAAATATTTGAACTACTCATTCAAAGACATTTCATGTTTCTCCATTTATTCAACTTTATCTGTCTAAGAAGAAATCACATGGAGGTCTTATACTTTTCCTTTTGGATTTTTTTCCTAGGTAATTAACGCTTTGTTGCTAATGTGGAAGGAATCTTTATTCCCCATTGTATCTTTTAAATGACTGTTGCTTGTGTGTGTGAGGATTGCTCTTATTTATAATAGTTTTTCAGTTGTTTTTTTTTCTGATTTTTCTGTGCAGAGAATCACTGATGACAAATAAAGATAATTTTGTTTCCATTTTTCCCAGTACATGATACTCTTTACCCAGTTTCGGGTGTGTGTCATTTAGAACTATAAATGGCTGAAAGTGACAGGAAACCTGCCTAGTAAAGGCTTAAGCAGTCAGGGGCTGATTTTTCTCAAGTTCAAGAAATCTAGAGGGAAGTGGTATGTATGTGCCCACTGCAAGATGCTCAAAAAGGGCATGAAGGACTAGACTTCTCTGGCTTCTGTTTCTCCATCCTTAGCATGTGGTTTTTGTCCTCATGGTCACAAGATGGCCCCTGTACCTCTAGCCATCACATCTGTGTTTCAGGGAGGAATAAGTGAGAAGGGATAAAAACAAAAGGCAAAAAGGTAGAATTAACATGCTGGCAAGCCCTGCTCAGCCATTTGCCCCTCCTTCTCATTGGCCAGAACTGAGTCACATAGCCACTGGCTAGAAAGTGGAAGTGGGCATGGCTAGTAGGTTTGACATGGCGATTGATTGGGTCAGTCAAGCAGGGTTGGCCACATGGTCTTGTTGCATTGGCTGGTGTATTCAGAATTGTGTTAAATACTGATTATGGGCATATTTGTCCTTTTTTGTCTATATTAATGGTAATGCTTCTGATATTTCTCAATATGTATGATGTCTTTTGGCTTAAGAGAGGTTTTCATCATGTTGAAGAATTATCTGCCTAGTTTTCATGGGTGATTTATTAGGGATGGGTGTTGAATGTGATCATATGTCATTTTGGCATCCATTTAGATTCAGATGTTGTTGTTGTACCTATTAATGTGATGTAGGAATATATTACCTAGTAGTAATCCCTCCTCAAATTCCTGGGTTAAACTATTTTTGGTTGTGAGTAGCTGTTTAAATTCCTAATTAAATTTGATTTGCTAACATTACATTGAGATTTTTTTCGTCTTTTAAGTGAGATAATTTTACAGTTCTCTTTATATGCAGTCATTTCTGGATTTTGCTATCAGGTTTATGTTGGCTTTGTAAAATCAATTAATGGCTTTCTTTTTTACCTTCTTCTCTATAACAGTTTTTATAGTGTGGCAATAAACTGTCCTTGGAAGGTTTGAAAGAATTCACTTGTTAAATGCTTGGGGGCTGACACTTAAAAAAAATGGATAGTTCTGTGACAACTTTAAAAAATTCTTCCATGGGTATTGGTCTGTTCCGGGTTTCTGGTTCTTTTTTTGAATCAATTTTAGTAATTTAATAATTTTCAACAAATCAATTAAAAATTATAGCTCAGTTTTATGTAGTATTTTCTTTATGGTGTTAGTCCCTCTGAATCTGTTTTCTCAGATTTTTTTGTTGTCTTTATCTTTTATTCTTGATTAGACCTGCCAGAGCTTCTCTTGTTTTGTGCCCCCACCCCAATCCAGAGTTAATTACAGTCACGTGCTGCATAACAATGTTTTGGTCAGTGATGGACCACATATAAAACAATGGTCCTATAAGATTTTAATGGAGCTGAAAAATTCCTGTCATCTAGGGACATCATAGCTGTAGTAGTGCAACGTATTACATGTTTGTGGTGGTGCTGGTGTGAACAAACCTATTGTACTACCAGTCATAAAAGTATAGCACATACAATTATGTACAGTACATAATACTTGACCATAAATGACTGTTACTGGTTTATGTATTAATATTTACTATCCTATACTTTTTATTGTTATTTTAGAGTGTACTCCTTCTACTTACGCATAAAAAAAAGTTATCTGTAAAACAGCCTCAGGTCCTTCCAGAAGAAGGCACTGTTATCATAGGAGACGACAGCTCCATTCTTGTTAGTGCCCCTGAAGGCCTTCTGGTGGGACAAGACAGTGATATTGATGAGGACTGTGTAGGCCTAGGCTAATGTGTGTGTTTCTGTCTTAGTTTTTAAGAAAAAAGTTTTAAAAGTTAAAAAAAAAATTTAAAATAAAAAATCTTAAAGTTAGGGATATAAAGAAAGTAAATATTTTTGTACAGCTGTACAATGTGTGTTTTACACTAAGCGATATTACAAGAGTCAAAAAGTTAAATGAAAAAATTTATAAAGTAAAAATGTTATAGTAAGCTAAGGTTAATTTATTATTGAAGAAAGAAAAGTTTTTTTTTTATAAATTTAGTGTAGCTTAATTTCACAGTGTTTATAAAGCCTACACTAGTGTCCAGTAATGTCCTAGGCCTTCACATTCACTCACTACTCATTCACTGACTCACCCAGAACAACTTTCAGTCCTGCAAGCTCCATTTATGGTAAGTGCCCTGTGCAGTTGTACCATTTAAAAAATCTTTTATACCGTATTTTTATTGTACTTTTTGTATGTTTAGATACACAAATGCTTACCATTATGTTACACTTGCCTAAGTATTCAGTACAGTAACATGCTGTACATGTTTGTAGCCTAAGTGATACCATATAGCCAGGTGTGTAGTAGGCTATACCATCTAGGTTTGTGTAAGTACAGTTTACACAAGGAAGAAATGCACTGTTTCTTAGAACGTATCCCATTAAGTGACACATGACTATGCTTTCTTCTTTAAGCCTCCGTAGCACCTTGCTTATGTCTCTTTACAGGTCTGATTTGCTGATAGATTGAGAGCTCCTGAGGAAAGATGTATCTCCTTTTTGTCTGCCTCTTATGTGTTTCATATATCTATGTGACACACATCTGGTTGTTCTTGCTTCTCTGCTTATGTCATTGCATCCACTGTGAGCTGTTCCTATAGTTATCGGGAGGTTGTCATTGATTGCAATCTTGTGCAATGGGTTTTGGTATTGGGTAGCTTTATGGAGACGAAGATGTTTGCCTATTTGGGTTCATTCCAAGGGGTTGTGGGTAGTTCATGGATAAACCGCCAAACTGAGATAGTGCTATAATTTGCTGGATATGTGAGCCATGGAAGGCAGCTTGGATAGTGTCTGGTGCTTCCTGGATGCAGGGGTGGGAGCAGCAGACCCCACCACACTGGGATAGTTATATGTGAGGGATGGCTCAGAGCCCTGTCAGGGGCTTATGCTCCAACCTCAGGGCTATTCTTGAACCTCAGGTGCTGTGACATGTCTTTCACCTCTGTGGAGTCTCACTCTATGTATTGATAAATGTCAGTCTGGTTCAATTAGTGGCTTTAATTTGAAAATTCTGTTCATATTTCTGCTTTAGACCTACATTGGGCCAGTACTTAAATTTGGAGTCTGTCTCTGATGTCTGAATTATTGTTTGGTATATGTGGGCACAAGGAGATTGTCATTATTCAGGATGGGTTGAGTGGGGGATGCTATGATTTCTACGGGGCTGTGTGAAATCAATTTGGAATTTTGATGGAGCCTTTGAACTCTTTCTTTTGAGCTCAGTGATTTTCTGTGTAGGGTGGAGAGAGATTAGGAAGGAGTTCACCACCCTCAGGTCCTCAGGTGCGGGGTCTTCCCAGGGACAGGATTGATGAATGAATGTCAGAGTGGATGGGTGGAGCAGGCCTGAACCTTGAAACTCTGGGCCTGCCACTGTCATTTGGTCGTAGGAAGTATTCAGTGATGATCTTGTTTGAAATGATTTTGAGTGACTTTCATCTCCGAAATCATACTAGGACTCTTTCATCTCCTAAGGTTATCTGAGTTGTTTTCTAGGAGGAGCTAGAGATGTACCAGGAGAAAGACTGCCTCCTTTATGTTTGCTTAGGGTATCCCTGTTAGGTGAACTAGTGTGTTCCATTTAGAGAGTCCATAGAGACCGACCTTCACATTGAAGAAGCATATCTGTGCTCTTAGATTATGTTTTCATGGGGAAAAGTGTCACATGTAATTATAAGAGGAGTCTTTCTCTTTAAATACTGTAGTTGATTCAGAAATGCTGGAGGTTTAATTGAAGAGCGTGTCTACATTTTTACATTTTCCTTAGGGATGCAGAAACTAATATCTTTCTCTGGGTTGCTTTTTAAATTTATACTTAATGTCTTATTTGGGGTCCCCAAATAAGTAGTTATACTTAACTTTTCTTGCTATGCATTTTACTCAGAGTAGCCTCTGCTCCTGAGCAGCACTTCTCTCCCCAGAGTTCATTAACCCTTTGTATCAGTGACCTCCCTACCTACCAGTAATATCTAATATACGCTGCTAGAGATACTGATCCCATGCATGGTACTAGGATGATGGATTTCTCTCCCTCTCTGTTGTTATAGGGATTCTTTAAGAGCAGGAAACATGTTCTTTGTTTCCCTAGGATCTGACAAAGTGCCTGGCACACAGTAGGTGATCATTAAAACAGGTGCAGTTGGGTTGATATCGCAAGGGTTTTAGAAGACATCTGGCTAGTTTGGATGCGTGACTTAGAAAGGAGGTAGAGTGCCTTTTCAAGGATACACCTCAGTGATTCCTCAAGTGGTCTGCCTGTTTATTTTAGGATTCAAAAAGTAAAGTGTTCTGTTTAGCAGACCTAGTCTTTCACAATCTACTGTTTTCCAATTCTGTTTAATGTCCTCCTTAATATTTGGGGGCTGTTCCTGCTTGGAAGGCAGGGAGGTTGCTGGGAAGTCCCCCCTGGATTTTGCAAAGGGACTTGTACTTGTGTAGGCATTGCCCAGTTGTGTTACAACTTGTTATAGCCATTGGTTTTTAAGGGATGAGGTAATCTTAGCTCAGCTTAGTGAGATACACAATAGTTTTGTTTATTGAGGAAATTGTTGTCTCTTGAAGTTTTTAAGACGTTAGGGATGTCACGAATTGCAATCAAGTGGGTATCCTCTTATATAAGTGCATCTGACAAGCCAATTTCACAATCACATCTCATCAGTCACAGTTGGATGGCAAGGTTTATTGTTTAACTTTTTTTTTTTAAGTTGGGAAAGGAAGCCTTTATATAAAAGCCAGATGGTTTCAGAAGCCAGGAAATGGCATGAAGACATGGATATTTGGAAATCTAGACATAATTCACCATTCCTCTTAATTTTTTTTACTTCTGATGTCTGAGGCAGACAGTTGTTACTGAACTACTTGTTCACAATATTTGAGATGTAATGAAATGCGAATGTCCTGACCATCTGGCAGGTATAGATCTTTGGGATCATCCTGGAGGCTGATAGGGCTGCCCCAAGAAGTACTGTCTTCACCAGCCGGGCCTCTGAGCTGGACCATGTGCTGGTGTTCATGTTTAACTCAATGCCCATTCCTTAGCCAGTTGTTAAATCACTTTGGATGTGTTGACAGCTTCAACATATCAAATTTTAGAAGTTCAAAATTTAAAAAAGGTAAGGAAATGATCTCCTAGTGAGACAACTTCTGCCTAAAAAATAAAAGCTTCAGAGACATAAATTCTATGTTATGAACAACTTGTAATTTTCATAGTTTTCAGTTTTAGCTCCAACAGCCTCTGTGATAGATCTTAAATATGTTTATCACAGCTGGAAAAATGTTTTATTGTCATCCTTGTTTATCTTAATATGCCACTTACTCTGGTTGTGTCTTACAGCTGTAGCTCTGTTTTTTTGTTTTATGCTTTCTAATGGAAGTGGGGGATGATGAATATAAATGATACCTAGAAATTGAAACAGGAAAAAAAATATTCAGCCAGTACTCTTTCCAGGTTATAGCTAGACGTCAGTTGGCAACTTCCACTCTGTGGTTTATTGAATAATGCTTAATACTTAGCACAGCCCTCAATGAAGTTCTTTTTATGGCCTTTTCTGAATGTTTTACAAACATAACTAAAACTTATCCAGATGAGGACAGGGACCTTTCTTTCCTTCCTTTTTAAATGGAGCAAAATTTGGCCATTGGGATGCTGCAAATTACAGAGTAGACGAATTGCAGCCAGGGGGAGACAGACCCTCCACGTGCTGAGAGAGCTCGGTGTGGGATTTGGCTTTGGGCAGTCTGGGCTTGCATTCCATCCAGAGCTCATATTTAGTGACTGTGATTTGGGGCAAATTATTTAGTCTCCCTCAACTTCAGAATTTTTGGGAAACTTTGTGAGGTATTTGACCCCATACTATGGCCTCCATATATAAATTTCTTCTTCCTCTTATCCTCCAAACTTGAGATTTTCCCTGCATTGATTTTTTCACAACTTTGATTTTGCCTTGAGACTCTGTACATGATTGGGTGCCATTTGTTAACATAATTTGAAAATTACAAATTCATTTTAATAATATCTTAGGCCAAGTATAATGAGGAAAGTCAGTTTTATGGGCCCAAATCATATTATAAAGCTAAATGGAAACCAGTTTTAGATTATTTTATCAGTTTCTTTGCCATTCCACCCAATATTAATTTTCATAGTTTATTATACTGGAGGATCGAGTTTCATTAGATTAAAAATCTGAAGATTGGTTCCTAGTATTTCAAAAATTCCATTTAACTTTTTGGTTGGAACTGTTGGCTTTTAAGAATAACAATGCTGTGTATGAATCTATAGTACCATCACCATGATTTCTGGGAAGCAAATGGACATGTTGGATGGTGGGCATTGTGTTCTTTGGACCCCCCAGGATTGGTTCCCTGTGGGTCCTCACTGGGGCTGTAACTTACCAGAGGACAGGCCCTAACTTCCACTTGAGTTGGTTAATGTGGGGTGTTAATGAGGATCTGGGGCACCGGCTCGCCATTGAGTTTCCATCCTCAGCTTCCTGCAGAGCGCTCTGCTTCCTGTTACCCAGCTGGGCACCTCTTCCTCTGACCCCCACTTTGTCTGCCCTCTGATGTATTCCCAGTGGCTCAGCCGCAGGCCTGTTTCCATGACTGGCTCAGAGATGCTTGTGTGGCCTGGGCCCCCAGAGTGCTTCCCCTAAATGCCTGTTGAAGATGGGACAGGATCGTGCAAGAGCTCATATGCTCCAGAGTTCAGATCTGGATCAGGGCTGGCAGCAGGTCCCAGCCATCAGTGACTCCTCTCTCCTGTACCCCAGGTAGCCTGATCACCCAGCCTTGGAGCTGTACCCTCCTTGGATTTTGGGGTAGCTGTCAGTGTCTAAAACCAATTTGAACTTTACCTTAGAGCAGTGTCAGATGGTAGCTATTGAGAGTACTTCTAAAAATTTTTTTAATTGTGGTGAGGTACACATAACATAAAGTATACCATTTTCAAGTGTGTAGTTCAGTGGCACTAAGTACCTTCCCATTGTTGTGCAACCATCACCACCAGCCATTTCCAGAACTTCTTCATCTTCCCCAACTGAAACTCCATATCCATTAAACAGCAACTCCCCATTCCCTCCTTCCACAGCTCCTGGCAACTACTTTTCCACTTACTATGATTTGACTACTCTAGATGTCTCATATAAGTGGAATCAAATAGTATTTGTCCCTTCATGACTGGCTTATTTAACTTAGCGTAACGTCCTCAAGGTTTATTCATGTTGTAGCATGTGTCAGTTTCCTTTATTATTAAGGCTGGATAATATTTCCAGTAATAATATGTATAAAGCATATTTCTGTAATGTGGTATCCATTACCACATGGTATGTAGTGCTTGTCCATTTATCTGTTGATGGACACTTGGGTTGCTTCCACCCTTTGGCTATTGTGAGTAATGCTGCTATGAGCATGAGTGTACAAATAATCTCTTTATGTCCTTGATTTCAGTTCTTTTAGGTATATACCCAGAAGTGGAATTGCTGGATCATCTGGTAGTTCTATTTTTAATTTTTTGAGGAACTGCCATACCTTTTTCCATATAGACTGCACAAGGGTTCTAATTTCTCCACATCCTTGCCAACATTTATTTTCTGGTTGTTTTAGAAATTGTTTTAATAGTAGCCATCCTAATGGGTACAAGGTGGTATTTCATTGTGGTTTTGATTTAGGGAACTTTTGAGTTTTAGTAAATACCAATGAAATATTTCAACTTTCTATATGCATAAACTGAGTTAAAACTTGAAGGTTTTGGGGGGAGGAGAAGAGGAGAGAAAGAGCATGTGAACAAGAGCAGCTGATTTCCTACTTGTCTTTCATTTGCCAAGTGTTTACCGAGTACCCACTCTTCCTCAGGCCTGTGCTGGTTGGCCCCTTGTGAAAGACAGAAAATAAATATTATGTAGTCCTGGCTGCCCAGGGGTGGGGTGGGGAGGGTATTACAGTCTAGGCAAGTGAATGCCTGTACTTAAGGGGACACAAGTGTAGCCTGGGTCCTGTGGCAGTGAGGGGTTGAGCCTGCATTGAGGTGAGTTTTAAAGGCCTGGCATAGAGAGGATGGGTATTTTGATAGAAGGAGCTACTAGGAAGCATGTGTACCCAGTGTCTTAGAGTTAGGAACCTCAGGTGTCTCTGAGTGTTGTCCTTGGAGGAGGAATACCGGGAGCCAAGATTGGGGATGTTGGCACAAGTCAGATCACAAAGGGTTTTACAGGCCGTTTTAATGAGGTTAGACTTTATCTGGAAGCCACAGGGACCCTTTGAAGGACTTCAAAGCAGAAGAATGGGCACTGTCAGATTTGTGCTTAGAATGTCTGCCTTGGTAACAGGGTGGGGGGATGCCTTATGGAGGGTTAGACAGGGGCCTAGCCCCACCACCAGGTGTCGTGTGGTAACCAGGGGAGGGGTGGTGGCAGTGGAAGCTAGGACTTGGCATGGACACCACAGTATCCCACAGTTGTCATTTTATAATGGTTAAGTTTGGACAAAGAAGGAAAGTTCTTTCCAGCTTGTAGAGCTGTCTCTTTTTGCCTTCAGATTTTGTCTTTGCCATCTCTGGCCTCCGATGGAAGGCAGAAGTCACTTATCTCTTAGCTCCTTGTGATTGCCAGCTATTTGGTGGTGCGCCTTGAGTGCCCGTGGAAATGGGATGCCTGGTGCTACTTACCTGGAGGCTTTTGCTCATGAAGTGCAACGGGTGCCTTGTGCTTTGTGGTTTGCAGCATGAAACAGAGGCTGATGGTTAGGGAGCTTGTGTTCCAGGGGTTGAGGGCCTCTGCATGTGTACTTGGTATTTAAGGAAAGGTCCTTAATTTTGAGGACCTTAAAGGTCCTTGGTCGCTTCTCAGCGTGCTCTCTGCGGACCTGAACCTGGATTCTCATTTTATGGGTATAGTGAAGGGTTTTGGATTAAGTGACCAGTAGTGCAGTGTTCTCTCTCCCCCTCCCCCTCCTCCCTCCCCCTCCCCCTCCCCTCCCCCTCCCCTCCCCTCCGGCTCATGACAGGATTGTTACTTCTGTGTGTATGTGTGTGAGAGAGAGGCAGTGTTGTTATTTCATGTATGTACCATTAGCATATACAGCAATGCTGTTACCCTTTTATTGGGGGTCACCACTAACCTCTGCTGGGTGTGCTGCATGTTTTCTAGAAACATCTCTGCTTGGCAGCATGAGATGGGAGCTCTCATTCCCACCCTGCCATTAGGTAGTGGGAGAATTTTGAGAAAGTCACCTGACCTCTCTAGACCTCAGTTTTTCCATCTGTAAAATGGTATCACAGATGCTTGTGGCTCAGGAATAATTGGGGAGGGATCTGTGACTAAGGAGGCCTGTAGATGGGGTTCAGAGGACCTTTTGAAATTGCATGCAAACTCTTTGTAAGTGTATTGTTTTGGAGAAAGAGCCTAGCTTTTATCAGACTTTCTGAGAGATCCAGGACCTCAAAAAGAAGCCATGATTAATCCCAGGGGCTTCCTTTTAGCTCACCATGTACCCATTCATCAGCATCTGCATATGGAGAGCGCCTCAGATGGCCTGATGTTTTTCCTCCTTTCTCTGTGCAGTGGGTGAAGGCTTTAGCTGCCCTGATGTTAACATCCAGTAAACAGAAGCTCAGTCAGTGTTAGCAAAATTAAATCACTCTGAAAAAATCAATGTTAGTGAAATTAAATCACTTGATCTTAAAAGCAACATGGAATAGTGGTTTTTCATCTTCATTGTGCAGTTTTCCCTCTGTAGATACCTTACAGGGTTTTTTTTGTTTGTTTGTTTTTGGTGTCCTTTTCAAGGAGAAGCAGCTTTGGACAATTGCACTAGATTTTTAGATACCAAGGTTGAGGATCCAGGGGTTTGTCATAGGTTGATTAATGAGAAAGTATTAACCTGAAGTATTAGAATATATTTACTATAGGCCGAGACTTTGTGTAGTTTCAAGATGACTCAGAAGGCACATTAGGGTCTTGCCGTACTTTCCTACCATTGTGGATGGATGTCAGTTACCAGGTTATGTGGCTCTTTCAGGACGCCTCAGTGGAGAGCAGCATTGATATTGAACAGACCCTGTTCCACAGAGAGAGAGTGATGCCAGTGTTCAGCCAATGGTGTTAGTGAGGGTGGGGGCCACCTCACACCCCCGTGACCACCAAGCTGTGGGTGGAGGAGGGGGGCTGCCTGAGGAGCAGAATTCCAAAATGTCTTTGGGTGTGGTTGGGGCGGGGTCAAAGAGATGGAGCAAGGGAGGAATGAACTTTGAAGATTTATGATCATTTTGGTGACGGTTATTTTAAAAATCATGCTCATGGTAAAACATTTAAACAGAAGAATACCAAGCCCCCTCCCATACTTCTCTCCTCCTGTTCATTCTTCGTCCTTCTATCCTACTTCCCAAAGGTAAGCTTTGCAGGTACTCCCTGTGCATAGCAGACTTGTTCTGGTTTAGTTGTTTTTTAAACAGAGATTTGCAATTTGTGGTTCTTCAATTTAATGTATCTTGGCTATCTTCGTATAGCAGAAGCGATCTTTGTTTTTAAAGTGATTTTGAGTGTACAAGTGAGACAGGAATGTATGCTCCTTGTAGAAGTTAGAATGACCACAGAATCACAAGGCAGAAGGCAATAGCTCACCCTTTCCTCCGAGTTCCTGAGTCTACTTCCCTCCCCAGAGGGGACTGTTAGCAGGTTGGTGTGTCTCCTTCCAGGCGTTTTTTTCATGTTTATGTATGCCTAGATAAACCAGGGAAAGGGGGATCAGTGGGTCGGGGGCGGAGGGGCGGGGGAAGCAAGCCACAGAGCAAGAAGGATAGTTTTTAAAAAAATAAAAATAAACGAGGATCTCTGTTGTCTTTAGGCAAGTGTGCTCACCTCTTTAAATAAACTTTTTCTTTTAGAATAGTTTTAGATTTACAGAAAAGTTGCCATGGTAGTATAGAGAGTTCCCATATTAGGGAGAATTGCTTGAAGGTCTGGGGACACTAGGGAGGGGATGTTGGGGGAAGGAGATGTGCGCCACTGCCCAGGGTGCTAGGGGGTCAGGGAGGGGTAGACCTGGGTGGGGTCCATGAGTATAGAGCAGTGTGAGTCCCTGGGTCCTTAGTCTCTGGGGTCATTACATTTTGCCAAGGCTTTGTCCAATGTTCCTTTTCCCCATGTGTCTTTTGTCTGAGGTATTGAGGCATGGAGAGGCCAGTGGAGCATGCTGCATGGGAGGGCAGTTACCACCACCACTCCAGCCCTGTGCCTCATCCCATGGGAACACCCTTTTCTTGCTGTCCCCTGACTTGCCACCCAGCAACTACGGGCTGCCATGCTGTGGTTGGGAGCCCTGTTCGCCTCAGAGGCTGGGTCCTAGGTGAGCAGACATCAGCAGGCATAGAGGTGGTGTTGGCCATGGGCAGTTGAGCACTGACCTGCCTGGGAATGGTACCACCTCCATGTGGGGGACAGGATTTACCCCCTATTGTGGGGATTTGAGATTTTTGTTTTTTGGGTTTTTTTTTCCTTTGCACTTTTGAGCTTTGTTCCATGGTAGGCCCGTGGAAAGACTGGTCCACATAGCTGCTGAATATGGCTGCTGTCCTCAGGCCCTGCCTCCCAGCTGCAGAGCGCAGGGAATGCTTGCAGACCTGCTCGGCAGGTGTCTGGGGCTCGCTGCTTCCCTGGTGCACTCACTGGGCACAGAGGCCTGCCTGCTTTTTGGGCTGTCTCCACCTCCCAGGGATTTGTTTGTTCCCTGATAGAATGAACTCCTGTTTTCTGTTTGCCTCCTGTCAAAGGTAGAATTCTTCAAGGCTGCATCTGTGTTATCCCAAAGATAAGGAATGGTAGAAATTTTTGACTTTCTCAGAGTGCCTTAGAGGGGCTGCTCGGCAGCACCTGTCTCATTTCTGGTTCCCATTGGAAAAGTGTCCTTTATCCAGTACCAAGGAGCATCTGCATTTATCTCTTTGCATTTAACTGATATACTTTTATGTCTCCAGGGTTTTTTTTTTTTTTTTTTAGAATAATTGCTCTTGTCTACATGGTGTAACATGCCACTGACTCTTAAGCAAATTAACACAGTCCGTGCTGGGGCATAAGGGAACAGGGAAACGAAATTGGAGGGTTGTTATTAAAGTGGGGAGGTGGCTCCTCAAAGACCCCACTGCACCATTTATTCACGTGTGCCTGTCCCATGGCCGGCTCTTTAACCTTCAACAGTGCTTCATCAAGTGGGCGTACCTGTCACCCTTTACCAATGAAGTGGAGCTGTGGGGAGGCTTGGGGACCCCCAGTTGTACCGCTGTGTAGCTTCGTGAACATCTGCCACCTTCCTGGAGCAGTATGTTTGTGGCAGCCTGACTATCCCCCCTTGGGAACTCAGCTCCCAGTGCTCCTGGCCAAGCACCCCTGAGCCCGCTGGACTGGAGGCCTGGGTGGGAGGGGTTGGCCAGACTTGGGGTGCCATTCGGCCCCTCGCACTGCACTAAGTGGTTACTTTAGGGCAAGGGTTGCTCATGCTTGTCAGAATTCTCCATATACTTGAGATCGTGTTCTCAACCAGAATTTGTAAAGGAAAAAAAAAAACTGTACTTCTCAGTTTCCAGGGAGGAACATGTAGGTTTTTCTGGTGGGGTGGAAACGCTCTTAACATTACAGAATCTTTGTGTGATCTGAATATCAGCATCTAATAAAGAATGGGTATGCCGAAGTCTAGGAGAACAACTTTCCTGTGACTTGCAGAGGAAGGCTGGGACTGTGTCTAAGTGGTGCATGGAAGGAAAGCGGTCAGTTTGAGTGTTGCGATAAAGAAGGGAATGTGATTTAGTAGAAACAGGGACGGAGCGTTGAGTGGCAGTTGCCTGATGAGGTGGAAATCTTGTGCTCCAAATTTGTGAGATCCACCTCTGTCCTCCAAGGAGAACATTATATTTGCAAGAAGAATTCTTGTGGCTGGGTTAGATTGTGTTTTCTGTCTTGGTTTTTTCCACCCATGGGTTGTGAACAAAAACAAGAATTTGACATTCCACGGTGTAATTATGTTGTGGATCCAGTATATGTTTTCAGTGGACTATAAGGTCTGAAACAATAGCATTTTCCCTAAGTCACTATTTTATCCCTTTACATATGAATTATGAGATATAAAGTTAAGCTCTGTAAAGCTTTTTTTGGGGGGGGGGATTTTTTATTTTTTTGAGACAGAGTCTCACTCTGTCACCCCGGCTTCAGTGCAGTGATGTCATCATAGCTCACTGCAACCTCAAACTCCTGGGCTCAAGCGATTCTCCTGTCTCAGCCTCCTGTGTAGCTGGGACTACATGCATGTGTGACCAGCCTGGCTAATTTTTTCTATTTTTTGTAGAAACGGGGTCTTGCTCTTGCTCAGGCTGACCTCAAACTCCTGACCTCAAGTGATACTGCCACCTTGGCCTCCCAGAGTGCTAGGATTACAGGCATGAGCCATCTCACCCACTCGGCCTGTAAAGCTTTTTGTAAGCTTCCTTCGTCGTCTTCCTTTGAGGGGTTAGGGCATCGGGGTTGACAGAGGTATTTACCCTTGGAACCTTGAAAAAGGCGCCCATATTGGTCAGATGGCTCTTGGCGTGCATGATGTGTGAGAAAGCCTCTCTTCCAGTCATATACACCTGGCTGTAGCAGTCTTATCAGCTTTGAGAGATACTGCCAAAGAGTAATTTTCTACTCCAGAATTGTGTGAGGTAAGGTCAGTTTAAGCTCTAGCTCTCCCCCTTAATAACTGAGTGATCTCAGGTAGGGCATTTGGTTATTGTTGACTCTCAATTTCCTTAGCTGTAAAACAGGGCAAATACTACCCTGAAAGTGTTACCAGTAGTAAATCAAATCAGGCTTCTACAGTCTCTGAAATGTGCAGCTCCACAGAAATCTTTATTACCTCTTTAGGCAGTCCCGTCTGATTTCAGATAAATCCTACTGTGTGTTCTTATGGAACTCATACCCTTTACCTTGTATTGGTCCAAGTTCTGTGTCTCCCTCCCCCACCCAGTAGGGTCACATATAGCCAGACCAGCCCTCTTCCCTGGGGACCCTTGCATGCTTGGTTTCTGCATCCATTTCCTATGAGATGGGATTTCTCATCCCTACCCCCACTTAGATGTTTTCCCATTGGCTTTTCTCTCTTTTAAAGTGTGGAGACAGAAACCCAATTTTTGGGGCCTCTTCTCTGGCCCCTTGCTCTACTAAGTCTCCCTTAGGTACAGTCTAAGCCTGCCTGCCTTTTTTTTTTTTTTTTTTTGGCAGCCACAACATCACTCATCACTCATCACATACAGAAATTATATCCAATTAAATCTCCTAAGTCTTTTTCACACCTCCCACATTTGTGCATTTCTTTTTTTGCACCCAAGTGTCCAAATAGCATTTATTTCCTTTCTATTGCAATTCCAATCTGTTGATCTTTTTAGCTCTTGACTCTTTCATCCAATGTATTTGCCATCTCTCCTGGAAACTTGTCATCCTTGAATTAGATAAACATTTTATCTGTGCCATCGTTCAAGTAATTGATAAAAATGTTGAAACATACGGGACTCAGAAAGAGCCCCGTGGCCTTCCACTAGACACTCTCCTTGGGCTATTCATTAATTAGCACTTTGGTAGATGAATTGCACATTTACCAAGCTATTCACATGTAGTTCATATTTGTTCACCTTGTCAGCAAGGGTATGATGAGATTTTAGCAAGACATTGTAGACAAAAGTATGTGTTCTGCAATCTAATTTAAAAAAGTCCTTATGCCAAGAAAAAAAAAGACACCTCCCCCCCATCCCAAGTTATTGTGGTTTATGATGGTTTATGGCTTATGACCCATGGCCTCACTCTGCAGCAGTTTTTCTTCTGTTTCTGCCTTTGGTTGATACTACTACTAGCATTTGGGTAAAGGAATGTTACTACTAGGGGGCTGGAGTGTTGGGCTATGATTGGCTGTTATCTGGAGCAGAGCAGAATTGAGCTCCTTGGGAGAAAGGTGTTTAGGTGATTCTTTCTGGGGAGCCGAGACCTGGGAGGGTGCTGGGAGTGGCCTCCATGGGGCTGCTGTCTGGGCTGGTGGGTGGAGAATTCCTAAATGCCTAGAGGATCTGGTGTTGGTAAAAATTGCAGCATGCTTCAGTGAAGAAGTCAGCAATATGGATTGTTCTTCAGGAACTCAGATGGGCACAAAGTGGAAAAAATACTCCTCTTCTGGGGGGAGAAGTGAATCTGGAGGTGTTAGAGCAGAATAGTAAATGCAGACGTTGTAGAAGATATAAAAGCCTTGGCGAGAGTGGGAGTGATCACTGAAGGGAAGGAAGGGGCTTGGGGGTGGCCAGGGGGGCAGAGGGGACAGGCTGGAGCTGTGATCTACCCTCATGTTTACTCCTCCACATTTTACAAGGCAAGAGCTGTGTTGAGGTACAGATGTGTCTGACTTTAAGAAAACAATCCATAAAAACCCAAAGTTAGAAAATTGATGAAATGGGGTAAGAATTCTGCCCTTGAATCATATCAGATAGTGAGATGCTGCCACAGTTTAGTTTGCATAGATGGTTGCATATGGTGTTTCAACTCTGCCCACTCCATACAGAGGTGCATGCAGGTGCCCACCTGCCCCACTGCTTCTGCCTACCTGTAAGGCTGTGTGCCCAGAGCCCATTTCCCTGGGGAGGGACTTCTGCTGGGGCTCTGTATTTGTGCCCTGATATCTCTGGCTGTGCTGGGTGCAGGCCCACAGCCACACCTGGCACGGTGGCATTGTTAAATGCCTGGCCCATGTGCTCTGTCTGTGGCAGAGCTGAGGCTCAACCTGCTTCCCTTCCAGGTGGACTCTCCTTGGTTCTCGGTGGTATGTGGGCAGTGTGGCCTGCCTTCAGCTGTCCGTTCACACTCGTGTGGCCCATGTGAGGCACAGAATAAAACACAGCAAAAGTTTTCCCATATACTTTAAAAAAAATTGTAGTAAAATACATGCAACATAAAATTTACCATCTTAACCATGTTTAAGGGTACAGTTCATATTAAGTATGAACTTCATACATTCACATTGTTGTACATTGTTGATCAATCTCTAGAACTCTGTTTACCTTGCAAAACTGAAACTCTGTACCCATTAAACAATAACTCCCATTCCCTCCTCCCCCCAGCCCCTGGCAACCACTTTCTACTTCTGTCTCTATGAATTTGACTCTTCTAGGTACCTCATATGAGTGGAGTCACACACAATATTTGTTCTTTCGTGACTCTCCTGTTTCACTTAGCACAATGTCTTCGAGGTTCATCCACATTGTAGCATGTGGTGGGATTTCCTTCCCGTGGATGAACTTGAGCATTGTAGTGACTGACCTCTGGCCATGTGGTGGATGGTTAGGGATGGAACCAAGGGTTAGCTGGTCTCTGAGTACTAGCCCAGTGACCTTCCTTTCTAGCAAAGCCCCCAAATCAAATAGAAAGCCTCAGTATTTCAAGAGGCTGATATTTTAATACCACATCCGTGAAGAATCACACCCCCACAGGGTAGGGGGACAGGTGAAAGGGATTTCTGCACTGTTATCAGCTAGATTTAGATAACTGGCTAGTTGAAAAGAGTACAGGTCACTTAAGGAAACTGGCACGTCGTAGGGCAAAGTAAAATACTTTTGAAATGAGGATATGAACTGTAACTGGAATGATGTAACGTGTTCTACAAAATTAAGCCAGCAAGAGGACAGGGGACATGGGGGTGACTTTTATTTAGAACAATTGCCTGGTTTTGAGCAGAAAATAAAAAAATCATTGTGGTGGGGGGAGAAGGCAGAAAGGGAATGTTTTTGCAGGATGCTCAGTGTGGGCCATGCTGCACTTTGGCTGCACCCCACACCTCCCCAGGACCCCACAGCACTGTCCTTTGGCTGTACAATTTGCTGTTCAGAGGTCAGGGTGCTGTCTGTCAGGCACCATGGCTTCTAGGTGGTGGTGAGGAGGAGGGTATGTGACTTGGCAGGGGCTTGGAAGGCCTCACAGTAAGGGAAGCTCCGGCTCCCAAAGGGACTCTGGCCTCTGTGTGCTGCTTCATCAAAAAGCCAACCATCCATCGAAACCATGAATAATTAGGATTAGAGGCTCTTAGAAGGGCATTTTTAAAATACAGAGACTTAGAATATTGCGCTTTTGGGTATTTTAAGATCAGAAAAGCATTTGGAGTAACTGTCAGAGCTGGTAAAGTTGTTTTTATGAAAATCCAGGAAAACAGTTGTTGTTCCTCTGTTAAAGCAAATAAAGCTCTGCACCAATTCTGCCCCAATCTGTTTGGCAACAGATGCTTGCAAGTGGAAGGGGACACTGGGGCTTGTGTTCCCTCCGGTGTTTAAATTAATTTCTGGTAAACTTTCATTTCTTTTTTTTTAAATTATTATTTCAAAATATTATGGGGTTACAAGTGTTTTTGGTTACATGGATCACTTTATGCTTGAGTCAGGGTTATAAGTGTGCCCATCACCCAGATAGTGTTCACTGTACCCACCATTCGGTAGGTTTTTGCTTATCCCTCCCTACCCCCCCTTGCCCCCCTGCTTGATTTCCACTGAGTTTTACTTCCCTTTGTGCACGTGTGTGCTCATCAGTTAGTTCCAATTTAATAGTGAGTACGTGTGGTGTTTGTTTTTCCATTCTTTAGGTACTTCACTTAGGATAATGGTCTCCAGTTCCATCCAAATTGTAAGGCCTTAATTCATCCTTCTTCGTGGCTGAGTAGTACTCCATAGCCATACATACACCACATTTTGTTAGTCCACTCATGAATTGATGGGCACTTGGGTTGATTCTTCATCTTTGCAATTGTGAATTGTGCTGCAATAAACATTCAAGTGTGGATGTCTTTTTGATAAAATGACTTCTTTTCCTTTGGGTAAATACTCAGTAGTGGGATTGCTGGATTAAACGGTAGGTGTACTTTTAGTTCTTTGAGAAATCTCCATCCTGTTTTCCATATAGGTTGTACTAATTTGCAGTCCCACCAACAGTATATGAGCATTCCTTTCTCTCTGCATCCACGCCAGCATCTATTATTTTTGGACTTTTTAATAAAAGCCATTCTAACAGGAGTAAGGTGATATCTTGTGGTTTTAATTTGCATTTCCCTGATGATTAGTGATGTTGAGCATTTTTTCATATGATGGCCATTTGTCTTCTTTTGAAAAGCTTCTGTTCATGTCTTTTGCCCAGTTTTTAATGGGGTGGTTTGTTTCTGCTCAATGTTTTTGACATAAATCTAGGTTATGTGTATCAATACTTCATTCTTTATCATTACTGTGTAGTATTATGTGTCTTGGTGATTGCCTCTTTGCAGTCAATGTCCCAGGTGTTCGTTGAGTTTCTCGTACCAGGGTGTCTAAATCTCTAGCAAGACCAAGGAAGTTTTCAATTATTCCCTCAAATAGGTTTTCCAGTCCTTGTGCATTTTCTTCTTCACCCTCAGGGATGCCTATGATTCTTTATATTTGGCCATTTTACATAATCCCATATTTCTTGTAGGCTTTGTTCATTCCTTTTAGTTCTCTGTTCTTTATTTTTGACTGATTTAATTCGAAAGAGTTGTCTTCAAGCTCTGAGATGCTTTCTTTTGCCTGGTCTAGTCTATTCTTAAAACTTTCCACTATGTTTTGTATTTCCTTAAATGAATTTTTCATTTCTAGAAATTGTATTTTTTTTAATGTGTCAATCTCTTCAATGAATTTTTCATTCATTTTCTGAATTGTTTTTCTGGTTTCTTTGAGTTGGTTTTCCATTTTCTCTTGGATTTCATTGAGCTTCCTTACAGTCCATATTTGGAATTCGTCATCTGTCATTTCAATATTTTCATTTTGGTTGGGATCCATTGCTAGAGAGCTGATGTTCCCTTTTGGGGGTGTCCTTTCGCTCTGATTTTTCATACTTCCGGAGTTCTTTTGCTGATTCCTTCTCATCTAGGGCAGCTGTTGCTTCTTATTTTTGGATTTTCGTTTGTTTAGATGGGATTTCCCCCCTCCCCCCTATTTGTAAAGGAGTGTCTGTTGCATGTGTTGGGTAAGAACCTTTGGCTTTCCTGTGGGTGCTTTGATGGGGGTCTAGGTTCCGATGGATGCCTTGGTTGTACATATCCTTAGTATGGTGGTTTTCTTGGTTGCTAGTTGTTTGTAGGCTCTAGCAGTGGTGAGCTATGTGTGTGGGCAGATTCCTTGTCTCTGTTTGATGAGGAAAGATGGAGGTCTTTGAAATCCTTTCTCTTTCCCCAGCCCTGTGGTCTTTTTAACAGTGTGAGTGGTATTGGCATGCCCAGTTTCAAGTTTCCATTTTTTAATTGGCGTGGCAGGGTATAAACATCTCACCCGTTTTTTGTAAGTTCTTTGCTACATTGTAGCACTCTATTTTAATGTTCTGAGCCTTCAGGACTGCATTTTATGTGTGCCTGGGTTTTGCTTATGTGCATGATAGAGATTGCTTTTATGTGGGGCAGTAAGGACATTTTGCACATTCAAATTACACTGAGTTTTTAATTTCAGTTCTCAAAGTTTCCTGTGGGATGGAAATCCCTTGCATTCTTATCATTGCTTTCAGTTATTGAATGTGTTAGGTGGCCAGGACTGCTGTCTGTGTGAAAGAGAAATGTACATACACAGTGTAAACACATTCTCATTGACACATGAAGATAAAGGGCTTAACATGAATTGTGTCTGTTTACACTTACACTGAAAATTCTGCTATAACAAACTCTGAAGTATCAGTAGTGTTTGTTATCATAACATTGTCTTTTTTCCTCACCTCCTGATCTCTGATTTTTGGGTTAGTTGCAGTCTACTGCAGGATTAGGCCTAAAGAAACTCAGGCTGCCTCTTCACTGAGCCCAAGGAGAGTGTGCTCAGACCTTGAAGGGCACTGGTCAGGGGCTGCAGATTCTGCAGGCACAGGAGGATCATGTGGTACTAAGGAGATCTGTCTCCACCCTGTTTTTCTTCTGCCTTGCTCTGTTTTGGGCAGTTTCTCTGGGCTATTTGGGAGTTTTCTGGTAGAGTGAAGGTCAATTAAGAAATACAGGTGCATAGGCTTTCCCTGCACCACATTGTAGTATCAGTGGATGGGGAGGGAAGTAACAGGTGAGGGGGTTACAGAATTATTTCCAAGGGCAGTGGGTCTCATGGGGTGGTTCCTAGACCAGCAGGATCAGCATCACCTGGGCATGTATTGAAACACATCAGGTCCCACCACTTTGTGTTTTAACAAGCCCTTCGAGTGGTTCTGATGCATGTTGAGGATTTTGAGCACTGTCTACTACCTGCAGAGTGAGGTTGACCTCCTAAGCACTTGTCTCAGTCTGCTTTCTAGCGCCTGTCCTGTGGTTGCTCTTGTTCTTTTCCCTGCCACACATGCTGCACCCCTGGTTCCCCCTAGCTATGTCCAGTCAGCTCCTGCTGCCTCCTAGGTGTGTGTTCCTTCCTCTGCCTGGAGCACCCTGCCCCTTGCCCTTCCTGGCAAGACCCTGCTCGTTTTTGAGGCTGTCTTTGGGGGTCCTCACCTCTGAGAATCCTTCTCGATCTCCCCACAGATAAAGAGTTGTGGGTCTCTCTTTGCATTCCCAGAGCCCTGCCCGTTGCTCTGTTAAAATTTTTATTTCATTTAATTTGCCACTTGCTGGAGAGGTGGTTGCTCTGTCCTTGTGCAAAATTCAGTTACACATTAATGCTCTTCTAACCTCTTAAATCATTTTGACTTTCAGAGTGACAGTGTCTAGAGAGGGTTTTTGTTATACTAAGTTATTGGTTACAAAGAATTCATTTCAAGAGAAGTAAAGAACTATTGTAGTGCATCACTGGCTGAGACAAAAATTAGGCTTCTTATATAAACCCAAAAGTTTTGTTGAGTTGAATTTTGCCATCAGAACTAGAGATGATGGGGGGGTTCACTAGTGTGTTTTACCTTCGTTATTTGCCTATAGTCCTGTAGTAAAAGAATGCTAATTATGCTTCCCAATGTCTTTTATTTCCAACTGTAAACTAAGACTATCCCATATTTTTAAAGAAGAGTTGATCAAAGTTGAAAACATTTTAATTAAATGGGTAACTACTTACGATACTCTTTAATGGAATTGTTGACAGAAGGATAATGAGCGATTTTGCTAATCCTTCCCTTTTGTCGTATATTAGTAATATTTAGATTGGAGCAACAAAATGGATGGATGTTTTCATTAATGTTTAGTTTATTTAGTAACATTGACTAAAACTACTGTTGGCAGTAATGAAAAAGCACTTACCTGATTCTGATGACTGCTTCTGTAGTGTAGGTAGTGAAAGCCTATTTTGCAGGTGAGGAAAATGTGTTGGGCTGTGTCTGCCTTAGGACATGAGCCAGTACATGGCACCTCAGGACTCCCTGGGAGTCATCCCACTTTCCCTTTTCTAGGCCCCCAAGGTTGTGTCTAATGTAGACCATATAATAACCATGTGATTACATTTCTTATATAGCTCTTCCACATACAACGCTTAGATACACAGTTTGGGGATTTTCTCAACCAAAGGGTTTTCATTAGCCCTTCTCATATTAGCAGTGAGTTCTTAGGTATTTATTTCCCAAATGTCTGTAGTTTATATATGCTATTCACTTAAGTTCTTAGCGCAGAAATTCTGCCTCTTCATGTTTTAAAAAATACCCAGGAATTTTTGGGGAACAGTGTTCAACAGAAAGGCTTTATTTAAAATGATATCTTTGGGGAAGTGAAATCTACCCCAGGTACCAGGCCACCCCCCACGCCCCAGTCTTCCTCCCTTTTCCTGGCACCCCCGTGTGCTGGCTGGCCCCTATCTGTTTCGGTTCTGCTGTTGTTCACTGGCTTGGGGGACTGCTGCTGAGGCCCACTGTCCCCACCTTCCAGCTGTGTCCTTTCTCCCTGCCTCCCGCTTGCCTTCATTTCGTTACGCTTCTATTCTTTTCATGCCAGCCTGGGTTCGCACATTCTGAAAGTTTTGGGGTTGTTTTCTCTGTGTGTGTGTGTGTGTGTGTGTGTGTGTGTGTGTGTGTGTTTTGGATCATGCCGATTATCTGTTGCTTTGAAAAGGGAGAGATGATATTTTGCAATTTCATTTTAATCATCAGTGTGTAGTTGCAAAGGGCGTGTCTCTCTCCTTCCTGCACTATGTTGAATATTCCCTGAAAGCATGAATTATTTCATAGCACAAATGAAACATGTTGTATTCTCTTTCCTGTTTGTGGCTTGTGCCTTTTGAACACTGCTATCGTTCGTGGTCCAGCTTGGTTTTCTCTTTTTTTTTTTTCTGTTTCTATCACAAAACATCCTAAAGACCAACAGTGTCAGTCACAGAATCCAAAACAGCTGGTTCTACAGTCCTGCTTCACACTTTGTGGCTTGGGCTTGTCTTCTCTTCCGGAGTAAGTGGGTAGTTTCTTCCTACTTATTTTCCCTTTTATTCTATAAATGGGAAAGAAAGTGTCAAGTATGGAGACTGCTCTTTCATTTGAAGGAGCTGCTGGTTCCAGCTTTGTAGTGTGACTTCTGTTAACTGAATGGTCAGTGCTGGCTGTGGAGGGGGAGCCAGGTTGCAGGGTGAAGCAGATTCTTCCCCACTGTCTGCATGTTGACTGTAGTATGAAAGTTCAGCATGCTTCAATTGTGTGTCTTCATGCTCTTTCACTAGGTACTGAATTTTTGTGATCTGTTGGAAATGATAACAAATAAACTGATGTCTAACACTTTATACAGGTTGAGCATCCCTAATCTGGAATCCAAAATACTCCAAAATCTGAAATGCTCCAAAATCTGAAACTCTTTGAGCACCAACATAACACCACAAGTGGAAAATTCCACACCTGACCTCATGGGATGGGTTGCAGTCAATATGCAGGTATACAACATACAGTTCATTCAAAGTCCCTAAGAAAAAAAGACCCTCCTACCCCATTTCAGCTGCAATATGGCTTTTCTTTGAATGCCCAGATTCCCCCATGCAGGCACACCCACAAAGAGTAATAAAATGGTCCAATGTATACAAACTTTGTTTTATGAACAAAATTACTAAAAATATAAAATTAACTTCAGGCTGCTATGTGTATAAGGTGTGTATGAGACCTAAGTGAATTTCGTGTTTAGACTTGGGTCCCATTTCCAAGCTATCTCCAAATGTATATGCAGATATTCCGAAATCTGAAAAAAATATGAAAAGCTTCTGATCCCAAGCATTTTGAATAAGGGATACCCAACCTATCATATGATCAACACACATTAAATGCAATAATAGACTGAATTCAAATACTCCTCTGTCAAAACTTCTGTTTATTATTTAAGAGAAAACTGATGTACTTAATTTATAATAGTATAGAAGGAATAAGAATTTTTAGGCTGGGCATAGGAAAAAAGAAATAGTAACCCCTCACCCCCCAAAAAGATGAAGTACTTTGTGACATTGAGTCATTGACCTGAAGCTGGGTGAGGATTATAAATAGAGGAAAGAGAGGCAGAGGAGGGAGGGGAGGGGAAGAGTTAGGGGCACAGTTGGGGGAGCTGTTGAAGCCAAGGTGTTGGGGCAAATCTTTGAGGAGGTGACATTTGAGTTGAGACTCACATGGTGAGAGAATGAGGCAACCAGGTAGAAAAGAGGACACACTCCAGGCAGCAGGGCGTGAGGAGGGAAGGAGCTTGGCATGGTGGAGTTTGGTGGCTCCTGTAGAGTCCTGTCGGCTGGGGAAGGCTGGACAAGACAGTGGCTCAGACCGGAGTTAGAGCAGCAGAGACGCATGGATGTGGTGAAATCCATTCATTCTAATGTGTGTTACGTGATGTGTCTGCTGTGCACCAAGGCACTGGGGTTGTAGTTGCGAACTAAATAGAAAATGATTCCCTGTCCTCCTGGAGCTGCCGTCGTGTTGGGAGTGGTGAGCGTGAGACACAGTGAGGAGAAAGGCCAGGGCTGGGCCCTGCAGAGAGCAGGCATGCCCTGGGAGGGAAGTGCGTGGGGTCATAGAGGAACAGCAAGCTTCGCAGGGAGGGTTGAAGTGGACGTGATTGTGGGAAGGGCAGCCAAGATCCCCATAGGCTTGGGAGCTGGAACCCGGAGGACTCATTGCTGGGCTGGATATCTGCAGTGTGAGGGGAGAGAAGAATCAGGAATGACTCTTTGACTTTTCACATGTGCAGTTCAGAAAATGGGAGTGCCATTGACCAAGATATGGAAGCTTGGGAGGTGGATTCTTGGGGGGAAGGACGTGAGTTATTAGAGACCTCAGTGGTGATGTGGAATAGGCAGATGGATATTCTACTCTACAGCTCGGAAGAGTCTGGGCCAGCAGCATGTATTTGAGAATCATCCAGAGTATGGGTGGCACAGGAAGCCATTTGTCTGGAGGAGAGGACAGAGGAGGGCCACCAACATTTAGATGTTGAGGTCAGGTAGAAGGGGGAGTGGTCAGTGGGAATCGGGGAAGCCTGGAGGAGGAGGAGGCAATGCTGGATGACTCTGGAGAGGGGCCAGGTACCATGAGGACAGGGAACTCATTGGCTTTGACAGTGTTGTTGGGGCCTTTGCTGAGAGCGATTTACTGAAATCATGGGGACAGAAGCTCAGTTGGAGTGGGTTGAGGGTAACCAGGAGGTGAGGCTGCTGAGAGCTGGGACTGTTGATGAACCTTGCATCAAGTTTTGCTATGCAGGGGCTGGTGTCTTGCGTATGTGACCTTGTATAAGTGACTTGACTTCTCTAAATCTATTTTCTCACCTTCAGAATGGTGATGATGCTGCCTAGCATGAAGTATTGTTGGGAGCATCACAGGAGATGAAACAAAATGACGCATCCACAGGCTTCCAACACAGCCTCTGTCTGGTACATGGGGGTTTGCCGAGTGCTGGTTTCTTCCATTCTCTGTCCTAGGGGTGTCATTTTCTCATCAGGAGAACAAAGGAATTGGACCAAATGAAGTTTCACATCTTAGGTTTGCAGGCTTTGCCCACTGTTGAGCCCTTGGATCCCTCCTCAGCTCCCTCCCATCACTGTCTCTGCCCAGCTTCTTTCTGTGGCTGTAATGCCCAGCGGGGACTTCTCTTTCTCTTGTCTACTCCACTTATTCTGTCCTGTACTCGGCCACCAGATTAATCCTCCAAAAGGCTTCACTTGGGCTGCTCTTCCACTCAGGAGCCCTGAAAGGGCCCTCACTCCCAAGAGATGAAAGTTCTTATTTCCTCTGCTCTTCTCTGCATCCCTGACCATCAGATCTGTTGTCATTTGGATATATCTTGTTCTGCCTTGTCCCTGGCCTTTGGAATTTTATACCCAGTTTTAAATCCCACCCACCCTTTGGGAGGCAGTGTGTGTACAGAGCTTCCCTCCAATGCCACCTCTTGTCTGTCCTGCTTGGTTCAGTTCACATCTAGAGTGACTTGCTATGTGCATGCCACTGACGGCATCCTGTCTTGAGTTACGGGTGTTTATTATGGGTCTTTGCTCCTGGCCTTCACCATGGGCCCCCTCAGAGGGCAGGGCACTGCTTCTTTGCATCTCTTACAGTGTCATACATGTTGGGTGCTTCCAAAATTAATGAATTCCATCAGTTCGACAACTCCACTGAACCTGAGAAGCTTTAATAGTAGGTTTGGGGATATCCTAAGAAAGGATAGTAGCCAAGGGTTTTTTTTTTTGGGTCTGTGTGCATCTAGAATTTACAAAAATAACAGTCTTCCAGTATTGAGGCCATTTTATCAAAATCCTTTAAAATCGCAAATACATTGGCCCAGCAATTCCTCTCTAGGGATTTGTCCTAAGAAAATAGTATTGAATACCTAAGAATGTTCACTAGAGTGTTGTTTATAATGTGCAAAAGAGTACATAACCTAAATGTCCAACAATAGGGGATTGGTTAAAAAAAAAAACAAAAAAGAACTCATGGTGCAAATTCATACTATAGAATTACTATCGTCTTCTTCAAATCATGATGTAGAGGGACATATATTGACTTTGGTGAATGTCACCAAGTGAAGAAAGTATGTTTACAAATGTCTGATTTCATTTGCCTTTATTTATAGAGGAAGGATAATCGGTGTAGGTAGTGTTAATGTTTATCTTTGGATGTTGAGATCATTGATTTTTACTATCCTTTTTTTTTTTTTTTTTTTTTGAGACAGAGTCTCGCTTTGTCGCTCTGGGTAGAGTGCAGTATCATCATAGCTCACTACAGCCTCAAACTCCTGGGCTCAAACGATCCTCCTGCCTCAGCCTCCTGAGTAGCTGGGACTACAGGCGCATGCCACAACGCGTGGTTAAATTTTCTATTTTTAGTAGAGATGGGGGTCTCGCTCTTGCTCAGGCTGGTCTCGAACTCCTGAGCTCAAGCAGTCCTCCTGCCTTGGCCTCCCAGAGTGCTAGGATTACAGGTGTGAGCCACCATGTCTGGCCAGTTTTTTACTATCTTTTTGCTATTATCTAACCTTTCACAGGAAGCATACTTTCTTGATTAAGAAAACTATTAAAGTTGGAATCGTATGCTTCTATTATTCTTTAAAAAATCATGTTTTTAATCTTTCTATTAGGTTAGTCTTTACATCATGGTAATGCAGTACTGGGGAGAATGCTAAGGTCACCTGGCCCACGTCAAATGGTAGCAGGAAACATGGGAGCATGCTTCTTTGAATCCCCACTTTCCAGGTCACAGTGACTGTTCTCCAGTGTAGATGTTATGGCCTGGTGTCCTTGGGGCTGGATGCAGTAGTAAATTGTTGATACTTGGCTGCTGAGCTTTTGCTCAGGCATTGGCAACTGGTGCTCTGCAGAAGGGATGGGGAGTGTGCAGCTGTAGTCAGGCCGGCCTGGGTGGCAAACTTAACTTTTGTCTGTGCACCTGGGTGCCCCTGGGCATTAAGCTTTAGTGGGCACTTTTGTTAGGGACGGCCTCTCCCACAGTTGGTTGGTGAGCATGTTGGGCTGTGTCTGGCCCAGTGTAGGCACTTCCTGAGTGACAGCTAACTGGTTAGCTACCGAGGTAGTCAACCTCAGGTTAGCCTGCAGTGAAGAGTTGAGCCTTATTTCTTTAATAGTATAGGTTTCCTGAAAACTGACCATATTATTGGTTGGAAAATAGTTTTTAAAATTATTTCCTTTTAACTGAGACATGTCCTGCCTTTACCCTCTTGTCTCCCTTCAGTCTGTGGGCCAGGCATTGACATCCGCAACGATTATCAACAGCTGAAGCGCCTGGAGAACTGCACGGTGATCGAGGGCTACCTCCACATCCTCCTCATCTCCAAGGCAGAGGATTACCGCAGCTACCGCTTCCCCAAGCTCACGGTGATCACCGAATACTTGCTGCTGTTCCGAGTGGCCGGCCTCGAGAGCCTCGGGGACCTCTTCCCAAACCTCACGGTCATCCGTGGCTGGAAACTGTTCTACAACTACGCCCTCGTCATCTTCGAGATGACGAATCTCAAAGATATTGGGCTTTACAACCTGAGGAACATTACTCGGGGGGCCATCAGGATTGAGAAAAATGCGGACCTCTGTTACCTCTCCACTGTGGACTGGTCCCTGATCCTGGATGCGGTGTCCAACAACTACATTGTGGGGAACAAGCCCCCGAAGGAGTGCGGGGACCTGTGTCCGGGGACCATGGAGGAGAAGCCGTTGTGTGAGAAGACCACCATCAACAATGAGTACAACTACCGCTGCTGGACCACAAATCGCTGCCAGAAAAGTAAGAATGATGCTGACTGCTGCTTTCTCTCTGCCTCTCTCTTTTCTCTCCTCCTCCTCCTTGACTTCCTCCTCTTCTGAATGCACGTGTTCTGCTGGGGAGGGCGCAGTCGTGTTGCATTTAGTACATGGCACGCCTGCTGTGTGGAAGTGGTTCCTAGCGGGGGTCTTGGTTGGCTTTCTTTTGCATCTGGGACTCTTGGAATGCAGGACTGTGGCATGGCTGGAGGCCATTGTGGCTGCTGTCAAGACGGTTCAAATCACATATTAGAAATAATCCACCACACTTCTGGGCTAGAAACTTGCTGACCTTCAGCGTTGAATTCCTGATGGGAAAGGTGACCTGGTGTGCTTGGAAGTATCTGAGCCCCGGCAGCTGGGGGCTGCTATGTGTCAACTCTTTCATCCTTTGTGTGAAGGGATATTTTTTTGTTTGGCTGGACTTCCTTAGCATGGATGTACTTGGAATATGGTTAAATAAGGGAAAAGTAAAGAGCTACTTCATGTCCTGTGAAAGGGCTCCTTGGTTCTTAGTGACAATGTTATGATGTTTAGGTGTCCTGGTTTATGGTGAAGCTACCTGGCCAAGGTGGGAGACCTCTGTACTGATTTCCAAGAGTCCCAGGTTCAGGCTGTACTTGCAGGTAGCTGTGTAGTAGGGTGCATTTTTAAACCTCTGGGCTTCTGTTTCCTTTCTTCTATACCTGTGTATGGAATAGTGGTGATAATCTTATGAAATCACTTAGTGAAAGAACTTTGTAAAGTGCTCAGTGCTCTGGGGGTCAGGTGGTGGTATTTTGAAGCTTCTTGTTTATTTATCTGCCGTACACTTATGTTCCCCTGAGAATAACTAAACTTTTGCCTTAATGTGATCAATACCTTGAGAGCCAAGTTGTTTGGTACTAAAATTTGACTCTGAGCCTTTGCCTTATTGCATTCAGCAATGTTTAGGTATATCAGCCAGGAGGGTTCCCCTCACTGATTGGAAGTCAATGTGTTAGCTATAAATAGCTGTTATTTAATGGTTGGCCCAGTTAAAGACCTAAGGAGCCCAGGTACTTTAGCTAGTCATAAAGAGCCAAGAAATTCCAAATTGTTAGGCTTGCCTAAACCATGAAATGTGTAAAATAAACAAATAAAAGGCCAGAGCCCCACAGGTAGCCCTTGTTTTAGTTCTTCTTCAGCCACACTGAGGCCCGGGAAATGATGTGTGTTCTCTGACCCATCACACACTCTCATGCTCTGTATTATTTGATCAGTGTGTATGTGAATATTTGATTAGTAAGGGCAGGGGTCCCACTGGCTGTAGCCACTACCTTGTAGAGCTGCGAACAAATTCAGGCCACTTTAAGGATCACTGTTGGCTAGAGTTGGAGGAAGGTACTATGCTGAAGTCATTTCTGTGATTGATTAAAACTGTACCCAATCATTAGATTACTCACTCGTTTGGGAAAACAAGAAAATATATTTTTAAAGTAGCCCTGACATTTTAAAATTTTATCTTAAAAGTAAAAGGTGTCATCAAGGGAGGCAGCGTGAGGTCATGGAGAGACGTTGGATAAGGTGATGAGGGTCCCAAGTGACCTTGGATGAGCCAGCCCCTCTGGGCAGTAATTGGGCACCCTTAGATGGGAGGATTGCTTGAGGCCAGGAGTTGGAGACTAACCTGGCAATGTATTTTTATCTCTACAAAATAAAAAAAATTAGCCAGGTGTGGTGGAATGCACCTGTAGTCCTAGCTACTCCAGAGGCTGAAGTGAAAGCATTGCTTGAGCCCAGGAATTCAAGGTTGCAGTGAGCTATAGTTGCACCACCACACTCTAGCCTGGGCAACAGAGTGAGACCCCAACTCTAAAAAAGAAAAAAAAAGTCATTAGGTAGGCTCTTGTTCCGTGATTCAGTAGATATGTATTTACTTTGGTCTCACTTGGGTTTTCTTGGCTATTTCTGACAAGCTGCTTGTTTAAGAAGCCTGGGGTGGGAGCAAGGCCAGAGTTCTGGGTTCAAGTGTAAGACTGGTGACAGGTAATTTACATTGCCTGGGCCTCCATTTCTTCATCTGCAAAATGGGATAGATCCTGACTTCCTCAGAGGGTTTTTGGAAGATTAAAACACGAAAGTGGAAAAGCACCAAGAAGATGTAATGGTGGTTAGAAATCGAGCTCTGCTGGTGGCGGGTCTGTTGGCTGGTTGCCTGCTTTCCCAAAGCCATGCCCTGCAACCTTCTCCTTGGCCAGTTGTCTCAATCCTGCTGGTGTTTTTTGTGATTTCACAATGGAGTACTTATTTAAAATTGGTGACTGCATTTAGGGAAATTGTCTCTCCTTCATCTTGTCCTGAAAACTGAGGCATGGGCATGTTTCTTGGAGGTTTTCTAGTTGAATCAGACTCTCCTTTGTTTGTATAGATTCCCTTTAGACCTGCACTGTCTAATGTGGTAGCTGCTAGCCACATGTGGCTTATTGAGTACTTGAACTGAACTGAACTGTGGCATGTCTGAACTGAGACCTGCCTTAAGTGTAAAATACACACTGGATTTCAAAGGCATAGTATGGGGAAAACCCTGTGAAATATTTCATTAACAATTTTTAAATAAAATAAAATTTTATTTTATTTTATTTTTGAGACAGGGTCTTGCTCTGTTGTCCAGGCTGGAGTGCAGTGGTGCAATCACAGCTCACTATAATCTTGACTTCCTAGGCTTGAGGGATCCTCCTGCCTCAGCCTCCCAAGTAGCTGTGACTACAGGCGAGTGCCACCAAAAATTTAAAAATTTTTTTATTTTTTGCAGAGACAGGATCTCGCTATGTTGCTCAGACTAGTCTTGAACTCCTGGCCTCAAGTGATCCTCCTGCCTTGGCCTCTCAAAGTTCTGGGATTACAGGCATGAGCCATTGCATCTAGCCTTGTTAATAGTTTTTATATTGATTACATGTTGAAATATAATAGCTGAATATATTAGATTAAGGAAATTGTATTCTTAAAATTAATTTCACCTGTTTATTTTACTTCTTAATGTGGCTACCAGAAATTGAAAGTACAGATGTGGCTCACATTCTGTTTGTGTTGGTAAGAGCTGCTTTAGAGCATTTGAGGCTAGGAGTTCTTCCCTTATCATCTCTCTGGCTGACTTGCCACTGCAGTGTTAGTAACTCTGCACCTCTCCCGCCAGAACCCTTAGGAATCATTCGAGGAGCCAGGGGAAGGGCATTGAGTCCAGACAGAATGTGTCTATCTTGAGTTCAACATAAGCGTTAAGAAGGCCATTTGAAAAGATTGAGCGTAGAAGAATCCCATTCAGTTATTCTTCTGTTGGCTGCCTGTAGAAGGAAGGAGAACATCTGGAGAGAAATGCCAGGTCAAGAGTGTGTGTAAAATTGTTGAGCACACTCTGTGTGGTGCTGATACACAGTTTTACTTGACACCCTGCAGTGGCTGGCAGCGTAGTAGACAGTCCCACTAAGGAAGTGACCACTCTATGGGTTCTCTGCACATTCTTTATTTCCCTGTTCTCTGATGATTTAAAGGGGAGATTGTATGCAGGCTTGAGTTATTCCTAAAAAGTGATTGACCCTTAAGCAATTGTGTACGGCTTTTCCCTTTCAGCAAGAACGTAACTGTTTGGCTCCCCTCTGACATTTGGCATGGTTGATTCCTCCTCTTTTGTCTTTTGACACCACCCTCTTCTGATTCTCCTCCTGTACCCAGAGCTGCTGCTTTTTTGTTTCTTTTCCATCGATCTGGTCTTTCATAGTTGGTGGTCTCTTGTCTTAGTTTCTTCGGGCTGCTGTAACAAAATACCATAAATGGGGTGGCTTATAAACAATAGAAATTTATTGCTTACAGTTCTGGAGGCTGGAAGTACAAGGTCAAGGTGCTGGCAGATTCAGTGTCTGGTGAGGGCCCACTCGCTGGTTCATGGAGGGAGGGTGCCTTTTCGCTGTGTCTTCATGTGTCAGAAGGGGGGCAAGAGGTCTCTCTTGGCCTCTTTTATAAGGGCACTAATCCCATTTGTGAGGGCTCCACCCTCATGACCTACTCACCTCCCAAAGGCCCCACCTCCTCATACCATCACCTTGGACATCAGGTTTCAACGTAAGAATTTTGGAGAGACATAAACATTCAGACCATAGCATAGCCCCTGGGCCCTTTTCACTTTCCTTTTTCCCATCTTATCTGCTGGTATTAAACTGCCAAATATCATCTCCAGCCCAGACCTCTTTTTGAGTTGTAGGCCTGTGTCTCATTCATACCCAGACGACCGTGGACATTTCAATGCTGTATCTAATGGTCTTTCCTGTCTCCTCACTTCTGGCCTATTGTTTTTTCTGTATTCCCTCTCTGGTGGGCAGCATTCTTGTTTCCTCAGCTCTCATGTCAAAAACATGGGTGTCCTTTGGACACTTCCTTATCTAGTTGGACACCAAGCCCTTTCCACCCCAAATGTTGCTTCAGTCTGCCCTCCTCTCTTCCCCCTTTGCCACCCATGCAGTGGCATAGCCTCTCTCCTGCTTTGTGCCCTGTGGTTCCATTCAACACTAGTGAACTTCCCAGTACACACTTTGGGCCAGTATGCTCCCCTACCTGAGATTTCAGAGTAGGTCCCTGTGGGATAGGCATTTGGCATACCATGAAGCTCCTTGGTGGTCTACTACCCATTCCATGACATGACACCATGCTGTGCACCACATGCCTCTCCCTCCCTCCTGTCTGCCTTGTCCTTGGCCCCAGTGGTGCTCCCTGCACTGACCAGCTGCTGTGGCTCACCCGACTGAATTCCAGCCTGCCTTTTCCTATGGAGGACTTTAGAGCCCTGCAGACTTTGTTAGGCCTATCTCCCAGGACCTGGCAAGGCACTTTTTGTACCACTGTGTAAATTCTAGGTGTACCATCCTGTGTCTGCTGTCACCCCAGGAGCAAGCTCTGCACCTGCTTTGTGAAGAATTTGTTGTCAGGAAGATACATTTTCCTCTCAACCAGAGAGCAGTGTATAATGGCAGTCCTCAGCAAGCCAAAAATGCTAAACTTATGAAATGAAGACATTTCCTGTGTCATTGTCATGGTCATTGCTACCAAGGAGCACTGTCACTGAAACCATCTCCAGCTCTTGTTGGTAGAGAGGATCCACCGTGAATGGTAGCTCTTTTCTCCCCTGCCATTGTTGGAGTGAGTCAATGCCAAAGATGATGAAGTGTGAAAGCCATTGGGAAGGTTGAAGCTTGGCCTGCAAAGCCTTTTTGCTGGAGGCCAACCACGCACTGTGAGGGACAGAGGTGAATCCTAAGTGCCTGTGGTTTTCTTACTTCCTGGTGAATTTGCTTAAGTGGTGCCTGTTGTTTGCTTGCCATAGAGGCTTTCTGGTACTTGATTTCAGGTGTATCCCCCCCCCCCCCAAAAACAAACAAACAAACAAACAACAGAGTCCAAAACCTAAGACCTTACTGCTAAACTAAGTCTCTAAGTACTTTTTAACCCATCAGGGTGAACAGCTTGTGGCTTAGCTGGTGGGGCAGCCTTATTTCAATTAAAAGGGCATTGACTGGGAACAGCAGTCCTGGAGTTTGTTGCATTTCTAACTGCCTTCAAAATGAGAAACCAGGAAAATAGGAGATTGGAGCCTTTGAGTGAGAAGGCAGTAAATGGTTCCATTTATTGACAAAAGGAAAACATTTTACTGCATCTCACTGATGGGATCAGGGACTTAAAATGAAGGCAGGTGTTATAAAAAGACAATTTTACATTTTTTCCCCCCTACAGGTTTTTGTGTTCTTGTTTATCAAACACTCCTCACAAGGACAGTGTTAGCTTGTAGAGTAGAATTGCTCCCCTTCCCTCATTTTCTTGTAGGTTGGTACGTCTGGCCTGCCAGGTTAAGGTGGAGGACTTGTTTAAGAATTTGTAGATCACCTGCCTGCTGGATTGAAGCGGGGGAGAGATGGTTTCTCTGTAGTGAGACTCTACTCATGTGATGCATAGTATTTCATCCTACCTTTTTTTTTTTTAAATCAACTTCAAGCTACCTGTGAAGACCTGGGATGTTTCTGTTAAATGCTGTGTGGTCTGCTCCCAGGCTTTTGTAGACCATTGGCCCTGGAGACTGCTAGGATGCATTGTGATATGGGCCTGTATTTTCAGGTGGGGCCTTGGGAGAGGCCTGTGGGCCCTGGAGGAGAAGCAGCTGGTAGAGTGGATCCAGCTTTGTATTGTTGGTAGGGGCTTGTTTCCATTGCCCTGGAAGGCCCCTGCTCTGGTCAGCTGGTCCCAGAGTGGGGGTGATCTTTATTTAGAAGGGGGTCATATGCCCCCGGGCCTCACTGCTGTGCCTTTTATAGTCAGAGGTGGAGATCACATTCTGTTCTGCCTGATTGTTGACCCTTGTTACCGAGATGGTGAAGTGGTTTGTGTTGGTGTTTTTGGGGGGGGGGGTGTTAATTAGCCCACCCCATCTCTTAGGGCATGTGCCTTGTTCCTAAAAGTCTTTGTTCTTGGCTAATTGTCATCTCATTAAGGTGTCACTATCTTGGGCCCCCTTCAGAAGTTAGTTTTTTAATGGAGATCTAATCTAAGAGACTGAAAAGTTTTCAGAATGACTCTATCATGATGATTTTTGCAATTCTAGGTATTTGGAAAGTATCTAGAGTCCCTTCAAATCTCATCAGTTAAGCCTACTTGGTTTCTTCCTACTCCTAAAAAGCCTCTTTCTTTTGTTGCATTAATATTTCTACCTTGCTTTTCTCGTGTGTATGCCAGTGTGACGTTCTCAGCAGAGTGGGGATGACGTGGGGTGTGTGGGCCCATGGCTAATCTTGGCCCGGATTGTATTTATTGCTCGACTTGAGTCTATAGGGTGGTTCAAAAGTTAAGTCTGGCTAGCAGTGGAGTTGGAAGCCATCACTTGGAAACATGCCACTTCCTGGCATATGGTGTGAATCAGGGACTCTGGCTGTAAAAGGTGGGGTCTCTGAGCGCCATCCTAGGTTGGAATGTTCCCCTGACTTGGAGGTAGCCAGACACATCCAGGGTGTTCCCAGGAAGCTGGTGGGCAGGAGATGGGATTTTTCTGTCTGTGACACATGTAATATTAAGAACAGTCTGTTTAAATCATATTTTAAGTAAAAATTGAAGTGCACATATGACCATCAGAGCTTCTGGGGATAAGAAGCCACCTTCCTGGAAGAAGTTCACCTCTAAACCAGAGCCTTTGGCTCAGCAGCCGGCAGTGCAGTCTTAGGGTGAGCGGGGTGTGGGCTTGAGGTGCCTGGTCGGGGCAGGGACAGCTGGTTCCAGCACTGCCTTTTCCACGGATGTTGCTGAGTCACCTGTCTGATCTGTCCCTCCATTTCCTTTCTCTGACCTTGGAGGCTTGCATCAGATTACCTCTGCCATTTCCTCAAACTCTAAAAATCAATAACTTACCAGAGGATTTCCATCATGGCTGAAGCCAGGCGTGCTGGCTGCCTGAATTAGCCTGCGCTGGGAAGGTTTCATGCTTCCTGGTCTGTGTGTACACATGTTGCTTGGTTTCTCTGTCTCTTCCCTTTGATCTAGTGTACACAGGTGAGGTATACAGCATTTAACATTATAACTCACCCAGTGGCAGACTAATCACTGTGTATAACTTGGGAATCTGGGTTTTAAGAAATTTAGAGGTCTTTTATGTGGCAGAAGGAACCCCAGGTGGAAATCCAAAATCTAGACCATTCTGGGTTCTAGTCTATATCTGCCACTGTCTAACGTGTGACTTTGAGCTGGACTTCATAACGAGAGCCAGGGTTTCATCTGGTTCCATGTAGCCTTGCTTTTCTGTCTTTGGAAAGGTAGCTTCCTGCTTGCCTCAGAGCCTGGGTAACTGTTTGAGCTGCCTTGTGGGAGTAGGCAGAGGAGAAGAGCAGTCCTCAGAGCTTGATGGGAGGTAGGAGGGCTCGTGGGGGCAGTTGTTGTCTCAAGTCAAGGAGTGATAGGGCTTCTGGGGCTAGTGGAAAGGGTGAGCCTTAGGCAGGCGAGGGTGACCGTCCAGGTAAGATTGTCGCTCCTGCAGGCTCAGCTTGGCGTCTGTTCTGCAGTTCTCAGGGTGTTGGGGGGCTGGCCAGGCCTCAGCCCTAATATCCCAGGGCATTCGTCCCTGATAGTATTGTGGAGTCCATGGGAGCAGAAGCTACCATCCTGTGCCTGCCACACTCTCTGTGTGACTGGTCTTCAGCATGTTCACGTGGCCCCATATCTGGAAGTGTGTTTTTTTTAACCTTGTGTGTTTTCTTCTTGGCCTATGACCATTGAGATTTGCAAGAATATATCATTTTATACAAAATGGGATGTATTTCTTTTAAACCACATTCCCACATGGGCAAGTGACATCATATGCACACAGGTTTAAGAAGAGTTGGTGACTTGAGTTCATTTACCCCAGGTACTCAGTTTCCATCAGGACAGTACTTGGAAGACACCTAACAGGCTTCCTGGCACATAGTAGGTTTGTGGTAAATGGTGGCAGCTGCTGCTATTTTTTTTTTTTTTAAATGAAACTAAACTATCTAAGAGTTGCATTCTGAGACCATCTAAAATTTTGAACATTAAGCTGGATTTACTGTGTATGTTTACTGCCATATCTTAAATGGTCTTTCTCCATGGCTTTTTCTAAATTGCAAAAATTCTATTATCATAAATAGCAGGGCATAGTGTAGGTGTGGTTCTTGCTAATTTGATCCAAATTGTTCAAATTCCTGTGTCTGCCCAGATAAGCCATATCTTTAATAAACATTCAGTGAGGTACGTATGTCTGTATTGGGATGCCACTGGGGCCTCACCTCTATAGTTACATGTAAACTCTACTTACTTGGTTATCAAACTCTATGAATTTATTCTGCTTGCAAGCTTGGTATTTGGGATAATTTAAGAAATATCCACAGATTCTTGTTTGATATTGACATTAAATACTATCTTTTTAAAATGTGTCTGTGTATGTAAAGCATTAAAGTGGTTAGAGTGGGCACAACTTTTGTTAAAGATAACAAGGATATACATTTTTATTTGTGATAACTGCAGGTCTCCCATGTTAAAGGTAGCCAGCCATATGCTCCAGGCTGAGGCACGTGCTTATTTATCCTTTTCTTCAGATAACATTAAGCGTATGTGTGTGTGTGCGCGTGTGTTTGTCTATGTGTGCACACACCACTTTACTCTCCCACCCGGCCTCCTCCCCTGTTTTGTTTTATTTTTCTCCTCTCACCCCCGCTGCAGGAAACAAACACTGGCTCTCTGTCCTCCCTTAGATTGTCCTTCCGTTCAAGGGGATCAGGTGGGTGGGAAAATGTTGGGCAGGAATGCCAGGCCCTCTTCCGGAAGCCGGGCTTCTGTTTCATCTCATTATTGAACAGAAGTCGCTTTTTGTTTCTTTGCCCTGGTCACAAACAAGCACCCAGTCCTCTCTTCTTCCTTCCTGCCATTTTTCACGGAATCCACGTGGGATGGGAACAGAGGCAGCGTGTTTAGAGACTCGGTTGCTTAATACTCATAGTCTTGTTTAGAAAAGCTGTGCCCACTGACCCAATGTGTAGCTGCCTCTAATTTGTTTTGGTCCTAATGAAGAGACATGGGTAAAGTTAGTGAGACTGTAGTTGCTGGAACTGTGCAGGGAGTCCCGTGGCCGTGGAGCTTGGCCACCCTGTGTGCAGAAGCTGGGGCCGAGGGCAGGCCCCTGCGGGGGAGGGCCAAGCTGCAGTGCACATACATCTGCCCTTGGCAGCAGATCTGTGAACCCAGGCTGCCATTCTGGATTTCTGGATAGATGCAAAGTGCTTGGATGGTTTTTAGCAGCTGCTGAGACCAGGGAGTTGGGCTTAGTAGTAAAAAGGGGAGGGGAAAAAAAATAATAAAAGAAGATCTAGAGGCAAAGAGCCTACAATACAAAAAAGGAAAGACGAAGGTTGATATTATTAGAAATACTTCCTGGGCAGCCCTAGTGTTTGAATTAGGATTTCTTTTTTCCAAAGGTATTAGTTGTAATACGGAGACAAGTGGAAACCAGTCAGATCCCTAGGTCCGAAAAAGACTAGCTTTGTTCCTAGGGTGGTAACCTAGTATGACGTTTCCGTTCCAATTTCTTGACCTCTGAAAGGCCCCTTATGCTTTGCTAAGTAGATGATATTATTAGGCTCTTAGACTATTCCTCAGATAGGATGTAGGGCTGTATTTTTGTTCTCTTCCTCAGTGAATTTGAAATGATTGGATTATTTTGTAATACGTGGATACTACTTTTAGCAGCTTTTGAATAACTGTGTCAAAGAAGCTTTAGAACAGGTTTTAAGCAAGATTGCAGAGAATGTACTGAGTGCTTTCTTCCACTCACAAGAAAAGACAGGGCCACTTAAAATGCAGAAGGTACATCTGGTCCTACCTCTTTAGAATTTCCTGCCATGTTCAGGTGGTACGGCCCCAGGTGGTGTGGTGTCACCTTCTGAGGTCAGTGGATTTCCTGCCCCTCCTCCCCTTACCCAGGCCTGTTCCCTTGCCATTCTTTTGTTGCTACTCTGGGGGTCCAGGCTCAAAGGATCTTGACCCTCATAGTTGCTTATGAATGGAATTCTGAGAATGTATACATTTCTCAGAAGAATGCTTCCTTAGCTCAACAAATATTTCTTGTTGACTGAGGAAAAAAAAAATCCTCCTTGGAAAAGTCACTGGGTGCCAGAGGTGGGCGATTCAGATGAGGAATGAACTTCTGGGTGTGCCTCAGTAAAGCAGTTTCTGTTGATAGACAGTTGATATGACTGCCATTTTAAGAGAAGTTTGTTTTGCAGGATTAATTTGATTTTAGGTTTATCGATGGCCGTGCAGCGATGACAGCTCTCAGTGCCGTCTGTGCATTCTGCCTGCTGTGATGCAGGGTGAGTGCTCAGGCCTCAGACATAGACTCCCTGAACTTCATGGTGAACACTCTGGGGTGGGGGAGCTCCAGACCCTCTACTCAATTTCCGTCCTGTTAGAAAGTTTATATTGCTTATCTGGGTAACTGCAGCTCTATCTTGTTGAGCACTGCGGTTATCCTAATTCTTGGAAAGCCTCCGAGTGTAGATAAAGAGCTGATGAAGATGTGTAAGAAGGGATGAAGTGGTCGCTAGAGAGAAATGGTAATTGGGATGATGTTCAGACCCCACTTCAGCTAGTAAATAAAAGGTGAATGGCCTGTAACTGGTTTAGCATGAGCTAGTTCAGACTCTGTTTTAGTAAACAAGCTTGGTATGCATAGTGCATTTTTGAAAGTATAAAGTGTGGATTTTGATATGCCAGCTCTTCAGCCTCCTGAAAATCCAGTCTCAAAATTCTGCCAATATATCCACATAATTGCAAACCTCTTATCAGTGCCTTCCCATTAGGAAGCCAGGCTGGAGAGGCAGGGGGCCTGGATAATCAAATGGCAAGAGGTATAGGGGACAGCCCAACCTCCCAGTGGTCAGGAGGAATTGGCATGAAAATGTGTACACTTAAGCACCATTGTTTATCTCAGACAGCACCTATCCACGTTCCTCCACTGACTTTCCTTCCAGCTCCAAGATTCTGTGTTGGAGAGGGGATTGGTAGGGACCTAGAGTGGATCCATTGGCTCTGGCTTTCAGTAAACACTACTAGAGTCTGGACTCATTCTAGTCTTGCAATGGCATCTAGACTTGCAAATGTACTTTTGGGTGGGCTCTACCCTTGGGGACTGGCTCCAAGATTGGTTTTAGAAGGGTAGGCTATGGACTGTAGGAGGTGGCTGCAATTTACCAATCCCATAGAGTTTACTGAGGGGTAGCAGACGTGGGATAGGAAGGTGGCAAAGCATCTTAGTGATAGGGTAGAAAGAAATGGAAATTGTTAGGGAAAGAGTCGAAAGCAGGAAATTCAGGTAGGATTGATGTTAAGTCTTGTATCTTTGAAGTGACTTTTTCTGGTCTGGCTTTTGCTGTTACCAAAGTGAATTATTCATAAGTACTTATGAGAAACACTGATGTAACTCAATTATGGGGGATGAATTTAAATTCATTTAAATCACTCTTTTCAACTAAAGTAAGCATTCCCTCATCCAGAATCTGAGCAACCTGATAGCCCAGCAAGTTTCCTCCTGCCACGGGGCAACGATTGATGTCTTCTTCCGTGAGACTGCCAGGGTGCTTCGGGCTCTAGAGCGCTGTTGGAATGATCAAAGTGAAATTAAAATACTTTCTCTGTGGTTTGAGAGTTGGGTGCATTTTGCAGCATTCTTATGTCCTAGGCAGTCTGGGTTTGGCATCCCTGCATGAGAAGTTCCAGCCAGAGCAGACATTTCCTACCGAGGCTACGCTCTTCATGCTTTCTTCTTAACTGTTGTCCACTTGCTCTGCCATGAATCCTCCTGGAATCTCCCTTGCTGAAGACCCTCACCCCCGAGTTGCTCTTGTGCTCATGTGGATCTGTTGCCATGTTATTTGGTCAGCGCTGATGGTTTCTCTGTACTCTGTCAGTAGTTTTAGAAGACCTTGTTTGCTATTCACGCATCTCTCTCCCCAAACAGTAGATAAACCATTTGTGGCTTAGGACTTGTGCCCTGCTTATAATTTTTGGTTCTCCACCCTCACAGCAGTGGGAGGTCCCTGGAGGAGACATTCTGTAAAAATCTATCTCCCATATGGGCTCGACCCTAGGTAGCATCTGAGTGGTTCTGTTCTGATGAAGATGGGGAGGCTTGGCCTGAGGGTGGGAGGGCTGCTGCAGAGACTGAGGAGGTCCTCTCTCAGCACAGTGCAAGTGTGAGAGTGAGCACCTGTTTAAATTTTGTGCCCTGATCACCAGTCTTACCTCACATGCTCACTCAGTGCTGGCCCTGGTAGGTATAGGAATTTTATAAAGAGATTTATAAAATATTTCTGGATGACCAAAGTAAGTGGTCCCTGGTTCTAGCTGGAATTAGCCAACTAAATAACGGTGGAGTTTAAGAGTGTGTGTCAGAGAGAATGTGTGCATATCACGTGTGGTTTGGGTGAGCTCTTAACGTTGCTGACTAGTAAATTATTTTGGATCTTGTGCTTCTCCCTACTGTTCTTGTTCATCTCGATCCAGTGTCATTAAGAAAGTGAAAGGGAATGTGTCATCCCTGTGGAGAGGGAGAACGGTGAAGAGAGGTTTGAATCATAAGTAACATCTCAGTTAGGTCTTGATGTGTCTTTGTAGGTTTTCACGCTTATTATTATACTTTGCCAAAGTTTCCATCGTTTCCCTAGGCCAGCCAATTAAGGTGCCCCTATTTTGTTCAAGTCCCATGCTGCTAGGCAATATGAGATGACACCAATTTAGGATTTTGTTACGAGATAAGATAAAAACACATGACATTAAAAAAAAGAGGGAGATAACTTACACTGTGTGATGAGGCACTCCACAATTTTTTGCCAAAAGAGAAATAGAGGCAACAAGTGCTAGGAGGTCAGAGGAGGGCGAGTTCCATATTTAGAGCTTTGCATGGAAAGAATATTTGTGCCAGGTGAAATTGAGGCCTTTCATTAAGAATGTCCACACTTGCTCAGTACTGTTTGCCCAGCATTGTATACACGGCTCTCAACTCTTGAATGGGTTATACTCCAAAACTTTGCAAGACATTTGGGATATGGTGTATATTATTTCATAAAAACGGAGGTCTGAATGGTGGTTTAGGTCCCAGGCCAGCATCCCCCTATCCACCCACATGTGCCCCCAAGACTGTTTGGCTTAGATATCATTTATCTCTAACTTCCATCCATACGTTTGGTTCTGTGGGGGAAAAGGCTTGTTGAGTTCTATCCCAGAAGGTGGTGGGGGCCTTTGCTTTCTGATGGTGGAAGAGGCAGGGGTGATGGTGGGAAGCTGGTAGTTTCTATATTTTGCCTGTTACCAAAGTCCCCTCTGAGGGCTTAGCACTCCCCTGATGTTCAGGATTGGGGGGAACAAAGGTGTTGCCTTTGCAGGGGTCTGTAGGCGTGCAGTGGGAATGGGACACGGGACTCCTGGCTTCCTGCTTGTGTGGGTGGAAGGATTCTAAGTGGAATCAGGAGCATCTGCACCAGGTGCTGGAGGAGGTATGAAGTTGAAGATGTGATTCTTGCCCTCACAGGACTTAAGTGAGTTTCTGTGTGGCTGACTTTTGGTTCATTACTCACATCATGATTTTTACAAAGTGTGAACTTGTGGTCCAAGTCTGGGTTAAGCTTGCTGCCCTACCCCCAGGGCCACTGAGCAGTTTTTATGATAGAAGGGTCAGCAAAGTATCTGACAGCGTCTGAAACCAGAATGGGCTCAGTTCATTTTAGTTCTCTCTCCTTTTATTCCCCATGGGGTGTGCTCCCCCGATTAAATCAGAAATGTGAGGGTGCAGATTTAAGCTGTTTATAATTTTTCTTATTTAGAATTGTTCTCTGGAGTTGTCTGCAAGAACAAAGGAATTTCAGTCATGTTCCTCCTTCTCTCCTTGTCTCTTCTGTCCTCCAAAGAAAAACTCGGCGTATGATGTTTGGCCTAGAGAAATATTAAACCTATGTTAAGTATGCAGACATGAATGGGCGAACGAAGGATTTGTGGCAGAGAGGATCTGCTGAAACAAATAAGTAATGTAAATGGGCAGAGAGAAGTATTAAATTGATTGCGTCTTTCAGCTCCTGGTACTTAATACAAAGATAAAGTAGTAGAAAAAGGTTGTCATTTTAGGTAATGGAAAGGTGAGAGAGTTTTGAAGCTAGCTGGGGTTTTTCCGCCTGCTCTAAAGTGAGTTGGATTACAGACTATAAAAGTAAAGAGTAGGACAGTTCCATTTAGTATGGATCATGATACTGATTGCTTTCTGTGTAACCTCTGTACTAAAGGAGAAGCTAACATCCCCAGGCCTGGAAGATGCTGGATAACAGCTCATTAAACTCTCGTCAGAAGCCTTCATTAGCATCATGGGAAGACTTGCAATATCTATATTATGAAGCCATTTAGATTTTTTAAAAATGCGTGTTCTTAACATTTTTTGTTTATTAAGTGGGGCAGTAGATTGGGACTGAATGGAGCTGATTCTCTTGTCCTACATAGTATGCCCAGAAGCCCAAGGTTTCCCAGAATTTTTATTATGGTAGTGAGAGCAAATTTAATTAGCAGGTTAGAAAAGCTTTGGAGCAGTTTAGGCCAATCTTGCAGTTAATTGTATCAGCAATTAATATTTTGGGAACATGGAAAGAATTAAACAAATGTACATTTCTTCTAAGATTTTATTTTGTTGTCTTTTAAGGTGTTATGGTAAGTGAATAGACTTTTGAACTAACAGACTAAAGCAAACTATAGCACATAACCAATAACTTTTTCTATCCTGTACCACCCTCCCCAACCAGATGATTCCATTAGTATTCCCTGTAAACCAAAAACCTATGAGCTTACAAGATTAATTTTTAAGGAGATGGTTTCCATGTTAAGGACATTTTAGGTGTAGGCCCCAGAAATGAGTTTTGTGGAAGGGGGAGGCTGCCTCTCTGGTAATTGAGGGCCCACTGGGGGCTCGATCTGGCTTTCTTGGCACTGACAGTTATGAAACAGGGGCTACTGATGTGGGAGAAAGCAGCCAGCTTGGGGACTGCTGTGGATCTGTGTGGATCTCAGAGTGGAAAGGAAGCTTAGAGATCACGTAGTCTGATCCATGATTTAGTTCAGGCATCTATTCTCCAGCGATGGGGCAAGTGCTGTCATGGCTCTGCCCATTTTCCCTTGAGTCAGAGCTATCACCATCCACCTTTCTCCAGCCCACAGCTCCATTTTCTGATGAAGCTGAGACCTCTGTAGACACCCTTTTGCCGTTTTTCTTTGTAACTAAAGGTATGCTTGATTGAGGTGGGTCTTCCAGCTTGGAGGGGGTCTGGTTAGAGAAAACAGGGGGTGATGACTCTGGAGTGCTTGGCCCTTGTAGAACATGCTGTGGCATAGAGAGAAGAGGATTTTCCCACAGTCAGAGAAGATATCTTGTGTACACAGAAAAGAGACAGAGGGTGCCTGAGATACCTGGTCTTTCTCCTCCTCATCACTCACAGCAGGATGCTTCAGACCTGTGCAGGAACAGTGGATTTGGTTATTCAGAGATGTGCTGCCATTAAAACAAAAGGCATTAGCCCTGAAATAGAGAAGTTCAATTAGAACTTCTGTATTCCAAGAGTACTTTCTAGGAAATAACTTCACATACCCTGCTTAATCCCCTGGAAAAGTCATGGTGAGTTGGGGGGAACTGTGACTTGAAAAGGGATTAAAGGGGTTAGCCAGGCCACCCCAGGGTGCTGAAGGCCAAGCCAGATTAGAACCTGGGACACCCCCCCCCAGTCCAAGGTCTCCAGTTCCCCTGCTGCCAGCTGGCTGTACCCTTTTTGCTTTCAAGGGCTCTGGGTCTAATGAGGGGGATGGGAAAGTGCAATAAGCTGGCACTGATACCTTGTGAATGGTGCTAATGTAAAGGTGTTCACCTGATGGTAGAAACAGAGATGCAGCATCTTAGTAGGTCAGAATCTTTGTCCCTTCTTCCACGATCTTTACGTGATTCGGTGTTTTCCAAATAGAAGAAGAAAAATAATCCATGTCTAAATCCTAGGCATTTAGCAATGTTGAGAGAGGGGCATTTTTTGCTAATCTGTGGTTAAAGCTCTGTAGAAACTTTTAGAAGATCCCCCTGCGTTTTAGGGGTTTTGCAGATTGGAACCCCAATTCCTCCCACAGTGCTTCCCCACTCCTGCAATGAGCTAGACCTCCAAGGAGCCTGCTGACACAGCCCCTTTGTGCCAGTCCCCTTTGAGACTCCTGGGTGTGGACCCTGGGGTGTGGGGGAATTGGGTGGGAGAGGGGTTCTTTGGCTTGAGATCTCTGCATGGGTGAATTGTCCTCAGTCCCCCATCTGGTTCTCTGTGGAGATGACTCTCTTGGCAAGGACTTGTTTATGATCACGAATGGCATTCATCGAGCAACGACTTGGTGCCAGGCACCTCACCAGTATTTTAATCTCCTTTAATCTCCTTTAATCTTTGTCACAGTGTGTAGGGTGGATACTACTGTTCCCTTTTTTGTGGACAAAGAAACGGAGGCACAGAGTGCAAGGCATCATACAGCCGAGTAGCCAGCCCAAATGCAGACCTGCTTTCCTGTGATTCCACTGCCTACTCCTCTCCCATCCCACCCCACCCACTGCTTCCCTGGGAGCCCCTGCCGAACACACACGCAGTAATGGCTTGTTGGCTTGTCCTGGTCTGGAGAAGGCTGAGCGCCATGTTGGATGAGACGTCTTGAAGATGTCTTGCTCTGGTCAAGAGACTTTTAGTTATTTTGGGCTTTTGTGCACATCTACCTAGGGATTCGTAAGTGGGATGTGGGTTCTGCTAGCTTGGTGTCCTCCCCTTTTCCTCTCTCCCTCCCCTCTTTATGTGATTGGAGAGCAGCTATGACTCTTAAGATTATAAGGGGAAGATGAAAATGAGAGAGTGACATAAGCACAGTTACATTGCAGATGCTGAATGATGAAACAGCTCGTTTCTGACTTTTAATGCCTTGCTTCTGTCTGAATCTTTAAGTCCCCCCTCCTTAGGCAGGATTCATTTTTGCATTGATGAATTATTTTCATGTGGGGAACCAAACTTTGATGCTGATCAGTGATCAGGCACCTTTGTTTGGCTGATTTTTAACCAGGGAGATTTCTTTCTTTTTAAAACCATCCTTTAATCTTATAAAAATATCTTTAAATGAGTGGATGCTTTAGGTCTCATGAATGGCAGGTTGTGGTAAAGGAAGAAAGGGATGTGGTTTCCAGTAAACTTTTTATTCTTTTATAAAATAAAAGTAACAGTCATACAGAGAGTAAAATGTATGAAGCGTCAGGAAATGATTTGCCAAAATCAGATCTTGGACTGCTGATTTGACCATGAATTAGGCTCCTGAAAAGTGACTGAGCCCAGTGTAGCTTTACATTTTTTTTTTCCTGATTTCTTTTATTTATTGGTCAAACCAAACTTGTGGTTGCCTGCCCTCAGTTTCATTCTGCATCCCTCAGGCAAACAACTGGCATTCACTGGGGATCTTTCTCAAGGAGACAAAAGTGCACCCTGAAACTCGTATCTCTGATCCCTCATCAAAGTCAGGCCTGAGTGTGGGGCCTAGGCGCTTCTCCAGGGCCTCACCAGTGAGGTGGCTGTCACCTGGGCTCAGGTGGGCACTGCCCCTGGCCGTGATAGCCTCCCCCACTTCTCTCACCTTCCACCCAGGGACTGGAGGGCAGAGAGCAGGTTTTCTTCCCCAGGCTGGGGTAGCCATAGGCCTTCTTCCTGGCCTGCCTGTTCTCAGGGTGGGTCCAGAACCAACTGGGATTCCTGTGGGCTTAGTCACCACACGACGGCGGCAGGAGGACTGGGGAAACCGCCAGCCTACTCTGGTGCTCTGTCACCCTGAAAAAATGCAGGCCAGGCCGGGGCTTCTGGGCCTGCAAAGTTCTCCAGGCCCTGTTGCAGATCCCGCCCGGCCGACTCTAAGTAAATCCTCCTCCCACTTCTTCCCCGTCAAAGAAAAAAAGAACATGAGGTAGCCACTGTACTCGTTGAAGATGAATTTTTTTACTTGCTTTTTAAGTAAGTATTTTTGTTCTGCACTTTCCTGGATCTATAAACACACCCCCAGCTATGCAAGATAAGCGTCTTAGTGAAAAGTGATGTGTCAGAGGAGAAATCCTGCCTATGATTGCCACTGTCCATCACAGATCCTTTTGTCTGTCTGTGCAAGGCGGGCTGGGCTGAGTGGGGATGAGAATTGTCAATTGTCCAGCCTCAGCCTGGGGAGATCTTTGGCCTAAGCTCCTCCTCCACTGCTCAGGAACCCTATGCAGGGACAGAGGAGCAGGGGTGAGGGGTAGCCTTCAAGTTACCTCCCAGTCAGGGGGCCTGCTTAGTGTTTCCACTGTTCCCAGCCCCCTTCCGAGACTCCCACTCATTTACATCTGAGTGGCTCTAATGACACTTGCTTAAAGAGCAGCTAACAGCAGCACACTTTTAGGAGACTAAGCCGAGGCAGGGTTTTTGGAGTAAGCATGTACCCGAACCATTTTAATTTAGCCCAGGGTCACCTACCAGTGCCTAGGGTCACCTGCACGGGGTCAGGCTCCTAGTGGCTCCTCCTCATAGCTCTGTTGAGTCTTTTCTGCCCTGTCCCCAAGGCCAGCTACAGAGCATTGGTGATCACCCTTTCTCTGTACAGCTTTTTAAGTGGCTTCCTTTTCTCTGGTGGGGAAGCCAGCACCTTTATCCTATGACAGGAAAGCTCTTTACAGTAAGAGGTGGTAGAACCAGACAGATCCGGCTTAAAATCTTGGCTGTGCTGTACCTCTTGGCTCTGACACCTTGGTCAAGAGAGTTTACCTTTCTAAGGCTTGTCAGCTATATGACTCAGGATGCTAAACTCCCTTCCAAGGTGGTCATGAGGAATAAAGGAAAGGGCTTAGGCCAGGGCCTGACGCAGGACAGTTCCTCAGTGAAATATTAGCTGATACTATTATGTTGTTTTTATTCCCATAGGTCTAATTGTTAAAGAATTATAAAGCAGGCACAAAAAAGTCATCGCATTTTGAATTTGCTTCTGATTTATACATTTCTAACAGTAGAATTCTCACTACACAGCTGTTCTTAAAATCGTTAGATCTTCATATGCTGATATGAATTAAGTGAGAAAAGGTTCAGAGCATTGTACATACTGTGATTCTTCAGGGAATAATTTTAAAAAAGCATATATGCTAGTAAATGCTGGTACAATCATTAAAAAGTTTTCCAGAAGGAATCTCAGAAAGTAATAAGCACTTAACTTTCCATGGGAAGGAACTGGAAATGCTGGGTGACCTTCACAGCTCATCTTGTATTGTTTTTTCCGCTGTTTAGATTTTCTAACCATGTGCTTTTATTGTTTTTATTCTTTTCAGAAGTCAACAGGTGTTATCCAGACAATAGGGTTCTGGTCTATTTTCTGTTGTCTGTTATCCTTTTTTGTATTTAAAAAAAAAACTTCACTGTGTGTGTGTGTGTGTGTGTGTGTGTGTTGGGGGGGTGTGTTTCTGAGGTAGACTGTTCTACTTCTGATTGTCCTTCAGTGAGAGCAGGCTGTGTGTGTGGTCTTGGTGAACTCCCTAGCTCCCTGGAGACAGTAGCTGGGGCCTCCTTTCCCTTCCCAGTGAGAATTGGGCCTTTACAGGAGTAGAAGCCTGGGATTCACCTTCATTCTCTCCAAGAGCCCAAACAGTAGGCGCTGGCAGGGGTGATGGCTAGAATGCCCTTGGGACAAGGTGTGTGAGTATGTGTGTCTTTCCTTGGTAAATGGCCTTGAAAATGCCGTGTACTTTTGGCAGGCTTGGATAAGTTTTTCTCTGCATAACCCTTGGAAAGCACAGTTCTCACTTGTAACACCCTGTCTGCAGGTCCATGATATTGTAATTAAAATTTTATGGGATCACAAGGGCCCATTTAAAGGGCATCTGGTCTAAAAAGCAAAGTTAAAAGCAGAATTTGTGTCAGTGGTTCCCATAATTTCTAAAATATGGTTATTTGTAAATTCATCCTACTGGATGCCTGTGTTGAATGTTCTGTTGATGAAAGGAAAGCATGTTTAAAAACCAGGAGGACCCAAATTCTAATGTCTGCTTAATAGATATTAATTACTTTGAGAGGGTCGGCTTACCTCTCTTGGGAATAAAGGTATTGTAACACATCAGTAGTTTTCAATTTTTTTTTACTAGACCCACAGTAAGACATAAATTTACATCGTGATCCAGGACAAAATAAGCATATAACTAAAATAAGCATTTTCAAAACACTTCTTATCTGACACACCATTCACCCTTACTACCCATGTAGTTCTCTAGTATTTTCTTATTCTATTCTAATGCTGGTAAGAGATGCCTTAAACTACCAACGAATGGTAACGAATGCTTTGAAAAGCACATTATGAAGGTCTTTTCCAGCTCTGATTTTGAGTCTTTTGGCTCTCAGTTGAGCATCCAGTACTAGTGCAGGTGGAGTTGGCCTTTGAGGTCAACCTCCTGTTTTCTTATGAAAATAAGGTGTGAAGGGCATCACTTTTTTCTTCATGGCTACCCCCCTGAGGACTCGGAGGATTGATGTGTGTTCCCAATGGTAGGATGTATTTTATTGTCCATCAGCAAGCATTTTTAAATACTTGAGATCTGCTGTGTCTTGGATAATTTATGTCAATTCCTAATTTGTAAAATAATTTCAAGTCAGTTATCGAAGTACCAGAAGTAATGGCAAACTTTATATCTTCCTGCTTTTCCTCATTTTTCTTTAATATGTACAAATATATTTAAGAATGTTATCACATCAGTGTAATCACTGATGAATTATTTACTGATGACTTTTTATTGGAAGAGCTGGATTCAGAGAGGTAACATAATATTTGAGCGCTCTTTCTACTAGCTCACAGTTGTAAATAACCCTGTTAGCTAAGTTCTAGCAAGGCTTTGTTGGGAATGTGAAAGCATTAGATGAATTTTGAAAATAACTTGGTCTGTTCTAAAAGGCCCTGTGAGATCCAAACTGTTGTGGACTGATGCCTGGTAACTGTGATGGCCATTTTGAAATGTTACCATAGTGATAATTCTTCTGGAATCTCAAGTCATTAAAAGTGATATGGCTAACTCTGGGCCTTGTGCTATAAAAATAGATGTCATGGGATGTGTGAGTCCTTTCTTCAACATTATAGTTAATACCAACTGAAGGAACATTTTAGTTGAATCCTGAATATTTATTGGGGGCTAGTTGCTTTTCTGCCTTTTTTCTTCTCTGTGTAAATCATCTATTCATGAAATTATTAACCCCTGAGAATGAATAGCATTTTAAAAATGGTTCCGTTTCCCCCCCATTTGACTTTAGTTATTTCGGTCCTTGTTTCCTTCTTTTAGTGAGTTTTTCAAAAGATGGATTATGATGAAAGATCAGTCATCGATATTGCTTCTGTGGATTTGTTTGTAAAAACTGCAACTAGTGCTTCTCAGCTCTGTGGCTGGATTTAGCACATCTTACCGCCAGCTGTGGCGCCTCTTCTGGGAGGACTGGGTGTGAGCACAAAGCGTGTCCCGTTTCCCTGAATGTCCTGGGAACATTAGAGGACAGTGTGCCCTTTCAGCTTAGAGCTGCCCCCTCTTGCTTCTGAACCCCAGGGTAATAATTAAAAGCTATGTTAGTTCTTTCTCTAGTTAGAGGCATGCAGGTTGGAGGCTTGTAAATAGCAATGAACCAGTTGGTCCAGGACATGAAGCAAACCATTGGAAAATGTGGTTAGCAGTGACAGTTGACAGTGTGTTTGCTCGCAGTGGTGGCGTTTGGTTCTGTTGGTTCTACTTGTTGACTGGAGGTACTTGCACTGGGGAGAGCCCGGCGTTAGCCAAGCGGGTAGCTTGAGACCAGTTGCATTCCTTTCAGAGACACAGTCTTCACCTCCAAGCTCCTGGTGCTGTGCGTGCAGCGTCTGTATTCAGCAAGCATTTGTTGATTGCTGCCTCTGCCAAGTACTGACCTTGGGATCTGAAGATCAATAGACACAGCCACGCTCCTAGGGGAGCCTCTCCTGGTGGGGAAGCTGATATGTAAACAAACCAAACAGTGATGTGGTGCATATTTTATTAGGGCTTTGTGCAAAGTGCTATAGGAGGCTGAGAGAAGGGGCAGGTTGGCATGGATTAGGAAGGGAGAGGCTTGCCTAGGAGCAGGGCCTCAAAGGATGCAGAGGAGTTTGCCAGGTGTCAGAGATTTGGGGGTGTAGGTGAACAAAGAGTATAAGGATAGTAAGTCAGTACAGGTAGAGATTGTATCTAAGAATGAGAGTGAGAACACCGGCAGAAACCAGGTTGTGCCGGCACCTGTCTGCCCGCCCAAGGACATTGGACCTGACTTCATAGGCTGAGGTGGTAAGGCAGGGGAATGCCGCTAGCACATCTGTGTTCCATGAAGGCTTCCTAACTGTCATCTGGGGAGGGAGAGAAGCTGGCTCAGAGCCTGCGGGTGGGTGGAGGTAGATGCAATTGCAGTGAAGAGTGAGTGTGGAAAAGGGTGTCAGAGACCCACTGGAGAGATTTAGCAGGACTTGGTGAAGGATGAAGATGGTAAGGAAGGTAGAGGACAAGCAAAGAGCTTGTGGATGACTGAGAACCTATTGGAGAAACTGATTGGCCACCAGTGCTGTTAAGTAGGATGGGGAGAAACAGAGGGTAGAAATTTGGCAGGGGAGGGAGAGAGAATGTTTGCAATGCTGACATGTTGAGTTCAAGGTGCCTGTGGCATGAGCAAGTGGAGCTGGTCGAGGAGATTTCTGGGAACCCTGACCTGGCTGGAATGCCCTGGACCCCTGTTATGGGAGTCATATGAGTGACCCCTTCCAAAGGGAGGGGTTGTGGGGAGTGAAAAGAAAGGAGCACCTCCAGACCCGTTTTTGGGATAGATGTTTTTCTGTCTGTCTTTCTTTTGACAGAGTCTCACTCTGGCACCCTGGCTAGAGTGCAGTGACATCATCATAGCTCACTGCAACCTTGAACTCCTGGGCTCAAGTGATCTTCCTGCCTCAGCCTCCCGAGTAGCTGGGACTACAGGTGTGCGCCACCACACCCGGCTAATTTTTCCATTTTTTGTAGAGACAGGATCTCGCCTTGCTCAGGCTGGTCTTGGACTCCTGGCCTCGAGCGAACCTCCTGCCTCAGCCTCCCAGAGTGCTAGGATTACAGGCATGAGCCACCATGCCCGGCTCTTGTCTTTTCAATTATATAGGAAGGAGTACTGATACACAGAAAGACACCTGTGTGTGGTTGGCGTCTGGCATATCCCAGGAAGGAAAGCTTCGGTGGACCTCTGTGGTGGTGGAACCACCACTCTGATCCGAGGATTAGGCCAGAAGGTACCCCTGATCCTTCAGGGGAGGAGGCTGTTTTGAAGGGCTGAGGTTCTTCTGTCTGGTTTCAAATAAAGGAAGACACAAGTGAATCTCAGAGAAGGTTTTTTTCTTTTACCCCCATGTGGGCCAGAGGAGGCCAGAGGATCTCAGGGAAGTTCCCCCCTTGAGGAGGCCCCACTGTGGTTGCCTTTCCCCAGCATGGTCATTTGAGAGAGGAATCCTCCAAAATCCTTACGGTTATTCTACTTAGAAGCAGTTTGCAGCATAATTACCTGATAAAAATGAGAAGTGGTGGACCCCCCTCAATAAGGCCTTAATAAGATCTAGGTTGAACACAGGACTATTTGCAAGCCACTTCTGTTTCTGAAATCATCACGATAGGGACCCCAAGCAATCTACTGAAAGATACCTTTGGAGGCAAAGCCTAGGGATTTGTCTTGTTTACCCCTAATTGTCTCATCCCGTTTCCTTTCTTGCCAGTGTTATGTCTAGATAATTTAGTACATTTGATCTACCAACAGGCAAGATCATAACGGGGGCTGATATTACATACCCTGACAGGCCTTTACAAACATACTGCAGTGGCAATTGATTGGTGTTCCCCGCACTAGGCAACATTAGCCTGCCTTGTTGGGAACCGAAGATGCTGGCTCTATGCATTGCAATTATTAGGTGTAAAAGAGCGTGCATCATATTAATAACAACTGTACTGTTATTTCCATTTGAGGTGTTTGTTATGTTGTAATATCTTTGGATTTTCGTATTCTCCATAGTGGTATCACTTAATCGGAAGATCACTCGGGCTTTGTGACTAGGTGTGTAATACCAGGTATTCTCGTTTTGGTCATTTTGCTCAGTAGTATTAACCTAAAATCACAGGACTTGCCAATTTTTTATTCACCCTTTCAAAAAAATTTTTTAAATTGGCTGTAAATGCATCCTTTTTTACTTCAAAGTAGGTCAGCCTCAGTCAAGTCTCAATATTTCTCATCATGCTTTTCTTTTCTTCAAATGGAAACGTGGAGAAAAAGTAGCGTGTTTATGTCCTTCGATTGCACCCAGTACCTCCCAGAATGGCTTACAGAGTTTGCATCTGTGGAGGCTTCATAAAGGTGACATTTACTTTGCAGTAGAGTCACTGACCCCAAACCTGTGTCACAGCAGGCTTAGCTAAATGCTAACAGAGCAACTTAAAACTTAAACGGAGGTATGAGCTTGATAAATAAGTTCATGTTTTGGACTAATTGGTGACTACCATTCTGAACATTAACTGCCCTTTGTACTTTTATGATGCCAGGAGGCCAGTTGTGTAACCTTTGAAGGCCTCCCTGAATTTGGAGAATTACATTAGTAAGGCGCCTTCCTCTTTATAATGACTTTGGGGGAACCGTGAAATCACTTTCTTCTAAGTGGGATTTTTGCTTTGTTTTAGTTTTTATGTTGTTGTTCTGAATTAGGTATTTCTTTTCTATACCAAGACAAATTTGTAGGTTAAAATTTCTATACAGCTTATATGTAAAAACTAGCCCTAAAAAAAGGACTAATCACTCTTACTTTCAGTTTCCTGCATTATAAAAAGTGTGGGTAGCAATATCCTTTCTTCTTGTCTCTGCTTTCTGGTGATGTGTGAGAGCCAAAAATGTCCTCATGGCCGCACTGATTGGATTGTGGCTAGCGTTCATACCCATGGGTTCCAAGGTTGGGGGACATGGAAGTGCTTTTACTGAAGTGCTCCCATGCCTGGGGTCCTATAGCATGAGCAGAGGTGGCCACCCCCAGTTTCAGCCACTCCTAGTCCTTCAGGTCCAGGTAGGGCTTTGTGGCCCTATTGAAGATGTGTTGTATGAAGTATCTTTCATTTCCTAGGGAAGGAAAGCCCTTTTCAACTGGTATGTGCCCAAAAAAAAGAAAAAAAAAATCCTGGGCCCACTTAATTGAAAAGTCTAGGAGTGGAGCGGACTTCAGGAAGACACTGAGGGCTCTCTGTGACTCTGCCTGCCTGCATATTGGCTTCATTCTTAGGATCCATGTGGTAGCAAAAGGGTTGTTGGCAGCTTCAACCCTATCTCCCCCCTGCCTTCAGGTTCAATGCCCAAGACCAAGTGCTCTGTTCTGATGGCACAGACACATTTTGGGAGGTCTCTGGCTGTGTTAAAGCCCTAGGCCACTGCCCTCCATCAGTGTGTTCCAGAGAAATGATGTTTTAATGGGCCAGTCTAGGCCATGTCGTCCCCAGCATCAGTGAGGAAGAGGACAGGGTGGTCCCTTAGAGGAAAATGTGGATATTCTGATCAGAATAAAGAGGGTCGCAAAACAGCAAACACCCACCATAGATGGGCAGTACAGTGTTGCTGTACATTTCATGGGTACCTCAGAGGTACTTCAGTAGGCAAACACACAACTTTGGTTTATTTGTTAGTGACACTGTGTTCAGAGAGGGAGATACTCTTTCTTCATGAGATACTTAAAGTGGGGCTCTAGAATCAGATAGTCCCATGGCCCATGTATATAGCCTCTCACTTTTCCCTTCTTCCTTCAGCTCTCCTCCTAACTCCAGCCAAAGCTCTGAGAGCCCTGGAAGAGCCTTGTGCCTTTGCACTGTTGTCAAAATTGTATTGAACAGACACATCAAATTAAAAACTTTTGGGATCACTCACCAACATGGTTTCCTGTACAGTACTGCCCTGAGGGGGGATTACAAGTAGTTATGCATCCATTTCATTGATCTATTGTTTTTATTAAAAAGAAAAAATAACTAAGAGAGGAAGTGCAGCCAGCTGCCTAAAGAGTAGCGATGATGGGAGATGATATTTTGATTACATTAATCCATATCCTGTTAGTTCGCTTTGCTTCTGTTGCTGCTGCTGGTGAAGTTACTAATGTGAACTAATTACATTTGCTCTGAAAAGCCAGAATTTTTAATGCATCTCAGCAAGAAAGGTTAATATTATCAATTTAACAGCATGAATGAAACATTGTGTGTATTGAACTTGAACTGTCCTAAAAGCTTGGATAATAAAAACCCAGTGGCTTATTTTATAACTCACTGGATAAACAGTTATTGGTGAGACATGGGTAATGCTGCCATCTCTTTAAGTTTTATAGGGGTGGTAGGCAGTCAGCATAGTTGCTGTCTGTTTACAGGGTGATATGGTAACTTTGTATGAAATAGTAGGCCACTGTTAAAAAAAAAAAAAAAGTATTCCTTCCTTTTAAATGCTTTTCAAGGGGGTTGAATATATTTTCCTAATTGGTGGGGATATATATTCAAAGAGAAAAACAAATCACCTCACCCCAAAATAGTAATAGCCTTCCTGTTTTAAAAGTACCTATGAATTGCCAAGACCTATAGCACACAGATGCTTTAAAAGTTGGTCATTTCTCTGGAACTGACCCAGCCCCTGAAAACAGTGTTTTGGAGAGTGGGGCATTTTGAGAGGGGCACCTCATCTATGGGAACTTAAATGGTGCGGACTTTTGCCCACACACGTGGTACCTGCAGTGATTCCTATGTTTAATTATTTCCTGCTTTCATGTGACTTAACTCGGTAAACAATGAGAGTGGGAACAGCCTGTAGCTGCCCTGTGCCATCCACTGTCTTGGGCACCACAGTGTGGTGGTATTCTTTCTGGGGCACGGTGTTGAAGTGTTTGGCTGGTGACATTTTAGTGACCACTTGGTTCCTCGGTGTCTTTCAATGTAGAGATTAGGAACTGAGAGAGGATTTGGAACCTTTGCATTATGCCGAGAACATGACTTGTCTCTTGCCTGAGAGTAGTGGAGTAAGTTGATAGGAGCTAGAAATACTCTTTTGAGTGGGACTTATCCAAAAGAGGGGGCTGAGTCACAGAACTCCGGGTTTGAGATCTGTCAGATAAATTCTGAATTGTCCTCAAGTAAATTTCTCAATTGGAACTTTTCAAAATCAGTATTTAATTTTAAAAAAGAATAAAAAAAGTTATCTTGTTCCCTTCTTTCTGTCCCCCTTCTGCCACCCACCCCAATATCCCAGGATGAAGAAGAGCAGGTTTTAGAGAAATTTTTTGTGATATATTTTTAACAGTCTGAGCCTGCTGCGATCTAGGAAATGGAGCAGGTAGAGGAGAGGGAGAGACCTTGAGGAGGTGTGGATGAGGAAGGGGTGGAAGGTTCTGTAACTTTCTGTGCCCTTTGTGCGGCATTGACAGGTCAAAACCAACTCAGGCCTTTGATGTCTGTTGTAGAGCAGAAGTGTTTCCTGGTCCTGTGTGGGGTTTCTGCAGCCTTGTTTACGAAGGCATGTCACTCTGATTTGGATGATGGATCTAGGCAAGCCCTTTCCACTGGCTGCAGTTGTTGCTGCAGGTTTTTCCATGGAGCTTGGTCATGCCCCCGTATCAGGATTAAAATCCTGTGACAGTCGGCCCTGTTCATATCTGAATTTGTTTAGGGAGCCTTACCATAGACAGTATTGTGTAGGCAACAGGTTACCCTTTACCTGAGTAAAACATGGTTTATTCCACAGTTTGGTCCCATTGGCCAGAGGAGAAGCCAAATGGTGAAGATTGTTTGTTTGTTTTTAAAGAGATGGTGTCTCGTTATGTTGCCCAGGCTGGAATTGAACTCCTGGGCTCAAGGGATCCTCCCACCTCAGCCTCCTGAGTATCTGGAACTACAGGTGCCAGGTGTGCACCACCACACCCAGCTTGAAGATCTTTCTTCTAAATGAGTGGGATTTAAAATGACAAGTGGGATTTGGTGTCCTATTCAGATTTAGGCTCTTTTATTGTAAATGCCCCAGGCCCCTGTCTCAGAAGGTGTCTGCTGGTGGGGAATGCCCTGGCTAGCTGGTGGCGAGAGCCTACCTTTGGTCCTGCACACCTCAAGACTGGCCCTCCATGCCTTGCTTGTGACTCAGACCTAATAAATATCAGGCAGGCTCTATTTATGAATGAGTGAGGTAGAAAATTGTCCCCCAGAATTTTAGTCCTGACTTGTATATTATTAGGCAGTTGTGTCTGTTTGAGGATAATTCACAGACACCCCACTTCCCAAATTCAGGATTTGGGTGGATAAATCCATTTCATTTTCAGATGAATTTCTCTATTAAGGTTATGAAAGACCAGAATAACCAGAAATTCAACTCTGTGCTTGACTACTTAATGATGCCCAACGTTCTCTTGAATATCCCATTTTACAGTTTGCAGTTCACTTTCCCAGTGTAGTCACTCGATTCTCCCAACAGCTATGTTAGGAAGGTATAATTAATCCCACTTTATGTTCAGGACGACAAAATGTTAGTCAAATGCCTTTGTGGAGGGGTTCTCAGCCTCTTAAGTGGCTGCACTTGTACCCTCACACCCTTCCAACTCTAGGATGTATACTCTATGTACCAAAACACAGAGAAACTGAAGGAAGTAAGAACAAAACTCAGAGGTCTAAGGGGATGTTTTGGCCTACTCAACAACTTCAGCGTTTACACTGCTTTAAAAAAAATTGGTTGTAACTTTGAGTATGGGAACGATGTACTCACTGTTCTTATGCTGTAGCTAGCTGTACCGTGCAGGGGTTGTAGTCTTCATGTGTTTTAGACAGAATTGACCTTGGTTAATGCTTGACTTGGGAACTATGCGGAACATCCAGGAAATGGTGGTGGCTGGTCTTGACCATTCTTGGTTTGGTGAAATTATGGCTCACACGGCACCATATTTGGGTTCCCTGTTGAAGGTCTGGTTTGAGAGAACCTGTTGCTTTCCTGTTCACAGCTCTCTTAGTGACTCTTAGGGGCATGCATGTTGTTTTTTCATCATTTCCCTCAAAGCGAATCTTTGGAGTTTTTTCAAAGTCCGAGTATAACTGTGGGTATTTATCCTAAGCAAAATTGTAAATTGACTAGACATTATGTCTTTGGATACCAAATGGCAGATCCTTGGTGGCTGATCTGTCTTGTAAAAATTTGCCTTTTGAACCTATACTATCTGTATGAGATTATCACAGAAATAGGAAATAGTCTGTGAAAAATGGTACCTTTGCTAAAAGAAAATATTAACTTTAGGATGGGAAATGTAATCTGAACCGGAGTCAGGAGTCCTGTGACTGTGCCCAGCATTGGTCTTAGTCCCCTTCTGCTCGGTAAGTCTATGAGGGACATGATTTCACAGTTTTATGAAAGAACTCTGGATGTTGAAGACTGCGCAAGGCTAGAGAATAAATTTGAGATATTGTCACTTTCCACTTAAAATATCTTTACTCCATTATTTACTTCAGAAAGTAAAAGTGTTAAGGCTAAAAGTTTGGGGTTAGTAATGTTGATGTTTTAAAATGCCTTAGCATTCCTCTGTTTATTTTGCTTGCCAGATGGTGGTTTTGCCCTAATACACATACCTGTGTATGTGGGGCTCCCCTGGCTTTCTTAACTCCTCTTTCCAGTTTTTCCCTTAGAGAATGTCATGGCTGTGGTTAATAAGATGATAAATGGGACCGGGAGTAAATGCAGGCTAAAAAAGCATTTAACAGGTCAAGGATCTGAAGCTTTTAAGAAGGAAAAACAATAACAAGAAACCCAAACACAGCCTTGAAAGCACACCCATTGAAACCCAAGTTTCGGCATTTGCTATAGCCTTGCTGCCAAATCACACTAAAAAGCTGAAAAGGCTTTTGTGGTTAGTTATGTGTGACATAAGAAATCAATGTGTCTCAGAGAAGTAGGATTTCTCTTTTTAAGAAAAAAAAAAAAAATACAACAAAGGGAAATGTTTTGTTTATAGTAACTATGTGGCTTGCCATATCTGTAGGGCAGAGTATTTGCTTAGTAGTATTTGGGAGGTAGGATAGGGGAAGATATAAGATGTCTGTGCAGTGTAGCTTTCAGTAGGGCTGCGCATATAAAAATATTCTAGAATTCACACAGTTTAAACCAAGTGGTTGGTTTAGGAAATACGTTTTCTCATTCCTTGGCATCCCCCACATGCCTCTTCCCCAGCCCCCTGTTATGAATCTGGACTGACTCTTTAAAGAGATTGAGTTGAAATTTAATTATCTAGGGAAACCCCACTTTGTCAGAAGTGTAGTATTCCACAAGAAGAGTCTTGCTGGTCGGCAGATCTCACTTGAGTATATTTGCGGTCTAAAAAAATTCTTCCTGAATAGAAACATCAGAGAAGGATAATACGTAAATTTTTGTTTTTTAAAAAGTTTTATCCTCTGCAAATCTCCGTCTAACTTCACATTTCTAAACTTCCTATTTTAGAAAAACTCTCTCTGGTAAGTTATTAGCAGAAACTCTTATGTGAACATGTCCATTTTCTTTTCCATTAAGCTGTCTCCATTGTAGGTCTTTTGATATGGTTTACATAGAGTTTTCCTGAGCGTTTTGGGTAACAAGTATCTGTTTGTGCTGAAAAACTCTTGGCTTTTCAGTTTATGTCATTGCCTACAACTTTTAGATGATACTTATAGAAATAACTTTCTTCCAGAGTTAGGTAAAATACTTTCTTTTTGGAAGTATTTTTGCCATTCAGTCTTGCTACCTGATTTGTACTTTGCCTTCTTCATTGTTCAGTGGGAGGCTCTGCATTGTTTTGCCTCTTACCAGATACCCAGAGGGTCATGTTGGAAAATAGCAGACTCTTAGCAGAAACATCCCCTTCTTGAGAAGAAATTGCCAAGTCCTTTTCAGGCCATTGATGGGTGCTCAGGTGCTGCATCTCTCCATGTTGGGGGCAAAGGTGCATTGCTCAGCCACTCACAGTGCTAGTCCAGCATTGTGTCCTAGGCCTGTATTTCTTCTTCTGTAGAGCCCTTCTTTGTAGACTAGAGGGTTTCTCAGAGTTGTTGGATTTTCCCAGGAGATACTGTGAAGAATCATTATGAAGATAAAATCAAGTCTTTGTCTAAAACTTTCCTTCGATAAGTGGGTTTAAAAGCATATCTCTGTTGTTCTTTTCCTACATTGGGATTTTTATGTGGTTAGTAATAAAACGTGTGTGTGTGTGTGTGTATTTGAGAAAGCCTTCCAATGTGTTTGAAAGGGTTGAGACGCCAAGTTTATGGTAGTCTCTGGGCAGTTTCATGTGAGTGTGAGGCAGAGGAACTTGACTCAAACCTTTAAGAATTGGTTTGTCCCTGGTAAGCCAAGATTATAAGCACTTCCTTCTGTAGCTGGGCCCTGAAATGGTGCACTTGACATTCAGTTGGGTGAGGGAAAAACCTTTTTAAGGATCAGCTCTTATTCTTGAGGAGTATATATCCAGCCCTCCCACACTTGTATCCTTGTAAATGTCTATTCAAAATTAGCTGAGGCCTCAAGTATGGACTACATGAAGCTGGGTCTGGCACAAATCAGTTGATGGATAAATGAGGAATTTAATATAATTTGAAAATAAACCCAACAGAACTAGTGCTGCTCTTGGTCATTGATAAAGCCAGCAGGAGTGGCAAAGAGCTTGGTCTGGCTCTGAGGTGTGGAAATGCTTGTGGGGGCACACTGGGACTAGGGCTGGGGCCAGCTCCCAGAGAATCTTTATGTAGGAGCCCTGATGCTGTGGAGGTGTTTATAATGCTTTCTGAAGGGATTAAAGTAATTCTGTAGCGCTAACTCTGGGCAAACGTGGCTTGATTTGAAATAGTCCCAGCCAGAAGATAAGAACTCCTGTGTTATATTATTGGCATACAATTTGCTGAAGTTCAGATTTTTAAATATAGTGTTATATTTAAAAAACACAAAGAAGTACTGATCATTTTTGATTGTTTCTAAGTAATAATATTTTCACTTATTACTAAAATTGGCTTATCTGTATGTAATTGCACTCATGATGAATCCCTGAAGAAAACAAGTGTTATGTTAATCATGATTTCATAGTAAATAGGTTATTTTTAGATTTTTCTTTTACTGTCCCTTTTGCCATTGACTAGCCCTGCCATGTTCTTACTTTCTAAAATGAAGTACAAATTAGATGGATTTAAATATAAGAGAAGTATGGTGGAAATGCATTACTTTTAACAAATAATTTGTCGTGGATAAGATTTAGGAATGTAAACACAATAAACCGTGTTTCCATGACACAAATATATCATCAAGTTCTTACAATGTACCTTTGCAGTAACTGGAATTTTCATGTCATTTGGAGTAGAGCAGGGCCAGTGATTCCTGCATCCCATCTTTCATTATACGAATACATAGTAAATGCCCACTGGGCACCATGGAATCATTTGCATACATTGGCTCCCATCCTCATGAACACCTTAATCACATAAGCCACAAACAGAACATTGCATCTGTGATGAATGCCACCAAGGCCAGACATGGTGCTGTGAGAGCAGGAGGAAAAGGAAATAGCGCATAAAGGGCCTGTGGTGGAAGGCAGGGACTGGGGTGGGCAGGAGCCAGGCCACACAAGGCCCCAGGAGCCTTGTTAAGGGTTTTGTCTTTACCAAAGGTATAGTGTAGAATGTTAAACAGATGTAATGTGTGTGCACATGCGAGAGTGAGACTACCATATTTTCATTAAAAAACTCCCCCTGGCCACAATACGAAGAATAGGTTAGGGAGGAAGCCAATTAGGAAGCTATTGGAGTCGGCCATGCAAAGGGTGACACTAACTTGGATTGGTGGTGGGGATAAGAAGAAGTGGACCAGACTTCTGTTGAGGAGTGGGTGGGTGGGCAGGATGTCAAGGATAATGTTCAGGATTCTGGCCTGGAGGACAACTATGGAAGTGCCTGTCACTGAGCTGGGGGATGCTGCAGGAAGAGCAGGTGGGGTCTTGAGTGTGAGTTTGATTTTGGAGTTTGGGGGCACCTCTGAGCCAAGTAGGCATTTGGAAATGTGGACTGGTGCTCAGAGGGAGTTCCGGGCAGGTGACTTAATTTAGGAAGTTGTGTGGAGGTGGTACTTGAAAACAGAAACACAGGTGAGAAGATTATGCCAGTGACAAGCTCGAAGGAACATCAGTGTTCAAGGGCCAGGTCGAGGAATATGAGCTGTAAGGGAGACTCAAGTGGTCTGAGCACATGGGCAAAGCCGGGGGGTGTAATGGCCACGATCCAGGGAGAGGGGGTTTTAGGAGGAAGTGGTCAGTGGGCCAAAAGCTGCTAAGAAGCCAAACAGGAAAAGAAATGAAGACATCCATCCAGTCTTGTAATAGGGAAGCCTGATCCATGGTGTGATGGGGCCAGAAGTGGCCCTGGAGAGGGAAGAGGATGATGGGGAGGGGAGGAACTGGGAAAGTGGGGAAGTCTGGCTGTGCCTGGGACAGGAGTGACAGTAGCCAGGGAGGGGTCGGGGTGGCGTGTGCATCTTGTTTTCTTGAACAGAGACTGGAAAGTCCGTGGGAAGGACTCTGCTGAGAGGGAAGGGTGGACCCATGACACAGAAGGGGAGAGCTCCAATAAGGATCCAGAGGCCTGAGGACGGACCAAAGCACAGATGGAGGGATTAGCTTTGGATAAGAGGAAGGACAGATGGTCCCTTAAAGATGATGGTAATGCACACTGGTCTGGTTTTGTTTTTTTTGGGTTTTTTTTTTGCCATTTGCTATGAACTTTGTATGTTTTCCTCATTTGATCCTTACTTACAAAAACCCTATGAGAAAAAACTACCATTCTCCTCATTTTATAGATGAGGACCCGAAAACCTAGAGAGCCTAGGAAACGTGCCCAGAGTCTCCCAGGAGCAGGCCTGATGTGGGACTCCTTTCTGCTTGTCAGGGCAGCTAGGCCTGAATCGTAGCCTTGTACTCTGACCCAGAGGCCTGAGGGTAACTGTCTAATGACTTTTTTTAGCCTAGTAAAATTTAACGTGAACTTAATGCTTTGGGGGGTGATTGCGTTTGTTTTAATGACTAGTTCTTTTTCTAGTACTATTAACTAATATAGAGAGAAGGAAGCTAAATGCTCCTCGACTAAAGCAGCAGTATCTGTGTATTGATTTACTTGATTGAGCTTTCTACTAAATTACAGGAGTTAATTTATACTTTATCCTCTTGGTATTACAAAATGATGACCATGCATTTCTTACAAAATGGCTCTAGTTACTCTTTATTGGAGCACATGCCAGGAGCCACCAGCTGCACTAAGCACTTGCCTGTGCAGACCTCTTTGGTCTCCCTAGCGGCCCCATGTGGTTTCTGTGTCATCTGACCACCTGTGACAAGACGGGAAGCTGGGAAGTGCAGAGACATGAAGGCAGTGGCCAGGTCAGGAGCTCCTAAGTGGCAGAGCCATCTCTCCTGGGTTCCTTCTCCTGTCTTTCTTTACTCTCACTTGAAATGAGAGAAGACATTGGAACTGACCTGAGCGGGGACCCTGGTAGGGCAGAAGAAGTACGTTTCTCTGGTTTTGTTATGGTGTCCTGAGGATAAAGGAGCCAAAAAAAAAAAAAAAAATCTTTGAGGAATTGCAGATGCTGTGTGAAAGATGGCTGAAACCCCTGGCGGCTATTCAGATTCACCTTTGGAGAAACTTCTGTTTTCTCTTCCTTTCTCTTTCTGAGGCTTAAAGCTGCTCTAAAATCTACACATTAGTCAGTAGTCTCTATTGTCAAGACTTTGGGGAAACAAGAACTCCATAACATTGCTGTTGAGAGTGTAAAACAGTACAACCTTCATGGAAGGCAAGTTGGCAGTATTTATCAAAGTTATCAATGCATGGTACCTTTGACCCAGAAGCCCCACTTCTAGGGATTTATCTTACCAGTACACCTGCACAGGTACAGATGGCAGCATTGTTTGTAGTAGTAATCTGTTGGGAGCAACCCATGTATCCTTCAGCAGGGGCCTGGTTAATAAACTAAGATATATGCACAAAATGGAATACTCTACAGGTGAAAAAAAACAAGTATGTCCTGTGTCCTGTATGGATAGATTTCCAGAATATTAAGTGGGAAAGGCAAGGTAGACTTTTTTTTGTAAAGTGAAGGAGAGGAAATATGGTTGTCTGTTTGGATTTGCTTGCATTTGTGTAGACTGACACTAAGGGAAAACCAAGAAACTGGTAAGTGTGATGACACGGGGGTAGGTGGGGACAGGGATGGGAATGACATCTCAAGGTACATCTTTGTATCATTTTTTATTTTAAGTCTGTGCTTACATTATGTATTAAAACTTTAAAAAAAGCAACAACTGTGCTCTCTCCTGCTCAGGTGCAGGGGGCACTGGAATTTTCTCTATGTTGGTCTGAGATGGCATTCTCGCAAACTTGCAGGAATACCAAATGGAAGGTGGGAGACTTCCTCTACCCACTTGGATAGATTTCCTTTGTGTGTAACTTAGCATGGTTTTTAAGGGGTTGCATGCTTCTCAGAGAAATCACCCTGACAGCCCCTGCTTCATGCATGTTTTCCCCACAATCCTGCATCTTTCTAAAATCATCACACTATTGGAAGGGAAACTAGGTATTTTCTTAGTTTACAGAAATGAATATTTCCAGACAACATATTTGTGTTCTCCTTTTGGTCTCTCTTCCCTTGTCATCATTCAAGTCACAAGGTCTGCTGATTAAATACACCCAAGTTCTAAAAGAACTTGCTTTTTTTGGTTGTTGTGTTTTGCTTTTAATTTGAGAGTTGAGGCCCCTAGGTGCATGTGGTAAGGATTTCAAAGGGCTAAATGGGTGTGTCTTGTTCTTTGAACTTCTTTTGGCACTTGAATGGTGTCGGTTATTTCACTAATTAGGGTTGGCAAAGAAACTCTTTGAACATTGGTTTGGAGCTGTGTTGTTCTTATACCATATCTCTTGAGTTGAACCTATGCTGTCTTGATGAATGAACTTGTAATTCACCAGGTGCTTGGATCACTATGATTAATTTTTTCAAGCTATCAGTTATTTAACTAATGACAGATGTTCAGGAGAGAAGATAAATTCAGTGTAATGTAAATTCTAGCTGGCAACTCTAGCAATTTAGTCTTCAAACTAGAGCTCTGTCGGTTCCCATTTATTTATACCCTTATACTACTCAATTTGTAGTCAGTCAGGGTAAGTCATTTTTGTTGCTAAGTCAGTTAATTGAATGTAGGTTATTTGCATCTTAGATTCCCTCTGATGACTAAATCTTATAAGAAGAGGTATGTGAGCATGAGAACTGTGTTGGGTGGTCCTGGAGGGATGTTGGTAGTAGATTAGAAGGGGATTTAGGAGAGTTTTTAAAAAGCTAACCCAAATGAACAAAAAACAAAAAAGCCCCTGGACAGTGAATTGGCTGGTGGGTTGTCATTCTGTGGTTGAGACTTTTTGAGGGGTCCATGAAGTTCTGTTGTCTCTCTCAAGAGCTAGGGAAAGACAATATTATTACCAAATTTGGGTTGGCTGTGTTGTAGCACATGGTACTGGACATCACTGATTTGTTGGGAAATGACTGCTCACTCCTTACTCTTAAAAATATCATCTATAACATTAGCTTTAGTAGCCAAATGGTTCACTTACATTTTGTGTGTTGGGGGAGGGGTGAAGATTGGTTAGGCCAAAGATTTTTGAAATATATTTGGAAGAAATAAATGTTTTCCTGTTGAATAATTCCAAGACTAAAAATGCCTCCCTTAATTTTTATTTCTGATTTGACAAAAGAGAAAGGTAAGAACTTTCCATGGGAATCAAAATGGTATTGCTGTACGGAAACAATTCACTCTCACAGCTTCATGTCCCCTGGAGTAAGGAAAGAGGAGGAGAAAGGATGGGCCCTCTGGGATAGAAATAATGCAAATATCTTTATTCTCTAAGAAATCAGGAGAATAAATACCCAGTAAAGTACCTTTCTCTTTTGCTACCGGAGAAAGCATTCTTATACGACAAAAATACTCTCTCATGTTAATACTTCGGCATACACACTTACGTTTTTACCCATTAGGTACATTCAGCAATTACATGTAAAATGAAAATGTGTGTGCAAATTCTCTTTTTCTATTGACTTTCAATATAAAATAGGACAACTATAGGATCTAAAACAAATCCTATTTATAACTCCTATAACACTAGCCTTTTTCAGCATTTGGAATACTTAAAACTTTTGCTATGTTAGTCGTTAGTCCACTGGCAATTAATCTAGAAGTTGGTGTCTTCACTGCAGACTTTTAGTTAATTGCTTTTATTATTGAGGTATTTTGCTGTACTCCTAGGACTTGATTTCTAGCAGCTGCAGTGGTTATTCCAGGAGTTATTAGAATTGAGAGCCAGAGGGAGATGCTATTTAAACTACATTTAGGTTCCACTGGACACTCACATATTACACGTAGAATGTCTAAGGGGGCTCTGTGCTGTGGGGTCAGGGTAGGAATGCATCACTTTACTTTCAATGGTACCCCAAATATACATTAGTGAAGTACCTGCTGTTGGCCCATTATTTGACAAGTTTTTGTTGTTCCTGGAAGATACTATTGCCTATTTTTTCCCCTGTTAATTAAAAAAATTTAGTTATGTAGCGTTAGTGTTGTAGCAGTAGAACTTAACAGGTTATTTACCACCTCTCTGAAACTCTTCATCTGTAAGATGGGACTGATACCACCTCTCTAACTGGCTGAGATGTTGCTACATGTAGACCCCTTTTTGAGTGCCAGGTAATACACATTGGGAGTCAGTAACCTAGAAGTTGATTTCAGAGATGATGGTTCAGTTTCATTTTTAGGTTGACTCATGGTTAGCAAAAGGGACTGACACTTTAGCTTGTGGTTCTCTCCTCTCTGCTAACACCTTCCTTGTCAATTAATGCTTTAATAAACTTCATACCAGTATCCATCAGAACCTATGAAATAAATCCCTTTTATTACATAAATACCCCTTAGTTTGCCTATTTTTAAAATTTGGATTTCTGTACTTACCTTATTGTAGATAGCCAAGGGTGAATTCTGTTCTTTTTAGTGCAGAGGTAAAAGTTAAAGCTGTATCTTAAATATTTGTATTTCTGTTTGGTCTCAGTGACATAGTGATTTGGGTCATTCTGACATTTAATCAAGTTAAACAACATGGCTCTTAGAAAATATGTTTACCAGGTAATCTGAGAGCTGATACCTAGTAACACAACTGAGAAATTTCATCAGGATTAATTTATTAACTTCTTAAGCACTTCTTGTCCAGTTTGCCATTAATTTTCATTTTTCTAAGTTTCTATTAGCCATGGTGGCTTCACTCGTTATTTGATAATGAATGGTTACAAATTGTTTGTGTGTTTTTGTAATTAGAATGTGATAGCAGTCACCTACCAGATGAGCTGACATTGTAATGACATGAAGTCAGTAACAATTATGCCTAACAGGAAAATTAATTATGTAATCCTATCATCCCATATTTTGCCTAAGAGATTAGATTTGGCTGTTAGTAGGCTGCATGGGCAGGTGACAGCAGGGTATAACGCTTCTTTTTTTTCTGGTTAGACTCTTTGACCATAATGTTCATTGTATCACTTGAGAAAATCATTTGATCAATTAGACTTTTAAGGTATTTTCAGGCTTTTGATTTTTTGCCTAAAAAAAAAAGAAAAAAAAAAGAGAACCTATTCTACTTGGGTATTTTATTCTCCTAACTTCTTAGTGAATAAAGATATTTGCTCGATTTATATCCCAGAGAGGACACCCTTTCTTCTCCCTTTTTCTTACCCCTAAGGGACATGAAGCTGTGAGCAAATTGTTTGCATACAGCAATAACATTTTGACTCCAGGGAAAGTTCTTACCTTTCTTTTGTCATTCTCAACATTGTACCTGAGAAACCCATTTCCCCAGCACATAGAGCATCTGTAAGTCTAAGGTATAGCAGGACTGAAGGAGCTGAGGAAGGCCTCATCAGGTGACACTGGGGCACCTGGCAGTGCCTCCCCTGGGGTCCCTGCTGTTCTTCCTGCTCCCTTGTCCCCTGAGGCTTTGTAGGTCACAAGCAAGGGGGCTGGCCTCTCTGACCAGGTATGCTTTGCCTAAGAGGGACCCTGGATTTTTCCAGTCCTATTTCTCATCTTCCACGTGCAAAAACTGATGCTCTGAGATGTTTAGAGATTTGTCCAAGGTTAGAGCTGGGAACACAACCCAAGTCTTCTGAGCTTAGTATGGTGTTCCGTCTGTCATACCTTGGTTTTATTTTGCTTTGTTTGTTAAAATTGCCTAAAACTACTCAGCATATAGGGATAAAAGTTTGTCTCTAAGCTAAAGAATTTGGAATTTGGAAAAAACCAGGAAAGTCAAGTCCCCCATAAACTCCATCATTGGGTGTATTTTCTGCTAGATTTGTAAAACACATTTTATCATAGCTCAATCCTCTGATAATTATGTTTATTTTCTGGGACTTTAAGGCCTTTCAGTACCATTAACTTCTTATTAACCCTGTTTTTAATGGGTATATAAAGTTAGATGAAGTTACCATAATGTACTTAATCATTCTCCGATGTTGGGCATTTGCATTAGTTCCAATTTTTTTTTGATAATTCTCCGTAATCATAAGTAAAGAAGGCCACAACAAACATTGTTGTACCTTAATATTTGTCCTTTATTTCAAATTATTTCCCTAGAATACATCCCCTGAAATAGGATTTCTGAGGAAAGGTATAAATTTAAGGCTTTTGACCCATATGGCCAAATTGCTTTCCAGATAACCTATCCTAGTTTATAGTCTGACTAGGGCTTCTAAATCTTGTGTGAGATGTTCACTTTGGCTTTGGGAGAAATTCTCCATGAATAAGAAAAACATGGGAAGACAAAATAACATAACTGTTTGGGTATATGCTGTGGTTGGTGTGGGCTTCTCCCACTCTTTCCCCTCCCAAGCCCAAGACCATCTTATTTTGTATAAATAACTTAAATAATATAAACTCTTTACTATTTGTATTACGCATTTATTCTGTCAGTCCAAGTCAGTGTTTGTTTACATGGGAATTAGAGCATCAGGCTATGTTTTTCTAGGAGTCCTTCATGCAGAATTGTATATAGTCTTGGTTCTTTGGGTACTCAGTTGATGTAGCCCAAAACCCATTTAGACAATTGCTCAGGCACCTGGCCTTAGCATTGGTTTTCCAGACCTACCTCCCCCATATATTAGTCAGTGACAAGCAGATACTTTCAATGAAACATCCATTTGTAGACTGTTGACATTTATGACTGTTTTCTGAATCCAGATCAGGTCATTTTTGTAGAAAATTAGAACACAGAACTATGAAAACTCAGGGTATGGGTCCTGCTGTCTGTGGAGTTGTTTTGATTGAAATTGTCTTTAAGGAATGGAATGTTTATTAATGAAAATATGTAAGTTTTATCCCCAAAATATCTTACGTGTGAAAAACACAGCTCGAATTAATGATGTCTACAACATTAAATTTACTTCGTTATTATAAATGATATATAATTCAGTTTTAGTTAAAATGCATTATATCAGTCACTATCAAATATTCCAGAAGAAAAACCTAAAATAGTAGTAAAAGTTACTCAGATGAAATGAGGAATATGTTTGAGGCTGGAGAATCACATACATTTTGATATAAATTCCTGCTCTTAAAGGAAATATGAAGTTGTTTTTTCCTGAGAGAATATTTATAAAGTTAATTGGATTTTACACAAAAGAAGCTTTTTGACTCATTTCATATAGTTTTTAATTTATCATCTGGGAGGAGATTGTGAAGAATTCCCTGTTAGCCAAACCATGGTGAATTAGTGTTACTTACAGATGGTTTTATTTCCTTTTTATGATATTATTTGGATCATGAAACAAGTATCTTGGAAAATGTGAGTTACAAAGATGTGAATTGTGAGGTCTCTCTTGTATGTAAGTTCTTTCTGTGTTAGAGAAGGGATACTTTCAGTTTAAGCTGTTTCTCCTTTTCACTGTGGCTGGGTCTTTGTTGCAAGAAGTTTCTGTGCCCTCTCTCTGGGACAGTATCTGCTTCTTGATATTGCAATGCTCCTGCCATCCTCCCAGCCAGCTCATTTCTTAGGGAAGCCCTGTTTTCCTTTTTCAGAAAATTTAAGTGTATTTTTAACACACAATTTAACTCCATTCCCCCTGTTGATACTTTTTCCTTCTGCGTATTTTGTTCTTAATAATATTTTATGGAATGGGATTAGTATCAGGACTGGGAGGTTACCAGTCAGAATTTCCCATTTTCTTTTTTCTTTTCTGTTTTTAATGACCCTTAATTAATCCAGGCAGCTTGGAAGCAGTAGCTGTGGCTCTCCCTGATGTTTTTGTTCTATGTTTCTGTCTGGGGGGAAACCTGAGGATTTGGGAGTAGAGGGCTCTAGTACTGCTTCCTTTGTTCTTTACTCATTGTCCCGAAGAGTCTTAGTGATTTCCAGGAAATCCCTGGCCCCTGCCAGCAGTCTGCCTGTGAGTATTTGGGAGAAGTTGCCGCTTTTAAAATAACCAGTTGAGAAGCTAAAGGTTGGTGGTGTGGTTGTGATAAACTCCCGACATGAAAACTGAGACCACCAATGTTTTCAGATCACCTTTGACTCATTTATGCTGGCAGCTGCACTAACATTGAAAAGGAATCCCCACAAAACCTTGGCTGTATTCAGAAGTAGCACAAGCTGTGGATTTAGGTACTGCCAGGCAGCCCTTGGAAGCCCACAGGAGGAAAGTTTAGTTCCTTCTTCCTGTCTTCATTTTTGAAAGGAATGAGCTATAAAGCGGTAATAGTAATGACTGGCTTTGCAGGCTAAGTGTGAACATTTAATCCTCATAACAGGCCAGTGAGAGGTGGGAGTTATTGTCCCCATTTTACAGATGAGGAAACAGAGGCTCAGAGAGGCTAAAGAACTTGCTACTAAGTCAAATCAGGATTCAAACCTAGGTCGATCTGAGGATAGCTGCTGCATTGTACTCCCTACTTTCCCAAGAAATAATAATGCACAGAGAATTTTCTTTTCTAAATTTTGTGTGCCCATAAGGTACTTTGTGTGATCAAAACAGATTTTTTTTCTCTCTTTAAAATTCTTTTTAACAAAATAAAAATTAAAAAGTGATTGAAGTGAAAAATAAAAGATATGTGGATAGAAAATTTAATCTCTATTTTAATCTTCATTTTTTTCTCTAGGAATATAAAAATATGTACATACATGCAGTATGGCTTTAAATTTTTATAAAAACAAGACCATGCTATTAATATAAAGAATATTCTCTATATAGTATTCTGTGGCATTTTTGGATTTTTTTTCAATATGTGGATGTCACTTTAGATCAGTTGCAGATATTGGAATAATAGTTAACATTATAGCAGTTCACAAAATGAATGATTCATAATTTGTCAGCCATCTGTGTTGATGGATAATCATGTTGTTTTTTTCTCTTTCTTCCCCTGTGTTTTGTTTTTTGTTTTGCTATTAAAACAGGATTATAGTAAATTCACTTGTGTGTGTGTATATATCCATCCTTATTTGTTTGCTGGTACTATAGAAAAGGGCATTGCTGTCTTGTTCCTAATTTAAATAAAAATGTGTTTTAAGAATGAATATGTTCAAGTTTAGGTAAATATAATTTATCATATTTAAGTTGTATATATCCATTCATGTTTTAATTTTTATTGGAAGAGGCTGATGAATTTTAGGAAATGCCTTTTTGACATGATAAAATTGTGAGCTTTTGCTTTTATTTTGTGCTGTAATAAATTATACTGATTAGATTTCCCAATACTGAATCATCCTTACATTCCTGGAATTAACCCTAATTTGTTATGCTGCAGTATTCTTTTGATATGTTCCTAAATTTGATTTGCTAATATTAAAAAAAAATTTTATGACTACAGTCTTGAGATGGGTCTGTAGTTTTCTTCCTTCTTTGCATTCTGTTAGGTATTGATATTAGGAGTATGTTTTTTAAATGATTTAAGAAGAATTTCATCCTTTTCTAGAGTCTAGAAACATTTACATAATATAGGAAATATCTGGTTTTTAAATATTAAAGTGAAATTAATTGGAAAACTACCTGGGCTTGGTATCCCTGCTACCTTCACCCCAAAACCTTTTAGAGAAAGTTCTTTTGTTTTTCAGAATATATTACAATTGTTCTATTAAGCTCTTTTACCTTTTCTCTGAATTTTGATGTTTTCTACTTGCTAGGAAATCATGTGCTTTATCTAAATTTTGAGTTTATTGCATAGAGTTACGTATGATGGTATAATTTCTCTGGTACCCATGGTAATAAACCCTTTCTCATTACTAATGCATATTTTTGCTTTTGTTCTTTTTTCCCCCTTAATCAAGCTTGTTAGAAGTTTGTATATTATCTTCAAAGAACTAAATATATCAATTTAATTTTTAAGTTCATTTCAGTATGTAATGTTTATTAATTTGCTTTTCTGTTCCTTTTGACTTAAGCTTACTAAGTTGAGTGCCTGTCTCAATTGCTTTTTAGTTGTCTTAACATAATGGCATTTAAGGCTGTAAATTGTTTGTGGGAATAGCTTTAGTTATGTACCTTTGGTTTCATACAGTTGATCTCCTTTTAATTTTCTGGATGGTTTGTAATTAAAATATTTACTTGACCTTTGATTCTGAGACTATTTAGAAGTATGTCGCTGAATTTTTCTTCAGCTTCTCTTTTGATATTTTGGTATAATCAATGAATATAATTCTGAAATCTCTGAGGGGAATTATTAAGGTTTACTTGTGTCCAAGTACATGATGAAATTTTAATTGCCCCATGGATGTTAAAAAATTATATCCTTTATAAAATACGAAGGTTTCATTTTCTACATTTGGTTTATTGATTCTATATTTGGCATATTGATTTACCAAATCAATAAGCATTATAGTCAGAGCTTCCAAATTTTTGTTTGTAACTGTCAAATTGAGAGGTGGTTAAAATATCTTTTATAATTTTTAAACTTTCATATTTCTAAGCGCTTTTGCTTAATGTATTCACCTGCCATTTTGCTTGATGCTTAAAGATGTGTAATTTTTTATATTTTCCTTGGATTATGTATTTATCACATGTAATATCCCTCATTGTCCAGTTTAATAATACTTATGGCCTTGAGTTCTTTATTTTATTTTAATATCACCACCTTTGCTTTCTTTTTACTTGCCTTTGCCTGGTATACCTTTGTTCAACTCATTTTAAAACTTTCTTTGTCACTTGTTTTGGGTAGATCTCAATTTTTTTTTTTTTTTTTAAATAAGAGCTGGACTTTTAAAACCCAGTGTGACAATTTTGTTTTTTAATTGGGACATTCTGCCTTGTCTTTCTTACAGTGATTATGGATGATTTTGCCTTATTGTTTTCATCTTATCCAATGGTTGCCACTTATTTTACTTTGTTTTGTTTTTCTCAATTCCCAATAATTTAACTATTCCCTTGTTCATTTGAAAGGTATGTTATTTTCAGTCTTACCAGTGCCTCACAATTGAAAGTAAATATTTTTCTCCTAAAATAGGTACCAGTATTCAATCCCTAATTCTTCCATCAAGAGGTACATTAACCCAATTTCTGCCATTCCCATGACTTTTTATATCTCCTCCATCTGTTCTCGAAGTCTGTCTTTTCACTCGTGAAGTCCACGTTCTTATTCCTTGCTCTTTGATGCTCACATTTCTTCTCCTTAATCCTCTAGAACGTGAATTTGATACTCTAGAGCAATAGATCTTTTCTGTTCAGTTTTAAATTGTTTTTAATTCCAGAAAGTTTTTATATCCCAATTGTGTCTCTCATCAGTTTTCCATTCTAGTTCTCCTTTCTCAGTTTGATTAGTTCTACTTCAGTTGGTGCCACCTGTTGCAGTTCAGCTTGGCCACCCTCCGTCAAGCGCCTGCGTTGTCCTAGGCGGGTCACGGTTTTTCTTTGCCTGCTGATGGCTGCCCTCGGCAGTCACGCAGGTCACGGGTTGGTGTCACTCACGCAGTGGAAGACTAGCAGGTGGTAAATGGCAAGCTGGGAAACAGATACCCTACTGCTAAGTTGCTCTGTTCCCAGGTCTCTCCTGGCCACATGAGGCTTGGGAACAGTTCCACCTTCCACCAAAGCCCCTCCCTTTGGTTTCAGCTGGGTCAGCAGGGTAAGCAGGGGTCCAAAGCCTTCTTCCCTTTGGATGGACTCTCAGGTATATTGACCATAGAGAACCATACCTGCTGTGTCTCTTGGAGATTTTGGGGACCCTCAAGTCCTTAGAATGTGCACTCTCACCCTGTGCACTGCCTGTGAGCTCTTTAGATTGTTGTCCTTGTTAACTCCAGAGGGAGGAGTGAGAGAGGGGCAGGATCAAGTATGTTGACTCAGGCCACCATCTTCCCCATAAAGAATGTGTTTGTGTAAATTTTTATTTGCTGTGGGATGGAGGTAGAAAAAAGATGGGCATACCTGCATTTGGAAGCAGCTCTAAGAGTGATGATACATTGATGGGGCAGGATTCCCCTTAATTTAACTGTTAAGAAATTAGGATGCCTATATAAAGGAAGCACAGTATGGTATGTTTCCGTTATAGAAAGGACTCTATTTCTTACTCTTATACCACCTTTCCCCCCAATATCACTCAGTATAGAGAATTATACATTCTATCAATGGAATCATCTTTGTTAATGATATCAGTTATATTCTTGTAAGTGTGTACACACACAGGTAAAGGTGACATTTTTTTCACTTCACAGCTGGGAAACTTGGGGCAAAGTGCCTAACCAGCTTGGCCCAAATTTGAGGGTGTTATTGTAGGCATCTCAGCACAGGTGTTTGTGGCTTATATTCATGGTCTATTTATATTAAGTGGTACTGGGGTGCCCCAGAAAGGACTGCATTAGGTTAAGCTCATCTATGCTTATTCTTTATTTTAATTACAGTCTCGTCTTTGGAATTATTTAGCGTGTGTTCTCATTTTTTGGTATCTCAGGATGTAAGTGCCAAAGCACCTCCATGACTTGGTCTGATGTGGGAAATACCTTCCCCTGAATGATGGGAGAAGGGCCCCCAGGTGGTCCATTTGATGAACACATGTATTATTGCAGCGAGATACTCTAGAAATAGCTTCATGTCCTTGCAAAATTGCCAACACAAGTAAGGACCTGGAAATTGTTGCTATGCATGTATGTCAGAAGATTTCTTAACCACTTCTGTGCTGAATAAAAGAAAACTTTTGTTTTCAACTTTTGTAGGGATCTGGGGCAATGTATCAGATACAGCTGAATATTCTCAAAGCATTTTTAGTTCATTGGGCACATACTTTGTTTAAGATACCTGTGTATCAGGTCTAAAAGTTAAAGTGCCTGAAACCTGCTAATGAAAGAGATGTCTACCTTAGTCATCTGAGGTTTAACCGCAGTATGTCTTGCAGAGTTACTTAATCTTGCTGGTTTTTAATTCCTCAAATGGTTCAGCTACCTGTCCCATGACACTTTGAAACTTACTTCTTATTCGGGATCGCCAGTATTTGCAGACAGGGCCACTGCCTTTGCTGCCACATTTTGCTTGGTGTAAGAGCACCATCATTTTTCTCTTTTTTAATGAAGCATTAAGGTCCGTTTACATAGTGATAAATAAAGTAATTACTGTAGCAATGGCATTCTGCCTAAGTCATCTTGAAAACTGAATGCAAAATCTTTTTAATAGCCCCATAATGGTCTCTTGAAGTGTTACAGATTTTTGTAACGATAGCTGTAATACAAATGCCATTATTTACTGTGAGACTTGAACATTTTGACCATTTACATGGGTACTTGTATGTCTCCAGCTGAGCTGAGTGCGTGTCGCTGCGGCATCGCAGGCGTGTGTGCACTCTGGCTTCTGCAGTGGGGTGTCTGCCAGGGGTTGTCTCGGGCAGGAGAGGGAGGCCAGACTGGCACCACTTGTGGTGATTGGAGTGTGTCTAGTCCAGCTCTCCAGTTCCAGTAGGAGGTTTTAGGATATCTTCTTTTTTGGCAAAATGGGGATTCCGTTTTGGGAACTCCAAGTCACTACCCAGTTTGGAGAGGTATTATGTAAGAATGCATATTTCTTGTGTTTTCTGAATACCCATCCCATCCTTTGATACAGACAAAATAAAGAACACCACAGTGATTAAAAAGGGGAAGGGGAACTGTTGCTCAGCTCTTCTTGGCTTGTGTCATTTGCTTTTCAATGTCTAATTTATTAAAGCATTTTAAAGTGACATATATTCTGAACAGCCTCTTCTCACCAAATGTAAAAGAAACTGGAGATGAGTTTAGCACAGAGCTGTGTGGATTGCTGTACCTCTAGGTAGAGTCTAGGCCCAAATGCCATCTGGCCTCTGTGCCAGTGGATGGGTGACCAGCCCTGTTGCCAGAACTCTGAAGCTCTGTGTCTAAGGCAACACTGACTCTGAGTTCCAGAGTGTTCTCCCATGGCATAGTCTGCAAGGGCACAGTGGAGCACTTGGGTGTGTGCACATTTGCTATTGGTTGGCATTGGCTTTGATGGCTTGGGGTCTCGTGGAGACATGCCATTGCTACTCACAATGGTCAGTGCTATCACTGCATAGCTCTCAAGCTTTTGCTGGGTCTTACATGAGTTGCAGGAGCAGTGAGGAAGGGAGAAACCAATGCAGAGCCATACTGGGAAAGAGGAAAGTGCTACAGAGTCATGGGAGGGAGGAGGAGAGGATGGATGTGGAAGGGGTAGCATTCAGAGTAGGCAGGGAAATGACTTCCTGTACCAGTTCATGGAGAAGGATAGAGCCACAGGTCACCTTGTGATTTGCCTTTGTAGTTTGTCAGAGACTGGCTACCTGGCTGAGTCTGCCAGAGCCTCTGGTATAGATGCTAGGACCCCTCCCTAATCACCTACCTGCAGGCAGGAAAGGCGATGTGAAAGTATGTACCTTTGCAGAAACTTACTCTCTCCTGCTGAGGTTTGAAGCAGGCCCTCCAATCACATTTCCGTCTAGTAGTCCAGTGGTCTTACCCCTGAGCTTAAACCATTGTCCCTGCCAGAAAAGCCTTTCCTTCTGTGGGTATCTCCAAATCTTTTCCTTCTTTCAGTTCCCATTCAGTCCCTGACTCCTTCAGGATGGAACACTGGTTGGTGCACTCACTCAACAAACATTTATTGGCAACCTGTCAAGTGCCAGGCACCCTGCTAGGTAGGGAAGGATGCAGTGATAAACAAATCACTGTTCTGGGCTTCAGGGAGCTCACGGTTTAGTGGGAGAAACAGATAAATCTTCTTACATCTTAATTGCACAGCCCTTTATTGCCCTTTACCTGTTTTATCAACCAGTCTTGACTTCCTAACATTTATTCCATGTTTTGGGGCATGTATGATGTATATGGCCTTTCCGTATCGAGACAGCAGTGTGCATTTCCCCGTCTCTTGTGATGATGCAACTTACTTGGTCAGACAATAAAGTAATTCTGCATGTGTACAGTGACTATTATATTTGCATGAAGAAACACTGAAATAATATATAAGAAACTAATAAAAGTTGTTACCTTTTATTAAATGTATGCCTTTTTATAGCATCTTGATTTTTGAACCCTGTGATTCTATTACTTATTCCGAAAAAAGTTTTAAATGGAAGAAAATAACTTTCAAAATGAATATATTCCAAGGTTAGTTTTTCTTTTACAGAGATCATGTGCACTCAAATATGTCAGCTAAATTTAAAAGAGAAAGGAAACTTTGAGAGAAGATTAAAACCAAGCAGTGTGTGCATAAATGCCACATTGATGAGCTCTTCTTATTTTAATACTGACATTTTCTCTGGTGTTCATCTTACATAGTTTAACTAGGGAAATTTTTTTCCCAGTCCACCTTTGTTTTTCTCTGTATGTTTAGGTCCTTCCACTTCCTGTTTTGTTAAGTTTTGGTGTTATGCTTTAGGATATGAATTGGGGATCACAAATGACCCGGAGGGCCTTATTTGTTTGCTTGCTTGTTTTTAGCAACAGTTGACATTGTACAACTGAAGTGACTGGGACTCCTGCTTTTTTAGAACAAAGAATTGTGTCCATTTTCCTCGTTTGAACTGGGTAGCCCTTTCTACCTCTCCACCCACCTTTCCTTGTTTGTGAGTCATGGTAAACCATGATAATATGTACCATCCTCAGAACCCTGGAAAGGTTGTGAGGTCCCTTTAGAAACTTGTGGTCTTGATCTCATCCAATTTGCAATCTTAAAATATGGTACAGATTCACTTGCTACAATGGTTTTCACCTCTTTTGTGCCTTTGTTTAGAATGCTCAGCCTGGAAAGTCCCTTAGAGATCCCTGACCCAATTAAAGCCTGCTTCCAGGTGGGTTGGTTGTCCAGATGTGCCTGCATATGCCATATACCACTTCTGCTTTTTTTTTTTTTTTTAAAAGACAGGTTCTCTCACTCTGTGACCAGGCTGGATTGCAGTGGCCTGGTCATAGCTCATTGCAGCCTTGAACTCCTGGGGATCCTCCCACCTCAGCCTCCTGAGTAGCTGGGACTATGTGTGCATGCCCCATGCCTTGCTAATTTTCTTTTTTTTTTTTAGAGACAGCGTTTTGCTATGTTGCCTAGCCTGGTCTCAAACTCCTGTCCTCAAGCGATTTTCCTGCCTGGGCTTCCCAAAGTGCTGGGATTACAGGCATGAGCTACTGTGACTGGCCTGCCATAAACTTCTAACATCGGCTTGGCAGCCAAGATGCCTTCTTGCCCAGTGCGATCCATTAGCATGTATGTGACTTTCAGTGATAGTGTGCTGTGTTTCTAGAGCTTTCTTTCCCATCTTGGCACTTAGGAGCGGGCCATGTTTTTTGTGTGTGTCAGGTAGGAGTGCATATTTCAGCTTTTTGATTCTTCTGGAGAAAACAAATATTGATAAGAACACTTGGTGTGGCATCTGATTTGTTCTTGTGAGGGCTGTATTAGCAATAAATAGATACTGAGTTTGCATGTTTAACACCTCTCCTTCCTTCAGCCCACACCTCTTCACTGCAGGATTAGCTTTTCATTACTTGGTAGAGCTTTTAATTACCTGAGGCTTTTGTGTCTTTACTGGCATATAACTTTTCTCCTTATTAACCTGAAAAAGTCACCTGAAGTATCGTAATTTATAATGGAATGGAGAAATATTCACAAACAAGCTTTAGTCAGGTTTTTTGTTTGTTTTTTTGTTATACTACCTTTATCACAAGACAAGAAAAAAGGGAATTTTTGAAAGAAAAAATAAATTATTCATGTGCTAAAATCATTAACCTTCATGAGTAACGCACATAGAATGTTGGTGTAGTGTTTGCACCAAAGGAGTGACATATGGGAGAACGCTGGGGACTATTACTGAATAAGGGAAATTAGATTTCATTACAAATAGAGGCCTTCAGCACAGGAAAAGGGGACACTATAAATATTGTGAAGAGTTTTCAGAGATAATGAAATAATAGAAAATACTAAACCAATTTAAACAATTTGTAGTAGATTTTTTCTAAGTAAGTTCTTTCAATGAAAGTTCCTTATGCTGTTCTCCTATTTCGAACTCCACTGAGTACGCCATGTATTTTCAGACACATTAGGAGTCTGTCTTAGAATTCCTTTCTGGTGTATATGGTAGAAGATTTGTTTTTTGAAAAAAAAAATTATTGAGGTAAAATTCATATAAGATTAGCCATTTTTTAAAAAGTGAACAATTTGGTGACATTTAGTTCATTCACACTGTTGTACAACCACCATCTATATCTATCTAGTTCCAGAATATATTCATCACCCCAAAAGGAAACCCCTTACCCATTTAGCAGTTACTCCCTGTATCCCCTTCTCCTCAGCTCTTGGCAGCCTCCAGTCTGCATTCCATGTCTATGGATTCACCTGTTTTGGATATTTCGTATAAATGTAGTCATACAACAGGTGACCATTTGTGCCTGGCTTCTTTCACTTAGCATAATATTTTTGAGGTTCATCCATGTTGTAACACGTGTCAGTACTTTATTCTTTTTGTGGCTGAATAATAGTTAATTGTATGGATATACCATATTGTGTTTATCCAGAAGGTTTACTTTTTATTGCAGAAACTTAGGACTTCAGACATCTCAATCTTTGTTCTGGGATGGATGTAAAGTTAGTGTGTGATCAGTTTCTCTTTCTCTCTCTGTCTCTTTCCCGCTGTCTTTTTTCCACTCCTAAATCCAACAATCATGCCAACACTTCTTATTTAGAAGTATGGTGAGGGTGCATCCCAACAATAGAAACGAAAGCACTTTAAAAAGAAAAATATTCTAAACTTACTAGATGGCTTGTATTTCTGCAGTTCAGGCTCATCTTACATTTCATTTAGAGTGGCTAGATTCTTTACAATACTCTAGCATGGTGGAAGTTTTCCTCATAATTGAACAGCTCTCTCCTCCTTAGCCAGCATGCATCGGGAGTCAGCTGTGTATCAGGCATGGCCCTCAAGGACTGTCCTCAAGGCGTTCATGATCCAGTGGGGAGAGGATGAATGGGTAAAATGTTGCTGGGCTAGTGAGGAGTGTCATGTGGTGGGCGCGCTGATGGCACACATCGGAGGGGACTTCGAGCTCTGCGAAGTCGCATTGGCAGGGTCTCCCCCGAGGTGAAGCTGGAGGCCTGGGCAAGGGCAGCAGGAGGAGGGCGTTCTGTGTAGACTGCAGGGCTGGAGACAGCATGTCTTGGGAAATAGCGTGGGTGCGAGAGGTGAGGCTGGACCACAGGCAGCTATGGAACACCTGAATCCATCAAGTATGCTTCATTCTTCAGCCATTAGGGTATTCTTGAAGGGTTTTTCCATTGAACCAGAATTCCCTAATTCATTAATCCTTAGGCTTAAATAAATTCAATGATTATAAACTGTCCATAACCCAGGTGATGAATTTAATCCCACAAGGCTTTCCAAATCCCTGGAAATCCTTTTCCTTTCCCACCTGGTTTTGCTAAGTGCAAGTTCTCACTTCCAATTGTCTCTGTTCTGATTCCCACTCCCCGCTTTTCCTCGATTTTCTGCTTAATGGATTTATACTTTAACAAAATAAGGATGAAGTAGGTATTCTGAAGATTCCAATTTTATGAATGGTTTATGAGAACTTTGATCCATTGAGAGACAAAAAATAATTGTTATATTCCATACTTCAAGAGTCATTCTTAATACTAATATTTTTAATATATCTACATGACTTGAGTAGTTGAATTGGGGATTGAATAACTAATTTGTTGATTATTTACTCTCAATAGGTCTACAAGAACCTGTGTTTATATTCCTGTGGTCCCTTTTTAGTCCCCTTTTAAAACTTGACAGTGTTAACCCTTGCCAAAGTTGGTGCTGATGGAGTTGTTGTGGGTGGTAGGAAGCAAGCATATTGATTTATACTTGGAGGCATAGAAGCCGTACCGCCTTGAACTGTTTTGTCATGATCATCTTGTATCTGTAATTCTGTACTAAGACAGTTACTTTAATTCAGGTTACTGTGAAAATATCAATAGGAGGTTACTTAAACAAGTGACAAATTTATAATTCTATTTGTAGAAAAACTCTAGCTCGTCTAGCCAGCCACATTATTCCAGGGCTGCATGGTGTCAGAGTGGGGTCCCCCCAGGCATTTCCTCAACCCCTCCCCTTCCCCAGTTAGTTATCCACCTTCCCAGTGGTGCCTTCTGAACTGTTGGAAACTCAGATAGGATTTTCACATGGTTCATCGAGATTCACTTATTTTCCCATCTATATTTGTTTTCTTTGTATTCTCTTCTGTGGTCCCCGACCCTGGGGCCATGGCCTGTTAGGAACCCGGCCCAGTATCACTACCTGAGCTCCATACCCCGCCGCCAAGCCCCATCCATGGAAAAATTGTCTTCCATGAAACTTAGGAACTGGGAGGGTGGCACAGCAGGAGGTGTGAGCGGTGGGTGAGTGAGCGAAGCTTCGTCTGTGTTTACAGCTGCTCCCCATCACTCGCATCACTGCTTGAGCTCCACCCCCTACCCCACACCCCAGTCTGTGGAAAAATTGTCTTCCATGAAACTGGTTTCTCGTGCCAAAAAGGTTGGGGACCACTGCTGTAGATCATTAGTTGTAAATAGTTAATTTGTACATGTATTTCTTAGGTTCTCTGTGTTATCTCTTAATGAGTAAGCGTACTAGGGGATGAATGACCTCAGCATTGTTATTTTGCATAGTGCAGATAAAATGTCTTTTCTGAGCATGGATTTTTCTGTTCCATTTTTCTTCTACAGGCAGGCTCTCATTCTATGCCATGGTTCTGTTTGGGGGTAGTACTCTTATCAGGGTTGCTACTGCCATGAAAGAAGGAAGGGTATGTTGGTACATGAGGCATACCTGTAATTACTTGGTTGGGCTTGGTTTGTATTGTTTTCTACTGCATCATCAAATTTGAAAAACTAAGACCAAAAGTGAAGTTCATTCTTCCCCTTTAAAAGCTTTTTAAAAATAAAAATGTAATGAAAGAGCTTTATCAATGTTTTAAATAACCTAGAAAATATTTTTTATTGTTGATAATCAGCACTTTGCAAGCACGGCAATCTTTTTTTTTTTTTTTTTTTTTTTTTTTAATTGCAGAATATCATGGGGGTACAACATTTTGGCCATACACATTGCCCCTGTTCTGCCCGTGTCAGAGCCACAATCGTGGTCGTCTCCCAAACTGTGCTCCCCACATCCATTCAGTGAGAGTTTTTCCCATCCCTTCCACCCCCCTCCCGCCCGCCCGCCCGCCCTCTGATGAATGTTATTGCCCTGTGTGATGTAAGTGTTCATCAGTTAGTACCAGTTTGATGGTGAGTACCAGTGATGCTTGTTTTTCCAATCCTGTGACACTTCGCTTCGAAGAATGGGTTCTAGCTCCGACCAGGATAATACCAGATGTGTTAATTCACTATTGTTCCTTATTGCTGAGTAATACTCCATGGTATACATATACCACATTTTATTGATCCACTCGTGTATTGATGGGCACCTGGGTTGTTTCCACAACTTTGCAATTGTGAATTGTGCTGCTATGAACATTCGAGAGCAGATGTCTTTATTATAAAATGTCTTTTTTTCTTTTGGATAAATACCCAGTAGTGGGATTGCTGGGTCAAATGGTAATTCTACTTTTAATTCTTTGAGATATCTCCATATTCTTTTCCATAGAGGTTGTACTAATTTGCAGTCCCACCAGCAGTGTATGAGTGTTCCTACCTGTCCACATCCCCGCCAACATTTGTTATTTGGGGATTTTTTGATATGAGCCAATCTCACTGGAGTTAAGTGATATCTCATTGTGGTTTTGATTTGCATTTCCCTGATGATTAGAGAAGTTGAGCACTTTTTTATATGTTTGCTGGCCATCATTCTGTCTTCTTTGGAAAAGTTTTTGTTCATGTCCTTTGCCCATTTTTTAATAGGGTTGTTTGATTTTTTCTTGTTGATTTTCCTAAGTTCTGTATAGATTCTGGTTATAAGCCCTTTATCAGAGGTGTAGCATGCAAATATTTTCTCCCATTCTGTAGGTTGTCTGTTCACTCTAGTGATAGTTTCTTTGGCTGTGCAGAAGCTTTTCAATTTGATCAGGTCCCATGTATTTATTTTGGTTGCTGCTGTGATTGCTTTGGGGGTCTTCTTCATAAATTCTTTGCCTAGGCCAATGTCCATAAGAGTTTTTCCAACATTTTCTTCGAGAATTCTTATGGTTTCATGTCTTAGGTTTAGATCTGTTATCCATTGTGAATTGATTTTTGTGAGAGGTGAGAGGTGTGGGTCCACTTTCAGTCTTCTACATATGGCCATCCAATTTTCCCAGCACCATTTGTTGAATAGGGAATCTTTTCCCCAGTGTACGTTTTTCTGGAATCAAGCACGGCAATCTTATAGGTAGATTTGTACCTTGATATGTTTTTTGAAATGATAGAATTTAATATATTAAAATATACGGTTCTTAGTTAAAAATAGGATGGGAAAGGGATAGAGAGCATGAACAAAACTTTCCACCTGAACCCATTTGTTTTGTCTGGTGGTGAGTGGGGTGTCCCATGCAGGACGGGGCTTCTACTTCCTGCGGGTGCCGGTAGGATGGGAAAGAGGTGGGAAACACTATGTCCATGTCTGTCTTCTCTCCCAAGTCAGGTCCTCAGCATTGTTTGAATATTTGCATGTTTGTGTGTGTGGCTGGGTGATGTTTCCCTAAGAGTGTTGCTAAATAATAGAAATTCCCAGAGTTCCTCAGTCCGCAGCTGAGTGGTATGTCCCTTCTAGCAATGAGGTGAAGCATAGGTAAATTTCAGGTTGATAGAAAGATAGACAGACTTTGCCCGTTAGTAAACTAACCTGCTGTAGAAAACAGTGGACTCCTTCTGTGCTGGCAGCCAAATGAAAAGCCTCTCTCCACAAGTTCTGTCCTCATATACACCATCCTTCAGGACCTTGGATGAGCTTATGTGTGCAGGACACTGGGCACTGAGACTTTTTTCCTATCACTGATTTCAATTGATATGTATTCCTTCCAGGGAAAATACTCACTGGATGCCTTTTCTACACTGTGGCATTGCGCAAGGGGTATCCAATTTTAAAGTAAAAGTGCACAATGCTGGCCCCTCAGAGCTTATGTATTAACACATCTAGACGTAATGTGAAATAGGCATCCATTTAATATTTATTGCAAAAAAAAGTTTATTTGACCTCTACTGTTGTTTTATCTCTTTTAATAGAGAATTTCTATATCAAAAAATCAGCAATAGTTTTAAGTGTGTAAATACATATTTCTTTCAGCTTTGTGAAAATTTTTAAACAGGAATACTCTTTAATATTTTCTTTGTTAGCAAAGAGCATCAAAGAGTAGCATTTCTCCACCTCTATAGTATACATCTTGTGGCTGATTTGTCCATGAAGGGATACACTTTGTGTTTTGTTGCTTAAATCACTTAAGCCCTTTAAAGTGTTGCCGAACTCACCTATTTTTGCTCTAGCAGGTATAAGGTGTTGAAAAATGAATGGAAGTTAACTCATTCTCACCTTATCTGCTGACTTCCTTTTGTTCTTTTTCTGTAAAAACTCATACATCTGTGTGCATCAGTCTGCTCCCAGGGGCCTTTTAAACCTTCAGTCTAGCAACAGTGCTACATGTGAGCAGGGGAAAGAAGACACTGTCATCATTTCTTTCTTTAAGACTTGGTAATAAGTGTATTCAAACAGATCAGATGCTCTCAGAACCACAGCATGTTGTACTACTAGTAATTAAAACTGAAGCCCAAATTGAATAAGAAATAATTTTTTATTGATTGCTGGCATTTGTAAAAAAGGTTTAATTAGACTGGGATATGAAGGGAATGTATTGGCACTTTCATTAGGCACTGCTGACGTGGTTATTTTCTATGTCCCATTTCGCCTGGGAATTTATCGTGTAATTCTCTTCTACCTTCCTACAGGTATGCCAGTAGCACTCCTTTTACACTCATTAGCCATAGCTGTTTTGTCTTGTTTATTTAAACTTGTACATGGCACATGCTCAAAGACTTTTCCAGGCAAAATTTCTTTAAAGCGGGATTTTGAGATTTCCCATCCCCTTCCAACTGGTGGATTATTCTTATGAGTGTTAATCTCCTGTCTTTGTCTCAGCCTCTCTGTGGGTCTTTGGGTTCCCTCTTTGTTCTCTATAGATCTCTGGGTGTAAGTTGGCCATTAGCTGTCAACAGTCATTGGTCGCTGCCTCTCAGGTCGCTTCTTATCCCACCCAGCTCTGCCCTGGTTCTGTACGCTGGCAGGGATCTAAGTTGTAATTCCTTTCTGATGTGGAATCTTGGGTCTCCACCTTGTCAGTGTGACCTCCAAGTTTGGAGGTGATAATGAGTGTGCCACGGGCTGCTTGAATGTCTCTCTGCTGGGATTAAAAGTTGAAGAAAGAGAAAAACAAATACTGCATGTTCTCAGTCCTGTGTGAGAGCTAAAAGAGTGGATCTCATAGAAGTAGAAAATGGAATGATGGTTTCCAGGGGCTGGGAAGCGGGAATGAAGGGAGGGAAAGAGTGTACCTGGTTGGCAGGTACAGACATACAGTTAGAATGAATAAGTTCTAGTGTGCGATAGCGCAGTGGGGTGCCTAAAGTTAACAGTAATTTATTGTGTATTTCAAAATAGCTGGAAGAAAAGATTTGAAATGTTCCCAACACAAAGAAATGGTAAATGTTTGGGGTGATGGATACTCTGATTTGGTCATGACACATTGTTTGCATGTATCCAAATACCACACGTACCCCGTAAATATGTACCAATATTACATGTCAGTAAAAAAATAAATGAAAGGGGAAGAGATGGGTTATAGATTTTTAGCCTGAGGGCCTTTGAACTGGGGAGTCCAGGGGGTAGCTTCAGGGTGTGGAGAGTCTGTGAAGCCCTCAATGTTGTGTCAGAATTTGTCTATTTGCATTTTTCTTAGCAAGAGGGTCCCCAACTGTTGTCACATTCTCAGAGAGATTTCTGACCCCTAAACATTTAGAAATCACCAGTCAATAAAAAGGCCCCAGTTGTGTTGTCTTTGTCTTCCCTGGCAGTGCGTTTGGGTGTTTAAAGTTGGAGAATGGCTGTTTATGACTTAATTCTGTGGGTGAAACTTTGAGTGGGGATTGTTGATGCGAGTTGGATCAGTGTTGCATGAGGAACCTGGCAATTGGACGCGGCCCTCAGAGAGGGGGAGTCAGTGTGGCTCTGTTATGTCCGTGTGCTCCACCCATCCGTTCATCCTTCCTTCCCTGTGCCCAATATGGAGCTCAGAAAGATGGCTAACATAACATTCTGCAGCCCTTGTTTTCCCAATATGCAGTATTTAATTCTCTGGAGAACAGTGTTATGTAGGATTTGTGGGGATTTTTTATTTTTTTTTGCATGCTGTCCTCCTGTTCCCCTCCCTTCTGGGTGCCCACTCGACCCTCGCTCCTTTCCTTACTGTTTTTTCCTGGGGGTTCCCAGCTTTGTTGAAATAGAGCAAACCCATGTGTAGATGTATGTGCTCACGCATGCACGTGTACTCCAGGAAAGGGGGACAAGAACAAGGCTTTATTGAGTAAGCTGAGGATACACACACACACACACACACACACACGTAGTGAAACCCAGAAAATGGTGATGTTGTAGGTGAGGCAGTTGATCTGCCCAGAATATTCCCCCAGAGAGAAGATCTCTGCTAAGCCCACATGCACCCTGGAATGAATATATCTTAGATCTAGGCTTGGGTTTCCCACTGTAGTTCAGTTATGAGTAAAAACAACTTACACAAGAGATTTGAACATTTTCAGTGATAAAAGAGAAGAAAAAAAATTTAAGGTCAGGGTTAAGCTTGGATTATTTGCTTATTTGTTTGGTTATTGGCAATTGTTATAAAGCTCAGGGTGCTCTTAGTATACCAGCAGCATGCTTATCAAGTAACTGATGTTCAAGCTGACTTTCCTTCCCTCCCTCCTTCCTTCTCTGACTCCACTGACAATTTTTTTGAATAGGCAGGAAGGCATTTAATTTTTTAACAGCATGAGAGTAGCTTAAATGTCCCTTCTTTAGTGGTATATTTATAGCAGGTTAGGTGAGGAAAGACCAGCTTGCACCACTGAGCTCTAAAGTGAGTACATCCCTTATTTTCTCATACACACACGGAGGTCATCTCCAGTGAGACCCCCAAACTCTTAACAGAGAATTTTAGTTGAACTAAAAGCATGAATTTTTTTAAGATAAGACCGTGTGACATCTGCAGAATAATTTAAAAATTTCTGAGAACATGAAACAGGTGTTTGTTTATGAGGAATTTTCCAAGTTAAAATTTTTGTGACATGAACTTTACACTAACTTTATTAAAAACTATTAAGTTGTTAATGTTTCTTACTGATTTATTAATAATTTTTAGTCTCTGGAAAAGAGGAACTTCTTGAAAGTGGCTGATATTTTTGCTGTACTTTTTTTTTTTTTTTGAAAAATTGAGTCCTCATAATGTGGTAGGCTCTGTTCTATGGAATTAATATTGAACAGGCTGTTCTGAACCTAAGAAGGGGTTGTGAAAAAGGAGAATGAAGGAAAATATCAAAAGGTCACTTTTCTTGATAGGGAGGAGGGATGGGGAACAGGAACAGTGGTCATGATTCGGTGGTTTTTTCCCATGGCAGACAAATAAAGATCATATTATGATGTATGTTGATCACAGGATGTGTTTGCTTTTGATGGGGGTGGGGAGGGGCAGCTGAAGGAAAAGTGATTAGAACCATTCTCCTTCCCCTCGGGATGGAGCTATCAGTACTCTCTGATTCAAATCGTTCTTTATCATTTAAGTTATAAATATGTGGATTTATGTTCTAATCTGAGGATTATATTAATAGCATCTTGCCACATATTTACATGCCTCTCTTTCTGAGTTAAATACTGGTTACGATTGTTTCTTCAGCTCATCTGTGGCCAAGTATATAGATAAGAGAATTAGAAAATTGTTTTCAGTGTGTGAACTTTTATCATTTTCTTCCTTGGCTACCGTACCTAGTACTTTCTTGTTGCTTTGTTGCCATACTAGATAAGTAGCTCCTCTTTCAGAGGTTCCCCTGCCCTCCCTGTACGTTCCCATCTGGAGAATGTTGGAGGCTGTGCAAACCTGAAGGCTCTTGACTGTCACCTTCCTAAAAGACAAATATGGCTGCTGCTGGCTTTGAAGTTCAATGTTATAAAAAAAATACTCCTAATTAGGAAGATCAAGGCATTGTGAATGTTAACTTGATCATAAGGGACAAATCAATTCCCTGAGAGAGGGAGAAAAAAAGTTAAAATGCTAGATTGTTTATTTCTCCAGTCAAGTTCTCAAGAAGTATGTGTACTTTTGACACAAGGGCTAACATGGTATATTAATCCATGAGGTGCTCTGTGTGTGTGTGGATATGAAGCAACAACCATGTTCTTTCACTCACAGCACCCAGATTTTCCACTGGGGACTGCTCTATCTGTACTGCATAGCAGCCACACATTTTGGGTGAGATTAACCCCAAACTTGGCATAAGCAGCTAGTCAGAGCAGCCTCCTCTTTCCAAAGGATGGACTATATACCACACTATAATCAGTAGAAGACATTTCCTGGCCACAGTTAATAATCCAATTCAGGTTGATCCATTAGAACACTGGTCAGAAGTTAGGTTTGGTGGCTCCGGGAAGCAGTACTTTCCTTGAATGTGAATAAGGATGCCTACAGCTGCAGTTGGTGTCTGAAGACATCTTGTGATCTGGAGGAAAGCCAACCTAAGGACAAAGCCAGTGTTGGATGAGAGACAGGACTTCAAGAATCACTGAAAACCAGAGTAATATCCCAGAATGAACTGTGCCTGAAACCCACCCTGTTTTAGTAATTTTTTCACTTTTGAGCAAATAAATTCCCTTTCCTGTATAATCAGTTTTAATCAATTATTTTTATTCCTTTGGGGTTGATTTTTGATCAATCTTGGTACTTCTGAAATAGCTAAAGAACTATGCTATGGGTTTAGACATCATGTTATGACAAAAAGTAGAGGATTTTAAAAGGGGGTGGGTGGGCTGGCTTTAACTGAAGTTTTGTGAGCCCTTCCTCAGTTCCTTCAAATCAGATTAATTTCTTTCTTCTCCAAGTCTTCTGTGCTTAGAAGTGTTGCCTGTTAATTCTTGTTGGCTACAGCACCCATCTTGGATTCCTTGTGATTCGAGTTGTAAAAGTGGATTCCACTGGTCTGAATTTGGGGCCACAATACAAGGCAGAGGTTGAAAATTGAGGACATCTTGCATATTTCCCCACAAAAGGTTGAAGGATGCATTTACCATTGATTGCATAAGAACTGCAGTGTCTGTGTTTTGAGGCATGGGAAATGCAGGGGTTGACAATGGAGTTTAGATTTTAAAATTGAGAATTGTTTCTTCAAGAAGAAATGTAGAATATTATTCAGTCTTAAAGAGGAAGGAAATTCTGATAGTGTCACAGCATGAATGAACCTTGAGGACATTATATGAGTGAAATAAGCCAGTCATAATAAGATAAATACTGTATGATTCCACTTACATGAGTTATCTAGAGTAGTCAGATTCATAGAGACAGAGAGTAGAATGGTGAGTGCCAGGGGCTGGGGGAAGGGGGAATGGGGAGTTTTGATTTTGCAAGATTGAAAAAGTTCTGGAGATGGATGGTGGTGATGTTGCACAATGTGAATGTGCTTAACACTATTGTACTGTATACTTAAAAACAGTTAAAATGGTAAATTTTGTTATGTATATTTTCTCACAATTAAAATAAGTAAGTTACAAAGAATATATAAGAGTAGTATTCAGCTCGTTGGTGGGTATTAGATCAGGGAACCAGAGGTAGGGTCTCACTTGCTGGTTTTATAGCTCAGGAACCTGGGGCTGAGCTGGGTAGTCCTGGGTTTGAGGACTGGCTTCTGCAGGAGGCTGTTGACTTTGAGGATAGTAACAACCTACCTTAGTCCCAGAGTCCTCATAAGGAAAATAGATTATAATACCTGAGTCAGTTTGCATCAAGCCCTTGCAAGTGCTGGGCCCCCAGAGCTGGATGACTCCAGCTTGTCTGAGGCCAAGTCCTCCCTCCTGTGGCCTGCAGCCATCCCCTCACTCCCCTCAATATTCACCTGCATGGAAGGGACCTTTTGTGTCCTGCCCCTTCTCTGTTTCAACAGTCACAGGACTATTAGCAGATCTAAACTTGTTTACACATTATAATCACCTGGGGGAGATTTTTAAATTCCAAAGCTAGGCAGCCTCTCCCACCCTCAGACCAATTGAATCACCATTTCTGGGGGTAGGACTGGGCATGGGTATTTTTAAAGCTCCGGGTGAGTACCTTGTACAAACAAGTTCAGGGACAACTGCTGCCCTGGATGTTTTTCCTCCCTCTTGTCTCAACTGGGACTCCTACCACTGCCACTACTACAATTATGCCACCTGTGAAGTGTCCCAAGCCTCCACTCAATGGGGGAAGCACTTGGGGAGGGGTGTTCAGCAGCCTCTGCAGCTATGAGGACTAGAGGGATGCTTGGCTTAAGTGAGACAGTGAAGCCCCAGGCCCCTGCTGGAGCTGGGGGAGGTGGGAGGAGTCCTTGCCTCTTGAAGGGGTTTTCTTGGGTCAGAATCCCCTGGGGTGCTTGTGAAAGTTCAGGTGGCTGGGCCTGCCACCAGGGTTTCCGATTCTGTAGGTCTTGGGTAGGTCTTGGGCCAGCAGTCTGAGTGTTCAGAGTTTGCATTTCTAAGAAGTTCCCAGGTGACCCTGCCTCTGGTTTGGTACCACACTTTGAGAACCACTGGACTATTGAACAAATCTTTGCAAATTAGGGAGGTGTGTTGTGGGAGGAAGAGGACTGACAGTTGAAAGAATATTTGTTTAAATACAGTGCCCGGTATTTGCCAAGTACGCAGCCTTCTTTCTAGCTTTAATCATACAGAGACTTTCTAAATCACACGTAATTGCACATCCTCTAAGCAGCTTTTGACTGACTTTGGTTTTCTCTCTGTGTGTGATTTTCCTTCAACTCCTGAAGGGAGGGCCGGTGGGGCAAGAGAGATTTTATTTCTTTAAAAAAGAGACCTATTAGTTATTAGTGGAGCTGCATTCTGAGTACTGGATTTCATAAGCATTATTTTTAAGAGTGTCTTCCCTACCCCTCCACCTCCCTATGAAGTCCAGGGCTCTGAATAGCACAGGTGTATGTGAAGGCCCCCCATTACCCAACCATTGGTGCTAGGCCACCCTTATCTCCATCAACACTCAACCTGAGACCGCAGCAGTGTGCAAAGATGTGGTCTGTCTTAAGTGTGTTTTCAAAGCAGTTGTTTGGTCTGTGCCTTGGATGTTATTCTATAGATAAGCCTGAAAGGGAACCACATCTTAAAACGCCTGTGACCTTGAGTGGTCTTTCCGGAGGGATGGCTGGGTTTGTGCTCTTGCCATCTCAGGTATGTGTCAGGCCCACCATTGTTTCAGCACTGGACACAGGTGCTTAGGAAAATTCCTCACTGAAGGGTTTTCGGGATTTACAAGTTCTTGCTGTTTTTGTGACCTTGTGTGGTTTCTGGTTTCACAGAAGGCTTTGTTTCTCAGTTCTTGTTGCTGCTTTCAGCCTTGCCCTGTAATCAGCGGGCGCCAGGGAGGGCTGTGGTCTGTTTCCTGGGGTGTGTTCAGATACCGTGGCGGCTCATGTGCATTGCCACAGCGGCAGGGGCCTGAAACGGGCCTGAAACAGGCTGAATCCCTATGCAGGGCCTTCATTTGAATTTTGCACTTGCCTCAGTGGAGATGTTCATTCGTTGGAGCAGTGTGGTTTGTTTTAAATGGGCCATTCCTTATTTCATGTGACCCTGAAACTTGGTAGACTGGGTAAATGTGCTTTCCAAGGTTAAAGTTTAGGGGCTGTTGGTTCTAATTTTCAAAGAGGGAAGAAACTTGCCTTGAATTCAGTTTCAGGGTTTAGCAGTCTGGGGGGAGGTAATGAGGGGCCCAGGGAGGCCCTAAGAAATAAAGGGCTGGTTAAGGACACAGCCTGCTGGCTTACCTCAGAAGTCTTCAGTGTCCTACTCAAGCAAGGAATGTTGACCAAAGGGGAGTTTCAAGGGTGCAGGTGGCTCTAGGATCTCAGGCAGCGCATCTCAGTGACGAAAGAGCAGCATAAGGAAAGATGTCCGTTGTGGAGGGCTGTCCAGAGTTATGGCAGACCAGCCTGGTGGGCAGGCTATCCTTGGTGGGCAAGAGGGTGGGGTGGGTGCATCCTGAAAGCTGATGGGAGAGGGTAGCGTTTAAGGGTAAGAAAAGGAGAAGACACAGAAACAAGACAGGGTATGCAGACACTCACCCTGGATGTGAAGTAGCTTGGAGCAGCTGTGTGATTTTCTGAGAAGTACATGTGTTCATTGTAAGGGTCCCAAATGTAGACCACTACAGTAAGATCTACACGAAAGGAATGCTAGGAAATAGGGGAGAAGAAAGTAAAACCTTACATGGATGCTATTTTGTTTTTGATGTATGTATGGGGTAGTTACTGTCATTTATTGAGTACTTACTACATGACAAGTATTCAGCAATGACAGTGCAGAGCTTAATAAGATCAGGTTCTGGACTCATCTGGTGTGGGAGAAACAGAGCAGACATGGGTAATTATACCACTGTCTTGAGAACATGAGAAGGTGTTGGTGGACAGCACAGCCACCTCTGCCCAGGCGCAACTGGAGGCTTCATAGAAGAGGCGAAGTCTGCATTGGGTCCTCAGAGTCATGCTGCATGGTGTCTAGTTACCTTAACTGTAGTAAGAAAACAGAGACACTATAACGTTTGTCACATCTGTCTTTGTTGACCTCTTTTTCATTATTTGAACAATTCAGTGTCTTTATGCCTTTTGCTTCTTTCTCATAATCTGTGACACTAAGCTTATGAACACTAAGTTTCCAGTCACTCATTTTGTTATTCAATATTCATGTCATCTGGTCATACCTCTCCATTTTGCAGATCTTAAGACTGAGACCCAGAGAGGGGCCATGATTTACATTTGGCCAAATGGTGCAGAAACCCAGTAAGCACAGAGGCGCTCTGACTCTCTCTGGTCCAGGGCTCCTTGACAATAGGATGGGCCTTTTCGAGGGGAGCAGAGTGGGGGAGTGGGGGCTACCCTGGGCTGGGTGGCCATATGCTGGTCTCTGACTGGTTCTATGACTCTGGGCTGGTCCCTTCCCTTGACCCCTGACACTGTTACCTTTGGCGAGGTAAAAAAGTAAAGGTGGTCCCCTGCAGTGGTCCCTTTCACATCTGCCCTGCACTAAGCCACTTTCCCAGGGGTCTAGCCTCAATCTGGTAGTGGCCTTTGAAGTAGGAGTGGGTGGGTCGCATGTGGCAGATCTCTGGCGGTGACCTCTTCTGTGTGACTTCCAGTGACTGATGAGACTGTAGCCTCCCTGGAAGTTAGCATATGCATAGTTCTCTGTCTTTTGAAAACAATGGAAAAACCCACCACCAGCCCCCCAAACCAGCTGTCTTTTCTGATGAATAGACAGCAAACCATGAAGAGCAAAAGAGTAGTTTCTTGTAAGTACTCTGGGAGTGCATAATACATTTTAAATAAGATTTAAAATTATGTTTTATTCTTACTAGCATCACTGTCAGATAATTGAGCGTGAGAGCATTCAGTGCTGTGTTCTTGGTGTGAAGTAGTAACATCACTTCAGTGTTCAGTACATCCACTTTGTTCAAGAACAATGTATTCAAGGTCAGCATATTTTGGCTGTGATACAGAGTTCTGGAAATTCCCAAGAGAATAAGTTTTTCGCCTGTTATATAATCTAGCACAAGTGACTGTGTAGCAGCAGCCTCATGTTTAGTAATGACTTTAAAAATGCAATTGATTCTAAAATTTAGTTTTTTAAAATTTTGACTGTTTTAAAAATTCCTCTTAAGGTTTAAGGTAGGCTTTTTTCCTTTAGGTAATTTATTCAAGAAATACTTACAGAGCACTGCTCCATGCTGGGAGCCATTTGGAGTACTTTGCAAATATTAATTCATTTAATCCTCAACCTCATTAGGTGTAAATACTGCTGTTCCCACTATACAGGTGAGGAAATTGAGCCACAGAGGGGTCGAAGTAAGTTACTCAAGTTGCACAACTGGTTAGTGGTCTTGAGGTTGCAGTGAGCTATGATCACACCACTGCACTCTAGCTGGGGTGACAGAGCAAGACCCTATCTCAAAAAAAAAAAAAAAAAAAAAAAAAAAGGACAGAGGGAACCCAAGCAAAGAAAGGTGGGAAATGAGTTAATTAGTAGCAGAGTTTTGAAAGTTTAGGTAACCACTGTGACATTTTACTATCATGAGCTGTACATTTCAATATCTTTTTGGATGCTGAACTACCATTAAACGATACGATCTTGTTTCTCTGGAGTCAGAGGTTGGTAATACATTAGCACTTGACTTGAGCTTTTGTCCCTGGAGGAGGACATCCCATCTGTGGGAGCTGAGGCAGGAGCAGCTCCGGGACCATGGCTCTCCAGTAGAGGGAACAGGAGAACAGGCTGCTTGTAGAGATGTCCTGGTAGAACAGGGGTCAAGATGGACAGAGGAGGGCCGGGTGCAGTGGTTTACGCCAGTAATCCTAGCACTTTGGGAGGCCACGGTGGCTGGATTGCTTGAGGCCAGGAGTTTGAGACCAGCCTGAACAAGAGTGAGAGCCTGTCTCTACAAAAAATAGAAAAATTAGCCAGGCTTGGTGGTGTATGCCTTTAGTCCCAGCTACTTAGGAGGCTGAGGCAGGAGGATCACTTGAGCCCAGGAGTTGGAGGTTGCAGTGAGCTGTGATGACTACACTGTACTCTAGCTGGGGTGACAAAGTGAGACCCTATCTCAAGAAAAAAGAAAAAAAGGACAGAGGGAACCAAGAAAAGAAAGGTGGGAAATGAGTTAATTAGCAGTGGAGTTTTTCTGCCAGGCTCAGTGGGCAAGTCTGCCTGGAGATCTGTAGTTTCCTGTTCTGTTGTGATCATTGGAGACACTCACCAAGCTCTGTGGCTTAAGGATGTCGGCTATTATAGTGACCTACATGGGAGGTCATCAGACATACCTCATACTTTTTAACTTCCACCTCTTCAGAGTTAGTGGCCAAGAATAAAAGGCAGGTGGCTGTTTTGGGGTTTTTTAAAAAAAATCTATATAATAACAAACATTCATACTTACTGAGTATCTCTCTGTATCAGACACTTTTCTAAGTGCTTTGCAGTATATGATCTCATTTAATAGTTCTTGGTAGTTTAATTTAATAGAGTAAATAAGATTATAAGGTGAATATGTAACCTACTTGATAGAACTCTTTAGAAGTACCTTGAAGAATTTTATAATTTCCTATTTACAGATGAAATGAACATGCTAATTATTACGTGTCATTCCTCACTATTCACTTAGGCAGTCTGTTTCCTTAAGGATCTCCATAAGCTTTAGATGAATACTTAACTGAATTGCTTAGTGTATTTGGAATTGATAAAACTAGCATTTCTTTTTTAATTATATAATCCAGATAACAAGGAATAACTCTAATAGGAAATGTGCAGGATGTATTTATAGAAAATCTACACAGTCATGCTGAGCAGTATAGAAAAGAAGATTTAAATAAAGTGAAACACCATTTTCCCTGGGTGAGAAGCTGGAATCGATGTCACTGCTTCCCCAATTGATTTATAATTTTAAAAGTTTCAGTGCTTCTGCTGTTTGTTGGGAGCTTGATAAAATGATTCTCAAGTTTGTCTTGAAACTTCAGTAGTGAGATAGGTTTAAAAATTTTCGGAGAAAAGAGAAATGAACTAGGGTCAGGGTGTAGAAGGGACTTGCCTGATAACTTTTGCTAGAAATAAATGTCCCCCCAAAATGTTGCACATCAGATCGTATTCAAATCCATTAGAAGATTTTCCTTACCTTTTAAGGGAAATTACCATATAATTGGTGAAGACTCTGTTTACAATGTGTGGAACCGAATTTCTCGGTTTTCAGTTTAGATTTATTTAATTGAACTTTTTGTAAAGTATTACTTGGCTGAATTTTTACTATTTATCAAATGCTTTTTGAATAGAATTAATGAGTTAATCACATTTAATCTTTTTTGGTAAATTAATAGTGGTAAACAAGATTGTAGGGCAAATATATAAACTACTTAAAACTTTATATACCTCGCACATTTTGTAACTCCTTTTTGCATATGCATGTCACATGCTCATTATGTGCCATGTGCTGTCATTGTGCCAGGCACTGAGGCTTATATCGAGTCTATTTCCTATCTTTGTAGACTTGATGGGTAATTTGGGCATCATTGGGATATTGTAAGGTCAAGGGAATGAAGTTCAACATTTCTCAAACTCTGAAATCCACGGAGCATCTTCCCATGCACTGGCCCAAAAAAGTTCATAGCCAAGCAGAAGTCTGATTACCTTATTCCCCTCTTGTTTATATTTTAAACAGCATCTCTCAAACCTATTTGAGTGAACAACTTTCCTATTAATATGTAGGGTTACTTGACAGACTTGAATTTGTGAATCCCTTGTCTAGATACTTTTTAAGAAGGAGAAAAACTCCGTGACAGATTTGGATAAAAACATGAATATGTGCATTTTGGAATGGAAGGAAGTAACTTTTTACCCAGTTGAATTAAGTAGAAAATACTTTCATCATGATTGATAGAAATCTAAATTTCTGTGGATTGATTATTGATAATGAGAATACATTTTTAAATGTCACCACTCTTCTCCCCCTGAAGTCTTCATTACAACTAATTTTGAAAAAATTCAGTCACATTTCTCTACATCATATGTGCACATATTCTAACATGCAGTTTTAAAGACTTAAATGGGATCCTTTTTTTGCACTGTTCTATGTCTTTTTTCAGGTTGGTTATTTACCTTACCTTAGCATGTACATCTACCTTGTTATTTTTAACCATTGTATAATGCTAGAATTATGGACACAGTTTCTTTAATTACTCCAAATTAGGCATTTAGATTGTCTCCAATTTTTAGTATTATAAATAACCCTGCAATAAATATGTCTTAGATATGCATTCTTTTAGTTTAAAATAATCTTGTTCCTTCAGAAAGTTGCTCAATAATCGACTTAGAAATTCTTTTGCACTAATTACTGTGATTGCTTATTTTGAGTTCTTCCTTTAGTTTATTGTTTTCACAGTATATAATCTTAAACTATTATAAGTTAAATAGTCCTTATGCTAAGAATGCAATTTAGCTTAAAGTTGGGATTTCTAAATAGAGACTTAAAAATTAACCTCTTTGGACCTGTGACTTCCTGATGAAGTGGCAGCACACAGGCAGAATATGTTCTACATCTGGATGGTCTATGCAATGATGAGATTTGCAAGAAGCTGTCTGCCTAGGCTGCTGGAGGGCAACAAGTTAACTTATTTGTTTTTGGAAGATACCCCCCTCATTTAGGAAAAAACTTTTTATTTTGAGATACTTGTAGATTCACATATGGTGTTAAGAAATAAAAGGGAGAGATCCCATGCACCATTTCCCCCAATAGTAACATTTTGTAAAACTATAGTACTGTATCACAGCCAGATATTGACATTGATACAGCCAGGGTACATTTCATCACCACAAAGGTATCTCATGTTGACCTTTTGTAGCCATACCCACTTCCCTTCGACCTCTACTCCCTCCTTAACCCCTGGTTACAACTAATCCATTCTCTGTCTCCAAAATTTTTTCATTTTAAGAATGTTCTATAAATGGAATCATACAGTAACGTTGGGATTGACTTTTTTCCATCAGCATAATTCTTTATAGATTCATCCAGGTTGTTGTGTGCATCAATAGTTTGTTCTGTTTTATTGCTGAATAGTATTCCATGGTATGAATGTATCACATTCCTTGAGCATGGTATGTGTCTTGATTTATTTAGTTTTTCTTTGATTTCTTTCATTAGCATTTTGTTTTCAACACGAAAGTCTTGTGTATGTTTTGGTAGCCTTATACTAAGTATTTAATTTCTTTGTTCATTGCTAGTATACAGAGATACAACTTGCTGAACTCACTTACTAGTTTTAGTACTTTTTTGGGAAAGAATTTCTTGGGGTTTTCTACCTAGATGATTGTGCCATTTGCAAACAGGGTTAGTTTTATTTCTTCCTTGGCAATCTTTTTTTTGTTCCTTTTTCTTGCCTTCTTGCATTGACCACATAAGATAGTGAGGCTGAGTGTGGTGGTTTATGCCTGTAATCCCAGTGCTTTGGAGGGCTGAGGCAGGAAGATCGATTAAGGCCAGGAGTTCCAGACCAGCCTAGGCAATATAGAGAGACCCCATATCTTAAAAAAAATACAAAAATTAGCCAGGCATGGTGGCAGGTGCCTGTGGTCCTAGCTCCTTGGGAGGCTGAGGTGGGAGGATTGCTTGAGCCTAGGAGTTCAAGACTGCAGTGAGCCATGATTTTGCCAGTGCATCCAGCCTGTATGACAGAATAAGAGCCTGTCTCTTAAAAAAAAAAAAGTGGCATGAGCAAATATCCTGGCTTCGGTCATGATCTTAGAAGGGTTTCCATATTTTTTTTAAACTTTAATCTAAAATAAAATTTTATCCTTCTTAAAGAGAGAGAAGAATATTTTTCTATTTCAAAACCTTTTATTATACTAGATAGTACTAACAACTGGCCCATCACCACTCCATGCACTTAACTGTAGAGAAGTTAGTATATGCTCAATATATGTAAACTCCTATTATTTTTATTAGGTACCACTTGATAAATTTTGTGGAGTGTATTGGTACTATTTCCAAGAAAGTACTTTTGTCACAAAGTGAGTTTATATACAATACCACGCTTTATATAAAATTCCTTCCTTATTTCTAGGCTAGGTTAAAAGTTATTTATGTGCTATATGCACATGCAGTTTTTGATTGGTCTGTCACATATGATATGGCATTTATGTCCTATTTTTAAGTATAAAAAGTCTTTTTCCAACTTGGGATTAGTTTGTGAATGGTGCAGAAATCTGGCATTCTCCTCATAGCAGTAAATAGAGGAGGCCTAGGGGGTCTAGTTTGTGGACATGCTTTACTTGAGTTATTTTAATGAGCTATTGTAATTCTGATCTCTTATGTAAAACTGCATGCAGTCAAGTCAGCCCTCCGTATCCTCAGGGTGCACATCTGTGGCTTCAACCAACTGCAGATCAAAAATATTTGGGAAAAAAACCAAAAACCCACAGTAAAGGATAACAATCAACAATAAAAATAATACAGATTTAAAAATCAATACAGTATAACAGGTATTCACATAGCATTTACATTGTATTAAGCATTATAAGTAATCTAAAGATGATTTAAAGTATACAGCAGGTTGTGCATAGTTTATATGCAATTACTACATCATTTTATATAAGGGACTTGAGCATCCAAGGATTTTGGTATCGGAGGGGTACCACTCCCCCTCAGATGACTGTATTTATAACATGCCTAGTTTTCTGACAACTTGGATTAAGCCAGAAAGAATATGAACACACACAATTACATGTGTTGTATATGTATGTGTATGTGTTTAGAAGCGAGCAAGCTGTTAAACATAGGAAATAGTTCCTGGAATTTGTAATTTTATGATTATAATTTTAAAATTGTTTTGCAACTGAAATTTGACTTGATTAGTTAGTGTCTTAGTCATTAACCTCCAGATATCAGACTGACATCTTGTTAGAAGGAATTGAATCTAATTTTCTTATATACGAAGTGTTTTTAGAAACAATACACCGTATGTCTGAGAATTGATTATACCCAGTCAGATACTCGCAGTTCTTTTGGACTTGAGTTTCTTCATCCTTCTTTCTGTCAGATGTCATACTTCCCTATTCCCCTTGTAGCATATGAAAGTAGTTATATGTGCACTGAGTTTGGAGACATCAAGTAATAGAGTCTCTAGAAAATACTCACTGATTTCAGTGCCAGGTAATACAGAGTTAAAAATAATGTCTGTATAAAAGGGTAGCAAAATTTACATTTTAATACAAATTGTGGGAGGCAGTATTGATCAGTCCCAGGGGCAGGGACTTTGGGATCCAACAGATTATAGCTTTGAGGAGTTGTGTGGAACTGTGCAGAGTCTTCACCAGTACATTGGGAATAAGTAAAATACTTTTTGAGGTATTTTGAAGATTGAACTAGATAATGTGGGTAAAGCAGTCTAGCCTACTATTATTATACTATTGATGCTAATATTCTGTAAACCATGCTGTTTTCCCTTGGAGCTCCTTCTGGCACTGATCCCTGCCTCAGGCGGTAAAGGAAAGAGAGACAGGAGGTCTGACCGTGTGAAGTGCCCCAATAAAGGATCTATATTGTAAATATGGAATGTGGATATTGGGTTTCCTTAAAACAAAGCACACCTATAGAACCTCTAGCTCGAGCACAGTGTGGGCTGGGTCTGCTGAAAGAGTAGCTGGCCGCGGCTGTCTAATCCAATTATGGATGGTCTCTCAGTGCCCAGCCTTGCAGCTGCCACCCCTCCTCTGCAGACCCTCCCGCTCTCACCCTCCCTTTTAGTGCTTGGTCTGTGGCTACCCCAGAAATCACATGCACTCATAGGCTTCAGCAAGTACAGCCTTGTTAATCCCAGGCATCAAAAGCAAGTTGCTTAGGTCTACAGATGAGTATTCGATTTCCCCACAAGTTGACCTCAGTGCAGGTTTTGTTCATCCCAGTCATTTGGGGCCAGCACCTGTTTGAAGCCAGAAGACTTACAAGGTGAGGGAGACTTGAAGGTATACCGTGGCTTCCTTGGAAAAAACCTCTAGACCTTTCCGAACAGATCGCCCAGTTGAAACAAAGCCACTTGCTGCAGGGAAGGGCTCTGGTCTCACAGTGTGGAGGCTACCCCAACTGGAGGTGCCTCATGTTTCTTCCCAGCTCAGTGAAATGGTTGATTTGTGCTCGGTTGTGTGTTTAAGGATGTGTGGATCAATCAAAATCTGTAAGCCTATTTCAGTCTTTTCAAATATTCTAGGGAACCTGAGGACATAGGTGATCTCCATGTTGTGAAAAACCACTGTCTCTTTTACTTACATTGGGGAAAAAAACCTCCAGGTTTTTCTGTGTATTTTCACTCATAGGACTTGTTTAGAGTAGTCTGGGGAGGACCCTGTACTCTGGCCAATAATCAGGCTGTGTCTCCAGTCACAAGATGATCAAGCAGGTGCCCGTGCTATTGGAGGACTGAGAGCCGAAAGGCTGGAGAGCCTCTTCTGAAATGCGAAGCCTCTCCCTGCTTTGTTGCCATCCTAACCTTTTCTTAAGTCATGGATCATGATCCTGACTTAGACATTCCTTGCCTCTTTCACCCACTTGAGGATTGCTCAGAGCCTGGGTTCAGGATTGAAACTATTTCTGGTTGGTGATGACATTCCCTAAGCCGGAGATGCAGTTTAAATATCTACAAGAGTGCCCCAGTTAGTAGTCGGCACCCGTTAGTAGTTGGTCATGAGACTTGGGCCTTCTTCAGGGCTGGCACTGGGGTGTCAAGGGAGTTGAGTAGAGCTTCTTTCTCTTGGCTCCTGGGAAGGAGCCACAGCATAGTGGTGGGAAACCAGCATGCTCAGGATGCATGTCTCTCCGTTGTCATCCTCTCCTGAATCTTTCTGGCCTACGGAACAAAATAAAGTCGTTCTCTGCTAACTTGACTTTTGTACATGACTGTGTCAGGGGCTTGGGCAGAAAATGCCTCTACACCCCTCCCACATAAAACACCTTCAAACAAATCCCAAACCCCATACTCACAAAACCACCCACCTCAAAATTATGAAACTTTCAGGTTGACTAAATCCAGGAGACGATGTTGGAATATGAGCAAAGGGAAAATGGTTAAACAGAGCTTTGCCTTTCCTAATCCAAATGAAAAGCTGAATAACCCTCTCCCCCCACCTTTGCTAGAACCCTTGGGCCCTTGGGAATTGGATATAGAGTACACTGTTTTTATTGATCCTAAAATAGATGACCCCTCACTCTGAGTAGATTTTTAACAAAAGTGGGTTCACATTGGAAGCACTTTGCAGAAACTTCTAGTATCCTCAACTCAGAAGGAGAGAATTGGAACACTCAGCTGGAAGTTTCTGGTAGGGACATGTGTTTGCTTTTTGAATCAGTTGCACATACTTTTGTTCCTGTGCCTAGAGGCCATTTGTGGTGTGAGAACATTTAATTTGGAGAGGCGAAAGGGAGGCAGAAGAGAATTGGGCGTGATTCTCAAGTGTGCATCTTCTCCAGAAAAAGTGAGGGTTTCAGTTTGTTCACCATGCTTGACAACAGATTTGCCTCCGGATCCTCAGGCCACGTTCCAGTGATGGATAAGGATTTTTTTTTTCCCTTTTGTGCTGTTTTTCTTTTTGGTAACTGGAATAGTGATTGCTGTTAAGGTAAAGGTTTTTTTTTTTTTTTTTTTTTTTAAAGAGACAGAGTCTCACTCCGTCTCCCAGGCTGGAGCACAGTGGCACAATCATAGCTCACTGCAGCCTCCTGCTCCTGGGCTCAAGGGATCTTCCTGCCTTAGCCTCTGGAGTAGTTAGGATGACAGATATGCACCACCACACTTGGCTTACCCATGCTGTATTGAGGGGCTTTGTGCAGGAGCAAGTGCTTGATACAAATGGGTAGACTGTTACCTGAAAGCATCAAATTATGTGCCACTTCCACCATTAGAAAGGAATCTGCCAACCAGCATGGGTGCTGTGGTTGCCTTAATCCCAGGGTTCAGAGCAGTGTCTTGGAGATGTAGGATGTTAGAGGAGGAGGTGTAGGGGTTTCCCCTTAGGTGGAGGGCAGAGACAGTCTCTTGAGTCATGAGCTGGGACCAATGAAAGGTCAGAGGGAAGAGCTGTCCTGTTGTCTGCTCAGTCATGAGCTCTATGCCTGTTTTCTGAGCCCTGTCTCTTACCCAAGGTGCTTTCGACTTGTTACCACGGTCTGTTTACACACAACAAACCTCTCTTCCATTAAGGATTGTTAAGGTGTTTGTCTAATATAAGTCTCCCTCTTTCAGGGAATCTTTTCCCTGACTGCATGTAAATGACAACAACTTTGCAGTTTGTGCAGTTTCAGACTGTTTACTGCTTGGACTTGATTGGTGCTCCCGTCCTGTTGGGCTCTGGGAGGCTAGTGAGGGCCTGTCCGCAGCCCTGCTGTCCTGGCAGGTGATGCAGCTCAGGGTGGAGGCTGTACAGAAGCAACTCTGGTAATCTTTGTGTAAGACTTATTTTTCTCTCTTCTTTTCTTTTTTCTCTTCTGCCTGATATCGTCATGGTTTTCAGCAAAGCAGTGTGTGTCACGATTTTTCTTTATGGTTTCTCCATGGTTGCTTCTAGCATCTATTTTAGTTGATTAAAGCAAATAAAGAGTTTTTATGCCCAGTAGTCAGTTAAAAATTCAGTTCTCTGACTTTTAACTTAGAAAGTAGTTTCACAGTGGCTTTTTTCTTTTTTCAGAAGTTTTTGAAAGTAGACAGAGCTCCTGACAGAAGAGAACACGTGGGCTCATGGCTCAGAGCTTTCTTGTTCCAGCTCTTTCCTGTTCATTTACCTTTCTGTAAAATGGAAAGACAAACAAACCAACCCTTAAACCTAACTCACATTGCGATTGCCAACATTTTCCTTTGTGCGTAAGTAGTTATATTATTTCTAGGTTATGCCTTCTTTATTTATCTTTGAAAGAAAAAAAAACCTTACACTGTTTACAAGAACGCATTGTTCTGGGCTGTACAATTGCGCCTATGATGTTTCCCATTGGAACCATGGGAGTGATAAGGTTGGTGTCAGCTGTCTAGCCTTCTTTTTTTTTTAATGCAAAAAAACGACAACCTTAATTTATACCATGATCATTTTCCTTAATATGTTTCTCAAAAAAATCAAATGTCAAATTCCAGCTTCTATGACTGAGGTCTTACTTTTGCTCTTCCTCTGCTCACTACTTCCATGCTCCTGACTCCCAGTCTCTCTTCCCCCTTGGAGGAAGAGGTTGGCTTTTATTAGAAAACTGAAAATATTGTACCTTACAAAGAAGGTGATATGCTATTTCTTAAATGCAATTATGTACAATAATGACTTTTGAAGTGGACCTTTAAAATTTTGCCACTGAACTTTTTCTGTGGGGAGGGGCTTTTCAAATTGGATGATAATCTTACAGTTTAATAAGGAAAAAACCAAACCAAACAGGCTGTACAGGGCATGTGTTCTTAAATTTTATGACCATGGCAGGTAACCTGGGGACCCTTTAATGGCCTTGGGAGGGTCCTCAGCTTTGGGGAGGGGCATTTCCGGGTGGGGAAGCACCCTTGGAAGGAGATGGTCCAAGAAGGGGTTTCTTGGCACTCAGAGAGAAAAGAAAGTCCATACACTGAAAATGGCCCTGATTTGCTTTGCCTGTACTCCATCTGCCAACATTTAATGTCTGTGACTTAGCCAAAGGAAATGTACATTAACTGTTTCTATATAGTTTGTGTTCCAGGACTTTGCCCCATGAGGATTTCTGTGGCTCTGTTCCACTTGGTTTGGGAAGGGCCTGGGGCCAGTGATGGAAGGAAGAATGTGTCAGCAATGCAAGAGGCATCATGCCTGGTCATCTCATTGTGAGATGGCCCAGCCTATCCAGCATTTTGAGGTGCCTTACATGCCATGGTGAGGTGGGGATTGGTATTTAAAGCGAAGGGGGCCACCTGGGTACCCTGTGTCCTTGCCTAGGAAGGTCATTAGGTTTTTTTTGTTTAAAAGAAGCATATGAGTGAGCCATCGGTGATAATTTCCTCCTCCCTGTTCTTACAGGTGATCAGTCCCTCCATAGGGCACAGAAACAGGCCCTGTTTATGTGCACAGAAAACACCATAACTTCCATGTGAACACATTTGGAAGCTTACCTCAAATGCAGTTTGCACCTTGCAGAGGTCCTGTGGTGTAGTAGGGAACAAGGGAGACAGTCTGGGAACCATCTGGCTGGTCTGCCAGCTTGCTATTAGCCTGTAGCCTCGGGGTCTTGTTGCTTTTATCCTCAGAGAGGCCTCTGGGCTCCCTGATCTCTTCCCACTGCAGATCCTCCTACCTCTGTGCCCTCGGGGGGCTATATAAAAAGCAGAGAAATAGGGTCAACCGGAGTCTTCCGGAAACAAGAAGGAAAAATCAATTAACAGCATTAAAACTAAGTATGTGTAAAACTTCTGTTGTTTTATAAAACCTAGTTTTCTTTCTTTTTCTTTCTCTCTTTTATTTTTCTTTCACTTTATATTGAGTCATTTAGTCAGGCTGATCAAATGAGGCAGTTCTTACTACCCTAAATTAATATGTATTCAATTCATTTACCTTACAGTGCTTAAAACAAAAGCAGAAAATTATATTGGTTAATCATAAAGAGAAAATAATTTTCTCTATTATATTCTTTTGTCCTATTGTGAGATGCTTCCTTTCTTTCATCCTATTGTGAGAAAGCTATAGTTGTACACAAAGTAAAACTGTCCCTAAGCCTTCATTAAATGAAGCTTGTTCCCAAACTTCCTTTAAAGAAGTTTTTGTAGCTGCTAGTTCATGCTCAGATGGTTCAATGATGATGATGTTGATGAGGATGGATTCTTGATTAGAAATTACTTTACAGTGTCTAATAAGTTTATTGACTGATAGATGGTCAGACACATTCTTTAAGTGCCTAAATCCTATTCTTGTGGTGCCATGAAGACCTTGTGGGTGTGGTTACCCTTGTCAAATGCAACAAATGTACTGATATTCTGTATCTTAAAAGACCTAACAACAGACTTACTATGTATCCTTTCCTCTAATGTTTGATTTTTAACTTACGAAATTTATTAATTAAGGAGTTTACTTTTGTATTAAATTTTACTCATAAAAAGATGAAGCCAAGATGATTGGTGATCTGTACAAACAGATTAAAATCCTGTTTGTGACTACTTAACTGTGTAATGTGTGACTTGTGGACTGCCATTGGTATCACAGATGGACAAGTTATTTCACCCTCTGATAAAAAGTAAAATATAGGGATAAAGCTTGAAAACAATATGCCAAGTGTAAGAAGGCCATTATAAAAGACCATGTATTTTCTGATTCTGTTTTAAATTGTAAGTTGGTGAAAATGCTATGTGACCAGTCAAGGCTGAACATATTTAATAAATGGTGTTATAGTGCTATGACAAAATAAATTTCACAGGTAAATACGGTGTAGTTAATGCATAATCATTGTGTTACATGGCAATTCTGTACAAATAGAGGGTAGAACATTATTCACACAACAGAGTTTCAGTGGTCTGGTTTGGAAGGGGAGGAGCAGAAGGCTGAAGGAAAGAAATTAGAGTAGAAATCTACTCTAATATCCTCCAGTACACAGTCTTGATCCAGGTCCTAACCTGGCAGGCTGTGAGGGTGGGAAGGGGTTGGGCAGGGTGGCTCATGTTTACATAATTCTGTCCCTTCGTAGGGCCAAGCAAGCCGTTAAGAGAAAAATCTCTTTTTTTCCCTCCCTGTTACCTTAAAAATCCCCAAATTTGCTTCCTGTAGAATCCTTGAGTCAGATTGCCCTTCCTAACATTGAAGTTTAAGGTATAAAAGGCTGACAGCTCTCTTCTCCGCAACACCCATCTGTTTGCTAATCCTAATGAGTGTTTAATTGATGGAGTATTGTAAATGTGGGGAAAATGAAGTCTAAGCCTTCAGAGGATAGTTGCTTATTTCAGCGAGAAGGGAAGAGGTCTAACACCCAAATACATCTCCATCATTATGTGAATTTAGTGTTTGTAAGGCATTTTCCCATATCTTGAGATACCAGAGCACCCTCATGTGAGATTTCAGAGAGATTCGTCTTTGGAAATTACAAATCAGCAAAATCTTTCTATTTTTAAAATGTGCTTTTAAATTTGATATCGATTGATTTGTTTGGAAAGGCTTTTAAAATCAAAACCGTCAATGTGTGGCTGTTATCTTCAAAGGACAAATGGGGGGGTAGTTGTTACCCAGGTTACCACTTTAAGGTGAGTATGGCTGGTCCAAATTATGGGATCTTTTCATAGGTATTTTATATTTTAACTTCAGTCTTTTAAATTAATATTCCTAAGGAGGGGTGGGAGGAGGCCAAACCCCTAAAGTCCAAACTTTAATTCCTCTAATTATTGGCTGCTTCCTTGAATTTATTATGTTTTTCTTTTAGAAAAGTGAGTTTAATTTTTGGATATTTTGTACTTATATTCTGTGCCCACACAAACATTTTTTGGTTCAGTAAGTTGATATTTTGTTAGGGGTTGCCTCCTGTGAGAGTGCAAATACAGATTTAAGTTCAACAGGTTTTCAAACCGGATGTTTCTATGTGCTGAAACTCTGTAAACACGTGTAGCTTTGTCTACCATTGTATATTGCTCTATTGATTTTTTTTCCTTTCCCCCTCCTGAAAAGCTCTGGCCTGGCTGTTCTGTCTGATACAAAGGCTGGTCTGTTCCCCAGAGTCACTGCAAGAGAATCTCTAGGGCATGGGTACTATTAGATATTACTGTCTATGAAGTCACTCCAAATTCTCTTGCACCAGATCATAAAATTCCATTAAGAGTTTAGTTTTCTATGAAGTTTCTTTGTCTAAAAGAAGGAGTGTTTATTCAATAGATTCAGTTGTCAGCATTGGCAGATGCACAAATTAACAAATAGCAAAAATGTCTCCCCTTTAGAAGAAAAGGAAAACAAGTACTGTAAAGAAAAATCTTGTCAACAAACAAATCCATTTTAAAACCATTTTTGAGCATTTGTAAATGAAAATGGAGGCAGTATAATGTTTCAGGGTTTGTGGAAAGCCAGCTTGTATGTAATCAAGCGCTCCTGTTACTGGTATCACTGTAGTAGGGCCCAGTTCTGCTCTTTAAGTCAGACTTGAATTACTCCTGGTTTTACCAGCAGTCAGCATACATTTTATTTAAAAAGGAAAGAGACTGTATCCCAATGCTTGTCTATACTAAAACAGTAGGAGAAGCCAGCCTGTTAAAGTGGCAGTTTAAATGGTGTTATTTTGACAGAAATATTAGTAAATATGTCACATTATCCCTTGCTAAATATTTATAGCCTACAACGTATACTCTGATGCATAATATTTTATGAAAGAAATATCCTTTGCCTCAGATCTCTTTCACTGCCTTGACATTAATCTGTAATTTATACCCAGAGGTCTGTAGGAAAAATATCTTATTAGGATCCTTTTATTTCAGCAAAGATAAAACTCCATCCTAAGAGGAGCACTTTTGACTCTTTGGAGTCCTTAAAGATGGAGTATTCTGAAATACATGCATCCATTCCTGTGCTAGGATTTAAATAACTTCACTTTTGCAAAAAGGCACAAAATGAGGGTGATTTTAAGTGTAAAATCTTAGTTTTTGAGATGAAGCAGGGTGCACCGTGGTGAGGTTGCGATCTCAGAACTCATGTCATGGCCATCGGAAGCGCCCCTGCATTCCTGTCGGGAAAGAAAATGCTGAGTGTCCTCTGAGTTCAGTTCAGCTCTGTGACTGAAAGATGTTGTTCAACAGCTGTGGGTTGTCATATACCGAATATGCTTCTCTAGCTTATTTAGAAATATCAGTCTAGACTTCTGCAGTTTTGGATTCATGGCAGTAGTTTTGGCTTTTATTAGATGGCTCTCAAAGGTACTTTTCAGGTGGACATTGATTTCATGCCAGCTGTCAGAGATGATTTTCCCTAAAAATGGATGGGTGTATAGGAGACACTCTGTATTAGAAAACAGATGTTGTCTGCGGTGGTGCTCAGATTGCTCAGTGTGAGAAGGAAAAGACTAGAGATAAGAGAAAGAAAACTGTGCCTTCCACATAGCTCAGCTAACAGCATAATGGTTCTTTAGGATGGGTCTATTACTGTTTTTATTTACAAAATGGACTTGAAAATTAATTAGTGAGCAAACCATCTCCATTAGGCAAGTAGCATTCTGATTTGTCTATGTAAAGTTCCGTTTCCCAAGTAATGTGCTCAAAAGCATTTTTATGTACAACTACTGGAAAATGCTGTACAAATGTTTGCTGTTATTTGGTTGTAATGAAATCAGAAATGAGTTTCAAAATGGAATAATTTCAGAGCCCTTCATTTACACTAGTTTGGGAAACACTTAAAATACCAAATGATCTTAATTCTCTGCAAGCTCTCTAACTGGAAGATGTGCCTAGTGTCTTCTTGAAGCAAAAATCTCTTGCCACTTAACCCTCACTGTTTTAGGCTTGAGTCTTCAACCTTGTTTGTAGACTTTAGCATTTGTACTGTGTAATCTTAGAGAGAGAGAGAGAGAGAGAGACAGACAGACAGACACACACACACACACACACACACACACGCACGGTCTTCCAAGCTTTGACTTGATTGCTTACCTTAGCATTGCTCTCAGTTTGGACCAGAAGGCATGATTCTTTCCCTGACCTTAACCTCACTGTGTGTCTTTGTCTCAAGAAAGAAGCTGGACTTGCTGATGTATAAGCACTAAATTATGTCCATAACATTTAACCCTCAAATCCATAAGCAGAGTAAGTGGGACAGCAAAGATTGACTATTGTAGTAGTGGTAGATTGTTTAGGAAATAGCTAAAAGGTAAGTTTTTCTTTAACTAAAGTTCAAAAAAGTGGGGTGAAAGAGGGTGGGAGGGAAAAGATTTACTGAAAAGATTGTATACTGTATTATTTTAACTTAGCCCTCTAGACTTGGATTAAACATTTTTTTTTGTCTTAAAATGCATTCACCTGTATCAGTAAGTTAAAAACTTAATATATATATGGTTATATTAGTATTATTATGTATTTCTTAAAGAAAAGATCTAACTTTAATAAGCACATTTTACAAATGCTATTTCTTGAGAATGGTGGCTCCTAGATGGAATATGCCAGATATTGTGGGTAACCCCTTTGTTGGTGTCTGTTTTCTTCTTAGTAATTTGAAACACCTGTGTAAATAAATTGCCTTTGGCAAACAAAATAGCTAAATCACCACTAAGATTTATAATATACTTTTAGGATATCTAAAATATTGACAGTGTTGACATCTAGTGCCTGCACCTCTCAAGTATGGTTTGCACGCATCTCTGCCTTGTGGGCAGAGTCTGCTTCATCCACTGATCCCAGGCAGGCAGCTGAGCTCTCAGCACAGATATGGTCCCTGAGCATGCACTAACACACAGAATACATGGAGAGGCATCTCTGTAGGAGGAGAGTAGCCAGCAGGGGTCACAGACTGTGTGGGCACTGTTCTCGGGGAACCCTATCACAGCCAGCATGTGCAGACTGGTTAGTAGTAGACCTGTGTGCCTCAGGGAGTCAGGAAGGTAGTACAGTAAAGGTGCCTTGAAGGGTATGTGTGTGTGGTGGGGGGTGGGGAGGTTGTTTGGGGTTTGCTTGTTATTTTCTTGTAAAAGCCCAGCTTTTCACCCTTGGGAAGGCTTTAGCCAAATTGAGAGGATCACCTGCCAGGGATGTTGCAGAAGCAAGAACTTGGTGGCAAACTCTTTATTTCTTCAACAAATGCTTGCTGAGCTCCTGACCTATGCCAGGTGCTCTTCTTGAGCTGAGAATCCTTCAGGGAACAAAAAAAACAAAGATCCTGTGGTCCTGCAGTTTACCTTCTCACGAGAACACTTGTGTTGATCAAATAGGGTGAGCTCCCTGGTGTCTGTGCACACTGCATCAGTGGTCTGTGCTTAGCTGATGAGGCTCATGACTAGTGTTGGTGATTTTAATCTGGATTTCTCCACAGCACTTATTGCTTCCAACATGTGATTACATGTGATTTAATTTACTTAATAATTGTGTCTTGTGTATGTTCTTATTCTCTCTTACTTAGACACAAACAAATATAAGCTTTACAAGGGCAGAAACCTTATCTTTTTTTTCCTCTGTCTTACTCATGTATCTCAAGTACTGGGAACAGCCTGGCACAAAGTAGAGGCTCGGTAAATGTTTGTTGAATGCATGTTCATGCTGGATTTGTTTGAATGCTCTCGCTTAGGATTCCCATTGGAGTTCAGAGAGTGCATCTGGCCCTAAAAGCCACAGTCCTGGGTTGTCTTGGGTGCTGAGCTTGTTTCCATCTTGCTTGTGGGGTGCTGGTATTTGAGTTGGCCCCCCACGTTCCTGGTGGCTCTCCCCCTGCCCTGTGTGGGATGGCAGAATTCTCTGTACACAGAGTCACATTTTGTGGTTCCTGCCTTCCCCACAGACAACAGGCAGGGCCACTAAATGTCACATCTGCTTTCTCAGTGACATTGCAGGGTGACTTTTCCTCTTTAAGGAAGTCACCTGGTGTCTTTGCTGCATAGGAAATGCATCTGAAGCTTTGGGAGTGCGGCGTTGGCCCCTGGGCTGCAGTCAGAGCCCTACTTTAGAGCTGCGTCTCCCAGGCAGCTGTGATGACTGCTTTAAAGCCCACTGAGGGGGAAGGTAAAGCTGACGCCTGGGTGTTTGGACAGTTAACGCCACGTGGGGACTGTTGGCTGTGCATAGAGTTCTTCATATGTGGTGACAGATGTTGGGCTGTTATCTAGTAACTTAGATTTGTTTTCCTTTGCATACAAGCCATCTCTAGATTCTAAGTGCTTCTACCAGGTATGAGAGAGACCTGATCAGAAGGTGAGGCATTTTCAGGTGCCCAAGGCTGTCCATTGAAAGGGAACCCACAGGGTATATGTTGCCTGGGGTAAGACAGAGCCCTCCCAAGCTCTCTCCCAGATCTGTGCTTTTAGTTTTTAAAGAGTGTCAGTATATACTCCACCATTTATTCAGCAAATGTGGAATGAGCATTCTATTGTACTGACTTAGCCACTTGGGGATACAGAGATGAACAAAGCCAGGTCCGTACTGGTATGGACATTCTAGTGGTGGAAACAGACAACAAACAAGTAAACAGATAATAGCATCAGACAGCGATAAGTATTATAAAGAAAACAATATGGACTCACTGATTGGGGTGGGGACTTTAGGTTGGGTTCTCTGAGGAGGGGACATTTGCTCTGAGACCATGAGTCAGCCATGAGAGGATGTGGGCAGGAGTGTGAGGTGGGAAGGCTCCAACATAGGAAAGATCTCCATGAGGGGTTGTTTAGTCACTCCACAAACATTTAGTTAGCACCTGCTCTATGCTGGGCACTGTTCCTAGTGCCAGGGATATAACAGTGGACAAAACAAGGCCTCTGCCTTCGTGGAGATTTTGTTAAAGTAGGGAGAGGGGATGGGAGGGCTGTGTTGTGGGTGGGGTACGTGGCAGGTAGTGGGGTGCTTTTTGATGTAGAGTGCTCCAAGAAGGTCTCTAGTGAGAAGGGGGCATTTGGACAGAGACCTAAAGGAAAGGGAGGAAGGGCCTTCAGGGTATAGGAAAACGAGGTGCTTGGAGGGCTTGGTGCAGCTCGATGGGGGTGGAGGGTGGGCTAAGCCAGGGTCAGTTATGTGGGGCCCTGGAGGCCATGGTAAGGACTTTGAGAGGAGATGCCAGCGTTTAGAGCTGCCTGGTGTGTTAACAGGACCACACTGGCAGCTGTGTTAAGAGAGGCTGGAGGGGCAAGAATAGAAGTAGAGAGACCAGTAGGAGGAATCTGTTGCCCCAACGTAGGGCAGAGAAGATGAGTCTTAGACCAGGGTGGTGGAGACAGTCAAAAGAAGTGGTCAGAGTCTGGAAGCACCAACAGGACTGCCTGACGCATATGGGGTGCATGCGGGATGGCGGAGGAGGAGGATGAAGAGATGAGGTCATGTAGCTGGAGCCTCCTGAGCAAGAGGCAGAGGGTGGGTGTTGCATAGATCACATGGGCCATGGAGCCATGGTGAAGAATTCAGATTTTTCTCTGTGTATTGGAAAGTCAGTAGGAAGTTTAGACAGGGAGTGAGGTGACATAGTGACAACATTAATAACAGCAACTAATATTTATTGAACACTTACTATATACCAGCTCTTAGGATAGCCTCACAAGGGTAGGTTCTGATGTTATACCTACTTTATAAATGAAGAGACTTAGGCACAGAAAGGTTAGCTGTCACACATTTAGTTAGGGCCAAAGTTGATTAAATTATGTGTGTCCTGGTATGTGTTTTATCATTCTTTAGGGAGGTTGCCACATCTTTGGGTAACCATGCCCCCACCCCAGGCTGTAGGAAATGTTTAGGAATGGAACCAGAGAATATTTAGCTATTAAAATCTCACTAAGTCTGTGTCCATTATATAATTCATATACCCCCATCTCCTGTTAGCCCCTCAAAAATGATCATGGTATGTTTTCTTTATCTGTAAAGTATGTTTGTGTTTACAGAAAATCCACAGAGAACCACAGACCTGAAGATCTCTTTATAAGAGCTTTCACACGATGGCTAGAAGGTCTGAGATGAGTTGAAACAAAACAAAACAAAACAAAAAACTGCTGTGGATTCTGGGCTGCAGCTTCTAGAAGGTGTGGGTAATCTCTTTATAAAGCTTGGCATAAATTGTAAGTCTTGTTTATTTTGCTTTCAGCTTGTTATCTTGACATTTTTGCCTTTGAAGAGGTTATAGAATTATTGTGATTTAATCCAAAGACCACGTATTTCACAAGATTCATTTGGTGTCTCCAGATTATTTTCTTGTTTCTTTGGCTGTCAGTCCATGGGCAGAGGTAGGAGGAGGAGGAGGCAGCAGCCTTTGTGGGGGCAGACAATGGTTAGAAATGCATGTTTACTTATCAAAGGAGGATGTTGAAGGCTACTATTACCATCCCCCAAATGCCTGGTCCCCAGCACTGATGACAAAGAGGGGGATGGTGGTGTTAAAGTTGGTATTTTCTGGAAATATAGCAGGTTTTCCTCTCCACCCCCTGCCCCCTTTGAGATTTTGAAGCCTTATTTGTGTTTTGCAAGAGTTGAGAGGGGAACAGTTAATAGCTTGGATCATCTTGTCTCTGGAGAGAATTTATATCTCAGTTCACCGGCAGACTGCTCTGGTATTAGGGCAACAAGAATGGTTTTATTTCTCTCTTCCCTTCCTGCACTCTGTTCTTATGTAATTCTCACATTAAAACTATTCCTGGTAAATTAGAACATGCTCTTGTGTTCAGGCCCTGTTTTGAAGGAGGGTGCTGCCTCTTAAAAGTTTGATAGCCTCTCATTTATCACGGTGATTTCTGAACTTCCTAAGGACGTTTTGCTTTCCAGAGCTTGTTCTATTGTAAAAACCAGCCTCCCTGACCCTACCAGGTGGTGAAAGATGCTGGGCTGGGAGGGTAGCCGTGGAAAAAGGGAGTGGACCAGAGAGAACTTCTGCCAGGATGAAGCATATTGACTGTTGTTTTGTTCGTAAGTTGGAAAAAAAAATGAAGAATTTAAATTGCCCATTGTCTCTTACGATTTCTAGCAAGCTGTATAAAGTTTGTGGGTGGTGATATCAGTTTGAAAGCAGACAATTAAAAAAATCAACCTCTTTGGGAATTGTGTTGCTACTTCCATCCCAATTTGGCAATCTTGAAATAAACAGGCAGCCACCATTTTACCAGGAAAGAAGCAGCTTTGATTTAAAAATAAATAAATAAAAGAAAATGACAGGGAGGTGAAAGATAGGGAGTGTGACTCAGCAGATGGGAATTCCTTTAATAACATGCTGGGTGTTAGTATTAGAAGCGCCACTGCAGAACAGCTCTGCAGAATCCCCTCCCAGCCCTCCGCCTGTTTGGGTAACAGACCAGAAGACCAAGAGACGCTGCAGCGAACTTCCCAAGAGGAGGCGTACTGGGCGGTGGTATCTGAGCGATTCTCTTTGTTTCAATTGTTTTCTCTCTGTCTTAGAAAATGCGGACACAAATCCAGTCCCGGTTCCTGCAGCTGCTGGGGCAAAGCAGGCTTTTTATGAATGAGGCCCAGAAGGGGGAGGAGAGGGCTTGAATTACACCAGCAGTTGGGTAATACATTTCATTTACTCGTGGCCATCTAGCCCAGGCTTTATTTTAAAGGATATTGTTCATTTTGACAATTGAGATTAGACTTTTTCCCTCCTGTGCAACTATTGATAAGGTAGAACACTAAGCGTGTGTGCACATTTTTTTTTAAGTGTTTGCTCATTTAGTTGGGGGAAATGGTAGGAGAGGTGAACTGGGAGAAGGGAAGGCTTTATCATCCCTGAGGGCTGTAGTTACTTCTCCCTCCCGATACCACCTAAAAGGAGATGACGGTGGGGGTCCTTCTGCCCGACCCTTAGAGCACTGGGAGTCTGTGATAGTGGAGCTCTTGTTGGGAGTTGACTTCTACTTAGGGTCTGTCCGGGTCTGCATGTGCCAGCTTTCTTGCCCTGTTCCCTTGTCCTGTTCCCAGGGGGTGGCTCTTTATTTGTGCCACTTGAGGCCCCATTGTTGTGGCCACGAAAACCTGAACTGGAAGCAGTGTGACAATGCTGGTCCCTCCCTGCCACTGCTTCCTGCTGGGGGCAGAACAAAGAGAGCAGGCACCGTCTTGGGCATAAATGAACCTCTATCAAAACAAACACCCAGAGAGAGGGGCGGCTTGGTTACAGCTGCCTGGGTGAGCCCCTACAGCGGGCTTCATTCCTCACAAAGAGAGCTCTCAGGCCTGGAAGATGCTCTTCCTTGAGGATCGCACTGTGCACAGAGAGTAAACCTCAAACGATCTGGCCATCCATACCACCCCCAAACAATGATTTCTAATCCAAATTGGAAATGCTGGGTTTGTATCCTTGAGCACTTTTTTGAGAAGAGAATTACCCCCAAGGCATTATAGCTCTATGTATGTATGGAGTATAATTTTATTTTCAAGTTGCACTGCCAAAGAGGTTAAGAACTCCCTCCTCCAAGTTAGACACTGAGAATAGAGTTAGAGAGGATGACGCTGGGTTTTCGCTGTAGCTTTTAAATTGGATGACACCCCCATTCCCTCATTGCTAGCAACAAGCGGGTACTTGAAGACACCTAAAGCCTGATTGTCACAAACGGAGTATTCAGATAATGGTGGACTGAGCGTTTTTCTTTTGCTGTCCATGCTTCGATGTTGTGTGAACACATCTGGTGATGACCCTGAGGCCGCAAGTCCCAGCAAGGGTGTAGGGGCTCACCATTGCACCCCAAAGTATGCTTCCTCGTGGCTCTGGTTGTTCTCCCGTGTGGGGTCTTGTGTGTCCCCTTACCACGATGTGTCGTCCCCTTTCCAACCTTGAATGCCACATCTGGGCCATTGTAGGCATTGGCAGTTTGAGCTGGGTTTTCTTAACATAAAAGGGAAGGCAGGATTAGTTGTTAGTCATTTCATTGCAGTTACACCCAAGGAAGGTATGAGAGGGAATGTATTGAGGACTTGATAGCTGTTTATAGCTCTTCTTGCATCCTGATGGTCAAGGCACCTTTTTCAGATAATAGCCAACATGATGCCACTATGTCCAGCGTGCTGAGAGTATGAATTAAAGGCACATGTTGTGTGTCAGCTTCAGGTGCAGCGATGGCTTGGACCTTGGAGTCTGGTTGGGGTCTGATTAGGAAAAAAGTCATGATGTGCTGGTACAGGGTATGGCTGGCAGGTTCTAAGACACGGTTCTACCCTTAGCCTCTCAGCTAACAAGGGCAGGTTGCTTAACCCACAGAGACCCTTGGAGGACTCAGGTCTTCAGTAGGGAGAAGGGTCAAAGAAGAGTTGCAATAAGGTATAAAAGAAGGAACAAGAGAGTACTGCCATGGACGGATAGGGAGTGAAACATTTCTAAAAGGGGAAAGGCAATAAAAGGAGGTTGAGGTGTTGTATTGGGCAGCCAGGGCACTGGAGACAAAACTGTTTCAGTAGAAGGAGCACGAGCTGGGTTGCCCCCTGGTTAAGCTGTCAGCAGAGGTGGGAGCTATAGGTTCTCCAAGATTGACAGAAAATGGAAGAGAAGAGGGATGAATAAGGCCTGAGCTCTTCAGGCCTTGAGGAAGGTATTGGTTTGGGGGTGGGGGTTTGCTGAGGTTAGACCAAGAAAGCCAGAACTGTCAAGATCAAAAAGAGTTTCAGAGATGTTTTGACCAACAGCAACTTTGTGGATCAAAGTGTATACAGGCTACAAGGGTCACTTGTATGCACAAATCCACATCTGTAGAATGCATCCAGTTGTAGCTGCAATTTCTACGGACATGCAGAGATCTACATGTGCAATTTTATTGTCTAGTGTCATTGAGAAATAAGTTTTTTTTTTTTTCGCTTGAGTTGATTTCCCAAGTAATTGAAGCTTACTTATCAAAGCACAAGGCATTTAAATTTTTCCTTTTAATTGTTATTGATTGACAGCATGAGGATCATTTTCTTGGTAACCCTGGGCACTATTTTGAAACCTGGTGCTTCAGAATCTGTTGACATGTAGGTCTCTGATTTTCCTAAAGTTAAACAGCCTCAGACATCTATGCATGTTTATATTTAATGCATTTTGTTCATTCTTCCTGTATCCTGGCATCATAAATTCAGACCTTAGGCTAAGTATCTCTTGGTAAAATTGGTATCTGTGGGTTTTTGTCAGTGATTTTCCATGAAGCTCAGAGGACTTTTATGATTGTTTTGAAGTTGGCATCAGGTTTCAATTGTTTCATGGTTGAGATACTAGAATTCTGTCGATCAGATACATGGAGCTATAAACACATACTTGGATATGAACTGCAAATGGGAAAGACTTATATTTAATGGTTTTAGATTTTGAACCACTTCGGTTTATATCATTTTCTATTTTCTATTTTCTCTCTTATGTTAGTGGTCTTAAGTGAGTCACAACCCTAAGAATTTTTGGTTCCTTTATCTTTATTTCCTACCCACAACTCTTTATGTTTTCCTAGATAGGAATTATGCTTCTAAGAATGAAAAGTAAATGTAATATGTAAAGTTTTATTGGTAATTGGTTGTTTCCATTTTATGTTGACACTGAACAAATGATTTGTTAATTGTAGCTGACTTGAAGCAATAAAAAAGTGGTTTCCTGCTGTTTTTTTTAAAAGCCGGATTCGGTAACTTGAAGGTAATTAAAAATGTACAGATCTCAGTCATACTTTCCTTAATGACAGGGATATGTTCTGAGAAGTGTGTCATTAGGCAATTTTGTCATTGTTTGGACATCATAGGTTACTTACACAAACCTGGGCTGTATGGTGTAGCCTATTGCTCCTAGGCTATAAAATCTGTACAGCATGTTACTATACAGAACACTATAGGTAGTTGTAACACAATGGTAAGCTTTTGCATATCTAAACCTAGAAAAGGTACAGTAAAAATACAATATAAAGTTAAATTGTATTACCTGCATGGGGCATGTACCATGAGTGGAGCTTACAGAACTGGGAGTTGCTCTGGGTGAGTCAGTGAGTGCTGAGTGAATGTGAAGGCCTAGGACATTACTGTACACTATTGTAGACTTTGTAAACACTGTACACTTGGGCTATAATAAATCTCTAAAAAATTTTTTTCTTTCTTCAGTAATAAATAACCTTAGCTTACTATAACTTTTCTACTTTTCTAAACTTTTTGACTCTTTTGTAATAGCACTTAGCTTAAAATGCAAAATACATCGTACATCTATACAAAAATATTTTCTTTATATCTTACTCTATAAGCTTTTTTCCTGTTTAAAAATTTATTTTTTTTCTACTTTTTAAACTTTTTTTGTTGAAAACTAAGACACAAACACACACATTAGCTTAGGCCTACACTGGGTCAGGATCATCAATATCACCGTCTTCCACATCTTGTCCCACGGGAAGGTCTTCATGGACACAAACACTTGTGGAGTGCCATCTCCTGTGATAACAATGGTACCTCCTGAAGGACCTGCCTGAGGCTGTTTTATAGTTAATTTTGTTTTGCTAATTAGTAAAAGGTGTACACTCTAAAAAAAAACAATAAAAAATGTAGTATAGTAAATACATAAACTAGTAACATAGTCATTTATTATCATTATCATGTATTATGTACTGTACATAATTGTATATGCTATACTTTTATATGACTGGCAGTGAAGTCGGTTTGTTTATACCAGCATCACCGCAAACACATGAATAATGCATTGTGCATTATGATGGCTATGATGTCACTAGACAATAGGAAATTTTCAGCTCCACTGTAATCTTATGATACCACCATCGTGTATGCGGTACTTCTTTGACCGAAGCATTATTAGGTGGCACATGACTGTATTAATATTCTGCAGTCATGGGCTAACCAAGCAGTGCTCATGTATGATCACTGGATGGGATGTAAGAACACTAAGGAAATGGATAGCCTGTTTCATATATTTATTACACTATTATTTATTTAGAGGAATTTAAAAAAATTTTGCTTCTCTGTAGTTCTAGAATGCCGTGAAATGTCTAGTTGGGGCATTATCATTCCATTTTGCAAGGCAACCTTCCACTTCTGAATAGTGTTACATGTAGCCAGCACTCCCAGGACTGGTTTGGGACTAAAGCAAAGGAATTTAGGGGGCACAAGTAGGGGGGAAGAAATAAACACGACTTTTCTTTTTAAGACAAAGACAGTAGTTTGCTTGTTGATTCAGCTTTGGGAATGTGGAGGATGAGGATGCACTCCAGTGAAAGTAAGGTAGGGGTATGGGTGGGGGGAAGAGGGTAGTGCACACACAGCAGCTGAATTTGATTGTGATTGTGATTGTTTAAGCAGGAAGGAGAGTCCTAAGACCGTCATTGACACTCAGAAAACACTTGCTAATCCATTTATTGGAAGATACAATGAGCTACAGAGAAGTTTTAAGAGAGGCCGGGCGTGGTGGTGTAGGCCTGTAATCCTCACACTTTGGGAGGTCAAGGCGGGAGGATCGTTTGAAGCCAGGAGTTCGAGACCATCTTGGGCAACATAGCAAGACTCCATCTCTGCAGAAAAAATTTAAAAATTAGCCAGGCATGGTAGCAGACGCCTATAGTCCCAGCTACTCGGGAGGCTGAGGGAGGAGGATTACTTGCGCTCAGGAGTTGGAGGCTGCAGTAAGCTATGATCCTGCCACTGCACTCCAACCTGGGCAACAGAGCAAGACCCTGTCTGGAATGAATGAATGAATGGATGGATGAAATGGTAGATTCTCACAGATAAGAAATGCAGGATGATTGTTTGCCAAAGTTTGAAATTGCCATTATATTTGCAGGTATTCTCTTCTTGAAGTGGTTTTATATTTAAGGTTTAAATTTAGATGACCTAAATCCTGAGATGTTACTGGAGCATTACGGGGGAAATCTCATAGACACGCAGGTGAAATTTAATTTGAAGATATTCCCATTTAAACTTTATGCTGCCAGAGTTGGCAAGCTAAGCAAAAATTCTGATAGGTCTTATTCCCCTCTCCCTTCCAAAAGTTGATTTTTCACTTGGGATGAAATGTTTCTCCTATTTCACAGAGCTGATGTTTCTCTAGGATGGTTTTCCCTGAAGTGTATACTGGTTTTCATCTGTGTTTGGACAGAGTAACAAGACCAGACTTTCAAATGGCACACTACATTTTAATGTGCTTTCATAATTGTGATAGTTGTCCCTTCTAGAAGCTGCCAGTGTATTTATGAGGTATCTTTGTGTGTATATGTGTGTGATTCAAGGCACCTGGAAGCACTTTGCCCACCATCGCCTCCAGAACCTCTGAAATGCAGGCCAGCTTGTCTGTTCTAGTTGCCCTTTGTGTTATCAATGTGTGATAACTCAAGCAGGATCAGGAGGAAGTATTTGTTTTGGTTGTCTTATTTAACTAATTAAATCTTTAATCTTTGTCCTTAAAAGAAACTAAAAAAAAAAAATCTTAAAGTAGTTCTGATAAGTCATTGCCATAAATTATTTCTTTTGTAAACTCACATAAAGAACACTGAACTGTTTCTACTCATAACACTTCTGACACCAAATGTGTGAGTTTTTCCCATACCAACAACCAGTTCTCCAACTTTCCAAACACCAACTGGGTGCCCTACAGTTCAATTCAATTCTGACACTAACCACACAGAATTAGCCTCACATTCCACATGTGTCAGGGCTCAGTTCCATGAGTCTGCCTTTACTGTAGGTGCCATTTGCAGGTATTAGATGCCCACAATTCTGTTTGACTTGCCTGCAAGGTTGCGGATTTGTGGCCAGTGTCCCCTTTTCAGGTTTGATAACTTGCTAGAATGTCTTACAAAACTCCAGAAAACAGTTTACTTACTATTACTGGTTTAATATGAAGGGTATAACTCAGGAATAGCCAAATGGAAGAGACCAGGGCCGGGTGTAGGGGGTGGCAGGGAGCTTTTCAGAAGTCTCTAAGAAGGTAGGAATTCAGCTGTAATACCTTGTCCATCTGCTAAGCCCATGTAGGGTGCACTAAGTTCTGTGAGATGTCCAAGCTGACTTGGGGGAGACTGGCTTGGGGCCAGCTCACTGGCCTCACTTGTCATGTGCCACCTCTGCTGATGTCTTTGGGCTTAAAGTGCCTTCCCTCCCTTCCTTTTCAACTATTTCTTGATAGAAGCTAAAAGAAAACCAAAAACAAAAAAACATTTAAAAGCTCTGGTTGAGTGGTGGAAGCCTCTCTATAACTGGTATTTGTGGGAATAAATATTAAATGAACACCTTCTAATAGGTGTTACCAGAACTCCTATGGAAATTCTCTCATGTTTTTAGGATCGTGAAAAGGGACTGCCAGGGATATTTCTTTTCCTAGTCCTTCTTGTGGACACGTGTTGAAAGCCAGGAGCAGCACTGTAGCCAGTAAAGTCCATTCTCTGGTGTTAGTAACAGATAGCCAAGGGTGTGTCTATACCAAGATTAGGCCCAGGCATCCACAAAATATTGATCTAAGAGTTTTAGGGCACAACTGACCCTAAACCTGATGTGATAGTTAATATCATGAAAATTGGAAAATTTATAACTTCTGATGTGATGTGTTCTGTAGGGATTGAATTCAGATCTGCCTACTCACCCTGGGCCTCTTCAACGCATGGCTGTGTGCTCACAGTTGCTCAATAAAATGCTTTGTTAGTTGTAGCCTGGTGGGATTTTTATAAATCCAAATAACTTAGAGGTAGTTGTCATGTTTTTAGAAGCTGAAAACATATTAATCATAAAGCTTACATTCCTCTAAGTAGAACATTGAACACAGGCTGCATCCTGGATGTATTAGCAGATGAACCAGATTGTGTACATATGTGATAGATTCTTTGTCCCTTGGGACTTCCTTTTGTTTGGATGTTGGTAGTAACCGTGTAAGTTCAGGCAGCTTTCTAGAAACTTTCCTTATTGTGTAACATTATGCAGTAAATGCACTGCTTTGTGATATCTGAGGCATTTTGGTTTTATTGCACTCGTTAAATTTAGATTCCCAGCATAGTTTTAAATTTAAGTGCATTCTCTGAGGTAGGGTAAGGAGCAAAGCATTCACTCAGCTGCCAGATGGCCTTCTCTCCTGGCTCTGTCATTTTTGAGACCTGTGCCTCTGTTTGCCCCTCTGTAAGATGGCATTATTTTAGTAGTCAAGGGATTGTTATGGAGTTTAAATGAGCTAATCTACCTGAGGAGTTTACAGCAGGGTGTGAGCCATAGTGAAACACCATCTGTATACATGGAGCCATCTTTGCTTTTGTCAATGTCTTCATTGTCATTAATGCACACTCTGTCTCTTGGCTGTTTTTTTTTCTTCCTTTTTATTAATAGTAGTAGGATTTTCTCTCTGTTTTACACAGTGTATGTTCAGAGGAGACAATTGCAGCTGTATGATAACAGTAACTTTCCTTCCAAAATCATATTTTGTCAATTTATTCAGAATATTTGATCCACAAGCTCTCATTATAAGCATTGCCTTATTATTGGAAATTTCTCCAAGAACAATTCTAACGTTATTTTTGGATGGTTGGGGTACTATTTCTGTGCAGTATTACAGTTATAGCAAAGATAGCAAATACATGTTGTTTAGGAAAGGTGCTCAGGACACCTTGGCATGGGAAAGAATAATGTTGAGGTATTATCCTTGAGAAGCTTAGAATAACTGAAAGTAAACTCACATTTGGTGGGGTAAGATATATTAATCTTTAAAATAATTTTAAAATAATAAGGTATTGGGATATCAGTTAGCCACCAAATTAAATAACTAAAATGAAATAATTTTTTATTAATTCTGCAATCTGAAAAAAGATCTCCATTTTCCTTGTCAGTATTTTTATCTCCTTCAAAAATTTGTTTCCATTTTGTGGATAAATTGTGAATAATCATTTTACTTTGGCTTTTAATATTGGCTATGTAGTATTTTTGCATTGCAAGAATTGTGGATATAAGAATGATTATTCAGCCCCCTGGGATTACTGTGTGTACCTGTGTCACCCACAGCACATGGGGACTTAAAAAGCAAATGAGTTTAATATACATTCATTGAAAACACACTGTAGACATTACGATTTGGGGGCTGGAGCCATAATGATGAATATGTCATGGTCCCTACCCTTGAGGTGCTTATAGTCATGTGGAACCTGGGTACATGGAGAGACTCTAGGATAGGCATGTTCTTGAAACGTTCCTATGAACAGTTAAAATAAGAGGCTGCACAAGACGCTTACCTATTCTGAAAGTTCCAGTCCCTCAAGGTGCCAGATGGCTGTGATGTTGCTCCGGTATAGAAAAGACAACTCTAATGAGGGTGCATATTCTGAGGCCCTTTGACACTCCAGGGGCCTCCCTGCCCTGCCCCTGACTCTCCCCTGCATGTACTGGGGATGGAGGCAGCCTTGGGGTGGCGCAGGGATTCGCCGGCCTGGCCAGCAGTGCTTCAGGGTGCTGGGTGGTTTGAGGACCTTCTGTTGGAAGCTTGGATTTGCCTTTCCCGGGCAACCAAGATTGGACTCCATTCGCTCAGGATCTTGGGCTCCTGGAAGGGCCTGCTTCTGCTAAGGTAAGTCTGGGAGAGAAGCCATGGAGTCAGCGTGAGCTCTCCTGCCTCCCAAGTCCCGCCAGCATGAGAGGCCTGCCTGGTGCCAGGGCTTGGGCATTGGGAACTTTGCCTGGCCTGCCAGGCAAGAAACATGAACCACCACAGTGAATTGGCAGTGTGTTACCAGGCTCTTTAATTGCCATTTTTTCCCTCCATGTTTTTATAAAGCCACTGAGTAGACACTAGATTATAAATCCTGTGCAAATAGTTTTAGAGTTCCTGGATTCAACCCCAGAGAAGACTAGTTTGGATTTTGAGGAATACTTAAAGGAAATGTTTGTTGGCTTCTATTTCCCAATGTAAAGTGCTGCACAAGGGTTGTGCTGTGAGGTCCAGGAATGTCCATACAGCACTCAGTGAGTGCCTGCAGGGGACACAGCTGCTTTGGAGGGACATGGTTCTTCCCACTCTCCATCCTAGTTGAAATATGTTCCACATGTTGTGTTCTTTTAATGTGATGAAAACCCATTCCCCCTACCCTAGGTGGGAAAAGGAGAGGGGCATACAGGACAGCCACAGGGTTTAGCGTGTGCTTAGTTAGGGGTGCTCCATACTAAGGGACAGCTGACCCAAATGGATCCCCACTTTGGGGAATTTTGTAAGAGCTAAGTGAAGGTAGGTCATGGGAGCAATGCTGAACCACTGTGATGGTTAGAGTGAAGGCTGCTACACACTCAGCCTTGGGAGGTGGATCCCAGACCATCCAACCTTATGGCAGAAGGTATGGGGGCTGGGGAGGGTCTTCTTGCATTCCTGAGGAACTTAACTGGTGTGCTGCTCTCTGCTTTCCTGGGGGTCAGTAGCTGTGCTGATGTTTTGCTTAGTATCTACATTATATCAAGTCTGTGCTTGAAGCTGTTTGTCTGGTTACTATGCCTAGTGAAGCTAGCACAGACATTTTAAATAAGATTCCCCACCCCACCCTCAAATTAAAACCCTGCTACTTTTAAGGTAAAAAAATTAGAATGCTTTATTTTTGTCTCTTTGGATAAATTAATCTTGGGGAAAGCAATACTTACTGAATATTTATGTATGTATATGGCCATCCCTTTATACCCTATATATGGGTGAGCAACTCTCTTGTAAAATCAGATTCGAAATGATTTCTTAAGTGTAATTCAAGAGCTGGCAAACTACAGCCCATGCTGCCAAATCTGGCCTGCCACATCTGTCATTGTAAATAAAGTTTTATTGAGACACATTCATACCCATTTGTTTACATATGGTCTATGGCTCCTTTCACACTGCAGTGGCAGGGTTGAGTAGTTGCAACATAGACAGCAGGGCTTGCAAAGCCTTTTTATAGAAAAGGTTTGCTAAACATTGATATATTTCATTGAGGCCTGACTAGTTTCTACTTGTGAGAATAGAATACCTTCATGTCCAAGAAACTCGTCATCTTACGAGGCAACTTGTTCCATTCCAATTTTAGACAACTTACACTGTTAGAAAATTCTTCTTCTATAGAAACAAACAAAATTCTCATTCCCTATAACTTGTATGTGTTGGGTCTATTTGTACCCTGTGAAACATAGAAAATAAGTCAAATATTTCTTGTAATTAATTACCCTTTGAATTTTGAGGATATCTATTCTGTACCCTCTGAGTATTTTCTTCTCCAGATTAAACATTGCAAGTTCTTTTACCTGTTCTTCATTTCAGAGTTTTTAGTCTCCACTCTTTAAAGTGTAGTTTCACACCCATCTGAAGCACATCCCTGAGATTTAAAACGTCATCCTTGAGGGACATGACCAGTAGAAATTATTCCAGGACCATTTACTGCCTTTACTTTGGATGCCATGGCTCTTGGAATGCAGCTGAAGGTTGCATTATCTTCCCTGGAGCTCTCTTGGACTGCTGATTCACTGATGTGAGCCAGCAAAGTTCCTTGAACTCTCTCACCCTTTCTGCTGTGAGCCACGTTACCATTGTATTATGCTTACATCGTTGTTATTCTTTATAAAGCTTTTCAAATCTTTGTTTGAAAAGATTTGGGCCATCCTTCCATACTTGATCTTTTTATGTCATATTTTATTTAACTAATTTGACCTTGCTTTCAACTTTATCTTTGAATTTTACATATATATTGTCTAGGTCTCTGCTCGGTGAAATTACAATGACTTTTGACCACATCGCTCAATCCAGTGGAAGAGAAGTCCAGAATAGATTCTGGTCTACTATAGTTGATGTTTTTTTTACTTGCAGTGCTAAAGCCCAAGCAAATGCAAAGGCATCTCTTGACTGTTTTGTAAATCGGGAGATAACTGAAGTGTGTGAGATGGTTAATAACCAGTGCCTCCTAGCTGGGCTGCATAACAAATGAAGCACATAGTAGTGAATTGCTTACCTCACTAGATCCTGTTGAGAAACCAATCTTAAACTTGCAGATACATTTTAGTGTGTGTTACTCTTACTGGCATGAATGATAAACCACTGCAGAGCAACACTTTTACCATGCAACTGAAGGTCTTTTTTATGCCCCATGTAGCATTGCTTTCTGTAGCCTTACATGGTTTGTTTATATGGTTTTAAAAACAAAAATGTGTATGTTGTCAAGATGGCGTTCAGAGAGCTTATTCGTGTCTCGGCCATTTGGAACTCGATGTTAGTTAGAAGAAATGAATGGGAGGAAGACCATAAAATAGGGGGAGAAGAAACCCCCTTCCTTGTGTCTAACATGAGTGTGTCTCTGACTGGGAGAATGGCCATTCTGAGTTATGGGGAATAGAACACTTGCCGAGGTGCTTCCTTGTACCTGTGGGGGAAAATCAAGCTTAAATTATTTGAAAGGAGACTTAATACTTTATATATATATATATATTTTTTTTTAACACAAAAGGATGTGTTTTTCCAGCAGCAGCTATAAAATGATGAGTTTATCTTTTAGCTACAGCCTTTTTTTTTTAAACCTGGAAAAATAATTAGTAGTATAAAAAATACATGGGCTCATTTTAACTCGATGTAATTCTGAAACTGGTATGAAGATACATAAGATACAAAAACAGGAACATTTTCAAAGTCAGTTATTACAACTTAAAATCATATCTGAAATTTAATAAAAAGTTTAAAAGAAATCACCAGCATAAGATGGTGTCATTTGGATTTTGGAGCAAACCAGCCCTCTTCTGGTGAAAGGAGAACCTTCTGGATGAGGTCAAAAGGCAACAGAAAATCTGGGGAACAATGGCTGTTCTTTTTAATGGGAGTGGTTCCTTTTCTTTGTGGTAACAGCCCCTTCCTGTTGCTCCTTTCCTAATGGAATTGCCGCAGTGAAGTTGTAGAAGAAATGAGGAGGGGGAAGCATACCCATCCTTCTGCTGTGGGGAGGGGCCCCGGCCCGTGAAAGCAGGCCTTTGTGCAGGCTGGGCTGGGCCCATGGCAAACAGGGTACAATCAGGCTATTGTTTGTTTGGGAAAAGCTATGGCATCCTATTGCAATTATTTATGGAAGAAAATATTTGATGTTTTTGGAAGAGGTTGGGTGTGGGGGGTGAGGGAGGGAGGCAGGCTGGGCTTACCTCTCATCCCATCCACTCTGAGTCTGTCAGTGTGGAGGACAGGGCCCATTTAGTCCAAAGTACAGGGTTTTGTGTGACTCCGTATGTTGGAGTGTTTGGGGCAGAAGAATTCAAAGCATCCCCAGCTTTGGTCCTAGGTACAATGGAAGAGATGGTCTTACTGTACCTAAGGTTGACGTGTGGTGGCCTGTTCTGTCGTAGCTCCGCCCGTCCCTTGGACTTTCTGATGCTTTCTTGGTGCTGTTGCCTCCACCCTGCCTCCACCCGGGCTGAAGTCTCGACCTGTTACTGTTGATTCTCAACTAATTAATTATAAGTGAAAATGGGAAAATGTTTGCAGCATCCCCTCTCCCTCTCAGAGTTCATTTCTGAAACTGAGTACTCTTCCACACTCAAGCTGTGTGTCCCTCAAAAAGCAGATCCCCTCCTCTTTTCACATCGGGCATGTTGTGATCAGCCCTGTCCGACCACCCCAACCCTCCTTTCCCAGTCTTGCCTACTTCACCTCTTCTCTTCTCCCTCAGAAGCTCCTCGGGTGGCCCAGGTCCCAGGTCTCATCCTTGTTTGCCCGTCTCTTTGAGATTCGAGCGGCCAGCCCTCATCAGGACTCTCCCTGAAATTCCCATCAGGAACTCCAAGAGCCACTTGCCTCCTTGCACACAGTAGGCCTCAGGAAATGTGAGTTTCCTGCTCTGTTGAACATTTTCCCTTCATGGCATCATCATTCCTCACATTGCCTTGTGTGTCTAGACACCCCTTCACAATGAGCTAGCATTTCCAAAGCAGCTGCCTGTATCGAGGGTGGTCAAGAGAGCAAACTTCAGTCCCGGCTCCCCATGGGCCCACCCCATCCTCCTTTGCCACCACATCGTGTCTTTGTTTTCTTTGGGCAGTTCAAAGTTGGGATTTTGAGAAGTTGCCCATAAGTCTTGTTGACTTGACCCGATCATATCCTTACCCACTCTGTGGCTGCAGATAATAAACACTGGGGACTTTGCTCATGCTTCCTTATTGCCAGATGATTTTTTTCCCCAGGCCTGCGTTATAACATAACCTTGAGACTTGATGTTCCCTGGAGTGTAGGAATATGAATAACTGCTCACTGTGGATATTGTAGCTAATGACTCCCTCCTGTCCCATGTGGTCCCCAGAGGATGCTGAGATTGGCACAAGCATGACAGCTTTCTTTGGGGAGGTGGGAGGAGGAGATGACTGGTTGGACAAGGCACGTTCCTGTGAAAGCTAACTGGCTTAGAGAGTGGCTGTAAATGTCCAGCTGTGCAAATCTGAGATCCTCAAAAAGGCAGGTTCATTTACTTATTTATTAATTTAACAAAGATTAAGCACCAATAGTGTTCTGTCCTGACCCAGCAGTGATCAAGACAGAAAAGGTTTCTTCATTCTGCGTGAGGGTATAAGAGTGGTTGGATACACAATAAATAGAGGGTAATAAGCTAGTGATGAGTACCTAAGAAAAAATAAACAGGGGACTGTCATCAAAATGCAGGAGTGCTGGGTGGGAGTGTGTGCCATTGAGGGGTGCTGGGTTGTCAGAGGTGCCTCTCTGAGAAGGTAGAATTTAGACTAAGAGCACTTGAAGGGTCAGCTATGGGAAGTTCAGGGGAAAAAGCAAGAACAAAATGCTGTGAGATGGGTGAGGCTGGAACTTGGCAGATTAGGGAAACGGAGAGTATTTATTAGTCAGCTGAGGCTGCCATACAAAATACCACAGCCTAAGTGGCTTAAACAACAGGCATTTATTTTCTCACAGCTCTGGAGGCTGAAAAGTCTGAGACCAGGGGGCCAGCCAGGTCTGGTCTGGTGAAGGCTCTCTTCCTGGCTTGCTGACAGCCGCCTTCTCGCTGTGTTCTGCAGGGTGGAGGGAGAGAGCAAACTCTGGTGTCTCTTCACTAAGTAAGGACACTAATCCTATTGTTTCTGGGCCTCACCCTTATGACCTCATTTAACCTTAATTATCTCTTTAAAGGCCCCATCTCCAACACAGTCATGTGGTGGGTGAGGGGTTAGGGCTCCAATATATGAAATTTGGGGAGGGAGGGACACCATTCAGTCCCTAGCACTGAGTTATAAGGTGGGTAAGAGTGGTAGGTAGGCAGGAACCAGAGCAGGGAGAGCCTAGAGGCTGTGGCAAGAGTGAGAATTTACTCAACATGCAGTGGAAGCCAGGGATGGATGAGAAGCACAACAGTGGCACTCTCTGATTTCTGTCTGCAACCGTCACTCTAGCTGGGGGATGGAGAGTATACTGAGGCAGGGCAAGGGGAAGCAAGAGTGGAAAGCAGAGGGACCAGTTAGGAAGCTGTTGGGATAATCTGTCTGAGAGATGCTGGTAACTTGGACCAGTCCTGGGTTTCTCAACAGCAGCACTATTGACATTTTGGGTTGGATAATTCTTGGTTTTGGGGGGGGCTGTCTCGTGCATCGTAGGATGTTCAGGAGCACCCCTAGTCTCTACCTTCTAGGTGCTGGTAGCTCACCCACCCCATCCCCAGTAATGACCATCAAAAATTTATCCAGACATTGCCAAATGTGCCCCCTGAGGGGACCACTGGACTAGAGTGATAGCAATTGGTAGTAGATAGATGTAGGAATATCTAGGGACTTGGAAAATACAGCATGTGGGGAATGGAGGGGGTGGGGAGGATGAAAGATGACTCTGAGGATGTTTTGGCTTGGACAGAACAGGGGGTGGAGGTGCCTGTTCCTGAGTTGGAAGGAGTGGGATGGAGGAGGAGCATTGTTTGGGAGGTGTGCGGTGTAGAAGGTAGATGGAGCAGGAGCTCTGGCTTGCATCTGTTACATGTGAAACGCCTCCTGGACATCTAGTGGGAGAGCCAAAAGGGAGTTGAGTATAGCAGTGTAGGGCTTAGTGCACAGGCCAGGGATGGAGACAAACGTTTGAGACTCATCTGCTTGTAGCTGCCTGTTAGGAAGGATAAGCTCGTCCAGGGCCTTTCAAACTCAGTGGTCTCAGGACCCCTTTATGCTGTTAAAAATTGAGAACCCTGCCATGGTCTTCATGTTTGTGTCCCCCCATAATCTTTATGTTGAAACCTAATCACCTATGAGATGGTATTAGGAGATGGGTCCTTTGGGAAGTGATTAGATCGTGAGGGTGGGACCCTCATGAACAGGATGAGTGCCCTTATAAAAAAAGGCCCCAGAGAGCTGCCTTGCCCCTTCAACCATGTGAGGACACAGCTTTAAGGTGCCATCTGTGACCTAGAAAGTAGGGCCTGCACAAGACACTGAATCTGTCAACACCTTGATCCTGGAATTCCCAGATTCCAGAACTATGAGAAATAAATTTCTGTTGTTTAAAAGCTACCCAGTTTATGGTATTTTGTTATAGTAGCCCAAACAGACCAAGACAAACCCCACTGAGCTTTCATTTGTGTGGGTTATATCCACTGATATTTGCCATATGAAAAATTAATATTAATAATTTTAAAAAGATTTATTCATTAAAGACAATAAGCCCAATACATGTTAACGTATTTTTGTTGGGGGGGGAATGTTATCCCGCACCCCACTGCCCCCACAGTATGATTACAGTGGCACTGTTCCAAAATTTCTTTAATGTCTGGCTTAATAGAAGGCAACTGGATTATCCTATCTGCTTCTGCATTCAGTCTGCTGCCAGTATAAGATAGCTTCTGGAAAACTCCACTGTACACTCATGAGACAATGATAGTTAAAAGGGCAAATAATGTCTTAGTAGTGTTATGAAAATATTAATAGTTTAATCTCATAGACCCTCTGAATGGGCCCAGAACCCCCGGGGGTCCACAGCCTGCACTTTGAGAACCTCTGATCTAGGGATGCAGTTCCTTGATTTTTATGCTGTTTAGGTGTGGCTGAGGCTCACCGTCACTCCTTCTTCACAGATAATGAGTTTTATACCCCAAGTTGATACTTCAGAGTTTGGCCCTGTTTAGGGAATTGTCGAAACTACTTTCATATATGTGTAATTCTAGCTTTCCTCTCTCTCTCTGGTCTTCAAGAGACATATACTTAGGTAATTTCATCTCACACAAATATGTCCTAGGCAGCAGAACATTCCAAGAAGGAACGTGAAGAAAAACTTTAAATGATAGCTGAGTTAATCTGGCTGGTGAAAGAGTCATCTTTTTTAAGCAACACAATTTAAATAATCATTTTTAAAGGAAATATTTCTAAAGGATATTTCACATTGCTTGCATTAAAGAGAATATAATGAATATAACCCAACTTTTTCTTAATACTCAGGGTCATCACTGTGAAAGTAGCTTCATTCTTTGATGAGATAATGATGCTCCCGGGTGGGCAGGGCAGTGCTTTTCATCTGAGGTAATTGAGTCCCCTTTTAAAGGTAAAAGATACATTCGCTGACCCTCAGTGTCATTATAAATTACTTTGGTATGAAGGTACTTAAATACCTACAACCTTATAAAACCTAGGTATCAACTTCTTGTGCTTGCAGATCTTTTACAACTATAAATTAAATGAATTTACACATTAAATGCATATAAAACAATTCAAACCCAAATATTAATTTAATGGCATGGGTAATATTTTGCTGAAATAAATTACTGCTCAAAATGTGAATAAACTGACCTCGAAGGCATGAGTAGCTTTGAGTTATGGAATGTCTCTCTTTGACATTACAATTGATTTTTCTCTTTTTAAGTGTTGCAAGGCCTTAGTTCACAGAGGGGCACAACATAATTTGGTCTCCAGTTGGTGAATAAAATGTGTTTATATGTTAAATGTGCCTTTTCTCTTCTTTTTGGTATACAACAGCTAGAGTAATGCAGTTTGCTTCTAATGTGTTTTTTGGGTAAATGCAGATGCTAAAATCACTTGGCAGCAGTAAGTTATAAGAAGGTTAAGTAGATGAACTAGAAGATAGATAGACAAATGGATCCTACTCAAAATGAAGAAAAACAAAATAGAAATTATTAAGGAGAACTCTCAAGCCCCCAAGAGTGTGTAGAACAACTTTAGGTGTGAGAAGCACTGCACTGTGCTAAATGGCCTGTGAGCTCCTGGGTTTCTGAGTTCTTCTGTTGACTTTTTACGGTTATCTTTTTTTTTTCTTTAATATTCCTCATGTTATTTTTTGTTTTTACTGAATTTTATCATCACTATCTCTAGCCCTACTCCCTAGAATTGGCTGCTTATGCTCTACTTTGGGTTTGGGACTTAAATATTTAATCTTGCTGAAAGTATATACAAGTTAATATTAAGTAGACTGTGAATTTAGATGAGTAAAACAAAATCTTGAATACATGGGGTCACTGTGGCCCCTTCTTTTCTGGATTTCACGTTTGTAACCATTTGGGAAGGGAGAGGAAGGGGAAAAGGTGGCTTTCCAGCTAGCTGAGTTGTGGATAAGGGAGTTGTGTGTGATACTATAAAATGTATCAGTTGTTTTTATATCCAGTATGATTTCTCTTCCACAGATGATGAAACTAAGGCAGAGAAATGAGATGTAACTTTCTTACTTTGGTTAGTGATGGGAACGGCATTGCTTTCCTCAGGAAACTCTACCCGAAACCTCTAGCCCATTCCTGGGGTGATCAAATTTGCTTGGTTTGAGATCTGCAAGGATATTTGTATAGGATACTTGGGGCAAAGGAGCCAAGACTTGAAGTGTCACAGGGCAGGAGGGAATAAGCTGCTGGCCCAGCACACAGAGAGACACACATGCATGCTCATGTGCATGTACGCACACATATTCATGATGGCTTCTGAGTTCCAACTCCAGCCCAGCTCATTTCCCTTTCCCCTTCCACAGGTAGTTATAACACGGAGGGTTTATGAAGTGCTAAAAAATATTTGCAGAGTCTGTGGCCAATATAAGCCACTCTATAAATGATAAATAATAATTGACTGGCAGGTCTAGGCAGAGCAAATCAGTGAGATTACAAGAAAAGAGATGTCAGGCCTTCAGAAACGTGGAAACTTTCCTTTGTCTCTGCAGGGACTGTTGAAAGCCTTTGAGCCACCCTCAAATAGTGATATAGTGAGTGCTGCTGAGAGCAAGCCGCCCTGAGGCACAGCCCTCCTGCAGGTTTGCGAGTCATCTTATGTGGTGCGCGGTGCTGCCCCTGCCTGGCAGGCCCAGAGCTCTCTGAGTGTGTACACTCATCTCTTGGTGGTGTTTCTGGCGGGGAGCAAGTGAGTACAGGACTGGGGTAATAGGCATTTTTTAGGCTTGAGGTGGCTTTGTGTGTTTGGTTAATGTCACTACACTTCCTACAGGATAAAGTTCTAGCATGATAGAAGTTCCTGTCTTACAAGATCCCCATGTGAAAGATTGGGCCTAACTTGGAATTTAAAATGTATTTTGACCCATTGGTATTGGAAGCTGGTTTAATTTCATAAGGGTAAGCCTCTGGGCTTCATTGGTTGGGTTAATAAAGCCTGACATTCATTCATTCATTTTTCTATGAGGAGGCTTTTTCCTTTGAGCCGAATATACAAAATTAATTATGCTTGAATTCTTTACATTTTGTGACTTCTCTGGTAACTCACTATATGGAAGATGGAAAAAGACATAATAAACTGTTTTATTTTCCAAATCAGAAAGGAATTGCTCCAACTTCTGGTGGTCGCATTGCTCAATGTAAAAATAGTCGAGTTAGGTGAAATGAATTAAGACTAATTATCTTGGAGAGACAGGGGTAGTGTTTGACTAAATTAGAAACGTTCTGAGTTTTAGAAGCGTGAATGATTTAAATGAGGTTCCAGCATCGTGTTGCATGTGGTTTCCATTTGCTAGTTTTCCCACTTGAAAACAAACTTTGAAGATTTTATTGAAGCCCATCAGTTTTAACTTACTCAAGGCTTAGCAGCCACCTTTTGCTCCTCTTCCTTCTCATGCCATGAAGAAAGTAATGCGCCCTCGTGGTACTGATTGAAACCTTTATTTCACCAGGTCTCTGTTCATAAACTGGGCTAAGGAACACAAAGGACATTTGATACTTCATGACTACATAAGACGTGCTTCTTCCTCTCTCTTTCTGTTCTGAAGTGACTTGGCAGAGTGATGTCCTGAAGTCCCTGAAAAGGGGGAAGCTGAAATACAAACAAAGTTGAATAATGAAGTGATGTCACTCTGAACCAATTGGAACAGTTGGTCTCATGTGCCTGGCAGCTACTTCAAATGCCCACAAAATAAGAGTAGTGGCTTAAGCTGTTCTCCCCTTCCCCTCTCACTACCAATGAGCAGCAGACTGCTAGAGAACAGATGCAAAACAGTTATTATACCAGGCTTAGTTGTACATGGAGGATGCATCTTAACAAGTTAGTAGGTTTTTGCAAAGCATTAAGACTAATTCAAAGCTTATTTTCTGGTTTTGCCCTACCAATATGGCCCAAACCATCTCTTCTTGAGTGAGAAATGGGGATATGGTCTTGTTGGATTCTGGTTGAGGTTACAAACTGAGCTGGGCTGGTCTATGAGCCCTGTGGCACCTTTCCAGGTGTCAGACCCGTGATTTTTAAGCTAACGTTACAGAGCTTAACAACCATAATTTCTTGGTTTCATTATCACGGGGGTTTCTGCATAGCCACCACACGTTTTCTGTTTGTGATCCAGTAGTTGGAACTCTTCCAGAAAATATTTCTCACCTTGACATAAACAAAACCACCACCACAAAAACAAATAAAAAACTTGGTTAACTACCATTTTCAGGCATATTCTGAGAAAGAGGGAGGTAGGGTGGGAGGAAAGGGAAAAAAGACTAGACATCCTAAAATTAAGCAACATTATTTTTGGAATTGTGTTGATCTCTTATCACTCAATCATTTGTGAATCATGCGGTTCAAACAAAACTGAAATGAGAATAGATTTTTTTTTGTTAAAAACATGTTTGTTGCATAGTCAGCACTCAGAACTAGGGAAAGAAACAATAGAGAGTATTGTAGTGATTCTCAGGGCTGACTAGTTGACTGCAGCCCATTTAGGAGTGAAAAATATTGATAGTCAGAGCTGCCAGTTCTCCCCAGATGGAGGAACACAAATGCACATACCTGTGTGCACACCCACCTGGCTTCTCTCCTCACTTGCTGATCAGTTTCAGGTGGCTCACATAATTAGGCAGGACTTAGGAGGAATTTTCCTCCCTATCTCCTTCACTCTTCTGGAAATGCCTGTCTGGTTTCCCTTTGCTCTTGCAGTCCTGGTGCCTGTACCCTAGTGCAGCCTCCTGGTTAGTCTCCCCTTACAGTCTCTAGCCTATAAATTACTGCCAGGCTGTTTTCTCTGAACTACTGCTGTGGTTAAGACATTCACCTGTTCAAAATAATTCCTAATGGCTCCCTATTGTCTATGATGTGGAGTCCTAACGATGAGACTCAACTTTCCCCTTGGACACCTCAGCTTATCTTTTCCTGCTCTTCAGAGGCACCGGCCACTAGACTGGTTTCCTGAAGGTTCTGCCAAATTGAGAGGTCCTTATCTCCCACCCTCATGCTATTATTCATGCCTTCTCCCACTGGCTTGGAGTTCCTTCTCATGCTTTTTCCTTGATCCATCACTCCCTAGCTAAGATCTATTTTTTTCTAAGCACCTCATTGCAATTCTAGTTTGCAGTCACTCTCTTAAGACTTGATCCTGCACTATGTTGTTTTGTTCTTTAATTTCACAAACTTAGCATAGCCTGGAACACATCATAGTGGTACCCTATACCATAGGGGATCGGTTCCAGGACCCTCAGACAGACACCAAAACCCAGGGATGCTCAAGTCCCTTATATAAAATGGCTTAGTATTTGCATATAATCCACACCCATCCTCTCCTATACTTTAAACCATCTCTGCATTACTTATAGTGCCTAATACAATGTTAATGCTGAGTAAATAGTTGTACTATATTGTTTAGGGAATAATAACAAGAAAAAGTCCGTACGTTTTCAATACAGATGCAACCATCCATTTTTTTCCCAAAATATTTTCTGTCTACGGCTGCTGGAATCCATGTATATGGAGCCCACAGTTACAGGGGGCTGACTGTACTGGTCAACTCTACGGGTGTGGGATTTCGGCAATTCTCCAGTGTTACCAGCCATGTAACCTTTATGGCCCTCAGCCCCAAATCCCTATCCCAAGTCTGGAGATGTCTGTATTGCAGGATGTTGTATCTGACACTTGTGTGCATACGCTGAAATAAGCAAAATACTTGAAAATCAAACAAATCGTAGCACCTTCTTCAGAGATTTAACTTGTTCAGTGTAGAAGGCTGAATGATAAAATATATAAGCTGTATTTTTCTTGTGATTCTATGCACTGTCCATGTTGCAACTTAAATTAAAGATTTTTGGAAAGCAATGTAAAAGTGATTTACTGTTCCGTAATTGGTTTCCTGAAAGCAAAATGATATTTATGGGAGCTGCAATGAAAGATGCAACTACTGTAATTTATCGTTGGAGAGCATTTTCAAAGTGTATAGCATGACTAAAGCTTAAGTGTATTAAATATTCTAGAGGAAGACATATTTAGGCTATAAATCTAAACTTCCTTTGGAATTTGTTTTCCTCCTTCTCTGCCAGGTGTATGAAGATTTTAAATTCTTAGGCCTCAGTGGGAGGAAGATTTAGGGTTCCAGGAGTACATTTATATCTCTTTTAAATTTTCTATTGTTTATCAATGACATATATAAATGTTTTAGGGAAATATTTACTTTGACATTACCCACTTTAGCTATGTGCAGTTATCTGGCAACCAATGTGATAAAGACAGAAGGAAGTGCTGTATTTTGTTGCTGACAAGTATATCTCAAAAGTGCCTAAGCACCTGAATAGGCAATAAAATATTAAGAGCTACTCCTGGAGCAGTTTGCTCTCTGTGACGTGTGAAAGTCTATGGGGTTTATAATTGGTCTGGCCATACAGCTAACTAGGATTAGACCCTTTTCATATACCACTAAACACTCTCCTTAGAAGCAATCACAAGGAGATAGTTTATTTTAAAATGTAATTGCTGTGTTACCAAGATGTGGATTTGAGTACTGAGAATAAACCGTATTTCTTTTTAAAGGCTGGTTGGCTAAAAATTTTCAGTCTAACCCCTTTCTTCTCCCCCAACCCCCAAATCAGAGCATGAATATCAAATAAACATGACAATGAAGTATCCTATTGTCATTTTCATATTCGTGTTTAGAAATTTCAGAGCAAATGGCTCTTGGAAAACAGGCAGAAGCCATTGAGGTGGGCATTTTTAGCTTCATTTACAGTCTGTGGAGGAATTCTGCATTGTGACCATAACTTTATTCTCATGGGATTGGAATATATACCATCAAGACCCCTTTAGTCCAGGTTGCTTTGTTCCATTTAAGTGATGTTTATGTTCCTAGTGAACCGAAGAGGAAGTAGTTATGGGAAGAGAGCCAGGACTAGATTTCATTCTAATGTTTCTAAGGAGAGTTCTAGGAAACCCTCAAGCTTGGTAAACCAAGGCATTTGGAGATACTGTGAATTGGTGTAAAAGGCCATTTACTCTTTCTTTTGTAAATGGCCTTTTAAACGGACTCTCACTTAGCTGATTAAATGTGGTTATTAAAACTGCTAGTTAACAATCAGAGGGCAAGATTTCTTATGGTGGTATTCTGCCTGGAGAGTGAGGGTTGAAGAGAAATGCTTTCTCCCTGAAATTCCCTCCCCCTCCGACATGCTGAAAGCCGAGTGATCAGTCAGATATTGAGCCCCTATTGGTAGTAAGCCTCCAAAATTCAGGGGGTAAGAGGATGATCTGAGAAAGCAAGACACTCGAGAGAAATATCACATCCAACCCCTGATCCAGTGTACCTTTTAGAGTGATCACTCCACTGGTGGTTTTGCATGATTAAGCCTGCCCAGTTTTGACTCTTACTGCCTTAGAAAGGAGTTAGTTCTAATGTCTTCCTAGCACCCTAAATACTTAGGCTAAACTTTCCATGATCAGACTGTAGGCTTCAGGGGCAGCTTTTAGGAACTTTGCTTTAGTTTTCAGTTAGTTTGGCTCCAGCCACACACCCACAGAGAGCTGTGTGAGCCATCTGCCCACTCGTATGAGACACCTGGTCGGGGCCCTGTGACTGTCCACTGGGTGGGTTTGCCGTTGGCTATGCACGGAGGCAGGGCAAGGTAAGACAACTCATTTGTGGATCTGACTTCTTGTAGTTCTATTTGGATTCAAATGGGGAGATGGAGTGGTCTCCGGAGACCATGGGGAGAGAAAAGGGGTAGTTAGAATGTTTTGAAAGGAGCACACACTTTTCGAAACCCCTCTAATCATATTCCCATGGATCTTCAATTCCGGAACTCTGGCCATGTGGTCTCTGCACCCTAACTTCTTTGCCAAGAAATTAATGATCTGTGAAGAAACACTTACAGGCATGAATAGGACCTCCTATTTAAAGGAATCCTGAAGTGAATATTTTTCTAATACATATTTATCCTAATATATTTGCTCAGCATGTTTTTTTCTCTATTTTGGAGTTTTGGGGTTTTTTTTAAACCTAGGGAATGCCTAATATGCACTATGTAGTGCATTTGTTCATCTTGCTATCCCAGTGCATTGAAAAGTTGACCAATTCAGTTAAATGCCTTAGAATCCTTTATGTGAACTTGATGCTATTTGAACTACTTGAGAACAACTACTTTCAAGCCCTCAGAAGTACTTAGTTAAATTGTTGGCCTAATTGCACAGTATTTTAATTATTTTTAAAAAGTCCCTGAGGGCTTCTTAAGATACTGTTCCTTGTATTATAAGTCCTTCCAAACAGAAAAACTTCATTAATTTAAAAATAATCTCCAATTCAGACTTCCATTCAAACAAGTCATTTTGGATGGTATCTACTTTACTTCATTTTGTGGAATAATTTTTAACATTTCTATTTAACATTCATGATACTCTAAATAGAAGCAGGAGAACACTGTGGCTCTTGGATCTTGGGAGAGGCAGGCCACAAGGGCTCCTGCTGTTTGGGGATAGTCTGTAACTCTAAATCTTTTTATATGCAGCAATTATAACCTTGAAAAATGGGTGGCTCTAATATTGGCATTCGTTGAATTGAAACAATTTTTAATGCACAAATGCCAGAGACCAGGGTATCTGACATTGGACCAGAATTGACTAATGCTGTGTTTTGGTGAAATCTGATACCCTTGCTTTTCTCCATGTACCTAGTTTTTTATTGGAAAATTATTTAATTATGAAAATAACTGGAGTGTGAAAAGCAAAGTATAATTTAAGGGGCAGTTCCATGTAGTTGTAACTATATGGACTGTGTAACTATATAGTTGACTGTTTATCAAATGTCCACCATTAATATGTTAAATACGGTTTTCTATACAGACACAACAGGTGGGGCGCAGCCTATCTTTTGGAGTTTTATTCCTTTGTCCCTACTGTGTCCTGGCCTGGAATGCCCTTTCCCCTTCTTTTAGCAGATCATTTGTACTCAGCTCAAGCTTTATTTATTCCCTTAAAGAATCTTCCCTGTGTACCTGGACCCTCTTCCAAATATTTGGAGCAGTATTCCTAGCTTCTTCCTTTCTGCAAGGGGTGGGAGTTCTCAGAGAACTCATCTTCATGGCTTTATCCATCACAGCCACAGAGATAGGTTCTGTCTGGACCTACTTTTCCCCTGAGCTTTTTTTTTCTTTTCTGCCCCATGTTTCCATTTCCACCAGATATGTGCATTGGGAAAGCCTCCCATCACAGCATATTGGTTTTTCAAGGCCAGTCTGCATTCTGGACTCTGTAGTTGATATACTGATCTAAACTCAAAACCTTGAAATCTGTCATCAGTGACCAAATTCTGCTAATTTTTTCTACTTAAATGCTCTCTTTATTATTTGTTTCACCTTCATCTGACCCCAGAATTCAACAGGCCCTTAAATGAATTTCCTGCACCCACTGTCTCCCCACCCAAATCCATCTCTTCTCCCCACCTGCCAGCTGAAGGCTCCTTGCATAGACCCTGGTCTGGCATGAATGTAGCTCACTGTTACTCATTCTGGAACCCAACACCCACTTTCCATCCTATGTGAAATCTTTACCCTCTTGCACTGGCTTATGCCATCCATATTCCTTTTCTTTCTTTTTTTTCTTGTTTTTTAAGAGAAGGGTCTTGCTATGTTGCCCAGGCTAGTTTTGAACTCCTGGGCTCAAACAATCCTCCTGAGTGGATCCTGCCTCAACCTCCCCAGTATCTGGGAAAAGGACCAGATGGTTGGTGCTTAAATACACTCTTCATTGGGAAGAAAGGAGAGGGGAGTATAGGAGGAAATGATTTTCAGGGGAAATGAATGGACCCAGGAGACAGAAATTAACTTGTAAATGATTCTCTTTGGAATTTGGATGAGCCCCAGGGGCAGACATTGTCTTGTAAAAAATGTCTGTCTAGGTGTGGTTATATTCTCAGTCTTCTGGGAGGCATGGAAGGCAATCATGTTCCTCTTTGGGGGTCCCCTTTTAAGGTAGATAAGGGGACTTCAGAGAACAGCCTCATCCTGTGCTTTGAGAAAGACAAAGGATTGAGGAGAAGTCAGAGACTTTGAGACTTTGCTTCTTTAGTTCAGCATGGCAAAGCGCCATATCTCAGTATTGGTTTCTGTGCCCAAACGCTGGTAGTAATAGCCTTCACTCTCTTCTTCGGGTGTCTGGGTCTCTTTCTTTAGGCTTCAGGAAATTCTTCCTTTGAACTCCCAGAACTCACATTATTTTTTGCCTTCTAGCCCTCTACTTCTATTTAATTTTATCATTAAGTACAGATTCTGTGTGTCCAAGGAGATTGTAAACTCCTAGAGGGCAGGGATTATGTCTTAAAACACTAGAAGTTAGACTGGCATCTTAAAATATTCCTGCAGCACCAGCTATGCTCTTGGGTGTAGGAATCACAAGTGTCTTATTCCCTACTGGGTCCAGAAGTACATTCTAGGAGCCCATTACATATTTAAATAGACGACTGACTAATTACAAAGACCAGAAAGGAAAGTTTGTAAAACTTTACATTATTAGGTTATCTCTGAGGTGTTTAACGTCCTCATAAATTAAATTTTTTGAGCCACAGCCTGGGCATTTTATTCCTACTCAAGGAGCCAGAAAGATTAAGGATAATCCTTTTACTGATGTATGTTGACACACATTTCTGCGAATATGAATTAACTATGTAGATCTTGATTGCCTTTCTTGGGTGCAAACTTTTCTCTAGAAAAGCAAATTTAAGTTAGATGGGATGCTGAATGAAGCTTTGGGCTCTCTTCTGTTTCTCTTTTAAGACAAAGTTAATTACCTTATGCTTAATTGGAATATAGGAATTGGCTTCCTGAACAATGTTTACTTGCTTTGTCTACAAAAAAATTGATGGTTTACAGAATTCCTGGCCCATTCACCTGGTCCCTGTTATAGGTTTGTGAAACCAACTTTTTAATTATAAATAGTGCTATTACCAGCTTAATTGATTCAGATCCCAGACAGTCTATATCTGTGATAATAATTGGATTCTTTCATGTCTTTCATGTCCTTATTTGAGGACCTGAATTTTGAACTAGCCTTGTAGGCTTAGGTCAGGTCTGATGCTAGACATTACTGGGAAGAGATGGTGGGGACTGTATTATGGGCCTTCTCCCCAGGTTTCAAGCTGTCGAAGAGAAGCCACTTTGGGTTGAGGTATCCATTGGTGCCCTTTCCTGAAACTCAGTAGAATAAAATGATGTAGTAGACCATAGTAGAAAAACCAACCAACCAACCTAAGTTTTTGTTTAATTCATTTGGTCCTCGGTTTACCTCTACTTTCCTTATCTGTCAAACAAAGGGTCTGGAACAGGTAACTCTGTGCTCCGCATCTGGAAAATTTAAGAACCGTGATTTTGGAGCACCTGGTTGTGTCATACTCTCTGTTCTAGACCTTTGCTTGTATTGTCTCTCAGAGTGCTATCAAGTGGTGTAAGTGATGGTTCTTAGTGTTCTATTGACTTGATTGATTGATTCAGTCCTAGTGATTGATCTGGTCACCCTGATATGGTCCGCTTCCTAATGTTTGTTCCAAGTAAGCTGCTGGAGTACGGTATTTGCATCAGCTACTTTGTGGAAGTGCATGATTCTTTTTGATGGTAACACCATCAGTATTTCATGTGGAGGGCTTGACAATGATTCTGTTTTTGAATGGCCCATTAATAGTTGTAGTCTAAAATTTTCCAGAAATTACACAAGGATTTTTATGAAGGGAGTAGGAGAAGGGACAGGGCATATCCGTTCCAAAAGAATCTTTAGGGCAATTATAAGCTGTTAAGAAATGTCATGTGATAATAACAGATACCCAAGCTTATATCACGTAAATAATTAATCATGCATGCTTTTGACAGGGAAATAATTTTCCAGCTTTAAAAAAAAAATCTTAAAAGCCTAAGCTTTTTTTGTTTGCTTTTTTTATTAAAAAGTAATTTGGAGCCAGTAACTTAACCTGTTTTTCATAAACATGCTAACTAGAGGCAGCCAAAAAATATTCTTGCTTACATAGTTGGGGTCCTCAAATGAACTTACGTATTGGATCATGATAACTCTAGTAATTGCTTGAATTACCCTTGTTGTGTAACAGAATGGACCTTGAATACAGTGTTTGATTTGTATGGCTGGGTCTGCTCTGCTGGGTTTATGAGGACTTGCTAAATCTCATGTCCTAACTAAAACCCTTCTTTACCTCTGTCATCCTTATCCCCTGCCCCCAAGAAATGAATCCATTCTACATCCATAGCATGTAACAGTTTGTATTGTAGTTACATGTTTACAGCTTCAACTTTGGCTAGAGTGTACCTATTTTTGGTAAGAGTTTGTAAAGCTTTTAAGTCTGACTCTTTTCTTTATATCCCCAGCATCATCATGGTGCTTGGCACACAGTTGAGGTTCAGCAAATGTTATGGTAGAAACATCAGGAGGAATCACTTCCTCTGGCTGTGACAGTTGTCATCTGTGTTTCTGGGGACAATGCTCTTAAGAAAATGGAGGCCATTAAACACTCCAGTTTCAACAATATAACCTGTGCTTTCTGTTGTCTGAGTTATCTCACAAAAGGGCCAGATTCTGGGAAAAACTCTTACCTTCACACTTCTGTTTCATTTTGCCTTATTCTGTACTTCACTCCACCAGAATTGATCCATGGGTTCAATTCTATTGGGACAAATAGAGCTGGAAAGACACTGAACTCTGGGGGTTACCAGAGATACCTGAAAATATAACAATTACTGTTAGGTGGGGATTTCCAAGCATCCTTACCTTTGCACATCCATGTAACTGTTCTGAAAGAGCATGCTAGGTGAGCTAGACAAAGCAGTCCTGGATGGTTTAGTTGGCTCAAGCATTGGACATCAAGAGCAACCTTTGCCCCTGGAAATTAGAAGGGTTTTAATTGGGAGATGGCATTTAGAGCATCCTTATAAACTAGCAGACATAAACCTAGCAATAAAAATCAAATCCCTGCCTTCAGGGTGCATACTATTACTTATGCTTAAACTGTTGTCACAGTTATCAACAGTTTGGGTTGGGGATTTTTGTGGGGTCAGGGATGCACCTAGACAACCAGTTACTTGCCTTATGTTTGTAAGAGGGGGAGTGTTCTCTTATAGCCTTAAGTTGAGCCAAAATGAGTAGGATCCTTTGTCAAAAGTAACTCAGGCTTTTTAGGTGGCCAGGGCAAGAGAAAACACAACACACACACACACACACACACACACACACACACACACACACGATTTGAAGGCTCTGCTGAGGGGCTACAACAACTGTAGGACACAGCTAGTATAGTTGTTGCTCTTAATTGTAGGTAACTGGTTGGAAGGAATACAGGTAGGGCTACTTACCGTTAACTCATCCTAGCAAAGTGGAAGCTCTCATCTTTTTTCCATTCTTGCCTTTTCAAAGAAAGTTGTTGGGAGGTAGGGAGGAGGATGATTTTAATTGTGGCTTTCGGAATAATTGTTTCTCTCCATAGAGGGTAGGCTTCCATAGTTGTCTTAGTGCCTTTTGTCCACACCAGGGATTGACAAAGACAAGCAGGGTGAACTCTTTTCATTTTAGCAAGGTTAAATTTTAGCCACAACAGGTCAAAGAGTAGGGAAAAGTTGTAATTCTTGGAAACAAGTGATATTGGCTTAATCTGTAAAGGAGTCACCAAAAAATCGAAAGCCAGAACATCCTGGTAGCTTTAGATGCGGATGGGGTCTGGGAAAGTCCCAACCTCACCTCTGGAACTAACTCCTGTAAAATGAAGCCTCTGTATCGTTCAGCAACAAAAGTTTGTTAGGACTGCATTTTCTACAAAGTCAAGTTCTGAATAAGGCGTGTGTGTTTTGCATTCTAGCCAAATTACTGAAGTGTTGTTGAGGGAGATTTGCCCATGGATGGGGTGGGAGTTTACATGGATTGTAAGGATGGTGTAAAATATTTAGAATTTTTAAATTTTCCAATAAGTTTTCTTTCCCCAATGTCAGTGTGACTTCTTCCTTCATGTTCTTCCTTCACTCTCTATTCACTTGAATTTCAACTGTGTAATATCAGTGGTACCAAAAATTATGAAGCCCATCAAGTGAGGAAAATCTGCAGAGCTGGAACCGAAACCAGCAACTTTGTAGTGGGGATGACTCAGCTAGCCAGAGATAAACTGAACTGAATAGTCAATCTCTCCCTCCCTCCTTCAGCTTTTTGTTTTGAAATAATTTTAAATTTAAAAAAAAGTTGAAAGAGCAGCATGGAGTTCCAGAAATGTCGCCCAGCTTTCCCTAATCTTAACATCTTACATAATCATAGTCCAATTACCACAACCAAGAAATTAACATTGGAAGAATACTGTTAACTACAGACTTTTTGAATTTCACCTGTTTTTTCCACTAAGGTCCTTTTTTAGTCCCAGGATCCTATATCTATTTAGTCTACACCAATCTGTGATAGTTCTCTGTCTTTCATGACTTTGACGCTTTTGAAGAGTACTCATCAGTTATTTTGTGGAATGCTCCTCAACTTGGATCTCTCTGATTTTTCTCATCATTAAACTCAGTTTATGCATTTTAGGGAAGATTACTACCACAGGAATGACATTGTAAGTGCATCGGGGTGATGTCAATATGTCTTACGACCAATGATGTTAACCTTGATCACTTGGTTTAGGTGGTGTCTGCCAGCTTTCTCCAGTGTAAATTTTCTACTTTCCCCTTTGTTACTAATATCCTAGGGGGTGATACGTGGAGACTAAGCAGATGTCCCCTATCTTATCACACTGTCACTAATCTTGGCATCCTTTGGTGGAATTTGCAGTATTTATTGTCATCATGTTCTAATGGTGATTTTGTGTCTCCCTCTAATTTATTCATTGGAGTTTTTCTGTAGGGAAGACCTGCTCCTTCTCAAACCTTGAACGCTTTCATTCATCATACTTTTCCCCAGGTAATTTTCTGAGTGGCTGAGGTAACTTAAAAAGAATGCAAATGTTTTTTTAAATGCTGATAGGGTAGCAATCTGCTGGATCACAAGAATGCTTTCTTCACCTGACATTGAGACTCTACAAAATGCCCTGACCACAGTTCTGACTCGGATCTGTTGGATTGCCAAGCCCATCAGAGAATTTTCAAAATAGTTTTCATGGCCCAGGAGTCTTTTTGATACTGATTTTTTTCATTGCTTCTTTACAAACAGATTTTATTTAGTAGAATACTACTGGACAGGTTTTGGGTTCACCTTTGTTGCAAAGAATTTAGATTTTCTAATTAAAGCTTTTTCATTTTCTACCACTAGTGATTTAGGATATCATGCAGACCCTTAGTCGCTCATTTGTCTGCGGTTGACCATCCCAGTGCTTGTTAGCATCTACACCAGAGGGTTGGAAGATCGATGAATGAAATGAAATATCTCTCTTTGTAATTTTATCAGAAGTACAAGCTCAAGATTAGAAAATGGGAGGAAGTTGACATCACTGGCTAAAAGGAATTTCTGTGATTATCTGTAGATTTCAATTAACCATACTGTTTGGACTTACCACAGATTATCAAAAAGCTGGCTGTCCTGCAAGGAGATAAGAGAGATAGGTTGCCATAAATTCTACCCAGTGATGATAATGATGTGTCACTGATGCACAGCTAGCTACTAGGATTGTGGGATCAAGATAGAATCTTTAGCAGGGATGGTGGCCAAACTAACTGTATTTAGAAAGATGAAAATTAAAATGCCCTCTGCATCCTGCATGTAAAGCAGTGAAAACTAACATGTGACCCTGAAAATCGTCTGCCTCTCACTCCAGGTTTTGCAGTTGAAGATGCTATCCCGGGGTGTTAAGAACTAAAACTATTCTAGGACTTAACTGGAGTATGAGTAGTTAGGGAACAGGAATGGTAGAGATGCCTGTTTACTTTCTTGAATTCTAAACTTGTTGTGTAGAAGGTAGATGGCAGCCTATTTGCAGTTGGTCAAGCCTCCTGAGTGACTGTTTGAAGGCTGTGCCCCTTCAGCACATGGCCTTCCCATGCTCTTGCCTGTCAAGACTTTTCCTGTGCTCTGAGGTCAAAGGGCGGTAGGCCAGGCTGATCTGATCATGGTGTCACTGTTGCCTCACTCATTTCGATTTATTTATAGATCCTGGTGCCCAGAGCATCCCTTTAGAGCATCAGAAATGGGACAAAGGTCAACTTAAATAAGCCTCCAATCAGAAGGCGGCTGCAACCTTGGGGAGGTGTTCAGGCTTCCTTGTTGTTGCCTGAGGCTCTGTCCTCCTGCCCCTTGGCTTTCCTCTTGTCACCACTCAGCAGACCCTGGAAAAAATACAAGAATCTGTTTCTTAGTGCCCATGGGAGAGTTGGGGCTCCTGCTTTTGCTGAGAGAGCTTCAGCTGTGTCAGTCTCCACTCAACCTCCTGCCAAGGCCTTCAGGGGCAGGAGGACTGGGGGGCTGACTGGAGCAAAGAGTCTGCTGGGTTTCACACGCAGCACTATCAACCAGAGCTGTCAGGAGGCTCTCCTGCCTGCTGTCAGTGAGCTCACACCTACATGACAACAATAGCTGACACTTACTCAGCACATACTATATGCCAGGAACTAGTCTAAGAACTTTGCATACACTAACTCGGTTAGCTTTCACATAGATACAATTATTATCCCCACATTAGAGATGACAAAATGGAGGCACGGAAAGGTTAAGTAATTTGACCAAGGAAGCACAGCTAGTAAATGGCAGACCTAGGATTTGAACCCAATCAGTGTGGCTCCAGAGTATATACTGTTAGACCCTATTCTCTCCTTTCTCTTATTAGGAGTACCCTCTGCCTCCCCCTCCCACATGTACACACTGGGTGTGGATGTTGCAGGTGGCCAGAAGGGGCAGCTCAACCCTCAGAAATGAGAATGTTGGGTTCAGACACCACTCAGCCTTCAGACTTGCATTAGCTCTGGGTGGAGGAATAAGAGCAAATGTTCAGTGAGAGAGCCTTTCCTTATCGCAAGATGTGTGCCTCCTCTTTCTAGATTTAGTTGCAAGAACAGTACCCTGAATGTGGAGATGGTAGTGGTGATGAGATATAACAGCCCCCTAGCTGTGCTTTGCCCCCATTCATGACAGGTCTGAGACCCTCCAGCTTCATTCATTCATTTGACCGGTCCCCCTCAGCCAGCCCTGTGGTACTGGATACCAGGAGTGGCATCCAGGAGCGGCATCCAGGAGTCTCCACAAACCCTGCCTCTATAGCGGCCATTTCCTCCGAGTGGAGTAGGGTGGCACTCACCTTCCTGGCCATTGTCCCTACTCCTCTTTGGCCAGGCTCTTTGCCATGCCATAGAGTAGATGGGTGTCTTTGCTCAAATGATCCTTGAGTCTCTGCTTTGATGGTCCCTGGCTCTTCATTTCATTTGGGAAAGAAAATAATTTGCCTGTTGTCATTTTGTCTTTAATCTTAAGAAAACTAATGGTATAACCCAGGCTTTTTACCATGTTATTTATCATGTAGTTACTCTTTTTTTCAAGTCCCTTCTGAAAACTCAGTTGTTCCACCAAACTTTGACATGGCCCTTGTGATTAGCTTTGGCCTAGGAAAATCACTCTCCCTGGTAGTTTTAATTGCATGTTCCATTCTTTTCTGTCATTTCTGGACATTATTGCCAGCACAGTTGGGGCAGGCACGCTGTCACAGAGGCTCTCCCCACCTTGAGTGGGGGCATTCCAGCAGGGTGTGTTACATGAGCCTGAAGCACATGATGTGAGAGCCTTGTGATTAAAGATACTGCAAAAACAGTGTGTACTGTTATCAGACCTGACTGCCTTGAAATCTTGCTTTCTGTGGTAGCAAAATAAGGTTTTCATAGTGTCCTGTTTCTTCTGGTATCATCTAAACCAGTGGGAAAAAGTGAGTAGGTAGTAGCCTTTAGAAAAAAGAAGGTAGGGGGAGAAAATGTCCTCGAGGCCTTGCTTTACCACTAAGTTGTTTTTGAAAGTGTGTGTGTGTTTTGAAAAACAGTCTTACTGCCATCATAATGAAGTTACCTAGTGCCATTTCTACAGGCTGCCAAAAAAGCCATTTCCTGTGGTTGATAGAAATCAGCAAACTGGAGCCCTGTACTAGGAAGCGCTGATGAGACTCTGACTTGATTGAGAGGAGCTACAAAATTGATTGATTGATTATAACATTAGAGAGTTTCCAACAGCCCATTCCTTTTGGATCACATGTGATCTCTGTCCACGTGGCTTTGCAGCCCTCATCTTACCCAGTGCTGTGTTCATCCTTGGGAGGGGGTTTGAGTTGGTACGTCTTGACTAATTCCTCTGCTGGTGTTTAGCAAATACTCTGCATATCGAGTGTCTTCAAAATATAGAAACAAACAATTGGTGGAAACATTTGAGTAGTACATTTGAGAAACAAGCTGCCTTGCCGTGAATGGGAGTTTGTTTCCCTTTCTGGTCATTCTGGTCTTCTCCTGCATGGGCAAGAGTAGCCTTGGGTTGCTTCTCTTCCTTGGCACATGGGGGGCTCATCTCCCCTGCACTTGTACATTTATAAAGAAGTTCATGTGCTTCTTGGAAAGATCTGGAAAAGGGGCTTCTACACTGTTGGCTTCCTGAGGAGAACTGTTGTTGTTTCTGTCTTCCTGGAAAGGGACATCCTGGCATCATCCTTCTAGATAAACTCCTTGCTACGACTCCTTTAGAAGCAATTTTCTGTGTGTTTTGCTTTTGTTTTGTTTTTCCCTGTAGATAGGAGTTGCATGCTGACTAGAAACTTCCCTGATATAATAACTAAGATGGCCTCTTTGGAAAATTCCAGAACAGACCCCTTCATCTCTGTCCCTAGAGTGAAGCAGAAGCAGGTGATGCACTTTCCTGGCAAGCCGAGTAGCTATCATTTTTGTACAATCTAAGCTGAGAAATCTATGCTATATATGTTCATTTTTTGTTTCCACTCCTTTACTTCCTTTGATAAGGAAGAAACTTCCACATTAAAACTAATTTTACTCTGAAGGGGCCAAGAAAAAAACAATCTGTTGTCCGGTAGAGGTCAAGACAGAGCTCAACAACAGGACCATTGTGCTGCTGTAGTTCAGTTTTGGGGACTGGGGAATGTTTATAAAAACAAAGTTTTGAAACAAGGACAGTGAAAGGCTTTGTTTACCTGGCGCTCTAAACTTTAAGGTACTCATTTTGCCTGAAGAATAATGGAATGCAGAGTTGTAATTAGAAAAGGTTGGTGTAATTGATGTGTTAACAATCTTTGTTTGAGGTTTTTCTCTCTGCACTTTAGGGTAGTCATGCAATTATTTTTCTAAAGCCAAAATCAGAACCATCAGTCCAAGGCTAAAACAGGCCTCAGGAAACACTGTCTTTTGGCAAAGAAAGACAAAGATCCTTGTTCTCTAGGCCTGTGTGTGATGTTTTAAAGAACAATTTTGACATGAACTCTTAGAATGAACCACTATTACAGAGTCATTTTTACAGAGGTGCAGTAGGATTTGTGCAAGCATTCTACTGTGAGCCTGAGATTTTCAAAGTGGAAATATGGTTGTAAAGTGACTCGTTTACTTTGGCAGTGTCTATCTCAGTCTGGGGTGAACATTTGTAGAAAATATTTAGAAGCTTAATGACACTGCTTTGACTTTATGCCATTAGCAAATGGAGCTATACATACACACACACACACACACACACACATGCACATATATGAATATGAGGTCTGTCCGGAAAGTATCCTGCCATGTAATATGTTCTCGTTAATATTAACAATGGCTGGATACTTTCCAGACAGACGTCATATATATAAAAACATGATGAATGGGATGTAACCTTTTCATTTTGTTATCAGGTGTAGCATTTAATTTTGAAAGTTGCAAGTTAAATTTCTTCTTCGTGCATCAATAAGGTGTGTCTTTTGTTTGGTTACTGACACGTGTGTTCTTGTGTCATTTTAGTTGCTGAAAACACTCTTACACTCTTTCATCCTTTAACCTGCTGTGCTACATTCCCAAATGCTGCTAACCTGTTTATTTTTGTTGAAAGTTTGTTCACAAGACTTTTTTTTTTTTTTTTTTTTTTTTTTGCTTTTTGCTTCCCAGAAGGTTAGAATATGAGCAATTCATTGGTATTAGTGAAATCCCCACCTAATGGCAGCAGTATGTTCTCTTACTTCCATTATAGAAATGGGGTAAATTTACTCTAAATGGATTAGGGCTGTCTGCCATCTAACAGTAGGGTGTGCTGTACTGTATTCTAGAGACTGAGGGAGCCCCAGAGTTTATACAAATAAATAGGGCAGAGCCTTTTTCTTGTTTTTACTTCTCTCTCATTTGTTTAAGTCTTGCCAATTCTGAGTTGTATTGAAAAGGAAATTTTGTGTGTACACAATACAGTAGATAGTTTAAAGGTTTTTTTTTTTAACAGTAATATTTTTTCAGCACTTGCTTTCTTAACTTGACCCATAGAGAGAACAACTCCGAAAGACAAACTTACCCATTTGAGACTTCTTTTGTCTCCCACTGAGCAATACAGAAGAAATTCACTGCTGGTTACAGGTCTTCTGGGCCCTTTTCAGAGTGAATTTTTTGTTTTTTAATTTCACCATAAGTAATAGTCTATTAAATGAACAGTTGATAGAGAAGAAACTACATGTAGATATGGAATTATCTTCTTGTCAGCAGTACATTTTCATACTAGCAATGAAAAAAAAAATCTATTCTCACCAGCAGCTGAAACATACTAATACTGCCGAAATTCCTGTGAACTATGTGTTTGCTACTTCCTTTTGTTTGTTTGTTTTCAGAGCAGATGGGCTTGTTTGCTTTTTGCTTAAGCATTAATCAAAAATCAATTTATGGCTATGTAAGTGGCATTAGATAATTCTTATTCTGACTACAGTAAATAATATCTATTTGTTCATGTTAGATAAGTCTGAGCAGCGGTGAAATGTAAAATAGAATTACATGAGATATGACATATGGCTATGTGTTTTATAAATTAATGCTTTTATGCATGTGGGAGGAGAAGTAATTTAGCTTACTGACAAAAGGAAAAGCAAAGGAAATTCCAGAGAAAGAACAGGATACCAAGTCTAAATAAATTTGGAAGACGAAGAGAATATCGTAATTTAGTTCAATCTTTTTAACAAATCACCACACTTTATATGTTAGGATAACAATCATGAGAAGAGGATAGTCTACATCCTGAACATTTTTCCATAGATGCTTTTATAGCTCTTCTGCTGACCAAAAAAAAAAAGTATTTGAGGATTGGGTTGGGGGGGCATGTCATACAACTGAATACATTTTTTCCTAATCTAGCAGTTATGTCTACTTGTAAATAAATTGCTTGAGCTAGTTATGTTTGTGCAAATGTGACTGACATTTCCTTGAGATTAGGAAATTAAGTTTTGCTAATTAACTACATTTGTATACATGTATGTATATATATTTTGGGGGGGATTTTACGATTGCAACAATTTGAAATTTCTAGAGAAAGTGAAAGATTATTGAAATTACCATAAATGTACCCTTTTTCTTAGATTTAGATCTCTTAATTGCAAGAAATCTGTTTTTAAGTCAATCAGTGGGAACTTTTTATTCTTCCCTAAGATTCATTTAGCCTTGAAAAGGCCGAAAGTTTAATGAAGCTTCTAAATGCCAATCTTTCCCTCCTTCTGTTAGAGAGTATGCTTCAACTATAAATACATTTGTATTGTTTAAAATATTAGTAATTCTACAGCCAGATCTTTGAGATAGCTGAGAAACAGAAAAGTAAAGCTTGAAGACGTTACCGGGCACCCTGGGTACCCTCTGCACACACCACATGCTGAACTCACCAAGGGTTTCACATGAGTGTTTTTGCCTTGTTAACCCTGGAAGGACCTGGGCGGTACCCCAAACATGGCAAATTCTTTTTGTACCCTGTATATGGTAGGTGGTTAGTAGCAATGAGACTAGGGACAGAAAGAATAAATACGCTTCTAATACTTTATTCAATGTGTGTTATTAACAGAGTAGATATTCTGACTTTCCCTGTGAATTGTACCTCAGAATTTATTTTTCATCCACCCTGATTCAGGATCAGATGTGGCATGGTAACCTTTGAGGGGCTTTGTGCATATGCAATTTGGAAACTGAGTCAGTCTGTCTCTGTTTCTCCTCTCCCTTCTCCCCATCTCCTATTCATTCTCTCTCTCCCTCCCCATCCCTGTCCCCCCCCCTTCCCCCCACCAGCCATGGCTGTCAGTTGAGATGAGCCTGCGCAGCACTCTCTTTGCAGTTGATTGGCAACTTTCTCTTCTCTTTCTACTACTGCATCTGAATCATCACTTGCTTCCATCAATTTTCTGAATGCTTCACCTAGTGATCCTGGTGCGGAAATTACAGTGATTAGTGCTCTAACTCTTATTTGCCCATAAGTGTTCCAAAGTGGTATTTTTTAAAACTCTTCTAAGATACTCTCTTTTCTCGTAGTAGATACAGTGAATATTAAACCTACCCTAATTGACTAAAATTTTTGCTCTATAAAATTGGCAGCTTTACAGAATAAAAGGTTAGAGGTATGAGCTTGATTTAGGCTCAACATTTGTAACAACACTCTTGGCTTGCCTTGCCCTATTTTGCTGTATTGTCATATGACTCCTGCCAATGCTATTTCTATTTAACCTTTGTTTTTCTAAAAGAGATAATCATAATTTTTCTAGGGAGTTTCTGACATCAGCCAAAGGAAGGACACCTTCTTTGACTATATATACATTTCTCCCTACCACCTCATTGATGTTAATATCAAAGTTTGTTCTTTCAAATGGCTTATAAAAATTTTAAATTACACCAGTTGCATAAGCCATGCATAAAAAGCAGACTCCTACATATGCTGACAGTGCATTTGTACTTTGTGTCGTTTAGCAGTTTTAACATCTTCCGTTAATTCCTTTGTGCATCTGCTAGCTGCTGCTCTGATAAAGTTATCAAAGGCATCATTGGATGCATTGATGCTTCCCTGGGCAGGGACCAGGGTGAAGGCATAAACAGTGTGGCCTTATTAAATTGAGAAATGATAAATGGATTAGAATTTAAGGGCAACATAGTCAAACATAATTGGTCTTTACTTTTGGACCTATGACTTCAAATACAGTGGGAGTAATTTAGGTACAGGAAAAGTTAAGATCTATTTCCAGTAATGCTAACAAGTTGGGTGACTTTGGGCTGGTTCTGTTGGTCCCTTTCTTTTCCCATACCACAAGATGGTGATCCAGGAGCAATGTCCAGTCTGTTTGTGCAACCTGGGCTTCTCAGGGGTCCCCATATGGATGACACAGTGGAGAAGAGGGCAGTACTGCTGGACTCAGGGACCCAATTCAGCCAGAGCAGCACTGTTTCTCTTACGCTGCCTTAAAAAAGGCATTGGATGCCTATTTGAAAGTCAGTGGATAACCCACTATCCACCTAGGATTAATGTTAACAATTTAATGAATTAATATGATCAAGGGAAATTATGCAAACAACTTCTTGGGATATTTTTAAACAAATGTGTGAATGCCCTGTTTTAGGCTTTGCGTAAATGGAGTATAGCCTCGACCCAGGAATATAGTATTAATACATGGCTGCAAATTGTTATATCCCCTTATAAGACAAAGGCAGGATGGTGTCCTGTTCACAGGGAGACATCTTAGTGTAGGTACAGAAGCAGTCAGAGATGCCGTGCCAGTCCAAACCCTCACCTGCTCCTTGACCCTGTGCTGATAAACTTAAGAGTATTGGACAATGTACCATCAGGAAAGGAAAAAGCTTTGGAACCAAATAGGCCTGCCTGCATTTGAATCTGGTTTCTACCACTTATTTGCATCAGGTCTTCCTTGTCTGTAAAATGAAAATGATCATTTCTATGCCCCAGGATGAATGTGAGGAGTAAATTAAACAAGACCAGCTATGTAAGTGTCCAGCATGCAGGAAATGCTCATTTGTAACCATGGAAGGTTGGAGGACTTCTCACATTTGATGAAGCTAGGCTTTGAGGTGCATTTTAGTTGACTTGTGTGATTTGAGGCCTTTCTACTTCTGGTTCCAGAATTGTCTGTCCTACATTATGTGGGGATTTTTATTCCCTCCTTCCTACCCTCCCCCCCAAATTTGCCAAACATCTTCATTGCAGTTTGAGTTTTTTAGGAGATACTCTGAGATGAAGTTAGGGATGTGAAAGGCTTACTGAGGATAACTGCAGTGAAAGGACAAGAGGAGGAAGAAGATCATGGGCTTGGAAAGCTGTCTGACCAGGATTCTGATTGGACAGAGGCTCTGCCAGCTTTCGGGGAGCTCAGAGCAAAGGGTGCTCATTTGTGGAGCCTTTTATTGAGTGGATATAGCCAGGCCTTGGGACCATTGCCGTGCTCAGTCACTGGCCAGGGACTGCCCTAGGAAGAGAGTGACCTAGGCCAAAAGCTGAAGTAGACCCTAGAAGAACTAGCAGCTGGAGGCTGTCAACTAGTGACACTGCAGCTGGACAGTGAGTCCTCTCTGAAAGGGGATGCTAGCTGGACATCTCTGTGCTCTGATGTTTCAAGTTGGAAACTTTAGGTTTGAAAAACGTATGTTTTGGGTGAGAGTCTGATTATTCTTAAAGGGACATATCTTTCAAACATATGGCTAAGGAAGAGGAAACTTGTTTTTGACTTATAAAATACCAGCAGAGCCTTGCAATGATCACAACTTATGTGAAATGTAGCCCATCACCCACAGTTTACATGTTCACACTAAAGTGCCAGTCTCTTTATGGTTTTTATAGCTGGTTTAGATACATGCATTATTATTATAGTCAGCCTAGCCAAGATATTACCATCCTCCTCAAGCATTCGCTAAGGCATTAAGTCAGCTTCCCATAATTGTCAGATCAGTCCTTATTTCTTTCCCCCTGCTTATTTCTCCTCACCTCTCTGAATCTGTTGTGTTGGAAGCTTAAGAAACATCATCCTCTCTTTGCCAGCATCCTGCCTTGGCCATACCAGCATTATGCCTCACACCATTTAATTTACTTGTTTCATGAATGCCAATTCAGAATGCTTGATCTCAACCTTTATTTATTGTTGAGAGTATCACCCTTTGATTTTTTTTTTCCCCATCTCATTGTGTCCTTCTAAAAGCACAGGATAGAAAAACTTCTGCTAGAAACAACACACAGATTTGGGTGTACATGTATTTGTGTGTATTGATACAAACCTATAATATGCAAATAACTTATTAGAAGATATTATATAAGAAAAGATTCTATGTCCAATGAAAACAAAAAGAGAAAACATCTGGGACTTAACAAGAAAACTTAACCATACTATTAAATGACACAAAAGATAATTTGAATAAATGGAAAGACTTACCATATTTATTAGACAAAAATGATCATCATTAACAAAATGTCAGTTCTACCTAAGTAGTTTATAAATTTAATATAATCCAAATACAACAAATTTTGTTCTTTTAATTAGACTCATTCTGAAATTATCATTAAAAAGACAAAATTCTGAACACAAGCAATAAGTCCTTACCAGATATTAAAATATTCCATAGAGTCTAAATAATTAGTGAGGTACAAGGACATAAAAAGACAGACCAATGGAACAGAATAGAAACTCCAAATATAGATGTAAGTACCTATGGAAATTGAGTTATTTGATAAAGGTGGCATCTCAAATTAGTGTGGGATAAAGATGACTCTTCACTGACTGGCATTGGAGCATGTGTAACCTCTGGAAAAGAAATAAAGTTGGGTCCATATGTCATACCATATACCAGGTTAAACTCTGAATCTAAGGTAAAAATGTAAAAAACAAAACTATAAAAGTCCTAGAAAAACACACAGGGAGTTCCTTTTTATAACCTTGGAGTGAGGAATGCCTTTCTAGTTTTAACTTAAAATTCAGAAGCCAGAAAAGAAAACATTCATAAAAATTGAATTAAAAACAACAACTAAACTTCTACATGGCCAAAAACCATAAGCAAAGACAAATGCCAAACTGAGAAAAACATTAGCAACCTCATCACGAAGAGCTAATCTTCCTAGTTTAGAAAACAGAGCAGAGCAGAGCTTCTAGAAATTGATAAAGAAAAGGCTAATAATTCAGTAGGCTTTGGGATGAAGTATTGAACCAGATAGTTCACAGACGAAGAAATACAAATAGCTATTAAGCATAGGAAAAAATGTTTAATCTCACTTATACAAGATATGCAAATTAAAACTACACCAAGATACCATTTTTTCACTTCTCATATTGGAAAAAATCCAAAATATTTGATAACACACTCTTTGGGAAACAGCCCCACATGGCTGGGAGGACTACAAGATGGCACCACATCTGTAGAGGGGAATTTGGCAGTATCTCTCAAGTTATAAATACACATACCCTTTGACTCAGCAATTTTGGAGGGGCATTTACCCCATAGATATACTTACACCCACGTGAAGTGACAGTTGTGCAGAGTCATTCATTGAAGTGTTGTTTGAAATGGCAAAAGATGGAAATAACCCAAAATTCCATTGGTGAAGGAATAAATAAGTTAAGGCAGCGACTCCCAAACTTGTTTTCTCATTACAATCATCTGGGAATCTTTTTTTGTTTTTAATGTCAAAGATCAGGTCATACCTCAGACCAATTAAATCAATCTCTGGAAGATGGGGCACAGTTTTTGTTTTTTTATTTTTATATATTTTTGAGACAAGAGTCTCACTCTGTCACCCCAGGTGGAGTGCAGTGGCATCATCACAGCTCACTGCAACCCTCAAACTCCTGGGCTCAAGTGATCCTCCTGCCTCAGCCTCCCCAGTAGCTGAGAGTATAGGTGCGTGCCACCATGCCCTGGCTAATTTTTCTATTTTTAGTAGAGATAGGGTCTCCCTCTTGCTCAGGCTGGTCTCGAACTCCTGAGCTCAAGCAGTCCTCCTGCCTTGGTCTCCCAGAGTGCTAGGATTACAGGTGTGAGCCACGGTGCCTGGCCAGTTTTTGTGTTTTTTATTCCAATGTACAGAGAAGTTTGAGGAACTCCTCGGTTAGAGTTTATCCATGCAGTGGAATATTACTGCACTGTTAAAATAGAATGAAGACTTCTTTTTCATTTGCCAATATAGACAGAACTCCAGGATATATTAAGTTAAGAAAAAAAAAAAAAAGGACTAAAAGCCAAGTGGGAAAAGGAAGATTCTGTGCTATGTCCTAAATATATATTTTTAAGTTTTTTTAACCATGTAAAGTTACTACCTATACCCAAAAAGTTTCTGTTAAAAAACAAGTATCTATAGTAACAGGCTTAAAACAGAGCCGGTGTTTATTATTAAAAGTACTAGTTTTGTCAATAATATCTTACCCTTTTCCACCATTAATTTGTGTCCATTTGGGAGTATCTCTGGGATGATGCACATAACATGTTACACTGGGGTACAAGCAGAGGCTGTGGGTTCCAACTGAGGTACCCCGGGATTCTTAGGATGCCTGGAACTCCTTGAATCAAGTGAGACAGAGCTTAGTCCTGTCTTCCTGAGGATTAGTATGTTTCTGTGTGTGTCAGACTGAGGGTACTTAATGAAGCAGCCTTTCCAAAACATCACATCTTCCTTTTGTCTAGATATGTTCCTGAGCAACCTGTTCTCTATTGTCCTTAATGGTACCTAAAGTTGATTTGGAACGTTTAGTAAGGACCAGGCATTCCTCTTAGGTATACTGGAGATATGTTGAATACAACAGGTAGAAAGTTTCTGTTCTTACTGGAGCTGGTATGCCATTTGGAGGAGAAGACAGACTATGGGCAAGTAAATGAATAATCAGATAAGAAGGATGGTAGTTAAATTTCATGAAGAAAATTAATTAGGTCTCTGTGATAGTGGTTGGCAGGTGGGTGTGGCGATGGGGTTGACATTTGAGCTGAGACCTGAAGGGTGAGAAGGAGCCAGCCTCTCATAGGCATGGAGGAGGACTTCAGGCTGAGAGAGCAGGGAAGGACTCTGTGGCAGAGATAAGCTGGAAATAGTGCTGCTTCCGTGTTTGGGTAGACTGGAGTGTATTGGTTCTGCAGACAGCTGGGGGGCACCACCTTGTAAATATGCCTTTCAGTTTTTGGCTCTTCTGGCAAACCATGCCAGCTGTGGTTCTGTAGCTATGTTCTGGCAAGAGCGGAGAGGATGCAAGGAGGCCTCTCGGAGATTCTCTGGGGAGATGGGGGAGTCAGGTGGAGCTTTTGGCAAGTATGCCAAGGGAGGAAGTGATTTTTAGGCAGCATAGGAATTTGCCAAGTAGAGAAGGCAGAAAAAGGCATAACTGGCACAGGAAACAGTATACATGAGAGTAACTGCACGTGTAGGGAACCACTGAGAGATGGGCAAGGCCTGAGCACTTGGGACTGTGGTTAACATGTTAGCAAGGACCCAGGTCGGGACTTGGAAGTGGCAGTGGGGTGTGTTGGAGGGGATGGGAACTGAGTGCTGCAAGTGTTTGGCAAGTCGTCAGTGAGCACTTGTTGTGGACCTGTGTTTCCAGTGGATACACAAATCAGAATATAACACCATCCTTGCAAGTGGAGTCTGAAATACAGTGTTGAAAGGGCCATCAGCAACATTAACATAGGGCTACCAAAACAGGTTTCAGAGTAGTTTTGCAGGAAGTGGGGCGGCTGGAGCAAGGGAAGCTGTGGAAAACAGTGGCCTCTCCTGGGCAGGCAGGGGTAAGGCCTAGAAAGCAGAAAGAACAATCTGAGTGAAGGTTTGTGTGTGCCCATCCAGTGACCTGGGACAGAAGCCTACTGGCTGGAGGGAGGGGTGCTTGGGGAGAAGGAGGCTGCTTGTATGGGGGCTGGGGCCAGGCTGGCAGGACCAAGAGGACTGACTCTCGTCCCCAGGTGGTGGAGGCTTTTTACCACAGTGGTGACTCCAGGGGATGAGAGTTTTTCTGGGACTGCTTGGGGCAGGCTCAATTGGAGCAGGCAGACATCAGAGGCTGGAGGAGAATTCTGGCCAGGGGCAGCAAAGAGGACCCCCAGGTGGCCAGTTTGCAGTATGTTGCTTCCTGCAAGGAGCTCTTTGTACCTTTTTTTTGTATGTTAAGTTTGGACAGTCTGATGTTTGGGCCAGGACTAACAATTTGGCTTATTATCAGAGTGTAGAGTCAAGGGGCACATGAATCAAGTGATGATCCCTCTTGGATCCAGCCTCCTGATTCCCTTCTCCTGCATTCCCTGTGCTGGAGGTATGGGGTGGTGGGGACCTCTCCAGAGCTCAGGAAGAATCTCTGGAATCTCTCAGGAGGGTGTTTTGTGTAGACCTGAGGTGATTATGCATTTGGAGGCAGCCCCAGCTGCTACCTAACTTGGGGAAGAGTACCTCCCTGCTGGAAGCTGCAAGGTTCCCCCTGGTTGGGGTCCTGTGAGGATGGTGTGGCCAGAATGAGGACTGGGTGGTGATTCAAGTCAAACCAGATGGGTAATTACCATGGAATATGGTATCGTGGGTGAACTACACCCTGTATGGAATAGGCAAGTTAACTGCTTATTTCTTGTCAAATGAACCTAATAAATACCATCATTTCAGTTTCTTTTTATATATGCTCCGGAGCTTAGGCACCTCTGAGTGAGATCGCAGCTCCAGAAACTTGCAAAGAAAAGGTCTAACAGGGCGTCTGATTCACCCGTGTGCCATTAATGGCGTATTGTGTGAGTAAGGCAACAATTTTTAGTACAGGGATTTAAAACAACTTCTGAAAAGACAGAACTAAAAATTAATTTAAAAGGGAGATGGGGGAAGCGAGGAGGAGGAGAAACTAAATTGTCTATCATTGCCTTTGGAGAGTTTTAAAACCAAAGATGAAGAAGAGGAATCAAATTATGGAAACAAAACCTTTGCGGTTTTCCACAGAACAAAAATGATGTGAAGCTGCAAGTCAGCAGTTCCAGCGCAGGGGCTCCAAAAGACGCCCACTCGTGCTTGCTTTTTTGTGCACCCCTTCGTCCGCTGTCCCCCCTTGGAGGCGGCTGGGGTTCCTTTTGTCTGGTGTGCACCCCCACCCCCCACCCCGCCCTGGGCGAGGAAGCGGGAGCTGGCACCCTGCACCCTCCCCGCCGCCTGGACCAAGGTTGTTTACTACTTTCTACTCCGAATAACACGCCAATCACCAGGGCCCGCCCTCCCCGCCTGCCAATCGGCGCGTTGGGAAATTCCACCTTTCCGCGGGGCCCGGGCGGCGACTGGCTGGCGCGCTTGTCAGTCAAGCGGGCATCCCGCAAGGATGCAGCAGGAGTATTAGGGACGCGATCACCAGAGCAGAGGAGGAGTAACCTTCCCCATAAACAAGATGTGGGCCCCCCCAAGAAAGCGGGGGGTGGGGGAGCCGAAGCACAACCCAACCCCTGGGCCCCACCGGAGCGGGCTGAGCGCAGAGTCGGGGAATCCCTCCCCCCGCCTCCCGCGCTCCACTGCAGTTGTAAACACGTTTCCCTCCATGTCTGTTTTCCCTTCTCTGTAACCGTGGCCATTACGGGGCGGCTGTTTACAAAAATCCTGCAGGGCAGTGACATCCCCTGGCCCCTATCCTTCGTTCCCGTCGCCTCCCTGCCCTTGTTCTGGCTTTTTTCTTTTCCTCCTCCTGGTAAGCATAGAGGGAAGGAGACTGGCTTGTGCTTAGGTTTGTTTTGCTTTTATTGCTCTCCATGTGGGACAAGTCATGCTTTATCAACATGCACCATTTTCCAGGGATGTCCTCCACCCTTCCTTTTGAAATTACTTGGGTGGGCAGATTGATTTTGATTAGTAACACTGCAGCCGAAACAGGCGCAGATCTGGAAGGATTGGGTGGTTTTTTGTTGTTGTTGTTGCTGCTGGTTTGGGTCACATCAAATGCTATTTTAATTTTACGTTTTCTTCCAAGATTGGTCTTGAATCCTTTCCCCATTCATAGGTTTGAGGTATGTCCCCCGCTCCTTAAAAGAAAAAACAAAAAAACCACCCGGCAGTATTGTGTTGAACCAAATGTTTTTCTACCTTCTTCTGTGATCTGAATCAGGTTTCCCATTTCCAGCGGCACAATGTGGTTGTATTCAGTGTGATAGGGGCGTAGTGGACATGAATTATTTGCCATGGGGCTGCCTGGAAGATGCGGAGCGGAGTTTGCGTGGCCCGGAGCAGCTCCAGTGTCTGAGGCTTCTCTGTTACATCGGCTCCAAGCAGGAAGCGCAGGCAAAATGGCAAAATACAGCATGTGGCTTTCAGTTTAAAAAATGCGCTTTCTTAGTAGCTGCTGTTCCAGATGATGACCAGTCTTGTTTAGTTTTTTCTTTTAAAAGAGATGAAAAATAATCTGTGAAGATAGCTTGTTTGGGATATTTTGTTAGAAGCCTTGTCAACACGGAAAGGATAATTTTGAGGTTCTGATTTGCTGAGTAGAGGACAGACCTCCCTCCTGGGATCTTGAATTGCTTTTTGGTTTGTAGGAATTGCAGGCTCATCCTGTGAAGCTGTGGCCATGGGAAAGGGACGAAGCCTGCATCCCCTCTCAGCCCCTGGGGCCTCTGCACTTTTCCAGTGATGGGACACATGGGAGGATGTATGAGAAAGGAAAAGGGGGAAGGGTACATTGCAAATATAAGTGTAAGGCATTGTTTGTGGTGGCCAGGATTTGCAAGAGCAGCTTCCAGACCTACTTAAACCCTAGGAAAACTATTTCAAGTTAGCCATGACATCTGATTTGGCTCTTTTTCTCTTCTAGTTGTCTATTTGTACGTTTCCCCCCCCACAAGGAATATGTTTCCAAAATTATCAAATTCTTGTGTATCATGATTGGTACAGTATGTTCAATTTTTGCTTCATGATTTATGAGGAATGGTCCTTGTATGTCATGTGGTGACTACAGGTTAAGGGGAGGGCCAGAGCTGGGGCAGAGTTCTGCCTCAGGGCCGTGAAGTTCCTGGCATCATTACACCACCCTAGGAAGTTACAACTGGGCAAATGATTGAAGGCAGAAAGACACTATAATGAAGTATGCTATAATGATGTGTGCTCTGGCTTTTGTCCCTTATAAGCTATCTCACCCGGGCCACGTGATTTCACTTCTGTGGGCCTCAGTGTCCCCTGCCTGAGATGAGAACAGGGATGTCTATGCAGGGTTGTAGGACTCAATGAAATACCTTAGGTAGTGTGCCTGCCACTCTTTTGGGCCCACGGAGTTACTTGAGGCCAGGACTTCCCTTTCTCTCTCTGATAAATTATCTCCCTTGTTCTTTCTTCTGTGGCCCTTCATGTGAGCCTCCTACATATTCAGGGTTGCATGGTGAACTCATCTTTTGCTGGGTTTCTGCATCACCTGCTCCTTTCTGGCCAGGTCAGCCTGTTCATTTTCCCATGCCAATGGCCTCTAAGTGCCAGTAAGTCACGTCTGAACAACCAAAGCATGTTTCCCTGCTGGAGGATGCCAGGGCAGGCGGGTCTGGGAGCCAAGCAGATTTCTCCTGTTCAAATAAGTGAGGGAAACAGGAGAGCCCTGGCTGCTCTGCTCTTAGTGACTTGAGACAAGTTTTGAATCACACCAAGTGAATCTTCCAAAATCACTACTTTAATCATCACCCTAGTATTTTGGTCCCCCCTTTCCCGCATGAGGTAGTACAAGTGCCCTGGCCTGGCTTTGAATTCTGGGTGATCTGACTTTAGCCTCCTTTGCTTCCATTCCCCAGTTCTGGAACAGCCTCCCCTGTGGCAGGCTACCCTATCTTCTAGAACCAACTTCAAGTAGCCCTGTACTATCTCCTTGCCCCTTTTTCTTGTTCATCTTGGGTCACCAATGCTGTCTTTTGATGTGGCTTCTACGGCCTCCTGGTCATGTTTTCTTCCCCAGGGGGTGGGGGGGTGGGAGTGGCTTTCTATGTGTCCCCTGGTCAAGGTGAAGGCAGTCTCATTTAGTGGCACTCCAGGCTATGGAGCCAGGCAGACCTGCATGTATGACTCCACTTCATCACTCCCAGCGTAGTGTGGGCACCTCAGACGTGGGACTGACCCCCTCTCCCAAACTCATGTTTTTTAATCTGAAGAAAGGGATGATAATACCTTTTCCCTGGGGGGAACTGTGAGGATTAACTGTGCCTGGCTTCAAGTTTTAGGCCTTGCAGGCACTCAGGAAGTATGAGTTATTATAAGTGGTGTTTGTTATCATCCATAGATGGAGATATTATCTATACTCCGTAGGACTACCAAGAGAATAACTGAGAATTATGCAAATCACTTGCTAGGGACTCAATTAAAGTTCACTTACCTTTCCCCCGTAAGGACAGATGACCTTTATAATTATACTTTTGTACTCCCCACTTGGCAAGCCCTTGATAAATGTTGATTCAACAAAAAATTAGCTCTTCATATGTATACATTTAGAACTGTTGCTTTGTTAATAGTGATTTTATGAAAATGAATGCTTATAGGTCAAAATTCTGGAAACCCTAATCTGTGGGAATTCAGCCAAACAGGAAAATCTGACTGCCTTGAAGGCAAAGTTGTCTGACCTGGGATACAACAGGTCCTTGCTAAATCATTGTTGTGTGTTTTAAACATAGTGAGGTTGTTAGATTGAGGTTCTGAATAGAGAGGAAAATGATAATATGTGAAGTGCTGCCAGCTCATCTCAGTGCCATGCAGATGGTCAGTTTGCAGAAGCAGGCCAGTCCCTGAAGCAGGATGGCCATGAAGGCTGTGACATGATGGCTTCAACATGAAGTTGCTGTGTAGTGGGCAAGGTCGCAGTGATTCCCCGCTGTCATCGTTTAGCGGGAGGTGGGTTGTGCTGAGCTCTGCCCACTTCTGTAGAAAGGGCCTTGCCCAAGGCTAGGTAGCCCTAAGCCATTAGGACTGTTGAGTCTTACTCAGCAAACATGTGGGATGCCTGCAGGGCAGGTGCTCGGCTTAGCTCTGGGCTACAAAGATACAGAACTGTGCCCCTCCTTGAAGGAGAACCACTGGAGCCTTCCTGACCCAAGCAGGAATTGTCCAACCAGGCAGTATGATGGGCATGGTCCATAGTCTTCACCAGGGGAGCTTTCCCAACCATACACCTTGTGTCTTGGGCATGCCACTAAATTTCCCCTAAGCCTTGCTTTCCCTCTCCTCTAACAGAGAAAAATCAGAATGAGGGGCAGGTGAAATAGCATATGTAAAATGCTTAGCATTGGGCTTAGCTTTTAACTGTGCAAAAAGTGTTAGCTCTTATATTACTATGACAGGGATGCCTTTTGGAAGAAGCCATTGCTGAGTATGGAAGATATTGAACTGTAGCATGCATGCTTGCATGAATCAGTCTGCTGAGTTATTTTAAGTTTGCATTTGAAAATAAAGGGTGGGTTGCTATCCAAATATAAGGAATTGGATCCAGGCTCTAAAAGGATGTTTGCTGTTCTTTAGCAAAATACCATTCTTCTTAAGTTTCATTCAATCATTCCACAAAAATCTAAGCATCTGTTTTGTCCCAGGCACTGTGCTTGTAATGGGTGTGCAGCAGCAAACAGAACACTTGCTTTCTGCTCATATAGAGCTGACTGGTGGTCAGGAAATGTAGGCAATCAAGAAATATAAATGTGATGGTCATAGAGGGGAAAGCCTTTGGTACTACCGGCTATATTTTTAATATTTAAATGTCAACCTGGGAAGGTCTTTCCATCTAAAAATAATGATTTACCCTTTCTCCTGCAAATAGCTCCTTTCTCTGTAGGCAGCAGGAAATTCTGTTCAAGTTTCACGTAAGAGGTTCTGTTTTTAGGGAAGAGAGGCATTTTACAATTGAATGTACAACTTGAGATGATGCTGAGGAGAGAGTATATATTGGGTTTGTGCCTTGGATTGTGCATTGAATTTGCTTAGGGAAAGCACTTGTTTACAAGTGGAAAGGTGTTACTTTAAAGAAGCTACTATAAAGTGACCCCATAATAAAGGTAAACTATTTTGTGTACCTCTTTAAAAATAAATGTGAATACCCAAAGCTCACAGTTCTGTTCTTCCATCTAGACTAGCACTGTCCTATAGAAGTTTCCACCATGATGGAATGTTCTAGATCTGCCCTGTATAATACGGGAGCTGCTAGCCACATGTGGCTGTGGAACAATTGAAATGTGGCTAATGCTACTGAGGAACTGAATTTTGGATTTTATTTCATTTTAATTTTAATTGCCATGTGTGTCTAGTGTCTACTACATAGTACAGATCTAGACACAAGATTAACTGACAAAATTCTTTCCTCCTGAAGTATGTGTTTATTTTGACAAGGGTAACTAAGACCTGAACATACCATTTATCTGATTTAGTGGTCATAAAGGGGGTGTGCAAATTTTTAAAAATGTAACACAAACAATCAGACCAGCTATCTAACTGCACACATTTTCTGGAGCTGTTGATGTTGATTATTGGCAAGCATTAAGTATAATGCTTACAATGACCTAAGAACCATAAGACAAGCAAGTCATCTTCTGTAACTGAGTACCAGTGGTTTAAAGTGTTAAGGAAAATAGTTGAGAGAAAACAACCAAGAAAGTCTTAATGGTTCCATCAAGTGGCTGTTGATTCATGGATATTCAGAAGCTTTTGTGGCTGTGAAAATAAACTAGATTTTTAAAAATTTTGAAACGAAATTGAAACTCTCATTTGAGTTTAAAATTTTAGTTGAGTTGATTTTCATTTCTTCTTTCGGTTCATTTGTGGTTTTCCCCCCTGCTTTGATGTCTCATCAGATTTGGAGAATAAAGCTTGGCTGGTCAGTTTCAATTTTTATTTAAATTCATTTTGTCTTCATTCCTTCTAATCTAGCACAGACCTGTGATGTATTGGGATGAGAGTGCTCTGGGCAAACGCTGAAATATAAAAACATTTTCATGAAAACATTTCCAGTTATATTTAATTTTTCTTCTCAATAGAAAAATATTTCCAACTTAATCCTCCCTCTCCCCTCTTGAAATGAATTGCATGCTTTAGAAATAACATCAATCCACGCAAGTACACAAGGACAGTCTCAGCCATTTAATGGAGATATAAAGGCTCAGAGAACTCTGGGCTTCCGAGGCACAGACTCTGCCTTTCAGGATGCTAATAACGTGGCAAGGCCCTCACCAGGGCTCTTGGTTGGCCAGTGAGGCAGCACAGCGAACCAGGACAGCACTTAGTTCAGGGCCTGCCAGGGAGAAACCTCTTACCACATCTTATCATCATCATCATCCTTACCATCATCCCCTGAGTCTTATTTCTGAACACCTTGTAAGTGTCTGCCAAGGCTAGTTGGTGTCGAAACTTCCTCTTTCCAAACTTCATCTGACATCTGGGACCAGCTATGCTGGAAGGTGTTTCAACATGCCATGGAGTGGCTCACACTTTTTTTTATTAAGGGAGGAAAGCAAGCCAACCCATCTTGGTGGCAGAATTCTACCTTCACTCTACCCTTTGCTTTTGTTGTGGTGGTTCTTAGAACTTCATTCAGCTCATTAGGAAGCCCAGCCTCAGGGGAAGGTGAGCTTCTCTTCTAAGGAAAAAGGAAAAAGTCATAATGGAAAAAAATGGCCAACATAGAACTCCACTGGGCTCTCATTCCAGTTATAAAGCCCATGTATATCAGAGTCTATGTAAAAATTCAGTACATTCACCTGCATAATAATAAGCAATGTATTATTTAGTTTTTGCGACAGTCGATGATGTAGGTTCTACCACCATTGTTTTACTGGTGAGCAAATGGAAGCTTGGAAAAATAAATTGCCCATAGTCACACACTTGGTAGGTGGTAGAGACAAGATTTGAACTAAGAAACGAAACTGATTTTAAAATGTATGCTGTTCATTTGCTCTGCGTCTACAGTCTTTGCACTCAAACATTTGAGAAAAATTTTCTGTTGTGTGTTTTCCCCCAAAAAACAACCCATTAAAAAATGAAATTTTCTGTTTTGTAAGTTTTTGCCTCAAGAGGGGAAAGAAACTCTTGTGTTTGTAAAACAATAAGAAAATTAAAGTAACTTTATTACATCTGGGTTTTCTGATTAAATTGTGATTTTTGTGATCTTGTAAATTTTTCATTGTCAAGATATCTAGGATTTGTCCTCATAAAAGTTGAGTCACTTTTAGAAACAAACATCACATTCTTAAGCCCATGATTAGATGTATAGATTAATTCAGTTATAGGATGTCGTAGCCTAAATATAAGAATGTAAGAATGTATGTATGTTAGAATTAATTTCCTCAATAGAGAGAAAGAGCTGGCAAATTCAGGAATTGTAGTTCTGTTGGCATTTTGTATTGTTATATTTTTTCATAGGCAAAGCTGCATACCTTGGTTCTTGGTCACATGACCACATGGCTACCGGTTCCTGAATTACTGTCTAATCCTCAACTCCGAACTGTATGATCAAAGGCTTCTGAAATGTCACAATGTTTCTGAACACTTAGGCCAATTTCAGTTGCTCATATCCAAAAATAAGTCAGAAGTTCCTTCAGACTCAGTGGGCAGTACTCAGTACAAAAGTCCAAACACTTGTACAAACTGTCTTAGTGGAAATTTGGATCTTCAGTATCTCAGATCCTTAGTAGAATGTGACTTCTGTGAGAGCAGGAGCCTGGCCTCTCAACAATAAGTCTCTCCATTATGCTCAATAAATATTTGTCAAATGAAGGGATGACCAGACAATGAAAGCCTTGGGGAAAACTGAGGCTACTGCACCAATTTTTGTGCACTATCATGCTGGAAATATTTCCAACACATATTCTGTACTACTTTGCTCCTTACACTAGTGAATATAATTTAATCATTTCTGGCCAACTTGGGGACATCAGTGAGCATAAATTGTTATGTATAATACAGTGATACCCTCAAGGCTAATGGGGAGGAATTTTGCCCTCTACTGAAGATGTCTTGTGCTTATTGTGTTCTTATGGTCTGGTTTTATCATTTTTATGTCTCCATTTCTGTTTAATAGACTTACTGCAGTAAGAAGAGAAAGCTGTTTCTATCACCTCCTCTGTAGGTGACTATTTGCTGCATCCTCTTTGCTGTGGGTGCTTTGAGAACAGATTTCTAAGCTTGTTGTAATACTAGAATTGTGTGTTAGGAGTAAAGAGGCAGTAAGTGAAACCTAGCTTCTTCCTGGCACTTGGCTATACCCCAGAAATGTATATTTGCTGAATAGTTGAGTTTGGAAAGGTGAGGTATCAGTTTGTGAAAAGTTTTTTCCTTCACGTGATCAATTTTTCCTTTTACTTCTCTCCTTCCATCCATCTATGTCTCTCTCTATATGTATACATCTCTCTGTCTCGGTCTGTCTCTCTTATAATCTGGCAGTTGCTGGAATAATTAAAATGAACATAACTCATTTACCCACATTGAAGCCTAACTCAGTAGTCAAAAACCATCTTCAAAATGAAGTTGAAATTTCCCACTGCTGTATCCTGGACAAGCCCTTAGTGCACCTAGTTCAATGACATAGTATTTTGGAAGGGTTCCCTTGTACCTTGCTGTCAGATAAATATACCTGAAGGGATGTGTCCTCCCCACCCCTCCTGCTATTAGTTTCACCCTCCTTGTCTTTCTCCTTGGCTCATGTCAACCCTGGTAGGGAAGCCCCTTATTATATCCTCAGCATGCAGTGCTTGTGCACCTAGGATTCACTGCCCCCCACCACACCCCCTGACCCAGTTAAGAGTCCCCTGTGGCCACACTCGAAGTCCCCAGGTTAAGCTATCCTTCTGGGGAACATCATCAGCCTTCCACCCTTCACTCCACTAGACACCTTTTAGTTGTTGTAGTTTTTGCACACAAACCTTATTTTGATTTGAGAGGCAACATGGTATAATAGAGCCTAGATCCTGGGGTGAGGCCAACCTGAATTTGTGCCCCCCCCCTTCACCACCCCTGAGCTCTGACTCTGGACAAGTCAGAAAAGTCTTTGCACCTTAGTGTCCTGTCTATAAAAAGGAGCTTGTATGGATTTAATCAGAGAGGCCTAGCACAGCTCCTGGTGCAAGGCAGGGGCTTAATCCATGGTATACTCCTTTCCTTTCCATAATAAGACCTAAATGGAACACGTGTACGTAAAAGGATTTTGTACATTCCTTGACAGTAGGATTCTGATCTTCTCTTGCATACCCCGTCATGCTGGGAACACTAAAGTAAAAATGGTAGCTTTTCACATTCATTTTTGGCCTCAATTTTTTGTTATTCCCCAATGAGGATCATTTCAGTTGAGGCCAGTCTCTGGAAAAAAGTAGATCAAGCTTTTCAGATGAGATTTTTAGTGAAACCCTGACAAACTCTTTTTATTGCCTTCACTACCACATAGTGGTAGATCAGGAAACTGTAGGGCTTGTAATGCTGGGAAATTGCTGCTAATGCAGTAGAGATTTTTGCTGTTGAAAGAATTTGGTCTGTTTTATGCATAACATGCAGAGAGCAGAAGCATATATTATCTGTAGCAGATGATAGAACAGAGTATATGTGCAAATTAGACAAATACAGTTCTCACTACATTAAAGCAAAAAAGACAGAGTTGTTAGAAGTATCCAGAAGAGTCATATGTAGTTTTTTCTTGTATATTTTGTTGACTGTTTCTCTTTACGTCCCTCAACCATCCTACTTCCCTGTTTCCACACCACTGGAAGACTAAGATAAATTAAATGTTAGGCAATATGTCAGAATGGAAGGGGCCTTAACATGGATGTCCAGTTCTCTACTAGCCTGAGGAAACTCCAGCAACATCATTTCTCTGGGAGTCATTGGTAAAAAGAGGTTTGTCTTATCTCTAAAATTAGGGATTTACTTTATTTATGCAACTCTGTCAGGGACATCATCTGGGGGGGGCAAGATTTTTAGTAACTCTAGTTCGGGTGGGAGGAATGCAAAGTTAAACATAACATTCAAGGTGGGATTTTTGAGTTTACCAGTGATTGATTGGTTTGCATGTATCCTTATAGCTCAAGGGTCTTTTTTCTCAATTTAGTTGATGATCATGCTGTAAGTTGCTTTCTTTTCCTTTTATTTTTAACTTTTAAATTTCAAATAATTTCAGGCTTGCAAAGGAAGTTACAAAGAGTACCAAGAGTTGTGGAACACCTTCACTCATCTCCCCCAAATGTCAACATATTATATAACCATAATACAGATATCAAAACCGTGAAGTTGACCCTTGATATAGTACTGTTAATCTCCAGACTTGATTCATATTTCATCATTTTTCCACTGGTGTTCTTTTTTGGGTCCCAGATCAAGGAGCGGATTCCACCTGGCATTTATTGTCTTCAGTTTCCTTGATTCTGGGACATTTTCCTGAGTCTTGTTAGTCATTTACCACCTTCACACTTTTGAAGAGCATGGGGCCAATTATTTTGCAGAATGTTTTTCAATTTGAGTTTGTGGATGCTTCCTCATGATTAAATTTGAGTTATACGTTTTTAGCATGGAGATCACAGAAGTGCTTCTATTTGCTTCGCAGTGTATCCTATCTGGAGATACATGGTGTTTCATTTCTGGTCATGTTAACTTTGATCACTTAGTTAAGGTGGTCTCTGCAGGTTCCTACATTATCATTACTATTTTTCCCTTTTTAATTAGGAAGAATCTTTTGGAGGTAGATACTCGAGACTATGTAAACATTCTGTTCCTCATTATTCTTTCACCCACTAATTTTAACATCCATTACTGTGGTGTTTGCCAAATGGTGATTTTCTATTTCTGTTTTCTGAATGTTATTTGAAATTCCCTTGCTGTTTTTTCCTACAAAGAAGGTGAACAAGAAGGCAGGAGATCTTAATTGCCAAAACAGTCTCATTAGTTTTGATCCTGGCTGCAAGTGTCTCTTGCTTTTGAGGACTCAAAGAATGAATATCACTGGGGGACTGACTCAGAAGCACAGCCGGGAAGGCTTTGGATGGGTTAGGAAGGCTTACACAATGCATTTAATTTATAGTATGCATTTTATCTTTGAGTTTTTAAAGCTGTAATTAAAAGAAGTGTTCAAGGTGTTGTTTTCCTGTTTTAGAATATATGTTATTACTGACATGACAAACAAGTTGGAGAAGGCCCCCTATTTAATTAAATCTCAGCACTACCAAATCTAATTGGTGTGAAGAAATCATTATTCTTGAATTTTCCATCACTGAAAGATTAAAATAATTCTTTATCCTAAAGAGAGTTTTTTTTTAAATGGGCTATTTTAGTCTTTGATTTTAATTCTATCTATGTGATCTTTTCTATTCTTTTTATTTGTACCTTAAAAGAATGAAAAAGTATTTATACTTCTCAACTGTAATATTTTATCAAACCTCATGCATCCATTTGGTGGAATTCTGAATGGCTACATTTTTAAATATCCTGCAATCCATCTCCGTTTGTAATTTTATTGTCGCACTCAAACAAGAGCACACTAGCTATACTAAGCTTTCTGTGGCCCTCTGTTTTCCTCACTAATCTTTGTAATTCATCACAAATTAAATTTTAAGAGTTTGAAACGTAGCTGTTATATTTGGAAAAGAAAAAAGAATCTCACGCATCTCAAACTTACAAGTGCTCAGTGGGATAGGCTGTCAAGTCACTCATTTGCTGGGCCAAGGAGGAATTTTGATGACAGGATTGATTCTGAATTGGTTTGTATTCTAAGTATATACTGCATAGCTTCTAAAGGTGAGGGTGCACGGAATTCATAGTATCATGTACTAAAGAGTTCTTTTGTATTTGCAATTCCCTGATAAATGTTTTAAAGTTACCTGCAAAACAGAGCAAAATACAGGTCAAATTTATTTGAGTTACTTCTAGACCCTAAACCTGCAGTTGGACTCAATCCCACTATAGCCTTTAAAATGATTGCACGTGGCAGCGCGGACTTGCATTTGGAGATGTCACCGCCATCCCCAGTAGGGCGACAGCTGCGGGCCAAGGAGGGAAGCTGGGGGGGCGCCCGAGAGCGGGCAGGGGCGCTCTGGCCACGCCCACGGCCAGCCCACATCGTCTGGCTTTGGGGATGTGCTGGAGCATGTGGAAAGGCAGTGTGGCTTTCTGGTTTAGGAAGACTTTAACTTTTGGGTTTTGTTTGTTTTCCTTCTTAATTCTTTAATTTCGATAGCTGAAAAACGCATGAAACATTCTTCATTTCTTTTCGACCACGGCGTCTAAAGTGCAGTTTCTCTCCCGGATCTCGATTTTGGTCATGGGTGGACGGATCCCGTGCTGCCGGCCACGCTGCCTCTCTCCGGACAGAAGGGCTTGGGATTCGCGTGGTCAAGATCTAGCTTACGTTGGAAAGAAATCGTTTTGGACCATCTCACTACACACGCTGGGGTCGTCTTAGATGTAATTGAGTTATCATAGCACCTCCGCGGTCCTAGAGGCCTAAGAAAAGGGTGCGCCCGCCTTGGACTCTGGCGCTGTCGTGGCCACGTCCCTCCGTGCCACGTCCCTCCATTCCCCGTTCCTCGCGGGAGGCCCCTGGAGCATGTGACTCGCCCAGGCCACCCACACGAGTTGGTAAAACACTAGTACAAAGTGCACGACTTAAAATGAAAGTCAAAGACCAATGTGTTCGCAAAAGAAAAATTAATATGCAATACGAGCGCGCCTTCTCAACTGAGCTGAGTCCTGCAGTTGGGCGCTGCCACCCCACTACTCAGAGCCCAAATGTCACCGGAGCTGCGGGGACGCTCGCGCCATCCTCCACTGGAAGCAGCGTGGTCCCGTCCCCTGCTGCCACCGCACACACGTGCGGACTATGTTCACGCTTGTCTACGGGTGAATGCGATCCCAATTTAGATCTTCAGCGCACTCATTTTTTCCCATTTCGTGTGGGAATTTTAAGATTCTCTTCCGTTTATTGTCTCTTCATCTTCATTAAAATGCAGTAAAGCAAGGAGTATATTAATGGAGATCCGGGTATGTAGAGGCAATTTATTCAAAAGCAGAAAGGCTTGAAAGATTAAACTTAATCTTAAAAATAAGAAACAGACTCTTGTTAATTTTAAAAGTGAAAATCTAACTTTTGATAAATTATTTTAGAGGAGTGGTTCAAACGTTTGGTAGGTAACTCTGGTCATCAATTATAGTGATTTCCTTGCATTGACTCCAGAAAATCAGAATATTCATGAGCTTTCTGGTCTGACTCAGACCTTCAGGAGCCATGAAATTTTCCTGTTGGGATCATAGGAAGTGCTAGTGGTCATTTTGGCAGCTTAATGAAACCAGAAATAGATAAGCACAAGAGAGGGGTAATGTCTACTTGTTTGCTTCCATCATGTTGCTTTTAATTTGTGAAAATTAGTTTTAAAAATCATACTAAATGTGTGATCTTTTTTAGGATTCAGTGGGTACACAGAGGAAGTGTTTTCGTTTTTGTGAATTTGTTTAAACAAATGACTGAGGTTTTGTTTTTCACTCTGTCTAGCCAAGCAGCATTGCTACAGTTTTTTAAATTCATGACATCCTGACCAGTGAGTCTGTTCTTTAGTTCTCCTAGCCTTTTGTGACGGGAAGACAAGGAGGCAGACACCAATGGCGCCTCTCACAATGGAGGTTTGTTTGTTTATTTTTTTAATTTAATGGAGGGATTGTAGATAGTTTAAAACTTCCTTGTGCCAGGAGAGAAAGAGAAATAATTAACCCATTCTAAACAACTTTAGGAATAGATGATCCATAGGCATCAGCTTTATACAGCAATAGAAGCCTTTTTCTGGACCTTATCCTGTGATGTTTTAAACAAATAAGGTTTGTTTAATTAAAATCTTTCTTAAAGGCAGAAGGCACTAAGCTAATTTTTAAGAATTTTAAGTTTTGTGTTAATAAAGATGGTGATTTATAGTTTTCTGTTGAAATATATGAATCTGAGGAGCCCCCAACCCTATCACCTCCCAGTCCCTGAATCCCCAAGGCTCTTACTTGCATATTTTTTTAAGAGTCACCACTTGGGCACTCTTGCCTTGCACATGCCTTTCCATTATGTGGTCCTCTCTGCCAGAAGCTTTCTTGTTCCTCTGATATGTGTCTTTTATGACATGAATCTTTACCTTGAATTATCTGTGTGTACATCTTATCTCCTGTGTCCGACTATGTGCCTTGTGCATTTCTGTTAGCCCTCACAGTGCCTTGCATGCCTTACAAACAGGGCACTCAGGTGTTAAATGAACAAATATTTAATTCATAAGAACTTAGAAAAGATCTTTGACTTTGTATTTTTTTCTTAAGCCATCATGATTAAACACTATGTTTGGTGTGGTACTAATTCTGTGCTCTACCAATTTGTGTGAATTGTGGCATTTAAAATAGAGTAATTGAGAAATATTTTGAAGTTAGGTTAAGCATAGCAGTAAAGTTTCCACTTTTTTAAATAGATAAATTCATAGTTTTTTGGTATTTTGGAATGGCCCAAAATGGCCCTGACACATCTTTAAGGCATGGAAATGAGCCTCATGTGATCTGCTGGCATTCGGTACATGAGCTCTGCCTCTCTGATGAGACACAGCCTCTTAGACCTTCAGTGTCCATCAGTGAATTAATGCCGATTCCTTTCTGTGAGTTATGAGAATTACACAAGAAAACTCTGGGATGTGTGCAGGTGCACTGTAGCCTCTTGGTTAGAAGCATTGACCCTGGAGTCCGATCACTTAGGTTGGAATTCCAGCTCTGCCTTCTTCAAGCTTTGTGACTCTGGGCAAACTTCTCTCTCTCTCCCTGTCTACCTTGGGCTCTGGTTTTAAAGATAGAACAATAGCAAACCCTCCTCCCTCTTTGGATTGTTGTGGAGATTAAATCTGACAGTATTTATGCCAAGCGCTTAGCACGCATAGCAGTGTGTGCCCCATAAATGGTAGGTGTCTTACTACTAATAATAAACATTCCTTGTTTCCTTCCCTGCATACTAGTACCTTCAGCTTTTATTCATATTGCACTTGAGGGAGAATTATTTTCATTAAAAAGTTTTTAGTCTGCCCAGAAGCAAGTGTGACCTGTAAGAGAGCTGGGAATTGTTGTTAGGTTAAATAATTTCCTTGGGTTATTCCTGGGGAAAACCAGCAAAGAAATGGAGCCAAAGGACTGTGGCTCATTTTATTCCTTATCACCTAAAAGTAGCTTCTTAGATTTTTATTGTTTTATTTTCTTTTTTCAGGAAGGAGCAAGGAGTTAATTTTTTATTTTAGTTTTGTCATCAGTTATTTATTTAATAATAATTGACTTTCAAAATGTAGAAAAGTACTTATCCTACAGAAAACTCCCTTCTATTATTTGACTGACTTGCTTTAACATTTATATGTTGCCTAATTCCAAAGAGAGTTAGAGGCAGCTTTCAATTTAAATAAAACCCACATGAGTAACACAGGACCTCAATGGTGGAGTTAGCAAGATGACCGCACCACACCAGAGGAAGATTGTTCCTCCTGGAATCTGGCTTCTCTGAGATTCTTGGCAGCCCAAGCAAAAGAGGAAACACATGCCCCCACCTTGTATAAAATTTAAGGGCTTTGCTTTTGAAAAGGTAGCATAAGTAGTAGGCTGGGGTTAAATTAACACTTACCTCTGTCTACAAGACCCTCTGGAAGAGCTGTGAGGCAAATAAAAATAAAGAACTGTGTCCTGCCCTCAAGGCGCTTACAGTATGTCACAAGTCACAGAATTAATGTATACTGAGCACGGCCCTGGGAGCACAGTGATTTTAAAAAAAAAGGGTTCCTGTTATAGTGCAGTGTACACTAATGAAAGAAAGGGGGGAAGCATTAAACATAAAAATGTCTTTTTTAAAATTGTGGTAAAATGCACATAACATAAAATTTACCATCTAATCATTTTAAGTGTACAATTGAGTGACATTAAGTACATTCACATTGTTGTGTGACCGACCGTCACCACCATCCGTCTCCAGAACTCTCTTCATTTTGTACAACTGAGACTACCCAGTAGAAAGTAACTCTTCATTCTTCCCTCCTCCTAGCCCCTGCCCCCACCCCCCACACACTCCAATAAGTCTTTGTCCATGTGATCATTGCTTTGAAGGAGATGGAGAAGATTGTGTCACATAAAATGACGGGGCAGCAGGAATGGCACCTACCCAGAGTGGGTGATCGGGAGAGGCCTTTTGGGGGTGCTAATAGCCAGCAGGCAGGTCATTGAGGCATCTCAAGGCAGGTTGAGAGTGGGAGGAGGCATACATAAGCCAGGCAGAAGGAATGGAATGTATATGGAGGCCCAGATTCAGGAAGGGAGCCAGTGTGGTTGGACCAGGGGCTAGAGTATGGAAGGTATGCATATGTGTTTGTGTATCCCCATCATGGTTTAATATTATCATCTCCACTGTGTGCTGAGCCTGGAGTACAAATGCACAGCTGCATCCCAGTAGCTTGAACATGCCTGCACCAGAAAATTACAGAACTCTTTACTGAACGGATGAATGCATGCGTCTTCCCTGGTACAGGCTCAGAGAGGGCAAGTCGGAGAGGAGCAGGGGATCAGCATAATTCTGACATGCTCCCTCCCATCACAGTGGCCTTGAGTGATGGGGTAAGAAGGAAGGAATGTTCTTGTGGCACCAGCACTGGGATGATTTTTGAGAAGCAAAAGCAGTGGGTCCTAGATAGTGGAGGTGCAGGAGGCGTGAGAACTGGGCAGTCCAAGGCCTGCTCCAGCCAGCTGGCTGTCCTTCCCACCTCCATGCCCAGGAGCCGGCCCAGAGTGCCTGTGCACAAAGCCAATGCTTTTTTCAAACAGCCGGCACATGTTCTTGCTTGCAACTCAGAGGTCCAGCCCATTGATCCTGGAAGAGATTCCTTTGACCTGGAAAATCATAATGGCAGATATTTTTATTCAGTCCTCAAGCAAACCTTTAAGTGGTTCCTGTGGAACCCCTGACTTTGAGTAGCCTCTGACTGAACCTGACAGCAGGAACGGGTTGCAGAACCTTGTTGAATAGAATTATTTAGCATTGCCCATTTATTTGAGCATTTCAGGATGCCTATCCCAAATTTTGGCATCACCACATTATTTACCCCCACCTACCTCCATCTGAGCCCAGTAATTAATAACAAGGGACTTGGTTCTTCACCTCTTTCTTTACTGGGTGTAGGGACTATTTTCATTATCATAGAGGAAGGAGCTTGGATATGTCTTTGCTATATCCAGAGTGTTTTCATGTAATCTGTGTAAAAGTTGAATAAAGTTATTTAGGAGCACATGGTATTGGGAGTTGTTCTTTCGTTTTTTGAAGAGCCCAGTGAAATCTTTCGAAACAGAAAACTCTTTTCCTTGTCTAAAGATTACTTCCTAGTGGAAGTTGAAGGTTTAACTTGCATGCTTGTGAAAGCTTTCTCGGCAGACTTTGGAACGTGTGTAATATGCCCACAGCCTCAGCTCCTCACCACCTCACCCCACTCCCCAGGCCATATCTGCATCTTGAGGACCCTCCAAAATAGTATCTGAACTACATTGAGCCTTCAGATGATGTTGTCTTGGGCAAGCCCATGTCCACTTTGCACTAATTGAAGATTATTTCAGAGCAAATGGATTTAAAAACAGCGCTGAGCTGGGCGCGGTGGCTTGAACTTGTAGTCTCAGCTACGTGGGAGGCTGAGGCAGGATTGAATGCTTGAGGCCAGGAGTTCGAAACCAGCCTGGGTGATACAGTGAGACCCTGTTTCTAAATTTCTTTAAAAAAGAAAAACACTGAGAAACTAGAATTAGAAAGCCAGGCTACTCTGAAATTTGTAATGTTTTCATTTATTTGAGCAGAGGTGAAATTTGAAATATTTTAGAATCCTGTCTTTTGGTTGTTTGGGGTTTTTCTCTTTCTTAGCCGTATAACCCTCTCCCTGAAATGAAATCTTTGGATCCCCAGTGTATGAACCGATCAGAGACACACCTCGTGGTCTCCCTCTTTTCCCCCTTCCCAGCAGGTTGTGGCCTATAAGGCACCTCCGGAGATTAGAGACTAGTCTTCTCTCTTGCTCAACTTACGCTTCAGCTGAGCAGGCAGAGCTGGCAGAGCCAGGAATAGAAATCCAGTTGAGGGATCAAATATGATAATAGTAGCTAAGGTTCACAGAGCACCTAACATAGACTTAGGAGACTAGATACTGGGAGACTTTCGTGGTTTGCCACATTTAATCTTACACCCATAGCACAAGGTGGTATTTGTCTTATGTATATACTGAGGAAACTGAGTCCCTTTGATACACAGCCACCAGTAAATGACAAAGCTGGGATATAAACTTACTACTTTCTAACCCCAGAGTCCGTGTTCTTCTTGAATCTTAGCACAGCATGCTGTCCCATGCTCTCTGTCTAAAACAGAGGATGTCCTTAAGCATCTCAAAATTTTAAACACAATTCTCCCTAAAACCAATTTTTTAAAAAGTAGACAGACAGACAGACAGACATGACTTGGGCCCTTAAAAATGTGGCTAAGCTGGCATGTAAGTGGGCGTAGGTTGTTTCTAAATTGTTGCTTTAAATTTTGCCAGCATAGATTCTGGACTGGTAGTTTTCCTTGCTTTTGAATACATTTTTGACACTATTTATGTGCGAAGGAATGATACCTCGTGCCATCATGTCGATCCTCCCTGAAGGCAAGCCAAGGCTATTGAGGGGCCACCTTGGGGATGTGCACCCAGTAGGTGAAACTGCCTCAGTGGGAGAGGTGGGGTAAATGACAATGCCAGTGGCTGGTAGAGTTTTTACATAGACTATCTCACAAGACTTACTGATGTATATTATACATGACCTGAGACATCGACTTTTTCCACTTTTTCCCATTCTTTCTGTTACTGTGTCTTCACTGATACTTCTCTCAAAAATACTTCTAATAAGTTTAGGACCAAGTTAAAGATTTATCTTTAGGCAAACAGTTTTGTATTCTTGATGTCCATCCTTGTCCAGTGTAAAGATATAGAAGGGAAGCCCTATAAAAGGAAACAAGATCGCCGGCTGCTTTCTCTTGGCAGCTTGAGATGTGTACTAATTTGCAGATTGCTTCTACTCATCAAAAAAGCAAAACATCTTACAAAGGGGCAAAGACATGTGTCCTTTGAACCTCTGCTCCTGTGTGTACCCTAAGACTTGAAAGTGAGCCAGAATTTGAAAATATTGGATTGGGATGTTATTTTTTAAAGCACCTGGCTAATTTAATATAAAGTGTTTACACTTCATTTTTCTGGCAGTGGGTTTTCTATGTAGGTGGTGGAAGATTTCCTGTAAGTTTTGCAAGTTCCAGGGCAAGGAGAATTGCAATATGTACCCTCCGTGGTCACAGCAACAGGAAGGGCGATTTCTTAACCTGCTGTTGTTACCATGCATGTAGGTGGATGCTGGATATTACAGAGGGTGTCCTTTCAACCTCCAAACTGTTGCAAGTTCACAAGTATGTCAGTGAAAATGAATAAGAATGGCATTTTTAGGAATTCCAAATATTGAGTCTTGGAGGTCGATAATCTTTTCCCTAAATGCATGCTCCAGTCGGAATTGCTGCCTACAATACCTCGTGGGTGAAACGGATATTTCGAGCATGACTGAGCTTATTAAGAGCCCTGCGGCGCTTCCTCTACCGGAGTTTAGAAATTTCAAAGGATGGGGGTAGAGGGAGGGAGGAATTATGGGCATGTGATGTGGAAAGGGCAGGAGGATGGAAGTAACAGGTTCAACATGTGTCTTCTGTTCCCCTGCAGAGCTCCTGTGTGGGGTGAGAATGTTAATTTATGAAGAACAGGTCTTTCCATCTGTGAAGCAGGAGAAAAAGTGGACTTGAAGGAAAGCTTAGGTGCTGTTTATTTAGATGAGATTAAGGGGAATGTTATTGCAGGGAAATGCCTTTAATAGGCTTTCCTTAGACTGGGAGAAGTGTGTTTGTGGGGTGAGAGACAAGCGCAGTTGGGGGAAATGCATTCAATAGGCAATTTCAGCATTGGAAAATGGCGGGGGCATCCATTCAAAAATTTGCAACAGTAGTAAAGGAAATTTGTGGGTTGTTTGTAAAGAGGAGTCATGTGCTTTAAAGGTTGAGAAGTACTGTTCTTTTCAGGGAAGTAGGGGGGCTAGGGACATCATGATGTGACAAGAGCCCTAGGCTCAGAGGCTGGAGACCTGAGTACTCAGTCCAACTCTTGGGAGTGGTGTGACTTCCATAGCTTCGGTTCTCCTGGGCTTCACTTTCTTCATCTGCCAGATGAAGGCGTTCAGCTGAATGTTGAGTTCTTGGGTTGCTTTCAGCCCCAGAATCCGATGACTCCTTCCTTTGGACATTCATCTCATGTCAGAGATGCTCCCTGGCTCCAGCTCTGCAGTGAAGCAGAACAAAGTGATGCAGCCCAGACTGGGGGTGGGATGTGGGCCTTCCCTCTCCCCTCCCTTCCAGGCCTTAGGTGAGAGGTCCTCCTGGGTGAGTGGGGAAACTGAGAAGCCTTTCCCTTCTTCAGAGCGCTCCATTTAACAAGTATTGCAGAGTCTGGCTCTCGCTGCAGTGAACAAACGCTGACTTCAGCCTTTACCCTGGGTTTCAGGTCACACTGATTGTTTGCAAAACATGTTCTTTTTTTTTGTCACTTGCCAGTACTTGTTCTCCCTGTGAGTAAAACACAGACACATCCTGAGGGATATTGCACGCCAGTTTCCAGTGCTGAGGCTTCCGCTCTCTGGCCTCCGTGGGCCCTCTGCTCCGGGATGAGGATGCTCCAGGATCTCAGGAGACGGCAGTTGTTTTGACGTGAATTTCAAGGAAGTTGCTATTATATATGGCTTATTCCTTTGAAGAAGAAAAAATGATAACTCTTTAACATTTTCAGATTCTTATTTTCAGGTTATTCAAGTCCAGAGTTTTGGATAAGATTTTTTAAGAGATTTATGCTTAAGATAATTTTTTTTTTTTTTTAATTTTTTTAAGTGACATGGCCAGTTTGGGCTTTTGCAGTGTTCAGGGAAAGGGTTAAGAAGTTGATTTGGGAAGCACGGTTATGTGTTCTACAAGATACTGTCTACTGATCCCTTTATTTAGCAAGTAAACCTTACACATTCTCATGGTATGCAAAACATGTGGATTCATGGGCACAATCATTGGGCTTGAGTGCAGTTTGACCTCTTTACGTTTATGAACTTTATGTGCATATTGCTTCAGTCTTCAGACCAAGGGTGGAATGAAAGAATGATCCTTGAACATTGTTTTCAAGTTTAGAGCTTCATTTATGCTTTGCATTGTACAGCTGCCATGCTTGTTTTGTTTTGTTTTTATAAAGTTATCCTAAGTGTTAAGTTTCTTCATTTTTCAAAGCAAATTCCTTTGAACCCTGAAAATCAGGCTGTAGGATATATCAGCTAATGTTTGGGAAGCAATTAAAAGACGAGAATGTGGGGTGAGGTGAAGGCTGCCCAAACACAAAGAGGGGAGATACCCACTCGTATCTTCTAGCACCTGCCGGGGCTCTCCCTGCAGGACCTCCTTCAGGCTGGCCTGGACTGGTCAGGTAGTTTGCCAGGGTTATAGGACAGATGATAGGCTTTATACTCACAGCATCTAAAGGGAAAGACTTTGAATTTTCCACCCTGCTTTTTAGTAGCAGTAGGCTTTGTCATATTTTGCTTCATGCTCCAGCTTTCCTAGAACCATAAGTGATGCTGGGTGGGCTTGCAGCAATATAATTCACCTTGTAGTTTGAATAATAGTCTGGAAGGAACCGAATACCTAAAATCAGGAAATGACACTTGCTATTTAATGGTTCAGAGATCAAATAAAAATTTACTCTCAGATGTTTCCTAATTAATTGGAAAAACAGAAGGTACCTGGAAGACTATCTCCATTGGGCATTTACAACTGAAACTCACTCTTTCAACTAGCATTTTTACTCATGGGATGCCTGTGTTGGCTCTTCAGTTGAATGTAGTTTTACCTATCATTTACCAAAAAAGCAAAAAACTCAACTATTAGGGTAAAAAAAAAAAAGAGCAAGAGAGAGAATCTTAAATTTGAAATCCTTCAGTCAACCTTTCCAAAGTGTAGAGTCGTATTTTATTCCCTAGTTGAAATTGAGGAAATGGTAGTTGCCAATATGATTGGATTTGTGCTGCCAAGATGGGATTTGAGCACTTTTAATGTATTCTGGCAAGGTTGGTGCATTTCTGTCAAGTGCACTGCCCCACCACCACCACCTCCACAATCCACAAAAATAAAAACTAAGAGAAATAAAACATGAGCCAACAGAGTTCTGTGGGAATGGCAAGTGTTTTGTTTTTGTTTTTAGTAGTAGTTTTTGCAAGGACATTCCATAGATGACAGTTTTTCATCTATATGTTTTTGCAAGGCACTTTTGAATCATCAGATAGATTAAATAGAAGTTCCATATATTTTTGCAGATGGGAGTGTCCCATGGTCAAGTTCTTCAAAAAAAAAAAACAAAAACAAAAACTGATTCTTGTAAGGCTTATGTGGTAATTCTGTTAACTGGAATGCATGATTATCTGGGGCACCCTGTTCCCCTCTACATCCTGGATAACAGAATTTACTTTGAAAGTCTAGTTGATCTTTTATGATTTCTACACAGTAGTAAAAGCATTTTAACTTCAGGAGATGGGGCCAGCAATCAGATTTGATAATGGAAAAGAATGATGTGACATTTTAGCATAACATATACTCTAAAACAAAAGTTTACAAGTCCAAAAGTGTGCCATTGAGAAGCAAAAAGATCAAAGGAGAGACAACCAGAGAAGCTGGAGAGGTAAGAAATGAACAGCCTTACAGGTTACTGTTCTGTAGCTATTGCTATCTGTGCTTCCGAGAGAGAGACTGACTGACGGGCACGTAAAGGTATTTTATTCCCAAGACACCTAAAGCACATTTTTTTAGGGTACAATGCTATGTTTAAAAAGCATATACTTCCGTGAGAGCTCAAATTTAAATACATAGTACAAACTTAAAATCCAAGGAAGAAAATGGACCCAAGACATTAAGAGATAGTTAAGAGAGAACGTAAATAGCCAAGAGATAGTGGAAAAAATAATCCACCCTCACCAGCAGCCACAGAATTGAGATGAGATACCTATTTCTTCTGACATTAGGAAAGAAAGAAAAATGGGACTAGGGGCCATTTTCCCCTTCTTTTTATAAAGATTAGCCACTCTTAAGGCCGTGGCATATCTGTGGTCTAGCGTATTCATTCTGGAATATGCTGTGGTCTCTAGAAGCATTTTTCCAAAGAGGATTTCACAAGTGATTTTGCAGAATTGTGAGGTCATGGAATAGGTGTGTAGCTTCCTAAGGAGGCAGCTTTGGAAGAGCTGTTTTTATTCATTTATTCAACACCTGTGAAGAGGCTTCACTGTGATGCATATACATGTACAGGTGGGCACATAAAAATCTAAATTCCACAGATACTATAAACATCTACCTCCACAGTTACATCATACATTTATCATAGTTTCCTGGTAAATAGTTCTGCTGTTGTTGACAACATTTTATCCAAAACATTGTATACTCTTCTCTAAATAGTAGTTTCCCTACAAGTGGCTGTGTTCAGTTTAGTCATTTAAATTTAAATTATGTTGACATAAATGTTTATGTGTGTGGAAAGGGGCTTTTGTGTGCGTTGTTGAAGCATTGCACCTTTCAGACTAATGATTTCTACCAAAATAAATGGGAAGAAGTGATGTTTGTAGCCATAGCTGTATAGCATTGAGCTTCTAAGGGTATGTGCAATAGACAGTGTATCAGTAGCATTGATACTTCAGTCAACACCAGTAAGGCATGTAATTGCCCAGAAATGGGCCCTAACACCAGTTTTAAGAGATGCAGCCAAAACCACAAAGCTAGAGGCCTCTCCCTCTGAGCTTGGCTTCCACTTGGTCGAAACAGCCCCCAATTTGTCCCTACGGGACACAGGCCTGCCTTGTTAGGAAATCAGCAACATTTAGGAGCCCACAATACCTCACATAACTCTGTATACAGTAACAGAGAGTGGAAATAGGGCTGTAAGCACGAACAACCAGACAAGTTATAAATATAGAATACTCTCTCAATTCCACTTTAGTTAGTCATGGAGGGACAGTGTGAGCTTTATAAACTTATAAGGAATATACAAACAGTTCCAAATTTAAAATAACTTGGAGTAATTTTTAAGTGTGTGAAAAGAATATTTTTTCCACCCTGTCCATTTAAGCATCTGTGATAGGCAGTATTAAGTGACGGGTGTCTTTATGTACTTATGCCTGTTGCTCACAGCACTGAGATGCCAAAGAGTCACCCATTCTGTAGCTATTTCTCCCTTATTTACAAAAGACTAAAAAAAAAAAAAAAAAAAAGGTGGGGGGGGGTGAAGTTTGTGAGAGAAACATGTACTACACGTGTGAAGAAACTTGACCCCACTGACCTTGGCACATGATGCCGAGGCAGGGTCCATCCAGCCTGGACACCACAGTGTTCACCGTCCTTGTCCTTGATTTTTTGCTCCCATTAAAACTTGTCTCTCTTTTCCAAATTTGTATATAGGCTTTGAATATGAGTTTAGGAGAAAGAATTTTTGGACAACTTGAAAGTACACTAGGACTTTTTAAAAAGAGTATTCTGTTTTAAAAAAAAATACAGTGATAGGCCAGGCGTGGTGGCTCACGCCTGTATCCCTTGCACTCTGAGAGGCCGAGGCAGGAGGATTGCTTGAGCGAGGGAGTTCGAGACCAGCCTGAGCAAGAGGGAGACCCTGTCTCTATTAAAAATAGAAAAATTAGCCGAACATCATGGCGCACGTCTGTAGTTCCAGCTACTCGGGAGGCTGAGGCAGGAGGATCACTTGAGCCCAGGAATTGGAGGTTGCAGTGAGCTATGATGACACCACTGCACTCTAGCCGGGGCAACAGAGTGAGACTCTGTCTCAAAAAAAAACAGTGATAGTAAAAGGAATGGAAGGTCAAATTCTACCCTCCCCCTTAATATTGGACTTTATTCCTTTTCTTTTCCTTTACTGCCATCTAAGGAGACTTTCCATGATGCAGCATCAAGTTCATTTGCCAGTCATTTCTACAGAGATTAAGTTCATTCACATATTTTATTCTCCATCATCGGAGCAGGTGGCATGCCGATTTTGAGCAGAGAAAAGAGACACAGTGGGTGACCATTCCCCTACAGATTGGATGGCTTATAACTCTTTTTTCCTGGTATCAAAGAATGGCACAATTTATCCATTTTGATAGAGTTATCAAGTCCTTCTTGTTTTAGAGTAAATCTAGAATGCAAAAAGATGCTGAGGTATGAATGGGCCTTTCTCTACCAACCTGTGACCAATGTACCTGTAATTTTATCACTATACATTAATAGAAAGGCTTACAGGGCTAATTTTCCCATGATGTAAATCATGAAAGTTAAAATTTACAAATGAAAATAAAAAGGGATGAAGTGCTGATATGTGCCACACCAGGGATGAACCTTGAAAACGTGCTAAGTAAAGCCAGTCACAAAAGACCACCTGTTGTCTCATTCCATTCATATGAAATGTCCAGAATAGGCAAATCAATAGAGACAGAAACTAGATTAGAGTTGCCTAGGGAAGTGGAATGGGATGGCTAATGTGTATAGGATTTTTCTTTAGGGTGGTAAAAATATTCTAAGATTAATTGTGTTTACACAACTCTGTGAATATACTAAAAAGCTATCAGATTGTACACTTTAAATGGATGGATTTTATGGTATGTGAATTATATCTCAATAATGCTGTTATAAAAAATATATGAGGGAAGAATAAAAAAATCATATACTCCATAGTAACCAAAACTAGCAGCTCAGCCAGGGAGGATTCCTGAGCCACCTTCTGCTTCTCAGCCTTTGGTGTTAATTCTTTGCATTGATGGCTTCTCTTTTTTAGTAAGCTCTTAAAACCTCTATTTAATAGTGATGCTATTTATAACTTTCCTCCTTCTGGTCTCTTGGATGCCCTTTTTTCTGTGTTTGTTTGTTTTCCTGTTTTCACAATACTCTGCCCAGCATTGCTTGTTGGTTCCTGAGACTTAAGTGATCCAATGGGCGTTGTCAGTAAGCGATTATTTCTTTTGCTTATTAATTAAATGTTCACAGAAACATTCAGCAGCCAAACCTTGTGGCTCGCCTTCTGTCCTAGACAGTGAGAGTCTACTTGGAGCTTGGATATTTCTGTGAGCCTTGATTGTGTACTTGACCAAGGGGAAGGCATAGAACTGAGTTTTTTCTTCTCCGTGACAGAGTTTTCAGTCTTGCTGAGCTATATAAATTGATGAAGAGAGTGAACTCTTGTTATCTAATCTCATTAGTAAGACTTGTTTGGGTAGAACCGGCTCTGAGGGTCATTGAGTCTTCCTGGATCTTGTTGGTCTGGTTTCCTGATAACACAGTCATTTATATATAGTTACATTTGCCTTATAGAATGTGCCTTAGTAACTAAGTGCCTTCCATGAGAGGAACTAGGGCTTCAGTGTTGCAATTTAGCAGTGAACCTTACTGATAAACCTGACAAAACTCAGCCTTGCAGATTTGTGCTGGAAAAAAATGTCCTTGAGAATTCCATTTGCTGTAACTCAGTAAATAAAGAAGGCTTAGGTACATGTTATCTCCTTAATATCACCTGGATGCTTGACCATTTTCCAGAGTGTCATGTTTCCTGGGTTTTGTCCTTCAGACTAAGTGGTACACCTCAGGGGGGAGAAAAGGGTGCTAGGACTTGTGATTTATTTCTTCCTGAAAAGACAAGTAGCATGAGAGGAACTCTCATAGCCCTTTCATTTTAGACATTAGAGACATGCCGAAACAATATGTCACCATGGAACATTGTAGGTGAGGAGGATAGGGGTTTGAAGCGCAGGTTTGCAATTGAGCAGCTCTGTGTCCTTGGACAAATTATTTAATCTCTTGGTGCCTCCGTTTGATCATCTACAAATGAGAATAATGATGCTGCCCCCTTGTGATTATTAGCGGGATTAAATTAAGCATAGTAATGTATAGAAGATGCTTAATGTATTGTCAGGCACATGGAAAATACTCCGTGGATATTAGCTTTTCATTAATAAAAAATCCTGTATTCAAACTCTACGATACAAATCGCATTCATATAGGGAAAGACTTAAATAGTTACTGTGAAAAAGAAGACCTGAGAATTTCAGGTGACTGGAAGCTCAGAATGAGCCAGCTAAGTGTGATGATGTTTGTTGTTTTTTAAGATCATACAGAGAGACTCCAAGCAAGCTGCTTGGGCATGGAAGAGCACTGTGGGTCTTTTAGTTCCATCTTAGTCCACACTGTTCAAACTACTTGTGTACTGTTAGGACAGGTTTAGGGCATATCAAGGAGTAAGGGGGTTCATGTATGTTGCGTGAGCCGTGACTGAGTTAGGCATTCAGAGGGAGGCCATGATCATCATCTCAGAATATTTGAGTCTGAGTATTCTAGAGTCTGACCTGCACAAGAAAGCACCCACCTGCCCTGTGTAGCAGACACCTGAGTGAGGACCAGGAATTCTGCCCTATAGGAAAGTACCTTTTTGTTTAGCATACAGAGGGAGTTGGTCAAGAAGAGTGCTGTCTGGCAGTGGAGTAGTACTTCCTGTAATGAGTTCCCTTAAACATCGCTTGAAGGGTCACCAGAGTTTTTGTAGAGAAGTGTTTTGGATTGGCATGAGATGGATGACCACCTAAACTTCCCCTCAACTCTGAGAATCTGTGATTGGATGAAAGGGAGAAAGCAACTGCGTAAGTACCTGCTGCTTGTAAAGTGGGCCAGGCAGGTCTCATGGCCCTAGGAGCTTCTTGCCTGCTCTTGCATGTGTTAAAGCAGTCTGTCAACCCAGTGTCACCTCAAAAGGAGTGGAAAGTGGGAGGAAAGAGTAGAGGGAATGATGAGGAGTGACAATATGTAACTGCTTGCCCCTCCACATACCCCAGTATTTTAGAAAGTTCGTGTATTAACACAAGGATGCCTTGTCCGGGCATCTTCCTGTTAGGAAGGAAGTAGACTCAAAACTGAGTCTAAAAAACTCTTTCAAAGACTGTGAGGTCTCCTTTGCACACACTGAACTTAGGAGAAGATGGGAGCTTTTAGGCCTGCTGTGTTAATAGGTTCAAAAACTTTTTTTTGCAAGGCTGTAGGTCCAGCCCTGTTCCTAATCGGCTTTGCTGTGCACACTGAGAGTTCTGCTCAGGCGTACCTTTCTGTGTGTCCCTGCGTGCATCCTCAGAGCGCTGGTTCTCTTGATAATTTTTCAGTGGGTGCAGTTCTCTATCGTTTGAAATAGACAAACTGAGGTATCATCAATTCTAACCGTAAAATGTCTCTTTTGGGTCTGACTACTATGGTGGGATATTTTCTCTGGAACAGGAGGTGGTTTCTTTTCGGCTTTGAGAAGAGAAACATTGTTGCCAATGTGATTTTCTTTTGTAAACATTTAAGACACAGAGGTTGCCGCTTGAACTTTCTTTTGCTGTGCATAACTGATTTCACATAATGGCTACAGTTTTCCAGGCACAAGCCTATTTGGAAGTTGTTTTAAACGCTGAGATTTCTAGGCAGCAGTTCAGTGGTGCTTTCCTTGAACCATTCCTCAGGATGACCAGAAACTTGACAGATTTCTCCTGGCTTCATTTTGAGAAAATTGTTCTTTACTACTTGTGTGTGTGCGTGCACACACATTTATTAATATAAATGTTGAGTATCACTAATCCAAAATGCTTGAGACCAGAGTGTTTTGGATTTTGGATTTTTTTTTCTGAATTTTGGAACATTTGCATTATACTTCCCAGTTAAGCATCCCGAATCTGAAAATCTGAAATCTGAAAATGCTCCTGTGAGCTTTTCCTTTGAGCGTCATGTGGATGCTCAAAAAGTTTCAGATTTTGGAGCATTTTGGATTTGGGATGCTCAACCATTATACACAACATATATTAATATGTGTGTGTGTGTGTACACCATTTAGTTTTACTTCATGGATCTAAGCATTTTCAAATAAGCCTATTTTTCCATCCTAGCAGACTTATCTGGAGAACTTCAAACTAATAAGCTGGGGTGAAATATAGTGGCTCACTCCAAGCCTGAGAAGCCTGTGCTCCTACTGCTCTGTGCCCTTCGATGGATGTCTTTGCTGGGGGTGATAGCAGTGGGGAGGAGTGTGTGAGAGAGGACAGAAGTGAGGGCTGATGGAAGATGATTGTACAAGGTGAGGGCGTGGTGGCACACCTGTCAGGCTGCATGGGTGCAGCTCGTCTGCCCTGGCCAGGCTGTCGTCCTCTGTGCTGGCCCTGGGCCCCCTGCCTCTCTGCAGTCAGTCATGGTCCTGGAGATGAAGACACCATTTCTGTCCAAACTGTTCACTGGGCTGCCTCTGCCTTCCTGGAAAAGTAGCAGATCACGCAGGATTCATAATCAGCCCCCAAGGGTGGGGCCCTTTTTATTCTCTCCCTCTGCTCAGTTTGAGGACCAAACAGAAAGCAGCAAGGACCAGCATTGATTGAGCTTTTTGCTTTTAGGGCCTTGGTACCACTTTTGTGAGGCTCAGGAGAATTCCACAAATACAGTAGTATTGTTACTTAGACTTGTGCTTTGTGTGTCTGGTGGGGATATCTGGGATTCTGTCCTGCATCCTAGGGGCACCCTCAGACCTCCCCACCACTCTACCCACAGTCCCCCATCCATCCATCTGCTGACCATACCCCTTGACATTTCCAGCTCAGACTGCACCTGATTGCATCCATGCAACCACATGCCGGGCATTTCCACTTGGATGTGTACACAAAAACAACACATCCCAGACTGAGCTGATTTTTCTCTACCCCTCAAAAGAAAAGTTCTACACACTCTTCCAAATTCTCTGAGATATATCTTGAATCTACCCTGCTTTTCCCCATCTGCACTGCTGTCCCCTTGATCTGGACCACTGTGGCTAAAATGTTCATCTGATCATGTGGCTCCTGCTTAAAATAGTCCCTTTCTGCTTAAGAGTAGTCCAGACTCCTATTGGTGAGTTAAAAGGCCATTCCAGGCTCTCTCTACCTTGGGACTCACCATCTTTCCTCCCGTCTCCCCGACCTCTCCATCCCTACTAGTGTCTCCATCCTTCAGTCCTGCTGAGGTTTTCTTTGTTATGTTTGATTCTCTCAGCCCACACTTCCTGTCAGCTCTGCCAACACCCCCACGCACCTGCTAGCTCCTACTTATTTTTCAAGCTTTGGCCTGGAAGTCCCTTCCCGTGGCAAGCGGTCCTGATCTGCCCTTTGCTTGCGACTGGCTGGCGTTCCCACTGATTGTCCTCAGGGCGTGGAGCCCTGGGCAGGCTGGGCTGAGTCCCTGCACCTACCACATCTGCAGGGCTTAGCCTAAGGCCTGACTGGTAAGGTCAAAAGGAGCCGTCCTCATTCCCTCGCCTGAGCTAAGTGCTCTCTGGAGGAGAATGCCACACCCTTGGGTGGACTTCTGGTAGAGTTGGGGGCTTGGGACGGGGGCCTGCACATCAATTGACCCAGCTGTAGCCCCTCCCTTGCCCTCTCCTCCTCTTCCTTTTCTTCCCCTCCCCATGGTGTCTGATGGAGTCACTTCCTCTCCTGGCAAGGCAAGCGAATCACAAAATTTCTCTGGACCATGTGTCTTTCTGATGCACTTTGGAGGTTAAAATTCACTTTCCTAAAGTTAGTAGCCATTGATCTTTATGCATAAGGATACATGTCTATTAGGAAAGATATCCCTCTTTTATATGGAACAGTGGTCTGTCACTTAGGGCAAGCCAGAAGTAGCTAAGATGTCTGTAAACTACACTGTATTTTGATTCAGAAACTTTACCTTATTTGAACATCCAGGGACTAGTTCTATCCTTTAGAAATTATCTGGGGTAAGACTGTTTGCATTGTAAAATATCATGTGGCCAAGTGGCCACTCTTTGATTTTTTTGTTCCTTGTGAAGAGGTCGAGTCTTCCATCTTTTCTTCTAGCTGAGCACTTTATTATCATTTGCTTTTAAAAATGGTTTCTCTGAGTTAAAGATTGTTAAAGAGCTTTCTGGCAAGAACAAAAACAAATATTTTTTTAAAAAAACTAGAATGAATTTAATAAATAGAAGGACTCTGGGGAGGGAGAGAGTTAAAGGCTGATGTGTATGCCTTTTTTCCTCTCCCCCAAAAATGAAGAGAATGAGCTTTTAAATGCAGTGCCTCATTTTTATGTGACTGTGACCCTGAACCAAGCCTTTTAATGGTCGATGTGGGACGTGTTGTTAGCTTTTCCAACAGTTTAGATAGGCTTTTGTTTTTATTGTTGGTCATTGTAAGAATTCCAAGGAAGAGAAAGATCTCATGGGCAAAGTCAATTTGCTTTTTCCTCCATATATTTGTAAGTTTATAGCAGCTTCCATTTTCCTCTTATTTTTAAAAGTTAAAATGTCCTTAATCACACTTGATGTGCTTCTTATTCGTGGAAGCCAGTAAAGAGGTTCCCTTCCTTTCCCCCATAGCACCGTAATTGGAAATTTGGTTACTATACTAAATTTTTAGTTTTGGCGCTCCCATGGAGCAGACATCCATCTGCTGGCGAGACACACTGCCCGAGCTTTTCAAGAAATCCCTTAATAGTGCTGAACACTAATAATATTTACATACATTGAGATGAGACAAAATTTACAGCAGGCTTCTGGGGCTGGCTCCAGGACTCTCTAATCCCAGACTTCCTCGTGTTCTCCTGCCTGCCTCCCAGCATCCTCGCAGGTTGTGTTTCAGTGAGGGGAGTGCTGGCATTCATCCCTGGAGTGACACTTATTTATAGAGTTTGTTCTCTAACAAGCAAGTCACCTCTCCTTTTGACCTTCTCTTCTCCCCATCATACCTTGTTTTTATCCCCCTACAGGTATTAGATATGTGTTTATGCATGGTTTACATCATTTGACATAAAGAAACCCCTGGTATGTGATCCCTTTAAGAGAGATTGTTCTGTCTATTAAGAAAATGATTTTACCTAGTTTGTTTCACTGAAGTTCCTTCTGAAATAGCTCCTGCCACTGAAACAAACGTGACTTCCCCAGCCTGTGTGTTGATTGTGTCAGGAACTCCTGACCATGCAGTTCCATGTAACTCACCCCTTTGGGGGGTCTCGGGGGACCAGCGCTCATATGTGCTGTTTCCAGTAGAATGGGGGATGGAAAAGCAGAACATATCTATAGGTACTTTGTTGAGTAATTCTTTTTTCTTTCTCATCCTGGAAAAGCCTGACATTGACATTTAAGAATAATTGATTGCAAGCAGATTCAGGGGGGCATTTTTCTGTTCTTTTAAATGCTCTTGAGTTTTTACCACTGCATTAATAGCTATTTGATCTTGCTGTCTAATACTTCTTATTTTATACAGCATTTTCTTTTAAATTTTAAGTGAGGAAAAGGGGTTTTTGCAAGCAGATATTGGTCAGTTAGTCTCTGATGATGAGGATGATGATGGTAAGATTCTTAATCACTTTTCCCTTCCTCCAGTGACAAAGTGTGGTGGTGACAAAGAGCAGCCTCCAGGGACGTTAGTGTTTCCAGTAGGGTGTATGCTGACTACTGTTGGTATGTGTGGCAAGTGAGACCATAGGCATCATTTCTGTAGCTTGTTTTATTGGACCCCATGGACCATTATATCACATGAGCTTTGTAGGAACAACACAAGTCTTCTCTCTGCTGGCCTGAGCCCTCTCTTTTGTCAGCTCTGCCCTCTCTGATCATCATACCCACTGCACTGAGGCAAGGTGACTCCTCCCCCTCCTCCTCTTCTTCCCCTTCTCCCTTCTTTTTCTTCTTTCTTTCTTTCCTTCCTTCCTTCCTTCTTCCATTTTCTTCTTCCTTCCTTTTTTTTTTTTTTTTTGAGACAGGGTGGTCTTGTTCAGTTGCCTGGGCTGGAGTGCAGTGTCATCATAGCTCACTGCAGCCTCAAACTCCTGGGCTCCAGTGATCCTTCTGCTTCAGCCTCCTGAGTAGCCAGGACTACAGGCACGCACCACCAAGCCAGGCTAATTTTTAAAATTTTTTGTGGAGTTGGGATCTTACTATGTTCCCCAGGCTGGTCTCAAACTCCTGGGCTCCAGTGATCCTCCTGCCTCAGCCTCCCAAAGTGCTGAGATTACAGGCATGAGCCACAGCGTCCGGCTTCCTAATGCCTTTTAAAGTACTAATAAACCGTATTATTCATGTAGGGCTTCCACATGGTCACCTGCACCTCAGGTAACCTAATGTGGGCATTATCCACCCCCATTTTACGGATGAGAAAAGAGAGGATCAAGGTCACAGAAGCTAATGACTTGTCTCAGAACAAACAAGGAGTACATAGGAGAGACTGGACTTTAAACCCATCTACTCTCTGCAGATCTAATGTGGGGTGTGAAAGGTGGTCTTACTAATAACCTATCTAAAAGAGGAAAATAAACCATCAAACAGAAAGTGAGAGAAATAAACTCACAGCACATAATTGCCCCTTTGGAAAAAAAAAAACTCACAACTTGTTTTGTTTAATTAAAACACCTGTGGTCTAATTCTGCCAGCTGCTGGCTCCAACTCTCTGTCTCAGTTCCTGCAAGAAACACATTTCAAGGACTCAGATAAGCTGGCTTCACAGAGAAAAGGAAAAAAAAAAAGGAACAAACACACACCACCGCTCCACAGCTGCTCCTGTTATCAGTCTGCTAAATCATAGGGGGGAAAAAAGCCATCTTTACCCTTTAAACCACCACCCGCTTTTCCTCAACTGCTGGGCATTTTCACCTTTCTCCGTTTGATGTGGCCACTCCCTCCTCTCTCTGTCTCTCTTTAGAAAATAAACTTTGTACTTCTTTCTATCCTAAACTCTGTCTGAGAATTCTTTCTGCAACTGCCATGAACACCTAGTAAGTTCCCACCCTTTCAGGGTGAAAGGACAGTGATTGTGGAGAGAGAGGGGGTTTCATGGAAGGTCTTGCTTTGCCCCCGCAGTGATTGACCTGGTGGCGGTGGTAGCGGGGAATGACCCAGCAGGTCGCTGGCCAGGCCCTGAGAAAGCTGTGCAGCCCCTGCCCAGTCTCACCGCCCTGTCCACTCTGTCCCCACAGTGTGCCCGAGCACGTGCGGGAAGCGGGCGTGCACCGAGAACAACGAGTGCTGCCACCCCGAGTGCCTGGGCAGCTGCAGCGCACCCGACAACGCCACAGCCTGTGTGGCCTGCCGCCACTACTACTACGCCGGCGTCTGCGTGCCCGCCTGCCCGCCCAGCACCTACAGGTTTGAGGGCTGGCGCTGCGTGGACCGCGACTTCTGCGCCAACATCCCCAGCGCTGAGAGCAGCGACTCCGAGGGGTTCGTGATCCACGACGGCGAGTGCATGCAGGAGTGCCCCTCGGGGTTCATCCGCAATGGCACGCAGAGGTCAGTGGCGTGCACTGTTCTCCCCAGGGAACAGAAGGGTGGAGACTCTGTCAGTTGTTCTGTCTGGGTGGGGCCATCGGGAAGTTAACTGAGATGGATCTGTCGGAAAGGACTGGCCTAATTGAAATTTTTGGTGAGGTCTAGGAGCAATTGGCATGTGTTTTTTTTTTTTTTTTAAGCCGTTTTGTTTTAAAAGTGTCCTACGTTGCCATTTGAAATTAAGTACCTGGCTTGCTGGCTCAGGTATCCAGAGATTATGATCTCCCTGTTCACTTGCTGAGCTGCCATCTAAAGGTAGAAGGGTTTAGTCTAAATGGTAGTTTTAGATTTTCGACACCTGGGTGCTACTAGCCACCCCCCCCCCCCCCCCCCCGCCCCCAAGGCTTTGGAAGTGCAAGAGGGAAGACAAAACAAGCCCCCAGCACCACCCTAGAAGCCAGCAGGCAGGCCCCAAACATCTGTTAGCGCGAGCTCAGGCCCTGTGCCTGAACTAGCAGCAGGTAAGAGTAAGCCCCATTTCCCATCCCCACCTTCCTCTCTCTTTTTCCACCTCAGCCCTCCCTCAGTGTTCTTTCTGTCCCTCACTTTCCTTCCTGAATGTTTAGGCTTCACTGGGGAAACATCATTATTCCTTATAACAAATGGCATCCTTCTTGTAGGTGCTGACAGGATGTCTGTAAATTTGGCATTGGTTTATGTTTTTGAAAATGAGATGCTAGCATTGTTACAAAATGTAGGGGCTGTAAACTCTGGAAGCAAAAGAAGATTATGGATTTGGGGTTGCTGTTTCCTCTCCTGGAAAGAAAAGTTCTGTCATCATGGGCCAAATGCCTCCTTCATGGTTAGCACCGGGGACCCGTACATTTCTGGGTTTTTCAAAATAAAAGTATTCTACAAATATAAAATACCATGAGAAAAGTAAACATTAATTTTGAATATAATTTTTGCTGCAGTTCATTTCTATAAGCTACATCAAGCAAATGTTCATAAAGGTGGTTCTTTTTCTAGTATAATATTTGAAGATGTTGCTCCTACTGTAAGCTTACCTTCAAATCAAAGATAAAAGTCACATTCTTTTATAGTGTTAGATGTAGAGCAACTTTCCACCTCTTATAATTTCTATAACCATTACAAAAGTAAAAGGAAAAAAATTACTCACTTTAAAATTATAAATGGGTTGAGGACTCCAATGAGCCATAAAGTATTCATATTCCACCCAAAATAAGTCTACCACATTTTGCTCACATTTTATTGCCAGACTTAGTATGTAAAAGGGTTTTTACCAGTGCACACCTTGGGCCCAGGGGCAGTGCCTGGAAGCAAGTTGAGGCTCAGCCACAATTCAGAAATCACCTTCCTTCTGGGGGTGCAAGCAGGGAAGGGGTAGCTTGTCCGTGAACTCAGTGTGATATTGTCTTTGTCATGTGAAATTTGAGGAAGCTTAATCTATAAACATGTAATCAGAATGCTTCCTTAAAAAAACATTCTTTAAGTGCTAGATGATTCCCAGACAATTTAACAAAGGTGTTTGGTTCAAATTTTTCTATTTGAATAAAATATGGTAAGAAATTAAACATGCACTTGTGTTACAACCCAGCAGTTGCATCCCTGGACATTTATCCCAGAGAAATGAAAATTTACATCAACACAAAAATATGTACACCATTGTTCATGGCAGCTTTATTGGTAAAAGCCCAAAACTGGAAACAACTCCTATGTCCTCTAATAGGTAATTGGTTAAACAAACTGTGGTACATTTACACCATGGAATATCACGTAGCAATAAAAAGGAACAAACCATTGAAATACACGACAACTTGAATGGATCTCCACGACATTATGCTGTGTGAGAAATGCCAATCTCTAAAGGTCACACACAGTATAATTCTATTTATATAGCATTCTCAAAATGACAAAATTGTAGAGATGGAGAATAGACTATTGGTCACCAGGAGTTAGTAATATTGGGGGCTGGGATGAGGGAAAGTGACTATGAACTGGTAGCACCAGGGAGATCTTGGTGGTGATGGAGTAGTTCTGTATCTTCATTGCAATCGTGATTACTGAAATCTACACAAGTGATAAGGTGTCACAGAACTACACACGCATTGTGTCAGTGTTAATTTCCTGGTTGTGATATTGTATTATTATGTAAGATGTAGGAACCATTGGAGGAAATTGGATGAAGGGTACACAGGACCTCTCTGTGCTATCTTTGTACCTTTCTGTGAATCTATAATTATTTCAAAGTAAAAAAAAATTTTTTAAAAGGGAAGGTAGGGAAGTGATATGGTTTATAGGTAAATTAGAAAAAATGGAAGACAGAAAAAAAGTGCTGACAGGTCACTACACAGGGTAGAAATAAGCGTGTTGAATGTGATGTGGAGGAAGGCAGATTCTCCCCCTGTTTGGGTAGGTCCAGTTCCTACAAGACCCTTTGGAAATCTTGAACCCTGTTCATCCAACATGAAATAAGAAATACTAGAGAAATGTTGTTTACCTGTAATCTTTTAAATAAAATAAAACTTTGCATCTTTGGTCTTAGATATGAAATAATGTTTGGGGGTAGGGGAAAGGGACATCAATAAAAAGAGCTATAACTTACTGTTTTTCTTGAATGTTTTTATTTCATGAAGTTTAAAATATCATTTAAGAACAACAACATAAATATAATGGCTCTCTAACTTCCCATCCTATTACACACGCATCCCATACGGTTGTATCATTTTTCTTGTTTGGAAATTGACCCAACTTTCTGACCTTTGTTCTGTATGTGGTTATAGATCCCGAAGGTTCAGCTGCTGGATTAGCATTTTGTCTGCTATTTCGTAAATAATGGTAGATAAGCAGGAAAAGTGCCAGTCTTACTCATCCTTGACTCTTGGTGGTTTGTGGCACATTCAGGATAGCATTTGAAATAGGAGCTGGTGACAAAGTAATGGAGATTCCTTGCGTTTATCGTATGTGCAGCGCAAACAACATTTGAATCAATTTACAAGTTTCTGCAAAACACTGTCAAGAAATAATTTCATTTGTGCTTTAGCAAGAAAATGACAGTTCTGTGCTATACCACATCACATTCCTTTTGGAATCCCTCACTGGGCTCTGCTGAGACACTGACTGCAGGAGTTGGACTCCCATTAGTGGCAGAGACACTGCAGTCCCTTTGCTGTCCCTGCCAACTCTCCCAGGTACTCCTCTGGAGCACAGGCCAGGGCCACAACATCAGAGAGCAGGTCCCTTCTCCTTTGTAGCCCCCAGAGCTTCCTTTCTGTGATGCTGTCTCTCCCACATGGAGCCAGCTGTATCACCAGTCAACAGCCTATGATACACACATGCCTCAAGGATGTATCATGTATATTGTCTGGAAACAAGCAACATGTGTTTCATTTGTAGGTACTTTCTCCTCATGGTTGTGATTTGAGTGGCTCATCCTGGGTGGGCTTGGTGATGAGATACCATGTGACTACATGAATGCTTCAGAACATTTGCTTTTTGTAATGTGTGCTGTAATAATAACTAAAAGTCATATCCTTACAATTTTTTAATGCAAGGAGACAGACTCAATTCTTTGTGTTTTTGATTGGTTAACCTTTATCTTCAACAGCATGTACTGCATCCCGTGTGAAGGTCCTTGCCCCAAGGTCTGTGAGGAAGAAAAGAAAACAAAAACCATTGATTCTGTTACTTCTGCTCAAATGCTCCAAGGATGCACCATCTTCAAGGGCAATTTGCTCATTAATATCCGACGGGGCAGTAAGTATTCCATCCCACCAGAAGAATGGCTGGATCTCTTGCTTTTCTTTTGTTGATGCTTTTTGTGCTCCTGTGCCTGAATCACCACTGAAGTATGGGCTTAGAAAAACAACATGGTGTGTAAGCCTGACTCGGGACGTCTCTCCTTTGAGTTTCCCTCAAAGATAAAAAACAGATTCAAAGGCAATCTGTTTTTTAGCCGTTGGCACATCATTTATTCCTATAAAGAGGGTCATCCTTCGTTTTTCTGTTAGTCATATCTTGCATAGAAGAGACAAGTCCCGACACACACAAACCCCAGAAGAGACCGTTGGATCAGAGGTATGACTCAGCAGACTCCAGCTGCAGCCAAATCCACACATCTTTAACTCTAAAAAGTTTGGTTACTTGGATTTATTGAGGAGACTGAGTAAAAGGGAAGAGCTTAATGATATCACATTAAAATTATACTAAGTCCAAAAGACTGGTAGATCCCCAGATTTACTTCTGAGAGCTAAAAAGATACAGGTGTGCGTCATCGTGTACATAAAGCTTCAGTCTCACCCCCGTTGAGTCACCTTTGTTTGCACCTTTATGGCATTCCTGGTAAGTAGCTTCTAAATTGCATTTGTGCAAAGCATTTCCCACTGACTTAGTCTGTGATCTTTTAATTTCCGATCTGTAATTGACAAGGGCTTCTAGTAATGGTGCCTGAAGTTCTTTACCACCAGGACCACTTGGTCAAGGGACTGGTAGTTTGATAAGCTAGAGTAAATATAGTAAGAAGACCCTAAAGTTGAAAGGAATTTTTTTTTTGTGAGTATTTTTGTGAAGAATTCTTTTTTTTTTTTTTTAACAGTTTGAGGGGGAAAAATGACTAATGTGTTTATTTTGTGAATTTACTTTTCCTTAATATTTGGTAAATGAGTAAACTGTAGTCTTATGGTTTAGAAATGACAGAAACAAGTTTTTGCTTTGTTCTTTTGAATTTTTTGATATTCCCTTGTTTTACCACAATATACCCCTGCTCCTACCCCTCCACAGCAGAGATAACTCTGTTCCCCACAGCTAGAACTTCCTTACCCTCATGGTACTTCCCTCTTTTTTACTCTTACTGCATTTATTCATTTACTTTTAATTTACTTATGCTTAGAATGTATATTTTAAGTGCCTAAACCTTTTTTTTAATCTTCCTATCCTGAAGAAAAAATATAATCCATGAATTAAATCCATGGAGAAATATCATTTGAGAAGGAATTGGTACATATTCATGTATGATGATGCAATGTATCTTCCAGTTTATGTCCAATGCAGGAGAATGGTTGTGTTTAGGATGATGGGACATCTCACTGGAAAGGAGATTTCCCAGCCTTTAAATAAGAGGCATACTTCCTGCCCCACATTTGAAATTTAGGATCTGGTGCTTAAAACGTCAACTGCAAGGAACCTCTTGTTTTTTCAACTTGTATTTCCCCTTAATTTCTCTTGGAAAGCTATTAAACTGTGAATTAAATGTCAGGCCTTATCCTTCAGGAAAGTATCCTTATTCTTTTATTTTTAATCAATTCAAAGCAAAATAGAACCTTTTATTAAATAAGTCTTCATAAATCATACACGGTAAAATCCCATTAATTGAACCACACCCAAATAATTACAGTCTTTATTATAATTTTGGCATAAGTTGAACTGAAGTTTGTTTTTTATCTGCTATGAGAAACAGGTAGGCTAAATAAGATGAAAGGAAATTCATTGTTTATATATCATGGTTTTTTTACATCTGTATTATCAACTATTTTTCCAAGTATTTTCTAATTACAAAAGCAATACATGAGCATTATAGAAAACTTAGAAATTTGGAAATGTCTTTATTAAAATCACCTGCAGACAGCCACTGTTAACTTTTGGTATATTTTCTTTCAGTCTTAGTGGGATGAAACCTTTAAATATAGATCCTTGTATCTTAGGAACTAGAAATGCAGCAAAGGCAGTTCCTAATGAGACCAAGAAAATGTTGTTTATTTAGTCATGCCCTTGTACTGTGGAGGCAGTACTATCTGTTGACAGAGCATATTAAAAGACATTCCCTAGTTTTGTCAGCCTTAGCTAATTGGTAGTCTGGTATTTATGATTTTACATTCTGTTAATCAGCTTTGGAGCTACAGTACCCAGCCTCTTAGAAACTTGCCTTCCCTGCCCAGGAGGCCTTGTCCCAGGAGTAGTGTTGAAAGCGGAGGCTAGGGACGTGTGTGTTTGACAAGGGGTGGCTGGTCCTGGGCCAGGAGGCTGAGCATCTCAGTGGGCACCTGCCATTGAATTGCTCTCCACACAATTTGTAAGAATCCAAGCATGTCACCCTTATACCACGTGAGCACTTAGTGACATGGCCCCCTTTTCATGTAGATAACATTGCTTCGGAACTGGAGAACTTCATGGGGCTCATCGAGGTGGTGACGGGCTATGTGAAGATCCGCCATTCCCACGCCTTGGTCTCCTTGTCCTTCCTGAAAAACCTCCGCCTGATCTTAGGAGAGGAGCAGCTAGAAGGGTAAGTGCTCCAGATTTCCTGAACTGACATTCTCCTGTTACAAAATAAGCGGCGTACTTGTAAAACTCTGTGTCCCTAAGGTAAGAGCCCTTCCTTGTCAAATAGAAGAAAGGAAGAAGCCACAGGATTGCCGGTGCTGCCTGGGCGATGGCCTACCTCCTCGAGTAGGGTCTTGTGTGGACTCCATTCTCCATCCTTAGGACGCTGCTGTTTTGGGAGACAGAAATGTTTTCATTCTTACTGGGGTATGCCTTGTCAGTCAAGGGTTGCACGTCTGACTGTGGCCAGCGAGACAGCAGACAGGGATGCTCTTGGGGGTCTTTTTGCCGAGAGTGACAGCAGTCAGTCTGAAGTGCTTCCTCCCAATGAAACCATCATTTACATGACCCATATCTGCCTTGGGATACTGCACTCTACTGCATCAAAACCACTCTGTCTTTTAAAATATTGCAACATAAGAGAATTGGAGGAGTATGGACAGTTTCATTTTGTTATAAAGAAATCTGGATTCACAAAATTGTTTTTATTGATTAGCTTATAGGATTTGCACTATTGATAGAATTTTCGCCTTTGCAGGAATGTGCTTTGTGATAGGGGTTTTAAAATAGCCGTGGGCCTTTCAGTGGAGGATGAAGGCTGGTGCTTATTGCATACACAATTTCTTTCCAGCCGTTAGTCTGTGTGTACCTTTGCATATGTGCTTTTCTCTTCACATTCTCCCTTTTAAGTACAGTTCTTGCCTGGCTTTAAGCTAATGCTTTGAAATAAAAGGAGTCATCAATTAAGGAGTGAATTCCTTCTAAAGAGAATTTGGGAAAATAATTTAGGAAAAAAAGAGGTGGGCAGGTCATGGGAAAGGTTGTCCTTGCTGATTTATCTGCCCCAACTGGATAAAGTTACCACATAAGGGTTTCTTTACAGCCTCCCTGTTTTTCTCAGACTAACTCTTGGTCAGTCTTAAATTCTTAAAATTCCATCATCTGATATAGCTGAAGAGAGAGGGCAGCTCTTCATTCCATCCTTGAAAAGCACACTGTCCTCCCCACTGGGAACACTGATTCTTTGGAAAAACTTCTTGCTAGTTGCAAATCCAGCCCCCGAGCATCTCAGTCACTTATGTGGCAAGTTGAGACTCTGCCAATTTGAGGTGATGGTGGCGGTTTGTTGTATTAAATTTTAAAATGAATTTTAGTTCATTTTTTTTTTCCTTCTAAGTAGGTTTGTGTTTCTGGAATCCCTGGTATCAGTAAGCCCTTTATCTTTCGCAGATTGGTAGCTGTCAATTTTTTCTGCTGCTTAAGGATAAACGTTTTTCCCCGCAAACTAAGCAAGTGATAGACGTAGAGGTGAAAGCTGAGAGCAGAGCTGAATTAATTTTTATTAGGAATAATTACGTGATGTGATTACCTTTTTGTTGTGCATTAACTAAAAGTATTATGCACTTAAATGTAGCTGAAAATTAAAGCCTGATTTTTATGTGCAAGAATATTAAGATGTATTTCTCTTTATCTGAAACTCGTATAAAACCTGAATAAAACCTGAAGTATCAGTGGGATCTTTTTAAGGATGTATATTCTGCTTAGGTGTTTGGGAGGCTTCCCAGGAAAGCTTCAGCCTCTGCCCTGCTGTTAGCATCTTAGATGGGAGGGGAGGCCAAATGGGCCTGGGTTTTCCCAGCCTGCTGCTGCCCAGTAGCCCTGTAGCTCTGTGGATGCTGGGCTTCCAGCCTCCTATTCCCACGTGCTGCTTCTTGGAGGCTCTCTCTTTAGCTGGGCTGTTGAGAATCTTGCCCCTTGTGATAGGAGTTGTTTAGTCTCACTTACCTTCCTTACCTGAGACCAAAAAGGTATAGCTTGTCCTCACTTGTGATGAACTCCCCAAGAGCTGTTTTGTTTCAGGTGTGACCAGTAGCAACAACTCAACTATTTATTTCTCCTCCTTACACTCAGCGACAGTGTTAGTTCCTACCGCTTGACCTACTCCCCTCACTTCTTCTGCAAGAAGGAAAGAGTCAGAGGGAGGAAGGGAAGGATGGGATGTGATAAACAGATAAATGTCAACAGTGCAAAGCAGAACTCGCTAAGTGCCACAGGGGAAAGAAAGAAATGTGCCCTGGGCGTGAAAGAGAGTCAGATATCTAATTGAGAAGATCAGACAGGCTTCTGAGAAGAGGTGGCATTTGAGAGAGGCCTTGAAGTGTTTCCAGAAACACTCAGAAAGCAGAGGTTGAAGAAAGAATTCAGAGAAGGGTGGCAGGAACAAAGGCAACGAGTTGAGGCATCCTGGGGCCTGTTGGGCAAATAATGCGGAGAGGTAGGTGGTACTGGAATTACGTAAGATGTTATGATGGGCCCTAAAGTCGAGGTTATAATTCAGGTAGACTATGGAACATATTCAAGGCTTTTCAGTAGAAGAGTGTTAGCATAGCTGTCTACAGTTTTAATTTCAGTGTGCTTTTGGTTTAACCCAAGATAACTTTTATCTCAGTGTTTCCCCAACTTGGCATATGTGAGAATCATCTGGGAGGGTTTTGAGAAGTCCTGATGCCCAAGTTGCACCTCACCCCAGTTCAGTAGGAGTGTTTGGGGGTAGGATCCAGGAATCAGTGCTTTTCTAAAGATTCCCGTACTTTGAACGCGCAGCAGAAGTTGGAAACCACCGTTTTATCCCTTTATTTCTTCCTGTGTGCTTGTCCCCAAAGCACTTTGATTTTTTTTCCTAAATACTTTCTTGTCACACTCCTGCCTTAAAATACTATTCTTCTTGAACCTCTCTTATAGCCAATGAAAACGTAAATAAGTGTTCCCATTTGGTTCAATAGGATGGAAGTTCTGAAGCCTTTTGTTCTTGATGGAGAGCAGAGCAATTCAAAGTGCAGAGATTCTTCAACTCTGACAACCTCGGCTTTCCACCATGTCACTGAGATCCTTCCCAAAAAATCTCCTGAGCAGTCCAGAATAGGAAACTCAAGCATGTTACCTAGACTAGAGCTCTTTAGTCCTCACTCAGAGCCTATTTACTTTTATGTCACACTCAGTGTGAGCTGATTTGGTAACCTGATTTCCAGGCAGAATCACTTCAGAACAGAGAGCAGGGTGGTCAGTCTCTGAAAAACCCAAGACAGCCAGGGTTTCCTTGAGTAAACAGGGTTTACTCTGTGTAATGTTACGTATTTCTAAAGTAATAACCTTAGACGTTAAGAAAATCAGGGTTCTGCTGTTTACAAAGGAAACATATTTTCTAATCCACATGTATGAGATTTCTATAAAATGACTAATTTTAAGCCCTTAACTAAGAGAAAATAATTGTTATCTGGAAAATTCCCTTATTCGGACAACCTTATTTTCTGATGGCATCAGATAACTAAGGAGTTAAAATTTCAAATTCTTTGGTGCTACCAAGGCTTGTTGCCTTGGAAAGAATAAAAACAGATGGAGGGTGTTGGGTTATAAGAATTGAAATTCGAAGATGCATTTAGGCATCTCTGTGCTTTTGTGTCTACCACTTGACTTTGCAACACTTAGAGCTTCATACTACCTTCTTGCAGCTCTAAAGTAAGGCTGCACTTTGACAGTTCCCTAGGAATTTAAAAAAATATACACTCAACCCTGTGACCCAGCAATTCCAAGATTTGCCCAGTATCTACCCAAGAGAAGTGAAAACATGCCCATGCAAGACTTGTATGTGAATGTTCATAGTAGTATTACTCATAATAGCCCCCCAAAAAACCCACCCACTGGAAACAACCCAAATATTCACCAACAGATGAATAGATAAACAAAATGTGGCACAATGGAATGCTACTCAGCAATAAAAAGGAATGAAGTAGGATACATGTAGCAACGTGGGTGAACCTCAGAAACATTAGGCTAAGTGGAAAAAAAAAAAAAGCCAGACACAAAAAGCTATGCATTGTATGGCTCTATTAATATGTAATTTTCAGAAAAGGCAAAACTATAGAGACAGAAAGCAGATCAGTGATGGCTGAGGGTGAGAGTGGAGATTGACCACCAACTGGAGTGAGGGAACTTTTGTATGATGGAAATGTTCTGCAACTGGATAGTGGTAACGGTTGGACAGCTGTATAAATTTACGGAAGCTCATGAGACTGTACACTTATCATGGGTAAATTTTTTAGTATGTAAATTATACTTCAGTAAAGCTATTTTTTTTAAAAAAAAGCCAACGAAACAAGAGGAAATGTTTTCTGAGTATCTGTGTGGTGCCAAGTTCCACCTGGATGTAGTTTCCCACCCTTCCTGAGCCCCCAAGGTTGATGTAAATATTGGGTTTGGGGTAGATTGGACAAGGTGTAAACCAGTCCAGTTGCAGATGGTTTGGAGGGAGCATCTGCAAAAAGGCCAAATACTGTATCAGTTGCACATTGCTCATTGTGCTGGGTTCTGATGCCCCCTAGAGACAGCCATGAAGAGGCAACAGTTTCTCTGAGAAATGAACTGGAATGATTGGTTGTATATTTGCAGATTTTTTTTCAATATATCAGCAAGGGCTGAAAAGAGGGGAATGTCCCTTCCTAACTCCATAGGCTGGAGACCTGAGGCTCAGCCCTCTTTGTTCAGGCATAGGACTTTCCTGTTCTGAGACTTTGTTCTGGGGGACTTTGACACTTCAGAGAGCAGAACAGGTCATCCCACACCTTTGTGGGATGATTCAAAGCTCACAATATCCTTTTATATTTAGCCCATCTGATTCTTCCAACTGGCTTCAGGGCCAGCTGAGCAGGAAAGACACCTCCAGTTTGCAGCTGAGAAACTCCAGCCTGGGAGAAGCTGAATAACTGCTTTGCCCAGAGTTGTTACTGAGTTAAGTGATGGAGATGAGGCTCATCTGATCTTTGGATTCCCAGATGGAACGCTCCAAACCCCAGCAATTGTGCCTTCCTTCATTCCCTACCCTCCCTACCCTTAGTGGGAGCAGGTGGGGAAGTGGTGGTACCAACAACTCAGAAATTCAGACAGCCCCAGGATTGCAGCCACAAATAAACCAGTTGAGTGTGTACTATGTGCTAGGCATTTAAAACATGGATACAGATAACGTACAGATGCCCTCAAGGAGATAACCAGCCACTCCCAATCTACTCCATTTGGCCTACAGATTGGCAGATGGGGTCTACCCAAGTATAGAAACAAACATTCTTCACAACATTGAGAAGGCTGAGAGCCAAAATACCAATATCAATAAAACCCAGGCATCTTGGAGCCTGTGGGAGCTAAAGAAAAATAAACAACTTAATTTTTAAAAATATTCTTTGAATGTGAAGACAGTGAGCTTAGAAACAATTAGGAAATCACATTCACCGAGTAATTTACTTAAGTAGTCATTTCCGTTAGGAAACAATGAAAATTTAAGCATATGCGTATTTTGAAGATGTGCAGACAGGTTTCTGCCTTTTACCATCTCTTAATTCTCGCCTAGTCATGGAAAGAATTTGAGGGGAGCTGGGCCCCAAGCTGGGGTTGGAAAAACAGGAGCTGTATTGACAGGCAGTTCATGAATGGCTTGATTATTATTTTGACAAGGGTTTTATTTTTATTTTTCTTTAGCTTCCACCGGCTCCATGATGCCTGGGTTTTATTGATATTGGTATCATGGCTCCCAGCTTTCTCAATGTTATAAAAAATGTTTGTGTTTACTGTAAAAAGATAGTCTTGGTTTTCAAAGTGATTAATCAAATACACAATTTCAGTGTGCCTGCCATTCAGTTGTCAAATTCCTGATTTATAATTCACACTTCCTCCCGTGGGGAGAAGAATGTTTTGTTCAGAAGGTATTTTTGGAGAGGTTCTGTTCCTGGCTAGTGAAATTAGTTTACTAAAAGAGGCCTCATCCTGAGTTAAGATGGAAGTTTGACCTGATTAATTGGCCCTTTCTCACAGCCCAGAGGTTTCCTCATCAACAAGATTTTGTCCCATGAAGCAAACTCAAGTATCTAGAAGCAGCCAGACCCGTTGGGGTCATTATGTTGACACTGCAGAGTCTCCTTCAGAGCTGGAAATACTTCCTGAGCAAAAATGGGTGTATGACAGGACAAATCTGTTTCCACTTCCGAACCCCTCCTTCAGTTGTGTGACTGCACAGAGTCCCCCCACCCTCTAGCATTGTCACACACAGTGTGGCAGTGAGAAGGAATTAGATGTGGGTGGGGTCTAACCCCAGTGACGGCATGTCTAACTGAGCCATGTCCCAACCCTGCACCCCTGGACACGCGTCTTGCGTTGCGTATACTGTGTCTGGGGTCATTTGGGCAATGTCTTATGTTCCTTTTCCAGGATATATATGTGTTAGGGAGTGAGCTCTTATTGAAAGGAAAGGATTATTGACTTGGAAGTTTTTGCTGCTGGGTTGGTGGCCGCCAATGTGTCCAGAGGCCTAAAGATGGCTTTGTGAGGAACCCAGCTTGTGAGGTGCTGTCTTCGGATTTGCTTGTTGGTTCACTGAACCCCTGTGTGGGTAGGGCTCCTGGCCCCGACCCCCCAGCACATATGTGGACTGGGGGCCCAGTGCTCAGGGATGGGTTGGGTAGGTTAGTGGGCAGATTACACCTCAGCCCTGTGACCCCTTCTGGGCATTAGGGTCGCGGACTCTTAAAGTAGACAAGGAGCTCAGATGTCACTTGTTCATACCCCTTGTTGTTCTGCGAGTGAGTAAACAGGGCTACAAATAGCACTAAGGGAACTATGTATGGCTGCACAGCTCATTAATGGCATTTCTGGTCCTGGGTCCCTGTCTCTGAACTCCTTCCTGGTCTGAACTCCCTTGTGAATTCTCAAGGGAATGTCACAGGGCTGCTTGGCAGCATTGTAACCATAGGTTGTGCTTTACTTTAAATGAGACTCAGGCTGAGGTTTGGCCAGCTGGTTAGAGGATGTAAATGAAGACCCATATCAGGTACAGAGAGGTGCCTAATGGATATGGTGTCCAGGGCAGGGCAGGGTTTAAGGGTGCTGTTTAGTCTTGGTGATCCTGGCTCTGCTGAGAAGGCCAGCATCCATTTTTCTTTGTATGTTTGTGTGTGAGATCTTTGAGTGGATCTTAGAAGTTTGTCTAAGTGCTGCACCGGTCCCTAAACTCAGCTTTTTATAAAGTGTGTGAGGGAGGCCCGGAACAAAAGCGAAGCTAGGAAGCAGGGGGACCATGGGGAGCAGACCATCAGCACAGAGGACTCAGACCATCAGCCATGGCATTGTCTGCTGGCTTCCTAGGGGAGGCAGAGAGAAAGGCCTACAGCACAGATCTTTCCCCCGACCCTCAAACCATAGCTGTCTGCTCTCTTGCCTCCCCAGGGATGGATCTCCCCTGACACCTGGGTAGCCAGAGGTAACCATTGCCCCACATCTTCCCTTCAGTGGATAGCCACTGCAGCCAGGAGCCATGTCTAGCTTGGTGGGCTTGGGAGCTCAGCCTCTATTAGACCAGTGGTTCTCCAAGTGTGGTCCCGGGACCACAGCAGCATAAGTATCACCTGGCACTGTTAGAAATGCAGATTCTCAGCCCACTCCAGAGCTGCTAAATCAGAAGCTCTGGAGGTGGGGCCCAGCACTCTGAAAATAAGCTTTGTGCCATCTGAACTTGGAGAACTACTGTGTTGGATGGGTGGATGGGTGGCCTGAGGGGACTTCCCGCCAGGGGCCTTTCCTCCTCTCCCACACCTTCTCCAGGGACAGGAGCTGGGGCTTCTCAGTGTGAAAGATGAATCTGAAGGAGGGAGAAGGCCCAGGGCCAGTCCACCCCGAGCCTATCTCACTGCCCTGTGGTGTTTCCCATCCCATCATACACTGCTGATCAGGCACGGGTAGGATTGACTCCCAGGGATGATGGGGGACTTCACGGCAGATGTGTAAGCTGTTCCGGTTGGGTAGCAGAGCATATCTGTTCTCCCATGGACTGATTTGAAGCACATTCTACATACTCAGCTCTGAGAAAAACAGCCTAAGGCATTTCTTGGGAATGATTCCAGTAACATCCTCTGGTATGAGAAGCATTATTTGTTGGTAATAGAGGTCATAAAATTAATTAGTATCTTACTGATTTCAGTATGTTGTCCTTGAATCATGTTGTTGCCATTAATAATAATAATAAATAAAAATAATAAATCTTATATAGTGTTAATAACTAAATCTCTCATTGCTAAAGGAAATGTATTATTGAGCAGGTGGCAAAGAGGACCCATTACATGGCCAGCAGGTGAGAGAAGGCCGCAGCCAAGGGCAGGTGCGCTAATGTTGATTTCTGTGTTTCTAGGAATTACTCCTTCTATGTCCTCGACAACCAGAACTTGCAGCAGCTGTGGGACTGGGACCACCGCAACCTGACCATCAAAGCGGGGAAAATGTACTTTGCTTTCAATCCCAAATTGTGTGTTTCTGAAATTTACCGCATGGAGGAAGTGACGGGGACTAAAGGGCGCCAGAGCAAAGGGGACATAAACACCAGGAACAACGGGGAGAGAGCCTCCTGTGAGTGACAACATTCAAAACACCGCAGACCCAACCATCGCAATATTGGTGGGCCCACCTCCGTCTGGGACAGTGGCTTTCCTTCGTGGCCCACTCCTTGTTTCACTTGAGGGACCACTAGACCACCTAACTAGCACTTTGCTCCCACTGACATCTGCCAGGCTGATAGTGGGCAGATTAATAATGTATTCATATTTATAGATTTTCCTGAGCATCTATGTGAGTGTGTTAAACACTTATAAATAGGTTCTTATGTAGACTTTAAAGTGGTGCTTACAGAATGCACAGAGTTAAATGTCCTTTTATACACAGGCACACAGTTAGATTATTTTCAGAGAAGAGCCAGTACACTCTAGCCCTGTGAGCTCTGCCCTGGAGGTGGGGGTGGGGGGCTCTGCTGCAAGCACAGCCCCTGTGGGCCACAGGTTCCCTGTCCTTCACCAGCAGCCACCTCTTTCTGTCACCCCAACATGAAAAAGATGGAGTGAGCCTGCATCCCCGAGTTGATACTGCTTTTTAAATTTAGAACAATATAAATACGGCCTTGTGCTGGTTATAAAACTTTTACTTCAAGATCTCATATCAGAGATATAGCAGTGCATTTCTCATCCAACTCTGTAGAGAAAACTGCTTTTAAGAACGTTGTGGCTCTGTTTGGCTGGATAGGGTTATAAAAGTAAATTGTTTCTTCACCTTTGACTTTTAATAAGGGACAGGTATCAGAAAAAAATAGAGTAATTTATATGATCAAGGATGTTTTGTGCACGTATGCCCATACACACACACTCTCTCTCTCCCAGGGAGGTGAATCTGTGACATGGTTAGCATTTGGCTGTGGCTTGTTTTGCTGGTATTTGGATTTACCCGATCAACACTCACGCTGCTCAGGAGCAGTGTTAGAGGGAAGGCACCTGACCCAGAGCTGGAGAGCATGTTCACAGCCAGTGTCTTCTCCCTCCCACTGCCCATCTTCCTCCCTCCAAAGCCCCTGCCTTGCTCCCTGCTTTGACCATAGTAAAAGCAGATGTATTGTAGCATTTTCAAAGTGCTTTTCTCTTTAAGAGTCAGCCAGTCTTCCTTGTCAGATCATAGAGTAACCATTTATTTTCCTTTGAAAACAAAATCATGGTTTCCTCTCTAGATATTAATAACACTTCAGCAGAAACTACAACATTTCCTGATCTCAGTCGAGCACATTTTGCCCTAAAGACTTCTTAGTTTTTCACTGCCTTTAGTCTCTCTGCTTCACCTCCTGAATGTGCAGGAGGATTCAGGCAAATGTGGGAGAAAAGACCACTTGTCAGAGAACTTCAGGTCTCCATGAGAGTAGGCAGTCATTGGTCCTTCCCTAGTTCCCATCAGAGTGTGAATTTGGTCCAAGTAAAAGGAGGAAGCTGGAGGCAGCTTCCCTGCCGCACCTGCCAGTCAAGACTTACTTCCCATGGAGCACACAGGGCTTGGCCAAGTGGAAGTGTTCAATCTAGTCCTCCAGTGTTTGTCAGCACTAGCTGGAGGTCTCAGAGGAGTTCCTGTGTCCTTCCTGTTTGATACCAACTGTAGACCAAGAAAAGTTCCTTTCTGTGGCACACCTGTGGTCTTTTACCTGTCTTTGATGGTTACACAGGAGCAAGCAGATATCCACCACTGCAGAAGAGGTGCCATCATCTTTTAACACATTAACTGCCATGTGAGCTATATTTAACTCACACTAGTTTTGAGCCCGGGGCCTCATGAAGCACATGTAACTCACACGTCTCTTACCTTGGGAGCCGAGAGAACTATTTTGCAGTTGCTATAAGAAATAAAAAAACAAATTTTTCATTAAATTAGTAAGGATCGTTTTGTTTTCAAAGTTTTAATTCTATTTTTGTAATAAATACCATGGCCCCAAGGAAAAAATTTTTCTTTCTGGTGTGGTAGTCAATGTGTTGAGAAGATTTAGTCCAGCTTAAAGGTTTGCTCTCACCCCACCAGGCCACCTTTGGTAGGCAGCATCTTAGAGATCAGGCAGAAAGATAAGGCCACCTTGTTCACTGAAGTGGCCCTTCTCTTTTCTTTTTGTTTTAATTTTTAAATTTCAGAATATTATAGGGGTACAAACACTTCAGTTACATGTATTGCCTATGCACTGCCCAAGTCAGAGCTGCAATCGTGCCATCCCCCAGACAGTGCACCCCGCACCCGTTAGGTGTGAGTTTACCCATCCCCTCCACCCCTCTAAAATAGCCCTTCTCTTTCGGGTCAGGAAATACTCACAGGTTCACATCCAGTTCCCTGGGCAAGTAGCCAGTACAACTGACTGAACCAAGACAAAGGAAGGAACTCCTTAGAGCTCCACATAGTGAAGTGCATGGGTTCCTAGTGGAAAATAAGAAAGGGACTTAGCATGTACACCTAGCTTTGGGGAAGAGGGAAATTGTGCCAAGGCAGGTGCTTTTCAGAGACATGTGGATCTCTTTCGCTCATGGGTGTACCTCTGTGCCACAGGTGAAAGTGACGTCCTGCATTTCACCTCCACCACCACGTGGAAGAATCGCATTATCATAACCTGGCACCGGTACCGGCCCCCCGACTACAGAGATCTCATTAGCTTCACCGTTTACTACAAGGAAGCGTGAGTTTCTGCCTTCGGTGGCGATGTTCTGTTAACAGGGCTGCAAGTGGGTGAGACCAGTCTTTTGGTCATTGTATGTGTTGGCTGAATGCAGGCAGTCAGCAGAGTCCCCTGGGAGAACCATGCCAAGTGTCCCCGCTTCATCCTCCCACACCCTCCCTGGCTGTCCCGTGATGTCCGTCACAGCCTGTGACAGCCACAATTGGGAAAGTGTTAGCTTGAGGCCTTTCAGTCTTTAGTGGTTAATTAGAGATGTTTGATTAAAGTAAACCCAAAGGGAAGAAAGTTTGTTTTTTCAAGAATTAGGTCAGTCCAAACTGTCATAAACTATATGAGGAACTTGGTTGACATATTGTTTTAGCCCTCATGCCCACTAGCCCTACTCAGGGAACACGCCGCAGGATACATGGCTCTCTTGAGGTGAACCCCTGAACTAGTGCATCATCTTACTCCTGTCACTCTGTCTCTGGGCCTCTCCCAAGCTGTGGCCCTCTGCTCTAGGTTGTGAGCCCGCCAAACAAGGGCAGAAGAATGGAGAGAGACTGACCTTCATGTCTCAAACCTTTTGTGACTTCCCCCAGAATCTGCTGGGGATTTTTCTTGTGCCATCCAATGACAGTCGCCTGTCTAAGCAGCCACGAATTACTCCCCCAGATTGCAGCTCTCTTTGGTCTCCCTCTTCCTTCCTTTGCCTCCTATATCCAGGTGGTTCCCACAGTCAGCTTAGTCATCTCCCTTACCTAGGTCCTATCTTAATGCCATGGGTCTCTCTCCCAGGCACTTGGCTTCCCAGTAGCAGGAACCAGAGGCACCAATGGCAGCATCTTGTACCCTTTCCCCCTGCTGGAGCAGGGTCCTGGAAATGGTTATAGACAATGAGAAATGGGGTTCTCAAGATTACTACGCATTCAGGGTTTGTGTATATCAGTGTCCCCATGATCTCCTGCCATGACTGCAGACAGGGTTATGTTAATGTTAGCTTAGAAGCCAGTGGCCAGCAGCTGTCCAGCCCTTTTCTCTGATAAATGTAGAATCCCTACCCAACTATGCATCTGTGCAACATAGTATATTCTCTTTGATAGTCACACCAATGCTTTGGCAATGTCAGCTGGTAATTTCACTAAGGACTTGATGCTGGTTTCTAAGACAATCTGGAAACTAAATATTTGAGTATTATGAGATACTTAAGCATCAGAATTGTTTGTGAGCAATTTAGATTTTAGAAGCTACTTCTGTTTTTCTGTAGGAAAGTCATTTTTCTCCAGAAGTTATCTTATATCAATATCTGGTGCTTGCATTAAATGACTGTGCTTGTTTTTTTCTTAATGGTGAAAAGATGCTGTAATCGGAAGAGAGAAAAATAGCATTTGCATATGTTCTTAGGGAGCAGTAACTATAGAACTTATTCTTCTTGAGGCAGAGTATTAAATACTATAGTGCATAACTGTGGTGAAACCTAGAGTCCAATTGCTTAATTTTATTCTTCTGCAAAAATGTAAAATTGATGATTTGTTCTATTTAGAACTCCTGTTATAGAAAATGTGACGTGGTGGGCCTTTTGGGAAGATTTTTGAGCACTTTGATGTCAGAGCTCTGAAACGTGCTCTGAGCTTGATTAATTGTCTTTCAGACCCTTCAAAAATGTTACGGAGTATGATGGGCAGGATGCCTGTGGTTCTAACAGCTGGAACATGGTGGATGTGGACCTCCCACCCAACAAGGACATTGAGCCCGGCATCTTACTGCATGGGCTGAAGCCCTGGACGCAATACGCTGTTTACGTCAAGGCTGTGACCCTCACCATGGTGGAGAACGACCACATCCGTGGGGCCAAGAGTGAGATCTTGTACATTCGCACCAATGCTTCAGGTATCCACACCCCAGACAATCCCCCAGCATCCCAAGCTTCCTCATGAGCTCACTGTACTTGCTTACACAAGGTATAGTTGTAGTGTTAGCAGTGAAATATACTTATTGTCTTCTTGTTGATACATAATACGTATCCTATTCTTTTTCCCAGTTCTAACATCTTAGGCTCTTTCGTTGCATTTTCTGGCCTTGCATCATCTGTCTCCCTGCTCTGTGCTGATGAGCCCAGGTCCTCCAGGGTGCTGGGTTGGTTTTATTGGAAGGCCCAACCAGGAAACAGCCATCTTTGGCTGCCCTTTTTGTTTATTTTGATGTTTGAACCTCCGGGAACAAACTGAAACCATGCTGATCTGTTCCACTTACTTCACGTGGCTCGATGATTTTCTGTCTTCTTTCTGTAGCCACTAGGGTTCCAAGGAGGTAGACAAAAGTTGAAAAACTGCAGACTTGGTATGTTGTGGATATTCAAAGTATTCACTGGTGAGATGTTCTTCTATCTCTCTTTATCTTCATGTTCTAAAGCACCTCATTTCTCAACTCCCCATCTGGAAACAATAAAAGCTAACATTTGTGTATATTTTCCAAGTGTATAAAAACAAGTTTAGAAGTAGGAAAATGTACTTCATTTGTAAAGACACTGATTGTCTTAGTCTGTTGGGGGTGCTATAACAAAAATGACACAGTCTGGGTGGCTTATAAACAATAGAAATTTATTTCTCACAGTTTCAGAGGCTGCAAAATCCAAGATCAAGGTGCTGGCAGATTTGGTGTCTGGTGAGGGCCTGCTTTCTGGCTCATAGATGACTGTCTTTTCATTGTGTCCTCAGGCTGTGGAGGGAATGAGGGAGCTCTCTAAGGACTCTTTTATAAGGATACTAATCCCATTCTTGAGGGCTTCACCTCCATGACCTAATCACTTCCCAAGGTCCCACCTCCTCATACCATCACCATACAGGTTAGGATTTCAGCATGTGAATTTTGGGTAGACACAGACATTCAGTCTATAGCACTGATAAACATTCTTTCATAATAGCCATTGTTTTAAAGGGGAAGATGTTTTTAAATACCCATAAACTAGCACAGATTGAGTTTAAATGGCAGAGAGGGTAAGAAGAAAATGCTGATGGGGAAAACCTTTACTCATGCACACCTGCTTCCTCATTCCCTCCTGACACATTTCTATGATCCTGTAAGTGGCCACAATCATGTCACTGACAGTAAAGTATTTATAGAAATAAATTTGTCACAGTCTTCTGATCTTGGGCATGGGTTGGTATAGCAGAGGTTCAATGCAACAGAACAAGGTTTTTTGGTTTTTTGGGTTTTTTTGAGACAGGGTCAGTCTCTGTCACCCTGGCTAGAGTGCAGTGGCCCGATCATGGCTCACTGCAACCTCAAACTGCTGGGCTCAAGTGATCCTCCTGCCTCAGCCTCCCAAGTAGCTGGGACTACAGGTGTGCACCACCAGGCCCAGCTTTTTTTTTTTCTATTTTTGGTAGAGATGGGGTCTCACTCTTGCTCAGGCTGGTCTCAAACTCCTGACCTCAATTGATCCTCCTGCCTCAGCCTCCCAGAGTGTTAGGATTACAGGCATGAGCCACCACACCTGGCCCAGAATAAGTTTTTCATCTTAAAATTTGGAAGTAACCCTTTCCAGCAATTCACTGTAACAAGTTTGGGAAAAATAGGAATCTCTTCTTACTATGACAAATTCTTAAGAAACTCATTTCCTTTCCCCAAAGATGGAAAACCAAGCACTGTGCAAATGGAGTCAGTTCACTGCATTTTGACACTTATCCTTGCAAATGGTAGAGGCAGAGAAGGTCTTCTTCCACCTCTGCTTTTTTGTGACACCTATCATTGAAATATCTAGGAATAAGCTCTTTATTTTTGAAGTACTTATTTTTGAAAACTCTAAAGTGGCCGAGCATCAAGTGGTTATGTTTTTTCTTAAAAAGCTAGCATTGGTCATAACCTTTTTCCAAAGTGTCATCCTTTAAAGGTGTTCAGAATCTTGTGTTTATTGTATACCCTAAAGCACCCTCAAGCTGTTCATCCCTTTCAGATTTTAAAAACACCTTGGATGAACACATTGCTTAAGTAATGTACAGTGAAGGTGTCTCTTGCACTCTGGACAAACCATCAAAATCGATGCTTTTTTGTGAACCCAATGAGAACGAGATTTCAGTGGTCCTTTATATACAAGACAGCTCAGGGTTTGGGTTTGGGGATCAGTAGTAAGCAAAGCTGGATCGGATAACTGTGCTCTGCCTGTAAGTCAATAGTCCTTTTGTCGGTAACAGAGGCCTTTGCTTAAAATCAGGGCTTCCCTGTGTTTGCATTTTTAGACTGCCTTTCAGAGTCATGTCCCAGTCGTTCCACAGAAGTATGATTATAGAAATGGTGGGTTTCCCTGCTGTCTGCGTTGCCTTTTCCCCCATCTCTCTTACACATGGGCGTGACATACACTCTTCCATACACACGCTTTCCAGCCCCTTTTCCACTTCCCTCTTTCATTTTGGCTTCTTGCCGTTTTTATCAGAGATTAAAAATCTCAGATGAAATCCAAGCCAGCCAGTTTTACCATTTGTTGAAACTGCTGGAGTTAAAACGCTTTGGAGACTGGCAGTTACAACAAATGAGAAATATCTGGTGTTTGAATTGGCTGTAGATTTTACGCTGTCTCTTCTAACCCTGGCTGTGCCCCCGCCACCTTTTTACATTTGCAACTCAGTAATGTTTGTTTTCACGGAGATTACCTGAGAAAAGATATCATAAAGGGAAATGTTGGCATTTAAAGTGATACTATTTCAAAACAAAGTTCACTTTTCACTCCGTGTTTCATTTTTCCTTGCTATTTTCTTATCCAAGTCAAACGAGCAGCCTCCTGTCGGTTTGCATTGAGTATCTGATAGTCTGGATCTTAGGTTCATTCCATTTTCTGAAATGTTCTTTGTTCCCCTTTTCAGTTCCTTCCATTCCCCTGGACGTTCTTTCAGCATCGAACTCCTCTTCTCAACTAATCGTGAAGTGGAACCCTCCCTCTCTGCCCAATGGCAACCTGAGTTACTACATTGTGCGGTGGCAGCGGCAGCCTCAGGACAGCTATCTTTACCGGCACAATTACTGCTCCAAAGGTAAGGTTGCTGGCAGCAGCCCAGACAGAGTGGGTACCTGTTCATTCCCGTTGCTTGAACATACTTGAGCCCCAATGTTACACATATCAGGTAACAGTGTAGCCCTTCCTTGGAAATCACCTATCTTCTTGATTAAATGTGCTTCCAGCTATGATTTTTCCTCATAAGTGTGTATAATGGCTTTAATTCCCATTTTCATCTTGGCTTCCCTTTTCCGAGAAGACAAAATTCCCATCAGGAAGTACGCTGATGGCACCATTGACATTGAAGAGGTGACAGAGAATCCCAAGACCGAAGTGTGTGGTGGAGAGAAAGGGCCTTGCTGTGCTTGTCCCAAAACCGAAGCTGAGAAGCAGGCCGAGAAGGAAGAGGCTGAGTACCGCAAAGTCTTTGAGAATTTCCTGCACAACTCCATCTTTGTGCCCAGGTATGAATGTCGTTTGAATTTTCAATTGACAGAACCCACTGCTCAGGGGGTCCTGCTGCTTTTCTCTCCACCAAGTAGTTTGTAAGTCAGCAACTGTGGGGTACAACGTGGTAGCTGTTGAGATAGAGTAGCAAAAGATGATGTCGGTTTGGTGAGGTGGAGTCCCATGGAAGCCGATTAGCCCTGAAGGGAAGGGGACCAGGGCTCAGTTGTAAGGGTGGCTGGTGTGACAGGTGCTGCTGCCTGTCAGCTACACAGCCTCCTGAGAGAGCAGGTGGCTCCCCACAGGAGAGATGGAGGTTAAGCTCAGAGAGCTGAAATCATTCACCCAGGCTCATGGAAACCAGTGAGAGGAAAAGCCAGGATTTGGGCCCATCTCTGTCCTTCCCGCTTCTCCCTGCTGCCTCTCTCAGCCTGGGAGAGGAGGAATGGGCAAGTGGGAGAAAAATCAGATTCCATTTTGAAAGGGACCTGACTTCAAAACATAACCCGGTGCCACGGGTGTCCTTTACAAGCAGTTTAGGGAAGCAGAGTAGAAGACAGCCTCTCAGAGTAACACAGCCCCGCCCCAAGGACTCTGCTCCTCTGTACCAGTCTGGGTTTCTGTGAAGCAGGACAGAAGTGGAGGAAAGTAAATGTCCATAGCAGCACGATTCAGAGTAGCCAAAAGCCAGGAACAACCCAAGGTCCATCAGCAGATGAGTGGATAAACATAATGGGGTATATTCATGCAGTGGAATATTATTCAGCCATAAAAAGGAAGGAAATTCTGTTCTGTGCTACAACACAGATGAACCTTGAAAACATCATGCCAAGTGAAATGAGGCCAGGCACAAAAAGACAGTGTCGTATGATTCCATGTGTATGAAATACATGGAATGAGCAAATTCATAGCGACAGAAAGTAGATTAGAGTTTACCGGGGGCTGGGGGGTGAGGTGGGGTGGGGAATGGTGAATTATTCCATAATGGGTAGAGTTTCTGTTTGAGTTGATGAAAATATTGGGAAATAGATAATAGTAATGGTTGTACAACATTATGAATGCAATTAATGCCACTGAATTGTACCCTTAAGAATGCTTAAAAATGGCAAAATGTTATTTTTTGTTATTTTTTAAAAATTTTATAACAAAAGTAGTAAACAAAATAGTTAAAAAAAAAAAAAAAGAAGAAGAAAAAGAAAAAAAGGTAGTGAAGGAAAGTTCAGCAGAGTAGCCCAGTAAGGAGACGGAAGCTGAGTGGTGTTCCGTGGCTGCCTTTTTTAGTGCAGATTTTGGAAACAACCTCATGCTTGAGAACTGGGCTGAGGAGCTGGCTAGATCAGTGTTGTACCCCTGATCCCTGTCCACGTGTGTTCTCTTCCCCTCCACAGCCCCGGGGCCTGGAAGCCTGTAGTGGCTGCTTTCTTAGCTTGTAACAACATATGGCTTTTAAAGTGATTTTTTTTTTCTTGCCAAGTGACCTTCTTGATATTTGCAAAATGGTCGAAGATAGCCGTCTTACTTTGAAAAATCAGTAAAGTAGGGAATAAAGACCTTTTATAACTGTATGTCCTCTTTTCTTTTGAGAGTGGAACTCTTCGTTGCCTGGTAGCTGTCTTCCCCTCCTTTCCTGTCTCACAGTGAAAGCCCCCAGAGCCATGGGGAGGGCCTGTGAGCCCACCACGGGCACTCCCAACCTGCCCTGGCAGGGCATCTTCTGTCTGCTGGCAGATTGTAGGGGTCTGCTTAAGTGTCAGGCTTGTGGTTCAGTGTTCATTGCTCTTTTCTTATCCGTGACATGTGTGTATCACACGTGGTTTCTAGAATCAGCAAGTTGGAGGACTGGAAAGAGCACACATATGTTTGAAAACTGGGGCTCGGGTTCAGTGATGTGTCCAACATCCTAATTAATGAAGAATCGGTTTGGGACGTGGCCCTGCATTCACACACGCCGAGGCTCTTTCCCTTCATTGCGTTGCTTCCATTCCGCCCAGGCCAGCAGAGGCTCAGCTGGTGGCAGTTCCCATTGCCACAGGAAAAGATGAGTTTAGAGTGTCCCAAGCAGGCTGGGCAGGATGTTTTATTCTCCATCAAAGGCTGTTGGTTACGTTGGTGTCTTGTCCCACCAGTCTGCCGGTTCAGCTTGTGAGTCAAGGATTTGGAAAGATTTTGCTGAAAGGCTCCCAGCTTTCAGTTGTAGTTACAAGACAATACCTTTTTCTTATCAAATGTGGAACAAGAGATTAAATGAGACAACTGTGGTTGACACAGATGTTATTAACGTGCAGCATTCATTTTGTTGGGTTCAGAATAAGTTTCCTCTGTGCCAGGTTCTGCTCATTGGATGCATTCATCCATCCCTCAGTCCTTACTTTTTCTCTCCTAAGACAGGTCCAACTTGTGATTATTTCTTCCCGTAAATGTATATAAATGTCATATTTTGTCCATGGTGAGAGGCCACAGTTTATAAGAACTTAATGTTTATTTGTTTTTTCCTCCTACTGAGTTCTCACAGAGTTCAGGTAAAGGAGTGTCCAGATGACAGAATGACTAATCACAAAGACTGGTTTTCTGTTTTATCACTGAATTGCCCAAAAATGATTTTGATTTCTTTCAGTTCATTCTAAGAACAGTTTATTTGTGGGCTAAAAGCAGCTAAGTCAGATTTAGTTCCTTCCTTGTTGTCCGGCACGTCCTGTGTGTCTTGAAGTAGAATGGAAGCTAGAATTTATAAAGTGGGTTTCTGAAGTCAGTATTTGGTGGTAAATGCTTTTCATTGACTGCTGTCTTTATTTCTTCAATGTCATCAATGAAAAGAGCGATGAACACTGAACCACAAGGCTGACACTTGAGCAGCACCCCCTACAATCTACCAACAGATGGAAGATGCCCCTGCGGAGTAGGTTGCCTAGCCTGATAGTTTGGTTTAACCAGCTAAAGTGTTGACAGGTGTTGGGAAGTCAAAGGCTGTCCAGCAGGAGTAGGTTGTATCGTGGTGGAGTGGGCAGAGTTGGCAGTAATGTTTGCTGTTGGTCACACCATTTGGAAATGTAGCTGTTTACAAAGAATTATGTAGAGGCCATTGTGCTTACCCATTCCTGTCTCCCAGATCATGTTCTGTGTTGCCTTCCTCCTCCAAGCCCTGACTTGGTGTCAATAGTAACAGCTATGCAGTCTCTGAAAGCGTGTTGTTTATAAATGAGTAAACTATTGCATGTACTTAATGGTGTAATCCCAGTTAAATGTCGGAAGGCTGGGAGAAGGGTTTTAACACAGTATTATTAATATTTTGCAGTGCATCATACCTAAGCAACTTCTTACTTACAGACACAAGTATGCATTGTGTTGGTTTTGAAGGGAAGGCAGGAAATTTGTTGAGAATGTGTTGAAAAAGATCTCCCTGGTAATAAATGTGGTTTCTTGTGTTCTTCCTGTCCAGGAAGGATGGTTGGCTGGCTGGTTGGTTTGCAGGGTGTGAGGATGGTGGATTATCAGCCTCATTTCCTAACCCTTCCTCCCCAAGTGTTGTGAAAGCAAACACACATGCTGCTGTCTAGGTCCTCTGCCTGTTGGAATGAGCATGTCTCTGTTGGGCAGTTTATGCCTTTGGTGAGGCCCTGTGTGCCACTGCACAAAGAAGGACTGTGTTTTCCTCAGGGGAATCCATGGGCTCAGCAGATTAGGGAGCAGAGGCCCTTTCCCCAAGCACCCTGCTGTCCCATTCCAGGTTTTGGCCTAGGGACCAGCAAGAAGCCTGCTGAGTGTCAGCTGAGCCTTCACAGGCTTCTGGGATACTGCCTTCGCTGCAGAACTTCTGCTGCTGCTCTCCCCTGCACAAGACTGAGGAGCTTCCCGTTTTCTGGGCGTTCTTATTTCCTTGGGAAGATGGGATCTGTTCCATTTGCTCCCTGCCTTTTGCCCATTCCTAAGACCAGCAACTCAAGGCAGTAGACTCAGTACCCTGATTTCCCACCGCTGTCCATGGCTGACCTGAGGGTTGCTATTTCTCTGTCTGGGTGCTTCTCTCACGTTCTGTCTACTTTTTTTGGTTCCTGTAAATATTAGGGTCCTGTTTTTAAGGTTTCTGGGGAGAGCCAAAAAGCCCATTTTTTTATACTTGACCAAAGCTGCAATTGGAGGTTCACATCCTCCTGCTTCTTGGACTACCTCACCTGCCCTTTGGGGTGTGAATGTCCATCCTCGGTGATTTTCTCCATTCTCTTTTACTTTCCTGTTGTTGTTCTGTAGCTGTTGCTTCAAACTACTCAAATCCATGAGAGAGACTCTGCCCTTCTCACGGACAGGGCCCTGGGGAGGCCACAAGTGCTCCCTGCTGAGTGGGAGGAGGCAAAGCCAGGCTCATTAGACCCACGGAAGACCTACGCTAGAGTGTGCACACCAGACACTAGAGGCTTGCGTGAGGCTGTCAGTAGGAGCCCTGGGAGAAGGGCCTAGGAGTCCAGGCAAGTGCTCACTGCTCAGCTCTAGGCATCTTTACTTTATTTCCATAGTCAGAGGGAATCAAAGGAGCCACTACCACAGGCCTTTGAATTCCCTCTGCCCCATCTGTCTGGGGCCTATGCCACACACCTCACCTCTCCCCCACACCCTAATAAATCTTAGTGTCACCAGGTTTGTCACCTTTAATGTTTAACCATATGGTCTGTGACCAGATGGCACTAGCATTCTGATGAAACAGGACACTGCCTGGCCAAGAATGGCTGAGGCCTTGTTTGCCTCTAGGTATAAATGAATAACCACTCTGGGAGCTGGGAGCAGTTTATGCACCAATTCTAAGGTTTACAGAGTAGAGAAAGCAAGGTAAATAATGAAGAAGGAGGCCTGGCGCTGTGGCTCATGCTTGTAATCCTAGCACTTTGGGAGGCTGAGGCAGGAGGATCACTTGAGCCCAGGAGTTTGAGACCAGCCTGACCAACCTAGTGAGACCCTGTCTCCACAAAAAATTAAAAATCAGCCAGGCATGGTGGCGTGCTCCTGTAGTCCCAGCTACTCAGGAGACTGCGGTGGGAGGAGCCCTTGAGCCCTGGAGTTTGAGGGTGCAGTGAGCTATGATGCCACTGCATCATCATAGAAGACCCTGTCTCTACATAAATAAAGGAGATCCCCATGTTATTTGTTGGTTCTTATCCCAGGGGGCTGAATAGCTCCTTTTATTCCAAGATTAAGATTTTTCTTTTCTGTTACTCTTACCCAAGTCATAGAAAAGACGAAAGAGGTAGAAGCACTTAACAATCCGACTTTATCTCTTCCTTGCAGACCTGAAAGGAAGCGGAGAGACCTCATGCAGGTGGCCAACACCACCATGTCCAGCCGAAGCAGGAACACCACAGCAGTGGACACGTACAATATCACAGACCCAGAGGAGCTTGAGACCGAGTACCCTTTCTTTGAGAGCAGAGTAGATAACAAGGAGAGAACTGTCATTTCAAACCTCCGGCCTTTTACGTTGTACCGCATTGATATCCATAGCTGTAACCACGAGGCTGAGAAGCTGGGCTGCAGCGCCTCCAACTTCGTCTTTGCAAGAACTATGCCTGCAGGTACAGTGTGATCTAGCCAGCCCCATTGCTGATTTGCTAAAGCCTAATGGAGAAGACCATGTTTTATAGATGTAGGGTCCGACACCCAGGGCCATGACCCTTAGTCTGGGGTCTGCCTACTAAACAATGTCTGATCATTGGTAGGCAGCATGGTAGACCAACCACCTGGGGAGCAGAGCCCATGCTCTCATAGTGACGTCACTCCCAGCTTGGTCTCTCCGTAGAAAGTACTGAAAGCAGGGAGCTCCCTACAGGGTGTACTCTCCTCCTGCTTCTTGGTTCATATTGTGCATTCCCATGGCCCCTTGCCCACTCGTGCACAGGTAAGTTAGGCTGCTCCCTCCTGAGTTTTCACAGATTCAGTGACATTCCCAGTTAGATGCCTCGATTCAGAGTAACCATTGCTCTTCCAGTTAACTCCTTGCATAGCCTCTGGTCCTGCTTGTTTGGTCTTCAGCTTTCCCTTATAAGTTAGACACTGCCTGTCGCTCAGCGAGCCATTCACCCATCTTTGAAGTGGGTGAACTGCCCCGTCCTTGTTCCTGCAGGAGTTACCAGGTAGCAAAAGGAGCATGGGGGTGATTAGAGTCTGGGGAATGGGGCCTCCTGTGCACAGTTCTGACACTAACGCACAGCACACCATGGGGCAGCCATCAGCCTCCCTTGCCTCAGTTTCCCCAACCTTCCTAGGAGAGATGTAGATCAACTGAGCCCTTGGTGCCTTTCCCAGCTGGTAACTTCCCAGGACTTTTGCTCACCACTTTGCTTACTAGAGAGCAACCACCACAAGGTCAATTAGCAGCTAAAGGAGTTGATGCCGGCAGGGAGAGCTTGCTCTCAGCACCAGCCTCTTCACAGGCCAGGCTTGGGGCCATTCTTAGTGCCTGTGTAAAAATTGCAGCTGCTGTTTGTAGACATGAGCTGTGGAGGGACCCTGTCACAGCCTGGAGGCCCTGTGCACTGCTTCTGCTCATTCAGCACCTTTGCAATGCTGCTGGTGTTCAATGGCTGCACACAGTTTTCTTTTTTCAAGCGGTGGGAGCAGAATAGAAAAAGAAAGTTAACTTAGGTTGCCAAGATTTTCCTACATGCTTGGTAGTAGGCTTTTCTGGTGGGGAACTGGGGAGTAGGGAGGATTCTACAGCACCTTGAGACATGCACATCATCCGGTTGGTCCAGTTTTGAAACCTCTGCTGTTGTGAGCAGCCAGCTCAGGGGAGTCTGTGTGGTCACTGTCCCCAGGCCTGCACGCACAGACTGAGGGGTTATTCTCAGGTCAGCCCAGTGTTGGTCTCCCTCCCTGGAAACCTGGATCCAACTTTGTTGCTTGTTTAAATTGTTGCACAGAAGGAGCAGATGACATTCCTGGGCCAGTGACCTGGGAGCCAAGGCCTGAAAATTCCATCTTTTTAAAGTGGCCAGAACCTGAGAATCCCAATGGATTGATTCTAATGTATGAAATAAAATATGGATCACAAGTTGAGGTAAGACTAGAGCCGTGGCCTGGGTCTGCCTGTATTTCCATCAGAGTTGATAGCATATGTTATGTTACCATACAGGTTACCTCCTGGTTAGCTTAAGACTCAAAACAATAATATAAGATGCTAAGTCAGTGAGGATTTGGGTCTTTCTATCACTTCCACGCTCTCTGAGGAGTACTGTGCAGCACGCAAGGAGCTGGGCTACTTCTTACCCCCAAGAAACTATTTCATTGTAGAAAATTATCTATGGCATTAGCTGGATCAGTGATAATAACTTCTGGAGTTCTTCTGGCTTTCAAAAATGTTTGATTAAAACTTTTGGGTGTGTTTAAAGCTACTTGAGGACAATCTCTTAAGACTTGGTTTCTTCCCCTTTGTTGACAGTCAGGGTCGTTGCTGGGTGGAGGGTCAGAGAGTGGGCAGCTGGAGCCACCGGTGCAGCAAGTTTTGCTGGCAGGTCCCAGGTTTCTCCCGTGTTTGTGGGAAATCAACATGTGTGTTTTATTTCCCCCAGGATCAACGGGAATGTGTGTCCAGACAGGAGTACAGGAAGTACGGAGGGGCCAAGCTGAACCGGCTAAACCCAGGGAACTATACGGCCCGGATTCAGGCCACCTCTCTCTCTGGGAATGGGTCGTGGACAGACCCTGTGTTCTTCTATGTCCAGGCCAAAAGTAAGACTTATGGAGGGAGCTGCATGGTAAAACTGAAAGTAGGTCTGGCCAGGATTCAGGAAGCTAGGGGTGCTGTGGCTCTCTTGTTTCTGATTTTCTGTTAAAGCAGAGTTGGCCAGCTCTCAGAAGGGTCATACTAAGGTGCCAACACCATGTCTGGGAGTTTGGGCTGGGGAGATGCTGAGCTTTGGGTCCCTACCTCATGTGACAGGCAGGGAGAAGGTCTGAGTCCCCTCTTTTGAGGTGGTCCAACCACTGGAGAGCCAGAGGAGACCTTCGCTTTCAACCTGGCTTATGTTCAAAGCTATTTTACAAAGCATTGAATTGACTTTTCTACCACCTTCCTGGTCAGTGAAGCTGGCTGGGGCTCAGATTCAGGGCTCAGAATCCTAAGGGGTAAAAGAAACCTGAGAGGTCATCTGATCCAGCCTTCTCCAGGGCAGGAATCTCTGTGACAGCATCACAGGCTAAGGCATTCTGCTCCGTTTAACTGCCCATTGGTAAAATACACATGCACTCTTACAGCACCAATATGTATTGGAAGCACACAGTGTTCATTGTTTAGTGCAGAGATTAAGTAATGTGAGTTTATGCTGAAACCATTGACAAGATAATTCTTAGGCTATTCTTTGTGATGATTTTGGATTTTAAAACTGAATTTTTTTTTTTTTTTACAAGTGAGGCATGTTTTGTTATTGCTGTAATGGTAGATTTTTGATATTCAATTACCCAACAGTTGCCTGGTGCTTGGGTTTGAGACTGCTTTGAGCAATCGATTTCTACCTCCCTCATGCCCACTCTACATGGTATAATCAGTAATCATTTGGTAAATAAAACTGAATTTTTAAAAATATGTAAGCACAACAAGGGCTACATACTTGTTTGACCAAGAAAATCTAATATTTTATTTGGTGAAATTATTTCCATACTGAGTTTCTATTCTTATTAGAAACCCAATTTATTGGATTATTTCATGTTCATGTAATGGGATCAAATTTAGCATAACACCATTCCTTACTGCTCCCCACATAAAATAGCAGTATAGCCCTGCTTAGTGGTTGTACTTTTGGGTCTAGTGGTAGTACTTTCTGGTATCCACATTCCTGATGCCCTGATTTGAAGTCTAAAACAAGCACTGAACAGATCCAGCAATCCCACTTCTGGGTATATGGCCAAAGGAAATGAAATCAGTACATCGAAGAGATATCTGTACTCCCATGTTCATTACAGCACTATTCACAATAGCCAAGATACGGAATCAACCTAATGTCCATCAAAGATGAATGGATAAAGAAAATGTGGTGTATACATAATGGAATACTTTCAGCCTTAAAAAAGAAGGAAATCCTGTCATTTGCAACATGGATGAACCTGGAGGACACTATGTTAAGTGAAATAAGTCAGGCACAGAAATACAAACACCCCATGATCTCACTTATATGTGAAATCTAAAAAAGTTGAGCTCATAGAAGTCAAGAGTAGAATGGTGGTTACAGGGATTGGGGCAGGTGGGGATTTGGGAAGATGTTGGTCAAAGGAGAAAAAAATTTCAGTTAGATAGGAATAAGTTCAAGAGATCTTTTATACAACATAGTGACTATACTTAATAATAAAGTATTCTTAAAAATTGCTAAGAGAGTAGTTTTAAGTGTTCTCACCACAAAAAAATTGTAAGTATGTAAGGTAATGTGTATGTTAATTAGCTCAATGGAACCATTCTACATGGCATACATATTTTAAAAACAACGGTTGTATGTGATATATACAATTTTTATTTGTCAATTAAAATTAATTAATTTTTTTTTTTTTCTTTAAAACAAGGACTGCAGTAGTCCATCTGGTTAGCACCGGATATTCCAAGCTGTGCATGATATCTGAAAATCCAAATACTGATAGATAGCAAAAGAAGGATGGGGTAAATAGAATTGCAAACCTTGAGCCAACATTTTATATGCCTGGCACTGTGCCCGGGCTCAAGTTTTAGGGGTAAACAGATGCTTAGGCAGATAATTTTGTCAACTAAAATAGTCTGAATTCTCCCATTTTGTCCACTTAACCTAGGCTTACCAGTTAGCCTGTGCCACCTTTCCAGTTCTAGAATGTTCACAATATTCCTGTAACCCTCTCCAAAGCAGTGACTTGCTTTCTCTCTCTACCCGCTGTCTCTTTCTCTCCCCCTCTCCCCTCCCTCCATCCCCTAAGAAGAGAGCCTAGTTTGGGGGTCTGTGGTCTCTGAGACAGCAGCCGTGGCTCCTGGGGCTGGGTGAACTTGGCTTGTTTTGGGAGGCATGTTCGTGTCTGCCTGTGCTGCTCCATCTTTAACCCCATGGGTGCCAGGATGCCAGTGGGAAATCCAGGAGTCCCTCTGATGGAATTTTGCCAGCAAAAGTTGGCATATACTACATGGAAATTGAATCTGCATGCTGGCTTCACTGCTGGGAAGTTTTTCCTTACGACAAATAAGACTCTCTCCTGCTACAGTTTAGTCTCATTTCTTCTTGTTTAATCCTCAGAGGAGATGGAAGCTTTGGAAGCTTTCTGGCAACTGCTCTCCTTTTAGGAACTCTTCCTGTGGTTGAATACTATTAAATTACCCTTCAGTCTTCTCTTCTCCAGATGAAATAATCTCAGGTCTTCTGGTCTTTTCTTGTAGCCCAATCTCTTACACCAATTTTCTAGCCACTTAATCATTTTGTTCTTTTTCTCTGGATGTGTTCCAGTTTCTCCATGTCCCTGTTGAAATGTGAAACTCGAAAAGAATACGGTACAACCTGACCAGTAGTATAAGTGATACAAATATAAGAAATAGGCCTCAGGGGAAAAAATGTAGAATCTTCTAGCTTCCCCCTTGGCAATGATAACTTGTGAATATTTTTAGGAATTAGAAAATGCAGGAGCCTGCATCCATTTCAAGAGATACAATATCAATAAAAATATCTTTCATCTTTGATAAAAATATCTTTAATTTTAAAATTAAAATTAGCTTTAATAGCCTGTAAAGAGTAATCATGATAATAGTTTTTAGTGGCAAAATAATCATTGATGGGTGACTTACAATCAGTGTAACTTGGTCCCCAATGAGTTCTAAGCCCATTTCCACATAGACATCTCTACTTGGGTGTCCCATGGCTACTTCAGGCTTCTTATGCCAAAAACCAAAATCATAGTTGCTGCCCTCAAAGCACCCGTTCTCTCCTTTGTTCCTTATCTCAGTTAGCACGGCCTCATAATCCACCCCAGGAAGCTCATGGGCATCCCTCACTCTGCTTTCTCTCCAGCCACCTGTTTTTTATTCCAGCCAAAGTATCATGGATTCTGCCACTTAAACATCTCTGGAATCCAGCCTCCTCATTGCCACCAGCACTGCCACAGGTTGGCCTCCAGGTTGCTTGCCTTTGGGAATAGTGTGAGCTGTGGGTGCAGGAAGGCACCCACTGCTCCTTGTAGAAAAGGAGCAGTGACTTCTTCACAAAGTCTGAACTGGGGAATGCAGAACATGCCCAGGGGACATGGGGTGTTCCCCCCACCCTCCAAGACATGGCAGTGCCTCCTCTCTACTGCCAGGCCCTCCAGTCTGTCCTCGGCACAGTCAAATCTGATCAGTTCACTGCTGAGCCTGAAAGCTTTTGCTGACTCTTTTGAATCTGTAGAATGAAGTTGAAATGCTCAGCTTGTACAAGGCCCCTTGTGAGCCAGCTCTGACATCTCTCCAGGATTATCTCCAAGCCATTTCTCCGCTAGGAAAGCCTTTTCCCTCCAAGGAAAGCATATCTTTCTCCTTCAAGACTCAGGCTAACGGAGCCTACCATTAGGGAGCTTCCCTTGACTCCCTTCTCTGCTCTCCCTTCTTCTCTACATCCTTGCTGTACGTGCAGTCCACTTTTCTAGTTGTCATACTACCTATTGACACTGATTTCCCACGTCCCACAGAATGTTGCAGGGTGTGGGTCCGTGTCCTGGTGCCCAGCCCAGTGTCTGTCACTGGAGTGTTAGTGCTGGTGGTGAGTGCTGTGGCAGACCTTGTGTTCTCACACTTGTGGCCAGACTTAAATGTCTGCGGAACATTCAGAGCAGAGCTGGCAAGGGGTGCCATCCAGTTGTTTTTGTATGTGTTCATTTATTTTAAATTGTCTGTGGAACTACCTTAATACAGATAAAGGTCGGCATGGCTTGGATAGGAATCTTACTCGTTTTATTTTTAGCAAATGTATGCGTTTTCACTAACAGTCATTAAACTGCATACAAAGATTATTTTCCTTCAGTCCATCAGTCTATTACATCAGAATATACTGTACTGAAAAAAATGAATATACAGCTCTGTCTGCACTTATTTAATCTTTTTTCAAATAATTCAGTTTGTTTGCTGTGTTATTTCCGATAATCATTTACCTTCAGGAATTCCTACTGCGTGATAGGAGGAGTAAAGGAATATTCAGGGATTGTTTTTATTTTTCATACTTCCAACTGCATTTAAAAACTGAAGTGAGCAGATTGTTCACCTAATGACATTTTATCATTTTCTCCTCGTTGCTGCAGCAGGATATGAAAATTTCATCCATCTGATCATTGCTCTGCCTGTGGCTGTCCTGTTGATCGTGGGAGGGTTGGTGATAATGTTGTACGTCTTCCATAGAAAGAGGTCAGTGACTTGTGCAAAGTTAAAACACTTTTTGTGGCTAAGTGGTTTGAGGGTTTACATGTGCGTGAAGGTAGTCTTTTTGAGGATTTAGAGGAAATATTTTAGGGATTGGAAAGCCTGATTTTCCAGTCAGATGTTCTTGACGGGAAAAGAGAACATTTTCTGATGATCTTAACAACAACCAAAAAAATGTTTTTTGATAGTACAGATCTTCCCTTTACTGGCTGTTCTGTCGCACAGATACTGCTGCTTGCTCAAGCTTTTCTGAATTGGATGTTTTAGCCTTCCCGATCAGATAAGCCTTTTTATTAAATATTTCCAATGAAGTAAAGAAACAAGTGTTTCTTAAAAAGCGCTAATCTGAGGCACTGAAGAAGCCAAAAGATGTGTTAGCAAATGTCTGCTGTCCCTGCCGGGCCTGAGTTGGGAGTGTAGACAAGAGCTGCCATGAACAGTAAGCTCTCCCCATGCCTTTTTCCTGATACTTCAGGAAACAGAACAAATGAGACTGTTATAACAAAGATGAAAATATATACAGAAATGTATAGAGGCGGAGTTTTGTTAACCCAAATTTTATCTTTTTTGACAGAAATAACAGCAGGCTGGGGAATGGAGTGCTGTACGCCTCTGTGAACCCAGAGTACTTCAGCGCAGCTGATGGTAAGGGTCCGGCCACGTTCACTGCCAGAATGCGGGGGAGGTGATTGGAAGCTGTGGGGAGTGTCGCTAATTAGGGAAAGGGAAGAGGTTTGCATTATTTTGAGGTATCTTTGGCCTTGAATCTGTCTTCATTAATATTTCTTTTTTTTTAATCAAAATCTTTAGCAGTTCAGTGAATATGTCAAAACCTCTGGGACTCAAGGAAAAACAGGCTTCAGAGATGAATGTGGCCAGTACAGTAATCAATTTATTTAATTGCTTAAAATTTTATGCTAGAATGAAAAAAGCTTTTTAATTGTTAACATCTAGTTAAAGGATATGCTGAAGCTGACAAAACAGTCCTTTTAAACTAGTTTCAGTTTAAGTATCATATCATTATAATTGTCTTTGACCACTTATGGCTTCTCTGCTCTTTTTATCTTGGAATTTTTCTGTCATTTCCTCCTGACTAGGGTCATACCCTCCTGGCTCATTCACATTACTTTTGCCAATAACTAATGAGGGCCATTTAGTTAAGTGTCTGGGAAGGTCTGACTTGGAAGCTGGGTTGTACTCAGTGGTTATTTTCTTTTTTCCTTTTTTGCTTTTTTCTTCCTAGTATGTTCATATCCAAACCTTTCGAATAAATCAGATGGGGATGGGGTTGGTCATCAGGCCCAGTCATATTTGTACCGTTAACTGGCACTTTGCTAGGGCCTTTTACAGACACCATTCCATTTGCTCCTTACGCCCTTGCAAAGTGGGTTTTCTTAATACCCATCTATAGGTGAGGAAATGAGCTCCAAGAATAAATTTCTCAGGCTCACATAGCTAGCAGTGAAGAAGTCAGGGTGAGAATTCAGTCACTGTGGAAAGAGCTGCGAGGTTTCCCTGGCAGGCAAGGAAGCTGGCCCGAAGGAGGGGCTGAACTAGTTCATTCATGATGTTGGGTGGATGTGTTCAGTAACAGTATTTGCTGCCTTCTTGCTTCAGGAGAAGTGAAAGTAGATGTGCAGGAAATATGAGATAGAGTTGTGATAATTCTAATTGATTATCCTTATCAAATAAGAAAACGTAAGAAAATACTTTGATAATTGAAAAGCAATGTATAAATGTGTAAGGTTTTACTATGGTTTCTTTACTCTTTTCTGATTCAATTATGTTTTAGTAAAGCCAATCAAAATCAGCCTCCTCTGAATGGGAATCAGGTGCAGAATAGTAAGGACATTATTCCTGTCTTCATAAAGGTCTCACAAAGTTGTTTTTTAAATAATCATATATACACATATATATTGGTATGTGTGTATATAAGGCATAAAGAACATTCTGGAAAGATGCATACCACACTTAGAAGAGTTGTTACTTGTGGAGAGGATCTTTCCCTAAAAAAAAAAGCCAGGCATGGTGTCACATGTCTGTAGTTCTGGCCACTTGGGAGACTGAAGTGGGAAGATTGCTTGAATCCAAGAGTTTGAGGCTAGCCTGAGCAACATAGCAAGACCCTGTCTCTTAAAAAAAAAAAAAAAACCCAGCAAGAAGACAGGTAGGTATGCATTGTTTGTGTAAATAATAGCATTAAAAAAAAAATCAAGGGAGTCATCGCAGACGATGGAATTGATAGGGACAATGCAAGGCCACTTCCCCTGTCTATGAGAGTGGAATATGACTATACCAGAGAATCTACTCTGCTTTGAAATAAAGCTCCGTTGGTTGACATTTGTAGCTTTTGACTATGAAGTGCCCAGGAAGTTTAGAAAAAAACATTAATTTAATTAAATCACTCTCTGGTGACTTGAATTCAAACTCAAATTTTGTGTCCGTCCAGAATGCACTTATAATATGTCTTGGTTTTTCATTAAAACAAAACAAAAATAAACTTATTGCCACCCAGGCCAACACATGGGAACACTGTCACCTCATTTGAACTTAATTTATTTGGCCTTTTGACAAGTTACCATATAGCTAGTTTCCTCAAGAGGTGACAAAATGACATTGCAGTTCAAAAGTACTTTCAAAACTTCTTTCTCCCAAAGCTAATCTGCATGTCACCATTCTCCAGAGTACATTGAAAATCCCCTACAGGAAAGTGCTGATAACATTGTGCACATAAACTCCTCCCGGCTGGTGGAGCTCAGGACTGCTGGTAAAAGTCAGAGCTGATGGGTTGAATTTAAAGAAAAGGATTGAGGGTATTGACTTCAGGGACCTCCCAAAGAATAGATGTGATTGATTTTAACTCCATGTTTTATGGCATGCTGCGTAGTTAATTCTGATTAAAGGCAAGCCTGGATTCTCAGAGGTAAATGAATAGAGACAGTGAGTCTTTATACTTTCTGAAGGGCATTGTGAAGAGTCTTATCTGAAGGGTTGCCTTGCATAGTTACTCTCTGAAGCAAGCACCAGCCTCTCCCTCAGGGCTGCAGGCCATCTAAGCCAGCTGGAGGGTAGAGTTCCATTCCTGAAGTTCTTAAACACATATGTAATATGAAATACATAAATGTGTATGAAAGAAAACTCAAGACAATTAATAAAGTCCATACTGGACACTCCTCAGTGGTATAAATTGGTGGTGTCTCCTGGGCCTAATTTTCAATAAACACCTTTCCTTTGAGACATCACTTAAAAGTCATTACTTGGGACATGGGGATGTTAGAATACAGCTGTCAGCCCACTGCTTCTCTCACATCCGGCCGCAGACCCAAGGTTAGCATCAAAGACAGGCACAGTCCCCAGTTCCTAGTCCCTCTGCATTTCTGAGGCAGGACCGCCTTCCTACCAGTCAATGTGTAGCGGAGCCTGTTAGTGGGTCCCCTTCAGGCAGGGACGTTAGCACACAGCATTAGAAGAATACGGTTATGATTGAAACTTCTTATGGATCTTATGAAATAGGTTGATTTTATTTTCATTTTTATCCTACCCATTGGAGTTGTGGGATGGAGCCTCTGTTTGGTTTTGTTTTCTTTCTTTCCTACCCTTTTTGTTTCCTTTCCTTCTCTTTGTTTCGCTTTCCTTCCTGTCTAGAATTATTTATTTATTTTCTCTAACCATATCGAATCTAACCAGAAAGCTGGAGAAGAAATATTCAGCCTCAGTATTTACTATGTGCCCCTCCCAACCTCATTACCCCGTGGTGGAGGCCCCTGAGTTCACAGAGCCCAGGCCAAAGCCCTGGGAGCCACCTCTGTCCATCAGCTGCCACAGCTGCCCTCTCCACACTGGGCACCTCTAGTCTCTGTCAGTCCCAGAGTTCAGTGGCTTCTGCAGCTCATTAGAGGCCCAGTGGTCAAAGGCAGGCCTGGGAGACACTTTGTGTAGACCAGAGCAGTCCTATCAATAGAAATGTAGTGCACACAGAACCTTACATTTTTTAGTAGCCATATTTTTGAAAAGCAAAAAGAACCAGGTAAGATACATTTTAATAATGTTCTATGTAACCCATTCCAAAATATTATCAGTTGTAACGTGTAATCAGTATAGAAGTTATTGCAATATTTTACATATTTCCTTTTCTTTCTGTTTTTTTTTTCTATGTCTTTGAAATCCAGCATGTATTTTTTACTTACAGTCTCAAATTGGACTAGTCACATTCAAATGCTCGGTAGCCACATAGGGACTAGCTACTGTGTTAGATGGCTCAGGCCTGGAGTCAGTGTTGAGGACCCTGACACCTCTTTTGGATTCATGTGTGAAGAAGGACATCACGTGCAACATTGTCACCTCTTACACACACCTCTGACCTTTTTCCTGATCAGAAAAACTTGTTCCTCTTCCTACTCCTCTCCTCTCTTTGTGATTTGCATTTTAATTTGTTGATGGAGATGGGTAAAATCCAAACCTTCTGGAATCCTGCTTGCCCTTTTCATTCAGTTTCTCTGTCTCCTATAGTTAGTTTGCTTTTATCACATAATGGAGTTTTTTAAATTATGAAAAAATAAAAATAAAAGGAACCACCGCTTTCTTTCCTATCCTAGGCTTCTTTGCTTCCTTCTAGTCGTTATATGCTGTTCGTATCCTCAGATTATCTTGAAATCCTCAAGATTCGAAATACCAGTGCCTGACCGCGC